>CM035840.1:364033818-365247564 GCA_020510985.1 Pholidichthys leucotaenia
CCATTGCCACTATCAGTGCACTCCCCAACTGGTCGAATTGTTGTTGAAGGAGCTTTGCCGGGTCCGCATTTTGATCAGCTCTCCCAACTTCTTTAATTTCTGATACATCAGAAAACTCCAGAGCCAAAGTAGAAATCCTGTGATCATAAGCCAAACAGATAGATGTCTTCCACATCTCAGTCGAATCACACAGACACATGAGTTCCCAATTGTCCATGAGTCTCCCACTTGGGCTCCCCCTGGCCCAATCTTCTTTTGAAGTGGTGTCAATCGCATTTAAAGCCCACCAAATCCATAATTTCCCGTTTGGAATAAGATTCAGCCAGAAGAAGAGCGACACAGACAGGACACAGCAAGCTGGGATCAGTAAGGAATAGGAGGGAGTAGGAGAGGGGGAGAAAAGTGTCTGCTCTCTCTGAAAGCCGGAAGAAGAAGACACCAGAGAAATCACTCACACAACACAAAGAGAGGTTGCATAATCACAATTTATTGAATTCAAAAAGAATGCACAGTTAAGAAAAGATGCCACTCGCCAGAGGAGGACTCAGCCTGTAAGGGGAGATGAGAGCTGATAAGTAAAGGAGGGAGATGGACAAGGGAAAAAATGGGATAACACTCATGTGGGATGAGCAGTGAGCCTGGCAGCGAAACCCAGCAGGGAAAAAGGCTATCCAGCGGAGAGGATGCTGGCAGGGCAGGAGTGGAGCTAGGTGAGGTGTTTGACTGGTTGGAATGAGGCAGCTGAAGTGGTGATGAGGATGATGGGGCAGGTGAGCACGCAACGAACCCCAGAGAGGCTCCACGAAGATGGAAGCAACCTGGAGGAGAAAAGGGGAGAAGAGGAATTAAATTAATGTTCCTCAGAGCGCGAGACATAAACTTACTTGCTGATCAGGCAGTGTACCCAATGAGCCAGCACTGGAGTGTTCACAAATTGGTTCTTTTCAGTGCTGGCAGAGAAGAGGCAGCAGGTGTGTCTAATCACGCAGGTGAGGTGATTATCTGCAGAGCCGGGGAAAGTCTTGCAGGAAGGGAGGGGGCGCACACTCACTGATCATGACAGTGCCCCCCTTTCAAGGGGTGCCTCCTGGTGGTTCACTGGGTTTGATGGGGTGTGCCTTGTGAAAGGCTCGGACCATCCCTTTATCGTGGAAATTGGAAGCTGGGATCATGACCTTTCTTCGGGGCCGTAGCCCTTCCATTGGACTAGGTACTGCAGCCCTCGGCCCCGACGGCCAGAATCCTCTGGACCATGTAGGTGGTCTGGCAGTCGAGAACCGAAGGGGGAGGTGGTGGTTTTTGAGGGGGGGGCAGAGAGGGCTGGCGGAGAGGGGTTTGATTTTGGAGACATGGAAGATGGGGTTAATGCGGCGTGCCGGCGGGAGCTTCAGGTGGACTGAAGACATCATTGATGGCCCGGACGATGGGGAACGGGCACAAGAAACAAGGGAAGAGTTTCCAGGACTCCATCTTCAGGGGTACCTGGTCCACCGACGGCCATACGCGCTGCCCGACGGAGTATTTGGGCACAGGGATCCACCTGCGGTCCGCGTGCAGGTGATTTCACTCAGCAGAGCAGAAAAAAGCAGCACAGGTGGCCTTCCAATGCCGGCGACAGCAACGAGCGTGAACCCCCACCAATGGTACAGTAACTTCCCCCTCCGCCATAGGCAACGGGGGGAGTATACCCCATGGAAGCCTCGAAGGGAGTTAGTCCTGTAGATGCTAAGACTGCAGAATTGTATGAGTATTCCACCCAGGTCAGATGGTTGCTCCATATGCACGGGTTGCAGGCTGCCATGCACATTAGGGCAGCCTCCAGGGATTGGTTGGCGCGCTCAGCCCCCCATTACTCTGAGGATGATACCCGGACGAAAGGCTGACTGTGGTTCCTAGGGAACGTCAGAATGATCTCCAGACCTGGAAGGTAAATTGTGGACCCCGGTCAGACACAATGTCCAGGGGCGATACCGTGCAGACGGGTGACATACAGTAGGTGGTTAAAATGTTGGCGGTCTCAGAAATGGAGGGTAATTTGGGGAGGGGTACCAGGTGGATCACCTTAGAAAAATGATCCACGAAGGTGAGGATGATGGAATTGCCCTGTGAGGGGGGAAGTCCAGTAATAAAGTCTAGAGCGATGTGGGACCAAGGTCGACTGGGGATAGGAAGTGGGTGGAGGAGGCTAGCAGGGGGTGAGGAGTTGGACTTGTTCCGGGTGTAGACCTGGCAAGCCTTGACATAGACCTAGATGTCCATCCGGACGGTGGGCCACCAGAACACCAGCCGGATAAGGTCAATAGTCTGGGAGACTCCAGGGTGGCAGGCGAAATGGCTGGTGTGGACCCACCAGATGACGTCGCTGTGGAGGCCAGTCGGGACAAACAGACGGTTATCGGGGCCCCCCTTGGTCTTGGGTTCAGTGGATTGAGCCTGTCGGACCCCCTGCTCAATGTCCCAGGTAAGATCCCCAAGGATGCATGAGGGTGGGATAAGGGGTTTGGGAAGGGGATGGGGGGCTGGGGGGTTGGGACAAAATGGAACAGAGCGTCCGGTTTGACATTGCGGGAACCAGGCCTGTAAGTGATGGTAAGATTAAATCTAGCAAAGAATAAGGCCCAGCGGGCCTGCGTGATGTTGATCCTGCGGGCCGACCGGATGTATTCTAAGTTTTTGTGGTCGGTCCACACAATGATGGGATGGATCGCTCCCTCCAGCCAGTGCCTCCACTCCTCGAGGGCCAATTTAATGGCCAGGAGCTCTTGGTCCCCTACGTTGTAATTCCTCTCGGCCAGCGTGAGCTACCGAGAGAAATACGCACATGGATGGAGCTTCTGATCGGAGGCCGAGTGCTGCGAGAAGACAGCGCCCACCCCCGAGTCAGAAGCATCCACCTCAAAAATAAACTGGAGCTGAGGGTTGACCTGGGCCAAGATGGGGGTGTTAGAGAACAAGCCCTTTAATTTGGAAAAGGGCTGTTCGGCTGCCTCAGACCAGGTGAGGGACATCTTGACCAAAGCCAGCTGGGTAAGTGGATGTGCTACCCCACTGTAGTTTCTAATGAAATGGCGATAACAATTTGCAAACCCCAAGAAGTGTTGGAGCTCCTTGCGGGAGTGGAGCGTAGGCCAATCCAGCACAGCCTTCACCTTGGCCAGGTCAGCCCTCAGTTCCCCCTCAGCTACTATGAAACCAAGGAAAGAAGTGGAGCGGGTGGAAAACTCACACTTCTAGGGTTTAACAAAGAGCTGGTTTTCGAGGAGTTGCTGTAACACAGCCCTGACATGGACTGCGTGCTCCTCTGGCATGCGAGAAAAAAATCAAAATGTCATCTAGGTAGACAAAAAATTGATTTACCATGTTGCAGAGGACGTCATTGATCATACGCTGGAAGACGGCAGGGGCACTGGTGAGCCAAAAAAGGCATCACAAGGTACTCAAATTGCCCCAAGTGTGTTTTAAAGGGTGTCTTCCATTCGTCCCCTTTGTGAATGTGAACCAGATGGTAGGCATTACGCAAATCCAATATAGTGAATACTTGCACTTGCTGAAGGAGCTCAAACGCGGAGTTGATCAGGGGCAGAGGATATTTGTCTTTAACTGCGCCTTTAACCGCCTCTCTAGCACCTGCCCGCCAGGCACTGCCCTCATCCGCCGAAGTAGTAGACTACTCGCCGTTGGTGACTTTCCTAACGGACTATGCAGTGTGTATACTATTTAACCCATAGTTGGGGATTTGGTTCATGGGTATCAGGGCATGTCCACACGCTGATGGGCCGTGAGTACCGCAAGTCTGGGGGCCAAACCTCCTCCGAGTCCCTGCATTTTAGCCTGGGGCCTCACGGTACCCAGTTTCCATCCATCACCACAAGGAGGTACGCATGGGGCTTGCTGTGGAGAGGCTATGTACTAGCAGAGGAGACTTACGCACTCGGCTCCCTTTTCGCTTGCTGTAAACAGCAGGCTAGCTAGCAGCGGGACAGAAGTGTACACTTCTATAATGCACTAGACACATCACACAGCCTTTTAATGGACCTGTTTGTTAATATTAACAAACCTGTTTGTTAATATTATTGATAAGAAAATAGAAAGTGGATTATTGATAAATGACATAAGTAACCATCTGCCCGTCTTTGCACTTATCCATGGCCACACAGGGGGCCAATTAAGAAAAAATCTTTCAGATATAAATCACAAAATGCAGTCAGTTCTTTTAAAGAAGGCCTGCTGAAGCAAGAGTGGACAAAAGTCTATGTATCAGATGTAAATATGCCTACGACACATTTATGAAAATTGTAACTGCTCTTTATGAAAAAAATTGTCCATTAGTAAAGAGAAAGGTTAAACAGAAATTTGTCGACAAGCCATGGCTAACCAAAGGATTACAAAAAGCATGTAAAAAGAAAAATTCATTATATAAAGCTTTTCTAAAGAAAAGAACAAATGAAGCAGAGCAGTGGTCTAAAACATACAAAAATAAGTTAATATACTGTATAATGAGATGTAGTAAAAGAGACTATTACAGTAAAGAACTGGAGAAAAACAGAGACAACACTAAAAATACATGGACAATACTTAACAATATTCTTGAAAATAAAAACAGAACTACAAGCTACCCAACCAATCTTTCAAAAAAAAAAAACCCGATTCAGAGTGTGAATGCAGTCTCCTTGCAGATGAATTTAATAATTTTTTTGTTAACATTGGTCCTAATTTGGTTCGAGAAATACCCATTATGGCACCTACAGGTGATACAATAAGCAAAAACATTGCTTTAAAAGACTCCGTCTTCATAAAGAACACAGGTGAGAGGTCATTGAAATTGTTAAATCGTTTAAAAGTAAAATATCTATGGATTGTGATGGTATTTTGAATGAATGAATGAATGAATTTATTTATTTCGGATAGTACATTACAGGTTAAAAGAAACTGTATAATATAACAACAAGGTCAAATTAGACAAAGACTCCTTCTACTATACAATTCCACGTGAGTTATCCGAAATGGGTGATGGCTGAAGCCGCAGCTTATATTGCCCACCCATATTCCATCCAAGAATTCAAAGGAGAAAAAAGAGAAAACAAGACAAGAGCGATTACAATTTAAAACAAGGCTAAGACAAAATATGACTGAGAGAAAAGAAAACTGAGCTAGTCTAAGTTAAGCGGTTACTATTCAAAAACAAATCGAAGACATAGTGTCACAGAGAAAAAAGAAAAACTAAGCTATAACACAACACAGGCTGGAAATGTCAGTCCTTATGTGAGTTTACATGTCGTCTTGTAAATATGTTTGGAGTATTTCTTCCTTTAGTTTTTGTTTAAATTGTCCAAGCTTTGTACATGATTTTAATTCAGGTCCAAAATCGTTCCATAATCTGACACCTTGCACTGAAATACAGTGTTGCTTGGTAGTTGTTCTCACTGTAGGCTTTTGAAATATACATGTTCCTCTGAAGTGATATCGTTTCTCCCTTGTTTGGAACAACTTTTGGATATTTGCGGGCAGTGATAGATTCTTCACTTTGAACATTATTATTGCGGTTTTAAAGTCGATCAGATCTTTCAACTTGAGAGTTTTTTGTTTAAGAAAAAGTGGGTTTGTTGGTTCCCTGTAAGCTGCTTTGTTGATTATTCTAATAGCTCTCTTTTGAAGCATAAAGAGTGGATATATGTTTGTTTTATATGTATTTCCCCATACTTCATTACAATATGTCATGTATGGGAGTATTAATGAATGATACAAGGTGTATAGTGTGGGTTGATTCAGCAAATTTTTCACTCTGTGTAATATTGCAATTGATTTGGATACTTTACCTTTTATATAATTAATATGTGGCTTCCAACACAGTTTGTTATCAATTATTACTCCAAGGAATTTAGTTTCGGATACCCTTTCAATCTCTACACCATTTACTGTCTATGTTTATTGCACTGTCCCTGTCAAATAAACTAATCTACTACTACTACTACACTGAGTTTGGGTACTGGGTAGTTGTGATGGTTGTTAAAGACTATAAATTTTGTCTTGCTTAAATTGAGCGTTAATTTGTTTGAATCAAACCACAGTTTCAGCTTTCCTAATTCCTTTCCGAGTGTATCCAGAAGTTGTTCCAAATTGTTTTCACTGCATAGCAGGTTAGTGTCATCAGCAAACAATATTAAGTCCATTTTTTCTGAAACTTTACATATATCATTTATATATATATTGAATAATAATGGTCCCAAAACTGAACCCTGTGGGACTCCACAGGTGACCTTCAGTAGCTCTGAGTTTTTGTTGTTAACACATACAAACTGATATCTATTCTTTAAGTAACTTCTTAACCAGGACAGTGCTACCCCTCTAATACCACAATTTTGTAGTTTCTTTAATAATAGATTGTGATCTACTGTATCAAATGCTTTTTTAAGATCCAGGAATACTCCAACTGAATACTCTTTATTTTCAATGGCTGTTGATATTTTTTCTGTAAATTCCATTAAGGCATATGCTGTTGTCCTTTTGTGTCTGAACCCATATTGCTGCTCACACAATAAATCATTCTTCAGTATGAAGTTGTCAATTCTCTCATAGAATATTTTTTCAAGTATCTTGGAAAATTGCGGTAATAGTGAAATTGGTCTGTAGTTGGAGAGTTCCCCTCTGTCGCCTGTCTTGTAAATCGGAATTACTTTAGCTATTTTCATTGCATTGGGAAATATACCTGATTGGAGAGACAGGTTACAGATATACGTCAGTGGTTTCACTATGCATTCGATAACAGTTTTGACTAGTAGCATATCAATACCATCGCAGTCAGGAGATGTTTTACTTTTGAACGATTTAACAATTTCAATGACCTCTCTTTCGTCTGTGTTCTTTATGAAGATGGTGTCTTTTACAGCAGTGTTATTGCATATTGAATCACCTGTTGGCACCGTAGTGGGTATTTCTCGGGCCAGTTTAGGTCCAATGTTAACAAAAAAATTATTAAATTCATCTGCAGGTGAAGCTATATTCACATTCGAAGTCGATTTATTATTTTTTGGAATGTTAGTTGGGTAGCTGGTATTTCTGCTTTTATTTCCAAGGATACTGTTGATTATTGTCCATGTATTTTTAATATTGTCTTTGTTTTTTTCCAGTTCTTTACTGTAATAGTCTCTTTTACTACATCTTATTATATATGTTAACTTATTTTTGTATGTTTTATACCGCTGCTCTGCTTCTTTTGTCCTTTTCTTTATGAAAGCTTTATATAATAAATTTTTCTTTTTACACGCCTTTTGTAGTCCTTTGGTTAGCCATGGTTTGTCAGTAAATTTGTGTTTAAGCTTTTTTTTAACTAATGGGCAGTTTTTTTCATAAAGAGTGGTTACAATGTTTATAAATGTGTCATAGGCTTCATTTACATCTGATACATAGACTTCTGTCCAGTCTTGCTTCAGCAAGTACTCTTTAAAAGAACTAATTGCGTTTGGTGATTTGTGTCTGAACGATTTTGAGATTTTTTCTGGGTTGGGCCCCGTGTGGCCATGGATAAGTGCAAAGATTGGCAAGTGGTCGCTTATATCATTTATCAATAATCCACTTTCTATTTTCTTGTCGAGAACATTGACAAACAGGTTGTCAATAAGTGTAGCAGAGTGAGCTGTGATTCTACTGGGATGTGTTATTGTGGGATATAGACTCATGCTGTACATAGAGTTCATGAACTCTGTAACTACATTTTGTTGATGTGGATTAAGTAGATCAATATTGAAATCTCCACAAATTGCTACCATTTTCTTACTAGTAATATTATTGTACAGCTCGACTAATTTATCTCTGAATGTCTCAATGCAAGTTCCCGGCGTTCTGTATATGCAGCTTATGATTAGATTTTTTGTTTTGTCTAGGTCAATCTCAACAGTAACACATTCCAGAATCCCTGGTAGTGCTGAGGACATTTCATTTACAAGCTTACATCTATATAGGTCATCAATATACAGTGCAACACCACCACCCTTTTTTTGAGATCTGTTAATGTTAAACATCTGATATCCCTCTATTGCCATCAGGGGAGCCTGGTCTGCATTAAGCCAGGTTTCAGAGACTGCTATAGCTGTGAATTTTCTGTTTAGCTGTTTTAAATAGTCCTGAATCTGTGAGAAGTTTTTGTTTTTGTATTGACATGCTTTAAGTCAAAACTATCATCGAATGCTTAGTGAAGCCACTGATGTATATTTATAACCTGTCTCTCCAAACAGGTATATTTCCCAATGCAATGAAAATAGCCAAAGTAATTCCGATATACAAGACAGGTGACAGAGGGGAATTTTCAAACTATAGGCCTATTTCACTATTGCCGCAATTTTCAAAGATACTCGAAAAAATATTCTGTGAGAGAACTGACAACTTTATAATGAAGAATAACACAACATAACAAAAATAATATTTTTGTAAGTTGTCTGTGTTTTTTCAACTGATTTAAGACAATTTTGCACCGCTGAATCCGAAAATGACATCCATTTCTCTCGATCAGGTCAGGTTTTTATGCTAAATTGTAAGCAGTTGTACAGCAGTTGTACAGTTGTACTGTAAATTGAATAGTAGACATTGACAAAGGTAAGTACATGTAAATTGAATGTTATGTCATCATTGTTAAAAATTCAGAGAATTTCAAGAAATAAAAAAAGAATTTTGCATCATATAAAGCGAAAATACCCATACATGTAAACAAAAACATAAAAAACATGTGGCCATAGTTCCAAAAGTTGACCTGATTGAGCAAAACCTATGTGATTTTTGGATTCAGCACATCAAAATCGTCCTAAATCAGCTAAAAAGAACTTAGACAATAAATTTGTTGACCAGTGATAATTTATTGTGTGAGCAGCAAAATGGGTTCAGACACAAGAGAACAACTGCATTTGCTCTAATGGAATTTATAGAAAAAATATCAACTGCTGTAGAAAATAAAGGGTATTCAGTTGGGGTATTTCTGGATCTTAAAAAAAAGTATTTGATACAGTGGATCATAAATTATTGCTAAAGAAACTACAAAATTATGGTATTGGGGGGTAGCACTGTCCTGGTTATGTAGTTACTTTAAGAACAGATATCAGTATGTATGTGTAGGTAGCAAAAACTCGCAGTTACTGAAGGTTACTTGTGGAGTCCCACAGGGTTCAGTTTTGGGGCCATTGTTATTCAATATGTATATAAATGATACATGTAAAGTTTCAGAAGAAATGCATTTAATATTGTTTGCAGATGACACTAATTTATTATGCAGTGGAAGCAATTTGGAACAACTTTTGGATACACTCGGAAAGGATCTAGGAAAGCTTAAACTGTGGTTTGATTCAAACAAATTAATGCTCAATTTAAGTAAGACAAAATTTATAATTTTTAACAACCATCACAACAACTCAGCATCTAAACTCAGTGTAAATGGTATAGAGATTGAAAGGGTATCTGAAATTAAATTCCTAAGAGTAATAATTGATAATAAATTGTGTTGGAAGTCACATGTTAATTATATTAAAGGTAAAATATCCAAATCAATCGCAATACGACAGAGAGTGAAATATTTGCTGAATCAACCCACACTATATATTTTGTATCATTCATTAATACATATAAAACAAACATATATCCAGTTTTTATGCTTCAGAAGAGAGCTATTAGAATAATAAACAAAGCTGCCTACAGGGAACCAACAAACCCACTTTTTTCTTAAATTAAAAGCTCTCAAGTTGAAAGATCTGGTTGATTTTAAAACTGCAGTAATAATGTTTAAAGTGAAGAACCTATCACTGTCTGCAAATATCCAAAAGTTGCTCCAAATAAGGGAGAAACAATATCATTTCAGAGGAACATGTATATTTCAAAAACCTTCAGTGAGACCTACCACCAAGCAATACTATGTCTCAGTGCAGGGAGTTAGACTTTGGAACACTTTTGGACCTGAATTAAAATCATGTACAGCACTTGGACAATTTAAACAAAAACTAAAGGGAGAAATACTCCAAGCATATACATACAAAACATATACATACAAAATGACATGTAAAATCACATAAGAATTATCATATCCAGTCTGTGTTATGCTGTTGCTTAGTTTTGTTTTGTCACGTTTTGTCTTAGCTTTGTTTTGTTTTGTAATCACTTTTTTTTTTTTTTTTTAATTCTTAGATGGAACATGGGTAGGCAATATAAGCTGCGGCTTCAGCCATCACCCATTTCGGTTAACTTATGTTGAATTGTATAATCCGAGGAGTTATTGTTTAATTCGACCTTGTTGGATTTTTTTCCCCCCCTTGATATATTGTTCTGTTCTTGTCTTTTAATCTTTTAATCTAATATATCCGAAAATAAAGATTCATTCATTCATTCATTCATTCATTCAGTTGTCTGCAGCTGCTTCGTGAGCATGGCCACCTGCCTCTCTGTGGCATCGAGGTGATCTAGACCGGAGTGTTCCGCTGATGCCGCTCCTGCTGAGCTTTCACTTTGGTTGGCTCGTTCTGTCACATTGAAAGAATGATCAGCTCACATGCAGGGAACAACACCAGAGAAATCACTCACACGACACAGAGAGGTTTTGTAATCACAATTTATTGAATTCAAAAAGAACACACAGTAAAGAAAAGGTGCCACTCTCCAGAGGAGGACTCAGTCTGTAAGAGGAGACGAGAGCTGATTAGTAAAGGACGGAGATGGACAAGGGGAAAATGGGATAACACTCATGTGGGATGAGCAGTGAGCCCAGCAGCGAAACCCAGCAGTTAAAAAGGCGATCCAGCGGAGAGGATGCTGGCAGGACAGGAGTGGAGATGAGTGAGGTGTCTGACCGGGTGGAATGAGGCAGCTGAAGTGGTGATGAGGATGATGGGGCAGGTGATAATAATAATAATAATAATAATAATAATAATAATAATAATAATAATAATAATAATAATAATAATTACTATTATTATTATAATAACAAAGAATTACAACAAACAACTCAAGGTGAGGATATTGGCTGATACCATGTCGCAGTGACAAGAAAATAAACTAGAATATATGGTGAGAACATGGGCCTGACCCATGGCCTGACACTAACCCCCCCCCCCCCCCACACACACACACACACTTTAAAGGGTGGATTCCAAACACACCTCAAAAAACAATTAAACACCAAAATGGGTGAGAGGAGGGGGACAAGGCATGTGGGAAAAAATGAGAAACAGGAATCTCAGAAACCAACAAAATTGTCCCTCGGGTGGTCTCCAAAGTTCACAGGCCCACTGGACTGGAGAACAAAGCAGGTCAGGGGGCCGACCCCAGTCCATCGACCACCAGTGCAGAGTGCAGGATTGATCTGTCAACCCACCAATGTCCCTAGGCCACCGGATCGTCAAACAAGGTGGGTCAGGGGGCCTACAAAGGTTCATTGGCCCCCAGACCAGAGGACAAGGGGAGTCGGAACAATGAAGCAGGGTGTGTTGGACCAATGCTGAAGTGTGCCAACCTCAGGAAATGACGATAGTGGAAGTGCACCGGCCTCAGGAACAGATGATGGTGGGGGTGCACTGGCCTCTGGAACCGGAGATGGAAGCACAGTCATAGGAACAGATGTTGAAGGTGCCCCGACTCCAAGAGCAGATGGTGGAGGTACACCGGCCTCAGGAACAAACAACGAAGGTGCACCTGCCTCAGGAATAGCAGATGGAGGTGCGCTGGGCTCTGCAGCAGACGGTGGAGGTGCACCAGCCTCAGCAGCAGATGATGGGGGCGCGCTGGCCCCTGGATGTGATGACTGTGGTGCACTGGCCTCAGGAACAGCAAGTGGAGGTGCACCGGCCCCAGCAGCAGACAGCGGAGGCTCACCAGCCTCAGCAGCAGACGACGGGGGCGTGCTGGCCCCTGAATACGATGACTGAGGTGCACTGGCCTCAGGAGGAGCAAGTGGAGGCGCACTGGCCTCAGCAGCAGATGGCGGAGGCTCACTGGCCTCTGGAACAAACGATGGAGGCGCGCTGGCCTCTGGAACAAATGGCGGAGGCACACCAGTCTCTGAAATAAATGATGGAGGTGCACTGGCCTCGGGAATGCCCGGTGGAGGCATATCATCCTCTGGAACATGTGACGGAGGCTCACCAGCCTCAGGAACAAACAATGGAAGTGTACCAACTTCAGAAACATATGGCATAGGTGCACCGGCCTCAGGAACAAATTGTGGAGGTGCACTGGCCTCTGGAATAGCAGGTGGAGGTGCACTGGCCTCTGCAGCAGATGGCAGAGGTGCACCAGCCTCAGTAGCAGATGACGTGGGCACGCCGGCCCCTGGATGCGATGACTGAGGTGCACTGGCCTCAACAACTAACAGCGGGGGCGTACTGGCCTCTGGATGCGATGACTGAGGGGCACTGGCCTCAGGAACAGCAAATGGAGGTGCACCGGCCCCAGCAGCAGACGGCGGAGGCTCAGCGGCCTCAGGAATAAACGGCAGAGGCACGCTGGCCTCTGGAACAGACGCCGGAGGAACACCGGCCTCTGGAACAAATGATAGAGGCACACTGGCCTCAGGAACGCCCAGTGGAGGCACATTGGCCTCTGGAACACATGACAGAGGCTCACTGGCCTCAGGAACAAACAATGGAGGTGCACCAACCTCAGAAATATATGGGGGTAGGTGCACCGGCCTCAGGAACACGTGGCAGAGGTGCAATGGCCTCTGAAACAGCTGATGGAGGCTCACTGGCCTCTGGAACAGACGGTGACTGGAGAGCGCTGACCACCAGAGACAGCTGCTGAGGTGTGAAAGTGTCCAGCTCAGACACCAGGAGAGCCATCCCCGCTGCAGCCACCTTGGATGAGGGAGTAAGGCAGGGAGTGATTGAAGCAACACCGGAATCACCAAGAGCAAGGCAAGTCTTTTCTAATATTGGTGTTATAAATGAAAGGAAAAGAACTTGCCTTAGCTCCTGGTCCACTGCTGCTGGTGTGACCGCCTCAGGATGAGCTGCAGGACAATGGCATCTGGAAGTGAAGAAGGACTAGACTGCTCATGCGAACAAGGTGGAATGGACTGCTCAGGCGAATATGGTGGAGCGGACTGTTCAGGGGAACATGGTGGAGCAGACTGCTCATTCAAACATGGTGGAGCGGACTGCTCAGGTGAACACAGGGAAGCAGACTGCTCAGGCAAACACGGGGGAGCAGACTGCTCAGGCGAACACGGGGGAGCAGACTGCCCAGGCGAACACGGTGGAGTGGAATGCTCAGGCGAACATGGAGAAGTGGGAGCTTATGTGTGTTCCATGGAGACAGCTGGAGGTGAGATGTGCACCTCTGGAACAGCTGGAGTCATAATGTGCACCTCAGGGACAGCTGGAGCGGTTGAGTACACCTTGGGGACAGTGAGAGCAGGGGTGTGCACCTCAGGGACTGCTGGAGCTGTGGTGTGCATGTCGGGAACAGCTGGAGCTGTGACACACAGCTCATGAATGGCTGGAGCTGTCTGGAGGAGAGTTGAAGCTTATGGTGATACACGGTGTTGAGAAGAGTGGCATCTCCCGGAGCCTTCCTTCCACCCGGGCCCCGCGAACGCCAGCAGAGATCCCTGGAACTCTTCTCTCTTGGCAGCAGATCTTTCCCAAGGGGCCCATGGTGCAGCGGGCTCTGCAGGAGATAACATTGGAGGGAGAGTTGCTGACTCCGGCGAGGAGGAGACCAGTGGTTCGGGCAGAGGAGGGAGAGTAAGCCCCTGTAGCCAGGGAATGGAGCACAGGCTCAGACAGGCTTCCAATATGTTCGTGACAGCCCCCCAGCAGAGTGTGGCTTCCTCCAGGAAGAGTGCGCTGCGGGCAGAGGTGATGAGGTCCTGCAGCATCTCAGTGATGGGCAATTCTCCCCCTCTCTGGCTCCTCCTCCTCTTTTCGCCTGCTGGGTCTAGGACTGGCAGCGTCCTTCTCTCGTGATTGCCCCTCCGGGGCAAGGAAGAGGACCCAAACATGAGGCAAATTTCATACTTAATTTTATTGCGACAAATTGAACAGAAAACAGAAATAATACAGCTCGTCGGCTGAAACAAAACATGGCTTGGCAAGGTTCAGACTATAGGCAGGATACACGGCAGGACACAAGTGTGAAACACACCAAACAACGACAAGGACACCGTACAGGACAGAGACTCACATTGACATAAACAGACAAAGGGCAGCGCGGTGGCGGAGTGGTTAGCACTGCGGCAGCACAGCAACTCACCCTTGGCAGGGAGATCCTGGGTTCAATCCCAGCCCCTGACCAACAGTGATCTGTGTGGAGTTTGCATGTTCTCCCCATGTCTGCATGGGTTTACTCCTGGATTTCTCCGGTTTCCTCCCACATGCCAAAAACATGCAAGTTAGGTTAATTGGCACAAAAAAATGGGGATTCTAAATTGTCCTTAGGTATGACTGTGGGAATGAATGGTTGTCTGTTTCGCTGTGTTGGCCCTACGATAGACTGGCGATCTGTCCAGGGTGTACCCTGCCTCTCGCCCAAAGATGCTGGGATAGGCTCCAGCCTCCCCCGCGACCCAAAAAGGATTAGTTAGTAGTTAGTTAGTTAATTCCCTTCACACCATGTTGGTGTATGGGGCGGCGCCTATCTCCGTTTCTCTGACCCTAGGCCACACAGCTACTGTAAGTAGTGAAAGCTACAGCGGGGGGTCAGTCCTCTGGTAGCTCTGTGCGTAACTTTACTTTCCCCGTTCCATTATGCGGAGCACCACGCTAAAAGGCAGAAAGTACCATTTTTATATGGTCTTTGGTATGTCCCGGCCGGGATTTGAACCCCTGCCTCCTGGGTGTGGGGTGGATGCTCTACCAACTGAGCCACCACTCCGGTCCAAAAAGGATTAAGCGGTAGAAAATGGATGGATGAGCAATCAAGACAACACGGAACAACTGGAGATGGAGACAGTAGGGATGTGGCTACAGATACTGGAGACATGAGGGGCTGAGACAAAAGGGTAAACAAGTACACACACAAGACCCAGGACCAGACAGGGGATGATACAACATGACTACAGACACAAAGGACTCTAATAACAGCATACAATGACCAGGACTGGGAGAACACAGAAACCATACTGACAGGGGTAACGGGATGAACACAATACTTCTTAATGTAATGTAGTGAAATTAAGGGTTTTATAGGTAATTTAATGTTGGTACATGTATTAATGTAAATATGAATGTGAGTAGGAATGAAGATTTACTTTCATCACACTCAATTCCTTGTTAGGGCACCATCCACGTTTTATAGAGGTGGAAACTCTTATGAACAAAGACTTAAGCTTAAGAATTTAACAATTGGTAAGTTAAGCCTTAATAATTCTATTGAAAATATTTGATCATAATAAACCCTTGTGTGAGTTCTTGTCTCTGATGATCAAGAAGATGGACATGAAATCAAACAATAACTCCCATATATCTTTCAATGGTTTAATAAGAAATGTCAGAATAGGTTAACATATTTGCACAACTTTAAAACAGAGAATTTACATGTATCATGGGCATCATAGACTGTTACTGAGTTACTTATGAATCAAGCAATGTGGAACCAAATGAAGCACAGTTTAATTTGTCAGTATGCGATGATGATGATGATGATGATGATGATGATACTGGAAATTGGAAAACCATGAAATAGCATTGGTTAGGAAAAGTGGATGCAATTTTATGAAGAAAATGCAAATTAACTTTATAAAAAAATAGAAAATTTGTTTTTCTCTGAAAAAGAACGCAAATTAATGAAAGATGACATGCATTTTGGGATTGTTATGGGGGTTTGCATAAATTAGGTTAAAAGAACTTATACCAGGAATATTCTGAAGAATTAAGGTTAAATTGACAACAGACCATCAGCCAAGCAGAATCATTGCACCCCAGTGGGTAGTAGGCGGGTCCACCGGATTCTGTTTCACTGGACCAGCGTGGATCTGTGGGGAGGCTGGCAAACAGGCTCCTTACCACTTATGGCCTAACTCCCAAGATCACAACAGCTGGTCTCCAGCAGGCTAGGCGAGGTCTTCTCTGATGCATTGAAGAAGGAATTAGTTTACAGTGCAAAGTCCCATCAGAAGGTCAAATTACATCACAAACTCATTTCTTCCGATGTTGGTGGTTTAAATGAGTTGGTTTAAACTTTAAGAAGAAGAAAATAAGAAAAATTAATTTTAAAGAAAAGAAACAGGATTTACACAGAGCATGACAGGCTCTGGGCCCTTCTTAAAAATACAGGAGAAAAATTGGAGAGCAGAAGGGGGCTCCTTATAGCTTTGGCCAACCACACCCGAGCAGACTGGACAAAGAGCAATAAACTCAAGTTTTCTCTAGTGGTGGCGGGTGGTCCAAAACTTCATGAGATCTGAGGTGGCCCAATTATATTTGAGCTTCTTCCAACAAGGATCATAAACTCGACCTAAAAAGGAAAATGCAATGAAGCTTTGAACTCTATTGGCCAGTTAAAGTGCAGCTATGGACTCCTGCAGAACAGAGGAGAGAGGAGGGGGAGAGACATTTGATCTGAGAGTGATACCCCCCTTTAAGACACTTTGCTGAAAGCATAAATTCCTTAAACTTCATTGACTAAGATATTCTACTTCAATAATAAGGGACCGATCAATATCTCTACATCATACTGTGGGACTAATTTGTGATAGGAAGCATGCAAACATTAATTTCTTCTTGAAAATAGAGCAACACATATCACGTTATATCAAATCAATTCAATAAAAGAATTTGAAACCCATATTGTCCATCCCAGAGTTCAACCAGGTCTTTGTTGGCAGATACTGTCTTAAGAGAAATAATATGAGTTGGTTCATAGTCCATAACGCATAAATTCCACTGCAAAGGAAAAGGTTAAATATTCCTGATTTGTCCACCAGATGGTACAGTGAAACTGGTTGTTTGCTGGAAGGTCTTGGTTTCCAAAGTCTTGACTATGTCGATCACAAAACTGTCAATTAGAACATTCCTTTGCCAAAGAGTCTCGGAGAAAAGGATTAACTTCCACTTTATGGCCGATGGATAGGGTTACAGCTCTGGTTCTTTGGTGAGAGAAGCAGTCTCAAAAGCCAGACTTTTGAGTTGAAACAATTTTTCTTCGGCAAAGAAAAACTTTATAAACTGGAACTCAAGGTCACACTACAGTAACCAAGGATATCAATAATAATAATAATAATAATAATAATAATAATAATAATAATCAAAGAAACACAAGAAGCACAACTGAAGGTGAAGATATGGGCTGAGCCCATGTCCCGGTGACAAGAAAATAAACTAGAACATAAGGCGAGGACATGGGTCCAACCCACATTCCTACATCATCATTATTATTATTACTACTATTCCTGTCTTAGCTTTAGTTATTTATGGCCATCCCTAGGTTCATTATTATCAAAGTCATGGTTATGTGTGCTCATGGTCATTCCTGTCATGATTTTCTGTTTTGGTTTGGCCTCTTATTTTGACAGTACCTTTTGTTTATTTCTGGTTTTTGCCTAGCTTGTTTTGTGTCCTTTTTAGGCTTTGTTGTCCACAGCTGTTTCTGGTTCTTTTAATTATTTCTTTCCTTATTTAACGGGTGTCGCTCCTTGGGTTGGTGGGGTGTCTTTGTTAATATTGGTGTGTTATGATGCTTCTGCCCTGCCTGTATTTTTTCCATGCCTGGTTTGTATTGGTTGTCTGGTCTAGTCCGTTTATTTTTATTTCAGCTCATGAGCTGTTCTTCATTTCGTGTTTCATTAATAAATCTTTGCATACCAAAAGTCCTGCTTTTGGATTCTGCATTCTGCCCTGGAGGGGCACACTGTAACAGGTGTTTGAAGAAGATCACAAGACTTCAGAAGGTTAGGAAGAATATCCCTTTAGCAACTGAGGATGAACAAGTGGGAGAGACTTGTCTTTCTTTAAAGTAAGATTATACTCATATGGAAGGTTGGTCAGTGTGTGAACATATGTTAATGTCTGTAAAGGTCTTATTTGAAGGTCATAACATTGTAGCTACATATTATTACTATCCCCTGTAGGCCTGAAATGTGGATGGAAAAGGTTAGTTGTACTCAAAGTTAGTAGCAGCTCCGTGGTCGTTTTTATCTGTGAGTTTGTGGTCCACAGTTAGAAAAGTGTGAATTACCCTCTCTGGTTTGGGGAGAGGATCTCAAAAACAAAAGAAACGGTGACTGATTTTAGAAAAAGCTCCGCCATGCAGCCTCTCATTTTAAATGGCATAACTGTTGAGAATGAATGTGTATAAATACCTGGGCACAGTGATAAGGTGACAAAAATTGGGAGAAAAATCAAAGGTTCTTATTTGAAAAGTTTTTTTTTTTTCAACTCTTAGAACAATATACTATTAATTTTGCTCCAAGAATTTTGGATAATTCCTGTCATCCATTTTTTCATGAGTACTCCCGTCTTCACTCTTGATGTAGCTATTAAATGTCCCAAATGGAAATAAAATGAGCAATCACATAATTTGAGCCAAGGAGCATTCTGTTAATAGGTACATAGTCAATATAATTATATATTGACTATATACTTATATAGTATACTGTCACGAGCCAAGCCGGCTTGGCTTTCCCCGGCTCGACCTCGATCTCTGTGTGGGTTTTGGTTTTTCTGTTTATGTGCATTTTGTGCATTTTTGTACTTATTCCTTAGCCATAGCCACTGCCTGACCGGCAGCTGTTAGTCAGCCTTGGTGACCTACTTTCTCCCACGCTGCTGACAGTCTGTCGGTCCAGCCACGCCCCCTCGCTCTCCCTCTGGTTCCATCAGCTGTTCCCAGCCTCGGTAATTATCTTTCCCACGCCTCGCCCAGGTGTGCCCAATTTGTGTGACCAGCGGTGTTTGTATTTAAGCGGCTCTTCGCTAGACAAACACCGCTGGACCATTATACGAGTCAGACAGTTGTTCTCTGCCATTTGACCATCACGTCCCAAAGGATTATTTGTGTGTGTGTGCTCGCGGTCAGTCTTGGACGACTCGGACTGTTTCTGCACGGTAAGTAAGAGCTTTTCTGTGTTTCTGTTTGCAGTTGTGCTGCTACGCTTGTCTGGAGCATTTCCCCTTGCAGCACAACTGCTACGCTCGGGCACTGCTGCCTGGCTCTTCTCCCGTGCCAGTCGAGCGTCCTTGAGAACTCTTAAGTTAACCCGAGCTTTTTGTTCTGTCAGTTTTTGTGGCCACGGTGAACAGTGGTCTTTTTTTTTTTTTTTTGTACTTATTTTGTACCCGTAGGTAGATTTGTTTTGCAGTCTGGTGACAAGCCACCAGCTGCCGGTCGCTGCGTGCGCAAGCACCCCGTATCCCTAACCTGCATGTTTTTGGCATGCGGGAGGAAACCGGAGAAATCCTGGAGTAAACCCACGCAACACGGAGAGAACATGCAAACTCCACACAGATCACTGTTGGCCGGGGGCAGGGATCGAACCCACGATCTCATGATCCCCATGATCCCCCGGCCGAGGGTAAACTGTGCTGCCGCAGTGCTAACCACTGCACCACCGTCTGCCCGCTGCACACTGTTTGTGTGAGCCATTATGTGCACAACTGTTCCATTTCTGTAAGTGTTTACTTTTTTGAACTGTGTGAATAAATCTGTTTGGTGTAACTCTGCACGTAAATCCTCATCCATCCTTCTCTTCCTCCGTGTGCTGTGGAAAAGCGTACAGGGAAGTTTATGACAGTGGTCCCCAACCCCCGGGCTGCGGACCGGTACCGGTCCGTGGGTCATTTGGTGCCGGGCCACACAGAAAAAATAAATTACTTACATTACATCCGTTTTATTTATTATCTGAGTCTGAATGATGTTTTATTTTGAAAAATTACCGGATTCTCTCCGTTACATTCGTCTATGGCTCACTCTTGATGCACGTCAAGACGCTTGTCTCGGTGACATGATACGTTACCGCTAAAATTAAAGGCCGTTGCTAGACGGCAGACATTATGAGAGCCGCTGCAGAGATTTCTCTCAGAAAAAAAATCACCGCTGGCAGCACATTTCAGTGACGAGGAATGGGTCGCAAAACTCGCTTACTTGTGCGACATATTCAGCCTGCTCAATGAACTCAATCTGTCACTTCAGGGGAAAATGACAACTGTCTTCAAGTTGGCAGATAAAGTAGCTGCATTTAAAGCCAAATTGGGTTTGTGGGGACGGAGCGTGAATGGAGGTATATTTGACATGTTTCAAACATTAGCAGGGATTTTGGAAGAGACTGAGCCCAAGCCTTCATTCTTCCAGCTGGTGCACGATCACCTGTCTTTGCTTTTAAAAGAGTTCGAGCGCTACTTCCCAATGACAAAAAATACACAAAGTGCCAAAGAATGGATGCACAACCCATTTCTCAACAAACCAGATGAATCCAACATGTCTGTGCAAGAAGATCAACTGCTGGAGATCGCAAATGACGGTGGCCTTAAAAGTATGCTCGAGACAACAGCTCTGCCGGTGTTCTGGATTAAAGTCATGGCTGAATACCCTGAGATCGCCACAACAGCACTGAAAACCCTGTTGCCATTTCTGACATCCTATCTGTGTGAAGTGGGGTTTACTGCAGTGACAGCAACCAAAACAAATTACAAAGTAGACTGGACATAAACAACACACTTTGAGTGTTATTGTCTCCCATTACCCCTAGATGGGACCGTCTCGTTGCAGAGAAACAAGCTCAGGGCTCCCACTGATCCAGCATTGTGGTGAGTTGTATTTTTCATGCACTTTATATTTGTGTTTGTGGTGTATCTTATTTTGAAGGCATGCTTAAACGTTACCATAGCGACCAGAGTGTGTTGTGGGCAGAGAGGATGTTACTCATGTTATGTTGTTGTTGTTGCGGTGTTAAGAGGACACTGCTAAAGTTGCAAATGAGTACACAGTGGATTCACGTTTATTATTATATTTAGAAAATACCACAGTTTTTATGCCAGTTGTATCATGTTCTTTTGTTGTATTTATCCATCACACCTTAAAGGCCGGTCTCTGAAAATATTGTCTGACATTAAACTGGTCCGTGGCGCAAAAAAGGTTGGGGACTGCTGCTTTATGACATATATTCAATTCAATTCAATTCAACTTTATTTATATAGCACCATTTCACAACAACAGTCATCTCATAGCACTTTCAACTGTAGGGGGAACCCCCACAGTTGCAGAAAGACCCCAGCAATCAGGCGATCCCCTGTGAGCAAGCACTTGGTGACGGTGGAGAGGAAAAACTCCCTTTTAACAGGAAGAAACCTCCAGCAGAACCAGGCTCAGGGAGGGCAGTCATCTGCTGCAACTGGCTGGGGGTGAGGGGACAGAGAAGATGAAAAGAACACACATGAAGAGAGCAAACAGCACAATGGGGACTCAATCTATGGGAGAGAACAAACAAATGTTAATGACCAGCAAAAAAAAAAATACTTCATTGAGAGTGAAGAAAGGAGTGAGGCCCAGTGCATTATTGGAGGTCCCCCGGCTGACTAAACCTATTAGCAGCATAACTAAGGGAAGGTTCAGAAACACATGATCCCTCTCTAATTGCAGGCTATATCAAAAAGGAAGGTTTTAACCCTATTCTTAAAAACAGAGATCGAGTCTGACTCCCGAATCCAGATTGGCAGCTGGTTCCACAGGAGAGGAGCTTGATAACTGAAGGCTCTGCCTCCCATTGTACTTTTGGAGATTCTAGGTATTACAAGTAATCCTGCATTTTGGGAGCGTAGTGCTCTGTTAGGATAATACGGTAGTATCAGATCTTTTAAATAAAAAGGAGCCTGATTGTTTAGAGCTTTGTAAGTAAGAAGCAGGATTTTAAACTTAATTCTAAACTCTATGGGAAGCCAATGAAAGGAGGCCAGAACCCGAGAGATATGATCTCTCATTCTAGTACCTGTTAAAACTCTTGCTGCAGCATTTTGGATCAGCTGAAGACTTTTTAAAGATGTTTTAGGACAACCTGATAATAAAGAATTACAGTAATCTAATCTCAAGCTAACAAAAGCGTGGGTCAGTTTCTCAGCATAACTCTGAGACAAGATGCTCCTAATCTTGGCAATATTATGCAAATGATAAAAGGCAGTCTTAGAAACAAATTTAATATGTGAATTGTAGGACAGATCTTGATCAAAAATAATTCCAAGGTTCCTCACAGAGCTATTAAGAGAAAGAGTAACCGCATCCAAACTGAAAGTTTGATTTGGAAAGGTATTTCTAAGGTTTTTTGGACCAACAAGATTGACTTCAGTCTTATCTGAATTTAATAGCAGGAAATTACAAGTCATCCAAGCTTTGATTTCTTTAAGACAGGCTTCCAACTTCGCTAATTGATTACTGTCATCTGGCTTCATTGACAGGTATAATTGTGTGTCATCTGCATAACAATGAAACTGTATAAAGTGCTTTCTAATAATGTTGCCTAACAGAAGCATATATAAACTAAAAAGAGTAGGGCCTAGCACAGATCCCTGTGAAACTCCATGACTGAGCTTTGAGTTGAAAGAAAACTCATTATTGACATGAACAAACTGGAACCTATCAGATAAATAAGACCTAAACCACTGCAACGAAGTTCCATTAAGTCCAACATAGTGTTCTAATCTATCAAGTAAAATATTATGATCAATAGTATCAAAAGCTGCACTAAGGTCTAAAAGGACAAGTACAGAAACCAGTCCATTATCAGATGCGATGAGGAGATCGTTGGTGGCCTTCGCTAAGGCTGTTTCAGTACTATGATGGATTCTAAACCCAGATTGAAACTCTTCAAGTAAACCATTTCCCTGCAGGTGGTCAAATAATTGCATAGCAACAACTCTTTCTAATATTTTTGAAATGAAAGGGATATTAGAGATTGGTCTATAGTTAGCTAAAGCTCCTGGATCTAGCGTTGGCTTTTTGAGTAAGGGTTTAATTACAGCCGTTGTTAAAAGCTTGCAGTACATGGCCTAAAGTTAGGGAAGAATTGATTATATGAAGAACAAGCTACCAATAAGTGGGAAGACTTCTTTAAATAACCTGGTAGGAATAGGGTCTAAAAGACAAGTTGAAGGTTTGGATGAGGAAACTATTTTGTCTAACTCACAAAGGTCAATTGGAGTAAACTCATCCAGACAGACATCAATTGAAGGAGTTGTAGTAGTTACTGTATTAAAGTTAACGGTGGGAAGAATCTGATTGATTTTTATCTCTGATGGATGAAATTTTATTACTGAAAAAGTTCATAAAGTCCTGACTAGTAAGCTCTAAGGGAATGCTAGGATTGACAGAGTCCTGACTCTTTGTGAACCTGGTTACAGTACTGAAAAGAAAAATGGGATTATTCTTGTTCTCTTCTATTAATGCAGAAAAATAACTCGTTCTAGCTTTTCTAAGAGATTTTTTATAAATTAAAAGATGATTTCTCCAAGCTAAATAGATTTCATCTAAATTAGTGGAGTGCCATTTTCTTTCTAATTGACGAGTCTTCTGTTTTAAGCTACGAGTTTCTGTGTTGAACCAAGGAGTTAGAAATCTCTGATTAGACTTTTTCTTTTTTAAGGGGGCCACCAAGTCTAGAGTCTGATGCAGAGAAGCTGTAACACTATCTACCATGCTATCAATTACAGAAGGAGCAAGCTGTCCATAGCTTATTTCCGTTGTGTTGACACATGGCATAGAGGAAACAATCTGCATAAATTTGGTAACACCATCATCTGAGAGGCATCTACTGTAATAATATTTTTCTTTAGGAGCCAAATAGTCAGAAATAGTAAAATCAAAGGTTAACAGACAATGGTCTGACAGTACAGGGTTATGAGGAGACACTACCAGATTTTCTATTTCTATGCCATATGTCAGAACAAGGTCCAACATATGGTGGAGATAATGAGTAGAATTTCCTACTTTCTGGGAAAACCCAATCGAGTCTAATATTGAATTAAATGCCACATTAAGGCAGTCACTATCTACATCTACATGGATATTAAAGTCCCCTACTATAATTATCTGATTGCAGCACTAAATCAGCTAAGAATTCAGCAAATTCGGATAAAAATTCTGAGTAGGTTGATGGAGGATGATAAACAATGGCAAATAAAATTGGGTTTAGCCTAAAATTGCTAAAGTGCCCGATGCTGAGGACCAGGCCCTCAAAGGAATTATAACATGTTTTTTGCTTGACATTAACTAGTAATGTGGAATGGTAAATTGTTGCTACTCCTCCTCCACGACCAGAACTTCTGGGATTTTGACAGTTTAAATAACCAGAGGGAGTTGATTCATTTAAACCAACATAATCCTCTTGTCCTAACCAAGTCTCTGTAAGGGAAATTAAATCAATCTGATGATCAATTAACAGATCATGGACTAACAGAGACTTGGGAGTTAGAGACCTAATATTTAACAAACCGCATTTAATTTTTAAATTATGAGGAGCAACAGAGGCCAAATCATTCAATTTAGAGGCTTCATGTTTATATATATACTCATATATATATAATGAATATATACTCATATATACAGTATATATATACTGCTCAAAAAAATTAAAGGAACACTTTTTAATCTGTGTAAGCTGGACTAGCCTGCCACAATTTCTTCACTTTAAGTTTTTAGAGTGTTTTCATTTCCATCAAAAGACGTGACATCTTTTCATTCTTAACACATTATCCAGTCCATATCAGTGAAGATATCCAGTTTATTTTTTCCCATTAAAATCTGATGTGTTTTCAAAGTGTTCCTTTAATTTTTTTGAGCAGTATATATTATTGTATATATAGTCAATATATAGTTTGCACTAGACTTTTTTGTTCTCTATCATTTTGACAGATGGTCATGTAGAGATTTTGTCATAATCTGTTATTATCTGTAATTTTAAATGACTTTAATTAGATCACCCTCAGTGTAATCTGTCAAATGACAGGCAGCTTTCAGAATTTTCAGTCATTGCTGAAAAAATCTGTCAATGAAGGACAATTTTCAGTTAACACAACCTCTGAATCATATATAATTATATCCATCCATCCATCCATTCATCTTCTACTGCTTAATCCTTGTGGGGTTGGGGGGGTGGGGGGTGGAGCCTATCCCAGCATCTTTGGGTGAGAGGCAGGGTACACTCTGGACAGATCGCCAGTCCATCGCAGGGCCAACACAAAGAAACAGACAACCATTCACTCTCACAGTCATACCTAGTCCATCACAGATATAATTATATATAGGTAGTTAATATAGTCGCATACAGACATGGACAAAATTGTTGGTACCCCTCTGTTAATGAAAGAAAAACCCACAATGGTCACAGAAATAACTTGAATCCGATAAAAGTGGTAATAAATAAAAATTTCATGAAAATTAACCAATGAAAATCAGACAATGCTTTTGAATTGTGGCTCAACAGAATTATTTTAAAAAAACAAACTCATGAAACAGGCCTGGACAAAAATGATGGTACCCCTAGAAAAGATTGAAAATAATGTGACCATGGGGACATGTTCAACCAAGATGTGTCCTCTAATTAACATCACAGGTGTCTACAAACTTATAACCAGTCAGTCGGCCTATTTAAAGGGTGACAAGTAGTCACTGTGCTGTCTGGTGACATGGTGTGTACTACACTAAACATGGACCAGAGGAAGCAAAGGAGAGAGTTGTCTCAGGAGATTAGAAAGAAAATTATAGACAAGCATGTTAAAGGTAAAGGCCATAAGACCATCTCCAAGCAGCTTGATGTTCCTGTGACTACAGTTGCACATATTATTCAGAAATTTAAGATCCACGGGACTGTAGCCAACCTCCCTGGACGTGGCCGCAGGAGGGGACGGATAATATGAATGGTAACAATAGAGCCCAGAACAACCTCTAAACACATTCAAGGTGAACTCCAAGGTCAAGGTACATCAGTGTCAGATCGCACCATCCGTCGTTGTTTGAGCCAAAGTGGACTTCATGGGAGATGACCAAGGAGGACGCCACTGTTGAAAACAAATCATAAAAAGCCAGACTGCAATTTGCCAAACTGCATGTTGACAAGCCACAAAGCTTCTGGGAGAATGTCCTATGGACAGATGAGACAAAACTGCAACTTTTTGGCAAGGCACATCAGCTCTATGTTCACAGACGCAAAAATGAAACATACCAAGAAAAGAACACTGTCCCTACTGTGAAACATGGAGGAGGTTCTGTTATGTTCTGGGGCTGCTTTGCTGCATCTGGCACAGGGTGTCTTGAATCTGTGCAAGGTACAGTGAAATCTCAAGACTATCAAGGTATTCTAGAGAGAAATGTACTGCCCAGTGTCAAACAGCTTGGCCTCAGTCGCAGGTCATGAGTCTTGCAACAGGATAATTGTCATAACCCGAGTGTCGGTTCTGGCCACACTCGGGCCTCATATCTTATTTCCCTGGCTTTGGCAGCAGAGGATTCTTTCAGCTCCTCGGGCTTTTATTGTGAAGGCGCCCGGGGGAGCTCCCTGCTGTCAAAGTCAGCTGCTGCACTGCTGTCACAGCGAGCAGCTGCGCCGCATTGGGGTCATTAGCGGCCGAGTTAAAAGCCGGTGATGAATGTCCTCCAGTGCGGCAGTCTCTATTATGTTCAGCTACGTTCTGTTGTGCTCCTGTTATGCTTCGTTATGTTCCTGTTTGCCTTGCTCATCATTGTTAACGGAATTGGGAATCTGTAACCCGCCTGTTAACGTTGTCGTCTTGTAAGGTACGTTCCCTTAAGACTTCACCCTCACTATTGTCCGTCTGGCGCCTCGGGTGCTCCCCGGCTCAGACGTCACTCTGCCATTGTATGTATCCTGTGTGTGTTCATCCCTCTCTGTAATAAAATATCACTGCAACTCACTGGTGACTGAGGCATCTTGTGATGGTCCGTGAGGGCCATCGTGACAGTAGACTGCCGCCAAACGCCCGGAGAGGAGGCGTTGTTTGAGACGTCATTCACCGTGTAGTTTGCAGTAGTGGACTGTTTGTTCCTACCTGTCTGGGTGCCGTGTTGAAGCATGCCATCGTGGAGGTCTCGTGCTCGGAGGCAAGACGCTGTTCTCGCTGACACCCTCGAGCGCGTGGACGAAGTCCTTGTCGCCGCCTCCCTCCTCGACTTCAACAGCGAAGTGCCCTGGTACCTGGACCTAGCCGAGGAGATTCTGGATTCTCTTCCCCGCTTCACTAATCATCCAGAGGTAAGTGTGAGGAGAGATGACATCGCCGCCCAGCGTGAGATACTCCGAGGGCTGGAGGGAAATCCTGGCAGGAAGCTGAAGCGGAGGAGACGTCGCCCCTCGCTTCGGGATCCCGCTCCTGCCCCCGTTCCGGCCCGGGAGTTCGCACCATCTGGAGGTCTTTTCCCATCGGGCATGTCGTCACTCGGGATTCCCCCAGAGAAGCTGCAGCTGACAGCAGACAAGATCTGGGACCGGGTGGCTGCTGCTTGCTCAGCTGGGAATCCACCAGCGTGTATGAAGCATGTGGTGGCGGCGGTTAGACTGGTGGAGAGGAATCCAGCGCTGCGTGAGTTTCCTGAGTTCGCCAACTTGCTTGCCGCTGTTTCTGCTCAGGAACGGCGATTTCCGAACCTCACCTTCGCCTCACCCCCTACAAGGAACCGTCGTCACACCGGCTTCCAACTTCGGCTAGAACCCCGTCTGGATGCTGTTCCGGGTCGCCGCAAGGGCTCAACCCCCCACACAGCTGTCACTCCTGCGCCTCGTCAGAGGGGAATTCCCGCAGCCTCGTCTTCTCCCGGGCCCTCGCCTGCTGTCCCGTCAGCGATCCATGCCTGACTGACCCCGGCTGTCGCCCCCTCCTCCTCGTCGCCTATCCTGGCTGCTGTGTGTCGCGGGAGCTCCGTTTCGGCGAGCCCCATCCCGGATCCGCCTCGAGTGGCCTCATCTCGTCTTCCCAGAGGGCCCTCTGTCACCATCCAGTGGGGAAAGGAAGGAACGACGTCCCCCACAGCGGGAACCATCTTACCCTCAGGGGAAAGGCAAGTGCATGATAATTTCTCTCCTTTAGATATTGTTTTGCCTTGTCTGACTCCTGGGGGTGGAGTTCGGGGTATGCAGCCCCCCAAGCTCCCTCCACCTGCTGTGGATGAAAGTATTAACCCTGCTTCCTCTGTGTCTCCCTCCGCTGAGCGGTCCTCGACGTCAGGCCAACGTCGCTGGATGAGGAGGGGCCTGCGGTTCTGGAGAGCCTGGTTCCGGTTCCGCAGCCACGCCATGGGCGGAGGAGGAGAGCGGACTGCAGCGTGGAGCCATCGCCGATGAAGAAGCGTCCCCGGGGTTCCACGGAGGAGCGGTCCGGTCCAGCAGGTCGAGATTCTCCTGCCACCACGCTGTGCGGGCCACCGGCATGGACATCGGTACCGGAGGACTCTCTAGCTGCGCGCACCATCATGCCAGCTGCGGAGCCTGACGCAGCTGAGTGGGAGCCTGAGGACGACCTCCTGACTTCTGAGCCCGGATCATCGCAGTCCTGGACGGCGTCAGAACCCGAGCTCAGGCAAGTGCTCTGTTTTATCTTTCTTCTTCACCTTTTAGAGCACTTTTGCCTGTCTCAAGGGGAGATGAGCCGGGTGCAGCCGCCCGCTGCGTCCGAGCTTATCTCGCCGGGTTCTGGCGCTGCCGGTGATCCTGATCCCGGGTTTTCTCTCTTTTGTGAGTCTTCTCCCAGGGTCGCCGGTGAGGGGCTGCTCTCGCCAGCTGCGCCAGAGGTTCCAGTTTCGGGGTTGGAGGTCGAGTCTGGTGCCACGCCAACCGGGTCCACCGGGAGTGCTGTTCCGGTCCAGTTGGGGTCCACCGGGAGTGCCTCGCCGGCCCAATCGGGGTCCACCGTGGGTTTGGTTCCGGAGGCCCAATCGGGGTCCACCGTGGGTTTGGTTCCGGAGGCCCAATCGGGGTCCACCGTGGGTGCTGCACCAGCAGGTCCTAGATTCGGTGAGGGAGCTGCAGATCCCCGGCCACCGGATGCTGGACAGGCTAGTTTCCCTCGTCACCCTCATCTCCACCGTCTTCCTCCTCGTCCCCCTGAGGAGCGCTACCCATCTCCACCTGGGGCCATTGGGGTCCCAAATGCTCCGCCCGGTTCCCCCTCGTCTCTCCCCTTTTCGGCGGGACCGCCGGCTGCTTCTTCCCAGCGGTTCTGGTGAGCTGGTGTTGCGGGGCGGCCGCCTGAAGGACTGTCTCGTCGGTTTGGTTCTCTGGGCCGGCCCCCCGACCTATTTGTCTTCCTGTGCAGCGACCTGCTCCGGCCGCCTGAAACGCTCTACTCCCGAGCATGGGACTGGGGTAGGCCGCCCGAACTGTCCTCTTTTCCCCTCCCTGTTCTGTGGCCTCTTGTTGCTGGACGACCCCCCGAACCTTTTGCCCCCATCCCTCCGGGTCTGGACTGCACCCTTCCCGGGTTTCTGATCTCGTCTGTGGGACTGTTGGGGTGTGTGGGGGGGAGGGGGATTGATTTGTGTTTTTGTGGCTCACCATGTTGTTTCTGAGTTCGGTGGTTTTTTCCTCCACCTTATGTCACTTTGTATTTGCCAAAAGGTATATTGCCTATTTTGACTTTATTCTGGTTACCCACGTTTTTGGGATTATGGTTTTTTTCCCCCTACCTTTATAGCCTTGTTGGTTTCATCATTTGCTTGCTCATTGTTTGTCTCTCTCCCTCCTGCCAGCGCCCCATCCACCCACCCTAGGGGGGTGGGGTGGGGGGCTTGGGTGTTACTCAGGCCGCTCAGAGCTCGGCCTCGAGGGGGAGGTACTGTCATAACCCGAGTGTCGGTTCTGGCCACACTCGGGCCTCATATCTTATTTCCCTGGCTTTGGCAGCAGAGGATTCTTTCAGCTCCTCGGGCTTTTATTGTGAAGGCGCCCGGGGGAGCTCCCTGCTGTCAAAGTCAGATGCTGCGCTGCTGTCACAGCAAGCAGCTGCGCCGCATTAGGGTCATTAGCGGCCGAGTTAAAAGCCGGTGATGAATGTCCTCCAGTGCGGCAGTCTCTGTTATGTTCAGCTACGTTCTGTTGTGCTCCTGTTATGCTTCGTTATGTTCCTGTTTGCCTTGCTCATCATTGTTAACGGACTTGGGAATCTGTAACCCGCCTGTTAACGTTGTCGTCTTGTAAGGTACGTTCCCTTAAGACTTCACCCTCACTATTGTCCATCTGGCGTCTCGGGTGCTCCCCGGCTCAGACGTCACTCTGCCATTGTATGTATCCTGTGTGTTCATCCCTCTCTGTAATAAAATATCACTGCAACTCACTGGTGACTGAGGCGTCTTGTGATGGTCCGTGAGGGCCATTGTGACAATAATGACCCAAAACACACAGCTAAAAACACCCAAGAATGGCTGAGAGCGAAACATTGGACTATTCTAAAGTGGCCTTCTAGGAGCCCTGATCTAAATCCTATTGAACATCTGTGGAAGGAGCTGAAGCATGCCGTCTGGAGAAGGCACCCTTCAAACCTGAGACAACTGGAGCAGTTTGCTCATGAGGAGTGGGCCAATGGTGCAGAAGTCTCACTGACAGTTACAGAAATCATTTGATTGCAGTGATTGCCTCAAAAGGTTGTGCAACAAAATATTAAGTTAAGGGTACCATCATTTTTCTCCAGGCCTGTTTCATGAGTTTGTTTTTTAAAATAATTCTGTTGAACTACAATTCAAAAACATTGTCTAATTTTCATTGGTTAATTTTCATAGAATTTTTATTTATTACCACTTTTGTCAGATTCAAGTTATTTCTGTGACCATTGTGGGTTTTTCTTTCATTAACAGAGGGGTACCAACAATTTTGTCCACGTCTGTAGACTAAATTTATGTATAATGTATTTATTAATAATTTTTAGCGAATGGATTTAATTTATTTTATTTTTTTAACCTCTGAGCTTGTCATTAAATGTTTTTTGTTGTGAACATTTGGACTTAGCACTGTTACTGCTGTCTGAACTTAAATGTTGAATATATGCAATATTTTCTCTGTTCAAATACAGTGGTGTGAAGAAGTGTTTGCCCCCTTCCTGATTTCTCATTTTTTTGTGTGTTTGTCAAGCTTAAATGTTCCAGATCATTAAACAAATTTAAATATTAGACAAAGATAACACAAGTAAACACAAAACACAGTTTTTAAATGAAGGTGTTTATTATTAAGGGTAAAAAAATTCAAACCTACATGGCCCTGTGTGAAAAAGTGATTGGTCCATAAATCTAATAGCTGGTTGGGCCACCCTTAGCAGCAACAACTACAATCGAGCCTTTGCGATAACTGGCAACAAGTCTTTTTCAGTGCTGTGGAGGAATTTTGCCCCACTCATCTTTGCAGAATTGTTGTAATTTAACCACATTGGAGGGTTTTCGAGCATGAGCCGCTTTTTTAAAGTCATGCCACAGCATCTTAATAGGATTCAGGTCAGGAGTTTGACTAGGCCACTCCAAAGTCTTCATTTTGTTAAGCCATTCAGAGGTGGACTTGCTGATGTGTTCTGGATCATTGTCCTGCTGCAGAACCCAAGTGCGCTTCAACTTGAGGTCATGAACAGATGGCCGGACATTCTCCTTCAGGATTTTTTGGTAGACAGCAGAGTTCATGGTTCCATTTACCACAACAAGTCTTCCAGGTCCTAAAGCAGCAAAACAGCCCCAGACCATCACACTACCACCACCATATTTTACTGTTGGTACGATGTTCCTTTTCTGAAATGCTGTGTTACTTTTACGCCTTAATGGGACACACACCTTCCAAAAAGTTCAACTTTTGTCTCGTCAGCCCACAGAGTATTTTCCCAAAAGTCTTTGGGATCATCAAGATGTTTTCTGGTAAAACTGAGAGGAGCCTTTATGTTCTTTTTGCTAAGCAGTGGTTTTTGTCTTGGAACTCTGCCATGCAGGACATTTTTGCCCAGTCTCTTTCATATGGTGGAGTCATGAACACTGACTTTAACTGAGGCAAGTGAGGCCTGCAGTTCTTTGGATGTTGTTGTGGGTCTTTTGTGACCTGGGGGTTCAGTGTCTTGCTCAAGGACACTTCGACATGCAGACTGCAGACAAAGCGGGAATCAAATCCATGACCCTCCGATCAGTAGTTGGTCACAGTACACCTGTGCCACAGCCGCCCCTTACAAATGTAATCAGAGTGTAAAGAAACATATTTTTTGCTGCCATGCTAAATATGACAATTTCCACAGGTGGTGGTGGTGGTGGGGGGAGCTTAAAACTTTATAGTGGTCAAATTTGACCAAATGCAGTTTAATTTTCAACCGCAGGGATCCAAGCACTGCAACATGAAAGAAGTATGTGGACTGAAGGGGAGACTATGTTGGGGCAGCTCGGTGGACCAGTGGTTAGCCCTTAGGCTGTACCATAAGAAGGTCGTGGGTTTGATCCCACCACCTGACCATCAGTGACCCTTCTGTGTGGAGTTTGCATATTCTCCCTGTGTCTGTGTGGGTTTACCCCAGGTACTCCGGTGGTGCGCAAAAGGCGGGACTTAAAAGACCAAGGACCCGGCAGCCTCCTGCAGCCATGTTGAGGGACTGGTCGTCATAGGCTTACCCACGCCACCGGATTTGCCTCATCATCATGAAGACAGTGCTATTGGGAAGAGCGCACCCCCTACGGCACTCTAAATAATTCAATGTGCATGTGTCCACCTCTGACCATGGTGGGCCTTACCTTCCTGGACATCTGGTTGAAGTCTGGCGGCGACACGGTGTGTGGCGACGGGAGCAGGTATGAATGTTACTGGGAGCTCCTAGCTATAACCCTGCACGTCAGCAGCACAGGGTTATTATGGTTGCTAACAGCTGGGGTGGCAGCTGTTTTCGGCAGACCCCTGTGTGATTGAGCAGCCCTATTTAGGACAGCACTGTTCACCCCAACTGGGGAGGGGCCTAGAAAAAGTGGCCTAAAAATTGCCCACCCATCTTTCGCCTGAACAGGTTACCGCGCCTGTTGGGTCATTACACCTCTGCGGTCGAAATAATAAAAAGAGAACATGCAACCTAAAACTGGCAACATGGAATGTAAGGACACTCCTGGATCAAGGTTCTGATAGACCCCATAGGAGAACAGCTCTTGTTGCTGCTGAACTGAGTCGCTACAACATTGATATTGCTGCATTGAGCGAGACCAGGCTCCTAGATGAGGGCTCTTTAACAGAGGAAGGGATGGGCTACACATTCTTCTGGAGGGGTTACCCCTCAGGAGAACAACATCTGCATGGTGTAGGACTGGCCATCAAAAACACCCTTCTACCAAGACTCAGTGAAACACCTGTTGACATTAGTGAGAGATTAATGACACTCCGTATCCCCCTGGTTAAGAATCGCTTTGCTACACTTCTTAGTGCCTATGCACTGACCCTGCCATCAGAGAGTGAGGCCAAGGATTCCTTCTACCAGTTACTGGACGAAACTCTTCGCCGGATCCCCAAGAATGACAAGATCTTCTTACTTGGAGATTTTAACACCAGAGTGGGTCAGAACAATCAGATATGGAATGGAGTGCTTGGCAGACACGGAGTTGGCCAGGCTAACGCAAATGGAGTGAGATTGCTCACTCTCTGCTCTGAGCATAACCTGACCATAACCAACACCATCTTCCAGCAAAAGGCCAAATACAAAACATCATGGATGCACCCTCGCTCTAAACACTGGCACCTGATTGATTACATCATTGTGAGGCGCAGTGACATCAGAGATGTCCACATCACCCATGCCGTGAGAGGTGCAGAATGCTGGACAGATCACCGGCTGATCATGGCCAAGGTCCACATGCAAGTGCGCCCCCCCTTGCGACTACAAGGGCCCAGAAGGAGGAAACTTGATTGCTCCCGTCTGGCAAATCTGGATGTAAGAAATGACTTTCGGCGCTCCCTGGTTGAGAAACTAGGGGGGGTGGAGCATTTCCTGAGTCTGCCTGAGAAGACCATGGACCAGAAGTGGGACTTTATCAGCTCGGCTCTTTGTGAGGCAGCAGCCCAAACGATTGGCTATAAGAGAAAGAACCACCAAGACTGGTTTGATGACAACTCGGACACCATCCACGACTTGTTGGAGGACAAGCACAGAGCACATCAGGCAACCTTAAGGAACCCCTCATCCATTATCATCAGGCATCAGTGGCAGAGAGCTCGGCGGGATGTACAAAGGGCTACTCGGACAATGCAGAACGAGTGGTGGACAAAAAAGGCACATGAAATCCAGGCCTTTGCCGATAAAAATGACATGCATAATTTTTATAATGCTGTCAAGAAGATTTACAGCCCAACAAATCACTGCATCACTCCCCTGAAAACAGCAGATGGGCTGAGAATCCTAAAGGATCAGCCTAACATCTTGCTGAGATGGGCTGAACACTTTAGTACCCTGCTTAACCAGGACTCAGATGCAGACCCCACTGTTCTCGACGACTTGCCTACTCTTCCTCCGATGCAAGACCTGGATCAGCCCCCAACCTTCCTGGAGGTTCTATCAGCTACCCGCTCTCTCAAAAACAACAAGTCCCCTGGTATTGACAACATCCCTGCCGAGCTGTTGAAACAAGGAGGCTACTTGTGTACAAAAACCCTGAACAAGTACATCACCAAGGTCTGGGCCGATGATAACATCCCACAACAATGGAGAGATGCCACAGTTGTCACCATTTATAAAAACAAGGGTGACAAGGCTGTCTGCGGCAACAGCAGTGGTATTTCGCTCCTTGCTGTTGCTGGTAAGGTCCTGGCGAAGGTGATGCTTCACAGGCTGATCAACAACATCACAGAATCAATGCTGCCTGAATCGCAATGCGGTTTCAGGAAGGGCAGGAGCTCGGTGGACAGGATTTTCACAGCTCGGCAGCTGCAGGAGAAATGTCGGGAGCAACACCAGGACCTTTTCATGGCCTTTGTCGATCTCTCCAAAGCTTTCGACACTGTCCATAGAGAACTCCTATGGGAAGTTCTTCTTAAGTTTGGCTGCCCCAGTAAGTTTGTCAATATCCTCCGCCAATTTCATGATGGTATGACTGCTCGGGTGACTATAGGAGGACAGGAATCTCCTTCCTTCCCCGTTTGTACAGGGGTTAGGCAGGGGTGTGTATTAGCACCAGTACTTTTTAACATCTTCCTGCTCTGTGTCACCCAGCTTCTCCACAAGGAGATTGAGGACAGCAGTGGTGTAACAGTGGACTTCCGTCTAGATGGCAACCTTTTTAATATAAGGAGGCTCCAGGCAACCACCAAACTGCAAAGGTTTTTTTTTTGTTTGTTTTTTGTTTTTTTTGGACTTATTTTGTACCCGTAGGTAGATTTGTTCTGCAGTCCAGTGACGAGCCACCAGCTGCCGGTCGCTGCGTGCGCAAGCGCCCCTTAACTCCCTAACCTGCATGTTTTGGCATGTGGGAGGAAACCGGAGAAATCCCGGAGTAAACCCACGCAAACACGGGGAGAACATGCAAACTCCACACAGATCACTGTTGGCCGGGGGCAGGGATCGAATCCGCGATCTCATGATCCCCACGATCCCCCGGCCGAGGGTAAAACTGTGCTACCGCGGTGCTAACCACTGCGCCACCATGCAGCCCAGGGTGAGAGTCATTGAGCTACAGTATGCAGATGACTGTGCTCTGGTATCTCATAGCCCACAAGATCTCCAGTCTGTTCTTACTGCTGCGGTGAGAGCATACAGCAGGATGGGACTGACGGTGAACACCATCAAAACAGAGGTCGTCTGCCAATGGAGCACCAATATCCCATCTACTCCACCTACCTTCACTGTTGCTGGTGAACAGCTGTCTGTTGTTTCATCTTTCAAGTACCTGGGGAGCATCCTCTCTGTAGACAACACCATTGACAGTGAGGTCCAGAACAGGATCAGGCAGGCATCAGCTTCTTTTGGGAGACTCCGGCGTCGGGTCTTCCAGAACAAGAACCTCCATCTCCAAACGAAGATCTCTGTTTACCAGGCAGTCTGTGTCACTACTCTCCTCTACAGCTGTGAATCCTGGGTGACTTACAGCCGCCACATTAGGGATCTAGAGCGGTTCCATATACGCTGCCTTCAGCGCATCCTGGGAATCACCTGGCATGACCATGTGCCTCATTCTGAGATACTCTTTAAGACCAGCTGTAGGCGTATTGAGGCAACGATCACCCAGCACCAGTTATGCTGGCTGGGACATGTGGTGAGGATGCCCCCAAACCGCTTGCCTCGCAGGGTGTTATATGGCCAGCTACACCATGGTTGACGCTCTGCTGGAGGGCAGAAGAAGCGCTACAAGGACCAGCTAAAGATGGCCTTAAAGAAGTGCAGGATCAGACCTGAGGCTCTGGAGGAGGCTGCTGCTGACCGGAACACCTGGCGACAGCGGTGCCTTGTGGGGACCCGTATGATGGAGGAGGACAGGACAGCCAGGAGACAGGAGAGAAGACTGAGGAGGAATGCACCTGCAGCCCCTGCTGCCACTACTACAAATTTTACATGCCCTACCTGCAACAGGACATGTGGGTCCAGGATAGGACTACACAGCCATCAAAGGACTCACCAATAGAAGTGGACGTAATCATCGGACTCGATGGACAACCGCAAGCAAGAAAAAGCACCCCGGGTACTCCGGTTTCCTACCACTAGCCAAAAACATGCAGGTTAGGTTCATTGGAGACTCTAAAGTGACCCTAGGTATGAATGTGTGTGTGAATGGTGAAGGGATTGGCACCGCACCGTGGCTATCTCATCCATCCACGTGGATGCCCTGAATTTCCATCCATCCATCCATCCATCCATCCATCTTCTTCCGCTTAATCCCTCTGGGATTAATAAAGTACACAAAATCATGGGTCATCAGTAAAAAAAAAGTAATCAAATTTGCTTCAGCCTAGGTGGTGAAGGGTCATTACTACCATTTGGTATTTGCCAATAATTACATCCAATTTCTCAATAGTCCACCTTTAAAGGGGTCACTGACTGAAAAAAATGTGTTTTTGTTGGTTTTAACCTTCTGAAAGGCATCTATTGGTCTGTGATTATCAAAAAAAAAAAAAATTCTCACTTCTCTTAAAAAGCACACAGCCTTTATAGTTTTTTTACTCCAAAAAGCACCTACAGCCGTGGACAAAATTGTTGGTACCCCTCTGTTAATGAAAGAAAAACCCACAATGGTCACAGAAATAACTTGAATCTGAGAAAAATGGTAATAAATAAAAAGTCTATGAAAATTAACCAATAAAAATTAGACAATGCTTTTGAATTGTAGTTCAACAGAATTATTTTAAAAAACAAACTCATGAAACAGGCCCGGACAAAAATGATGGTACCCTTAATATTTTGTTGCACAATCTTTTGAGGCAATCACTGCAATCAAACGACTTCTGCACCTCTCAGCAGGTATTTTGGCTCACTCCTCATGAGCAAACTGCTCCAGTTGTCTCAGGTTTGAAGGGTACCTTCTCCAGACGGCATGTTTCAGCTCCTTCCACAGATGTTCAATAGGATTTAGATCAGGGCTCATAGAAGGCCACTTTAGAATAGTCCAATGTTTCGCTCTTAGCCATTCTTGGGTGTTTTTAGCTGTGTGTTTTGGGTCATTATCCTGTTGCAAGACCCATGACCTGCGACTCAGACCAAGCTGTCTGACACTGGGCAGCACATTTCTCTCTAGAATACCTTGATAGTCTTGAGATTTCATTGTACCCTGCACAGATTCAAGATACCCTGTGCCAGATGCAGCAAAGCAGTCCCAGAACATAACAGAACCTCCTCCACGTTTCACAGTAGGGACAGTGTTCTTTTCTTGGTATGCTTCATTTTCACGTCTGTGAACATAGAGCTGATGATGTGCCTTGCCAAAAAGTTGCAGTTTTGTCTCATCTGTCCATAGGACATTGTCCCAGAAGCTTTGTGGCTTGTCAACATGCAGTTTGGCAAATTCCACTCTAGCTTTTTTATGATTTGTTTTCAACAGTGGTGTCCTCCTTGGTCATCTCCCATGAAGTCCACTTTGGCTCAAACAACGACGGATGGTGCGATCTGACACTGATGTACCTTAACCTTGGAGTTCACCATGAATGTGTTTAGAGGTTGTTCTGGGCTCTATTGTTACCATTCGTATTATCCCGTCTATTCCATTTTTCATCAATTTTCCTCCTGCGGCCACATCCAGGGAGGTTGGCTACAGTCCCGTGGATCTTAAATTTCTGAATAATATGTGCAACTGTAGTCACAGGAACATCAAGCTGCTTGGAGATGGTCTTATAGCCTTTACCTTTAACATGCTTGTCTATAATTTTCTTTCTAATCTCCTGAGACAACTCTCTCCTTTGCTTCCTCTGGTCCATGTTTAGTGTAATACACACCATGTCACCAAACAGCACAGTGACTACTTGTCACCCTTTAAATAGGCCGACTGACTGATTACAAGTTTGTAGACACCTGTGATGTTAATTAGAGGACACATCTTGGTTGAACATGTCCCTATGGTCACATTATTTTCAATCTTTTCTAGGGGTACCATCATTTTTGTCCAGGCCTGTTTCATGAGTTTGTTTTTTAAAATAATTCTGTTGAACCACAATTCAAAAGCACTGCCTTATTTTCATTGGTTAATTTTCATAGAATTTTTATTTATTACCACTTTTGTTAGATTCAAGTTATTTCTGTGACCATTGTGGGTTTTTCTTTCATTAACAGAGGGGTACCAACAATTTTGTCCATGTGTGTACATAGTAAACCCAGCTCAGTGTCGATCTTGATACCCACCCACTGCTCTTATTATTGGCCAGCCTCATCCAGCCCAGTGTCCTGTAAAGCTGTCAGCAAAAATGAGACGATGTGCACTTGAGTGAGGCAACAGCAGCAAAACTCCCAAAGAACACATCTTTAAGAGAAAAATTGATCATTTTTGTGGATGTTCTGGATGTTTTTAGCCCAAATTTATTACATTGTTCTATTCATTTCACAACAGATTAATTTCAAAACCTTGTATAGTATAACTTAGGTTTCACCAAAAAGCAAAACTCTCATTAAAGGTACCACTGTACTGCATGCAGCGATGCTGTAAAATGTCAAAACATTTAACATCTCATATTGCAGTGATTGTGGAGGGTCTGAACGATAATTCGACATATGTGGTCACACAGCACCTGCATCGGGGGAGCTACTGGATAACAGCAAAACAGGCAAGGGAAAGGACTGGGAGTCTCTTGGGAGCTGTTTTGCTGTGTTCCCATTGAAATGGCCGATCTGTCATGGCCTGCAGTAAGCAAGCACACACACTCACTCCCATCATCACTAATTGTCTCCTATTTGCTTCAGCTGCACAGTGGCCGGGCTCCACCCTACTTGAGGGGTAAACTGGCATTATTCCACTGTGGGATTGTCTCAACACCACATCCTTTGTTATAATGAGATATCCAACTGTGTTACACCTGTTTCCTCAACCCTGCCTTGTGTGTGTGCTCCAGCTCGCTCACAGCCCACCCCCTGTCCTGACCTTCTGAGTAACCGGAGTCATGTAAGCACATTCATGTACCCACCTTGTTGTCTCTCTGGATCTCTCTGCCCCTTTTCCTTTGTCTTGCCTCAGGAACTCTGCCTGCTTGGCTCTTGGTCCCAGTTTTTTTCCCATGGAGAACGGACGTTCACCCTCCTAGACTGACTTCAGTCTGTAAGTCAAGCAGTATACCCAATTAACCCTCACACTGCTCTCTCCCCTCCTGGAGTTTTCCCTCCAGGCCTGGGAACCCCTGCCTACCCACTTCCATGCCTCATCTTCACCACCAGCCTACCTGAAGCCTCAGTGTCCTCTTCCCAGCTCCCCACCTGCAAGCAGATACGTAATTCTGACCCCCTTTTAAATAGCTTAAAACTATCATTCCCACCTTGCACCGTGAAATTAACCTCTCCCTTCACTTCTCCCGTAGGGCAGCAGTCCCCAGCAAGTTATCATTATCAAACTTGTAAAATACCTTGCACCTTACCTACTGAACTGTTGTGGTCTCTTCTCCTTTGGGTCCTGCTTTGTTACCTCCACCAAAGGGGGAGGTTATGTGATCATCGGTGTTGGTTTGTTTGTTTGTTTGTCTGTTGGTTTGTTTGTCTGTTTGTTTGTTTGTTAGCAAGATAACTCAAAAAGTTATGGACGGATTTTCATGAAATTTTCACAGATTGTCAGAAATGGGGTATCCTACAGATGATTACATTTTGGTGGTGATCCGGATCACCGTCTGGATCCAGGAATTTTTTGTTTGTTTGTTAGCAAGATAACTCAAAAAGTTATGGATGGATTTTCATGAAATTTTCACAGATTGTCAGAAATGGGGTATCCTATAGATGATTACATTTTGGTGGTGATCTGGATCACCGTCGAGAAGAAAACCGCCATTACGGACAATGCGATTTTCGTGAATAACTACTCAACCACTGATCCTATCATTGTGAATCCAATTGCTAGTCATATGTTTTCATGGTCAAGGAATCTGAAAACATACACACAAACACTGTATGGGGGGAACTGTGGCGCTTGGCGGAGGTCTGCACTCTCCGAGTGCTTTTCTAGTTAAAACATGTTACAGTCCTAGCTATACAGCGGGGAAAATAAGTATTGAACACGTCAACATTTTTCTCATTAAACATATTTCTGATGGAGCCACTGGCCTGAGATTTTCACCAAATATCCGTAACAACCCAATTTATCCATGCATCACTCTTTAAAAGTAACAAATCTCTGTGTGTCTGTCTGTGTATCTGTGTGTCCACACTTCATAGGACATCATAGGACGGCCTATGATCTCTGCCTGAACATCATAGGACGTCCTATGATCGCAGGCATCATAGGACGACAAATGTGTCTTCATGATGTCACATAGACCACAGCGATCATAGGACAATTTGTCTTTATGATGTTTTTTTTTTTTTTTTCCCTTGTCCTGTCAGGCAGCTAGGCAAACAGAACAGGGATCTGTCACCCTTACTGTGCCAAAACAGATTTACTTTGCCAAGAGGAGCCTATACAGTACCTAACTTTGCACTGTATATTGTTGTAAACTCCTCCTGTAATAACTTTTAATACTTTATTTTAATTGTTTTACCCATGAAAGACCCAACAGGATGGGGAAGAGGGAAAGGAAGTGTGTGGAGGGGGGGAAAGAAAAGGGAGGGGAACAGACCAAAAAAAAAAAAAAACAACAACTAAAACAAACAAAAGACAAACTGCTTATTCCACCGGAGATGTCTCAACACGAGTCTGGTTTCTGCACCTGTTAAAGGAGAGACACTTGTGCATGTATGTCTGTGTGCCTATATATGAGAACGCGTGCAAAATAAGTGTGTGCATGTGAGTGGTTTGTCAGGAAACATACGAGCGGAGGGCCGGTCGCAGTAGCTCTCCCCCCAAGGACCCCGAGCAGGCAAGGCAGCGCCACCAACCCCCAGCCCCGAGGTCAGCAAGTCCCAGGAAAGCCAGGCATCCACCCCCGGAGGGACGATCAAGGGAGGGCAAGCCGCCTGGCGGCCGGCGCAGTGAGCCCACACCCCCGGACCCGCTCGACTCCCACCCCCCCAGCGGGGCCAACATCCACCCCCGGGCCCCAGGCACCAGGAGGCCAGCGACCCCACCCCCCAGGACAGAGACCAGCCAGTGCCCCCCGGCGTGAGCCCCCCCAGGCACCCCCACAGCGGCCCCGCCCCAGCGTCTCGACCACACACCCCGGGGACCCCTATGTCCGAAGAAGTCCCCTCGCCCAGGTGAGCCCACGTTGCCGAGAGGCACTACCCCCCTTAATCCAGCACCTCCCGACTCGCAGGCACACCCCTCCCCATACCTTCACACCCACATGTTCCCATGCACACCCCTCTCACTCACCCAGACCAACCCATTCTCTCTCACTCCAGTACCCACTCAAATTCACTCCTCATTTACCTTTATTTCAAAAGGCGGCTGTGAAGCAGATGCAGCGAGCCTGAACATGCACCAGTGCCCGGCAGTGGCCAGGGAGGCCACCGGTGCAGGCCACAGAAGCAGACCCCCACCCCCCGGCGCCCATCTGAGCGAACAATCAGCAGACCACCGCAGGCGCCCCAAGATGCCACCCGGCATGCAAAGCGCCGCACAAAACCGACCCACCATCACCACCTCCATTTATCACCCTCTCACTCACACTTAGACTCATATTCAGCCCCCCGTCACTTCCTTGGTTGTATCTATATATTTAGTAGCATCCAGGGATTTTGACAACATGATAGGTCCCAGGCTCCCCATCAGGCCCCCACGCCCCCAGCAAGAGCAGGGCAACAGGGGTGGGGGAAGATCCCCACCTCCTCCCCCCGCACAGAACATGGTGTGTGTGTGTCGGTTATATGATATAATTGTGTATAAATGTGTGGAGTACTAAAGTGCAATTAAAATTGGGGGATAGTGATTGAAGCATCGTTAGCCACTGTGATGAGCAGCAGAGCCCCCATCCCCCCAAGCCCTCAGTGTCTAAAATGCAATTAAAATTGAGGTGAGTGCAGCCCCACCACGCAGCAAAGGTATCCCCTTCACCGACACAGTGCGACACACCCCCATCCCAAAGCCCTAAATGTAACAAAAAAGATCAGGGGGAGGGGGAGGGCGGGAAATAAGACTGGGAGGTAGGTGGTCTAAAAGCAAGGCCGCCCCCCCCCCCCAGAAGCCAGCTTGCAGACTGGTTTATGAGGCCACCCACTGCCCCCAAATCCCAACCCAGGGCGAGGGCCGCCAGTGGAAACAGCCCAGACCCACCAGCATCACGCCCCGGTGCTCCAGCACCACTAACATGACGGGGCAGCCAAACATACTTCCACTCATCTTACACACACGAACATGAACAACAACAGTCACAATAGTGAACAATGGGCCGGACCCACACAGCGCCCAACACGCCAGGCGACACCCCCGAGCGCCCACGCAGGCCCACGACCACCCAGACATACACCGACAGCTGCAGGCCACCCTGCAACCACAGCCATCCTGGAACAACCCAATGGAAACACGGCCAACAACCCACGCCAATGACCCCCCAGCCACCCCCAAGCACCAACACACACCCACTGCCAATGACACCAGGGGCGATGTAGCAAAGTGCCTCACCCCCCAACACAACAGCAGGGCGGCCGGGACAAGCAAGCCCCGAAACGCCAGCCCCCATGCCACTAGATGGACTGCCCAACCCATGCCACCCAACAAAGCTCTCCTACCCATACACACATCCTCCACCCCCTAGACATCTACTCACAAGTAACCGCTTCATACACACACATAACTCCACCCACCATCACACATACCCACCTACACAAACACACAACCCCACCTGCCCACTCGACACACACCCACTTCCACATCCGCTCATGCACAAGCCTACACCCCCCCCACCCGCAGACCCCAGTGAACAGGGAGGGCGACCCAGGATGCGGGCACCAGCCCCAGGGCGGCACCAGGGCCCCAGGGAACACACGACCCCACCGCGCAAGGATGCATCAGGGACAACCCCCACCGCCGGTGCACACCGACCCCGGCCCGGGGCGGGGGGACGCCCCCCCCCCCCTCAGCACCAGGGGCCCAGGGCCAGACCCAGACCTCCCCCCCGAGGGGCGAGGCCAGCCGGCCAGGGGCCACAGCCCAACCCCCCCCCGGCCCACCCCACAGCCCCCCCCACCCCCCCACCCCCCCAGGGCCAGACAGACGGCCACCCCGGAACAGGCCCCCCAGACACCTGCGGTCGGGACGCAGCCAGCCACCAGAGGTGCCAAGGAGAGTGAGTCACCACCCGCCACCCCTCAGTATATAGAATTAATAAGCAGGGACCAGAGAGAACTGAATTTTGCCAGTTGATTATTTGAGGAGGCTGACATTCTTTCCAGGCTAATATAATCCAATAGTAAGTTATTATAGTAAGTCGTGCATAAGTTATTTCTTGTTTTCCAGTTCATGAGGATAGCTTTCTTTGCGATGCATAAGGCAGTGAGAACCATGTGTGACATCCTTGCATCTATATTTATTTCACTTAAATCACCTAATATGCAAAGTGTGGGTGAGGGTGGGACACTATACCCAAGCCACGCCGACAGGTCTTCACATGTCTTCTGCCAGAACTTTTGAACCGGTGCACAGGACCACATAGCATGCATATAGCTATCCGGGACATTGCTAGTACAGTGAGAGCAGATATTTGTGTGACTCAGGCCCATTTTGAACATCCTTTGTCCTGTATAATGAATTCTATGTAGAACTTTATATTGTATAAGTTGTAAGTTAGAGTTTTTAGTCATCTTAAAAGTGTTTAAACATATTTGTGTCCAGAAACTTTCCTCCTTATTAATCGATAAGTCTGTCTCACATTTTGATATTGGAAGAAATATGGACTCATCCAACTTTGATAATAGTCCATATATTTTCGATATCAATTTTGGGGAACAGAGATTTAGAAACTCTGCCACCTTAACTGGTACTTCTAAATCTGTCTGATTAAGATTAAATCTTGCTTTTATTATGGATTTAAGCTGTTGATATTCAAAATACTTTTTATCACTGATTTTGTGTTGTGACACTAGATCCTGAAATTGGATAAAATTTCCACCTTGAATAAGATGTTCTAAGTTGTTTATTCCCTTCTCTTGCCATAGTGGAAATTTTAATGTCCTCTTTTGTTGCAGGATATCAGGATTATTCCAAATGGGCGTGAGTTTACAGGGGACAAGTGAAGACACTGTTATTTTTAAAAATTTCCACCAAGCCGTCAGAGAGGAACTGATATTAATACTTTTAAAACACTCATGGCGTTTAATAGAGGGACTTATAAAAGGTAAGCCGGAGATATTTAGCGACCCACAGAGAGCCTGTTCAGCATCTAACCATGGGTTCCCTAGTGGGGTTGATTTTGTCCATTTTGAAACAAACTGCAATCTATTGGCTAAAAAGTAATTAACAAAATTTGGTAAATCTAAGCCTCCGCACTCTTTCGCTTTTTGGAGGGTTTTTAAACTAATCCGTGATGGTTTATCCTTCCATAAAAATTTACTTATATTTGACTCTAGAGACTTAAACCAGGCCATTGATGGTTGGGTAGGGATCATTGAGAACAAATAATTAATTTTAGGAAGGACCATCATTTTAATGGTTGCGACTCTTCCCATTAATGATAAAGGTAGTGTCCTCCAGCGCGTAAAATCGTCTTGTATCTTTTTTAAAAGGGGGATATGATTTAGTCGCAATAACTCTGAGAGCCTGGGGGAAATATCTATTCCCAAATATTTAACATTCCCTGATTGTATTGGAATAGTAGATGTATTTGGGAAATTGCAATTTATGGGTAAAGCTATTGATTTTACCCAGTTAATAGAGTAGTCTGATAATGATGAAAATTTATCAATGAGCGCCACTGTCTGAAGAGGAGATCTTTCTGAATTTTCAAGGAAAATCAATACATCATCAGCATAAAGACTTATCTTATGTTCCTTTTCTCCAGTTTGAATACCCCTGATATCAACATTTTGTCATATGGTTGCTGCTAATGGTTCAATAAAGATGGTAAAAAGTGAGGGACAGAGTGGACACCCTTGCCTAGTACCTCTCTGGAGATTAAAGCTTCGGGAAGTCTGATCATTTGTTCAGACAGACGCAACTGGACATCTATATAGTGTTTTAACCCAGTTTATGAAAGATGAACCAAACCCAAACTTGTTTAACACCATAAAAAGAAATTTCCAGTTAACCCGGTCAAAGGCTTCCTCTGCATCCAGGGACAAGATTGTAGTTTCTACATTATTGATCTTGCAGTAGTCTATTAAATTAAATAGCCTGCGTGTATTATCAGCCGAGTGCCTACCCTTGATAAAAACCTGTTTGATCTGGCTGTATAATAAACGGGATTATCCTTTCCAGTCTTTTGGCGAGAGCTTTGCAAATTATTTTGAGATCGACATTCATAAGCGAGATGGGACGGTAGCTGGATGGAAGCGTAGGTTCTTTTCCAGGTTTAAGGAGCAGGATAATACTAGCCAAATTCATATTCGGAGGAATTACATTATCTTCTTTGATTTGGTTCACCATTTTAAAAAAAAGTAGGTGCCATCACGGGCCAAAATTCCTTATAAAATTCTACTGGAAAACCATCTGGTCCCAGGGCTTTGTTGTTTGGGATGTGCTTAAGTGCCTCCTGGAGTTCAAACACCTGAAGAGGTGCATCCAGAGCCGCAATCTGTTCATTATTTAATTGTGGTAAATTAATATTGTCCAAAAATGTATTTATCTCTGAGTCTGATGGGTTAACCTGTGATGAGTAGAGATTTTCATAAAACTTTCTGAAGGAGTTATTTATTTCTTCAGGTACATGGGTAATATTTCCAGTCATATCCTTGATAGAATGGATAGTTTTTTTTTTCTTTATTCAATCTAAGCTAGTTCGCAAGATATCGCCCCGATTTATTACTGTGTTCAAAGTTCTCAAGACGCAGTCTTTGTATTAAAAACTGTGCTCTTTTGTTTGTAATTTCTTTTAATTCCAGCTTTAATTTTCTCAAATCGTTAAGTGCCTGTTCCTGTGGGGAAATGGCACAGGTTTTCTCCAGTGATTTAATCTTCTGTTCTAAATCCAGTATCAGTGCTTTTTCTTTTTTATTCTTATATGAACAGTAAGAGATTATTTTACCTCGCATGACCACTTTTGCTGCTTCCCAAAGAACACCTGGGGATATTCCTGGCACATCATTATATTCCAGATATGATTCCCACTCTTTATTAAAATAGTTAATAAAGTCTTCATCTTTCAGTAGTGATATATTAAATTTCCAGCTCCTAGTTTCCCTTGTAGCTTCCCTAATAGCTAATTAGTCTAATAGCTTGATTTGAACATATTTCAGTGTCTATGATGTCCCTCACAATAGAGTTACTGGCTAAGAAGAAATCTAGATGCCAATATGAACTATGAACTGATGAAAAAAAGGTATATTCCCGAAGAGTTGGGTGAAGAGATCGCCATTCATCGCAAAGACCGAAATCATTCATGTACTGTTTGAAAGTGTCAGTAGCCAGCCATTTTCGGTAAATCCCCGATGTACTGAGCCTGTCGATTGCAGGATTTAATACCAAGTTGAAGTCCCCTCCTATTATAAGTGTGGTGTCCAAGTGCTCAGAAAGAGAAGTGAAAAAAGTGTGAAAAAAGGATGGGTCATCAACATTTGGGCCATAAACGCTTGCAATACATAGATCCAAATTTTGGACTTAAATTTTTAGTATTATAAATCTACCTTCTGGATCTATTATGGTGTTATTCATAACAAAGTGTACTCTTCTATTTACCAGTATAGCTACCCCCCTTTGCTTAGAATTAAAGCCGGCTGACTACATATGGGGGAATTCCGGGGAGGTGAGCGCATCTACAGACGACTTAGAGACATGTGTCTCCTGCAATAAAACAAAGTCTGCCTGTAGATCATTCAATCGATTAAAAACTTTTAGCCTCTTCTCCCCGTTTCCAATTCCACGTGACAAACTTAAATGTAGACATGTTTTCACTAACTGGTTGTGTACTAAAGACTAACTAAATGTGTAAACTAAATGTGCCTATGTGATATGTCTGTAATGTATGCATATATATGTATATATATGTTGTGTGTATACACCTATGCATATATAATTGGGTGTACGTGCATGATGTCTCTGTGCCATTTGCCTGCAATTGCAAGCAAATGGGGTACATGTATTTCAAGTTATTTCCTATAAACCAGAAGTATGAGAAAAAACAGACATGAAGGTTAGTAAGTGGTGGAAAAATGCAGACAACATACAACAATGACCTAAAAACTTAAAAAAAAAAACCTACAACAGACAAACAAACAAACAACAACCTCAACAACAAAGAAATAAACATTTTGACAAATGTTTACAAATTAAACTGAAATCGAGTAAAAGACTCAGAACTCAGAACTCAGAAAAGGATTTATTGCCAAGTACATTAACAGTAAACAACTGATAACATACGAGGGATTTGACTTGACACTGAAAACAACATGCATTTCCGGTGACACGACAGCGTCGATAACGCGCCTGCCAGCAGACTAGGAACAGGAAGCATAGGGAAGAAAAGGATAAACACAATAGGAGAGAGCAAAAAAGCATTGATTGTCAGAATACTGGTCATAAATGATCAATATTATGATTACAAGAAAAAAAGCCCTCAATGCACAATTAGCAGACAATAGAATGTATACAAAGACACAAAGAGAGCAGTGAGTGAATGATCTTCTCATCAGTTTATTGAGTCAGTATGAGTGTAGTGTTGAGTGAAGGTGTTTATATCAGTTAAGAACAACAAGGTCTCTTCGGCAGGAGATGTTGTAGCGTCTGGCACTTTGTCCTTGAGCCAGGCAGCTGGCTGTCCATAAGAGTCAATGCCGCTCAAATGTTTTGAAAACAAAAAACTGCAGATAATCTGGAGGACTTGATTGTAAGGGGCAGGTCAGATAAGTCGAATAGTACTGTTCCCAGAGAAAAAAACTTTATATTCTCTTACAGATTCAGTACTTTAATCCTTCAGTGCTGGACGTTGAATCCTTCATGGACGGCTCTCAGCGTGATCATGATGTAATCCATTTTCCTAGACAGTTCTCCATTAGCCGCTGTCAGAGTCCTGCCCATTTGTTCAATTTGATGGTTAAGCCTCGCCTGGTCAGCATTTTGATAGGCTCCCTCCATCTTCATCAATTTACGGTACACCAGAACAATCCCAGATCCAATCAGAAAGATTCCGATTACCATTGCTACGAAGATGTATAAATCTTCGACATCTTCAATAGAAAGATCACACAGGCACAAGAGTTTCCAATTACTTGTGTCCTTCAAATAGCCCGCAGCCGCTGTTCCTGCGGGGCAAACTACCTCCCCCGGGGCACTTTTCCTCGTTGAAAAAATAGTGTCAATTGCGTTCAAAGCCCAGCTTATTAAATCCATAATTTCGTTCGATAATCAGCAGTAGAGACACGCAGACAGACGACAGCAAGCTGGGATCCAGTCAGTTAGGGGAGGAAAGAGATAAAGAGTCAGAGCTGGAGAGAAGGAAAAAAGCGTCTGCTCTCTTTGGAGGGCGGAAGTGAAGACCTGCGCACAATCCCACTCTTTTTTCCACCTGTAGCTAAAAGAAAAAGAAATATATAAAATAGTGAATAAAAAAAATAACAAAAGAAAAAATAAAAAAAAATGGGCTCTAGAATAACCAGGGAGTTATAGTTTCATCCATAAACAGCTTGCCATCTATATACAATCTATCCACAGAAACAATAGCTCGTTTACCTTCTTGGATGTTTTGTTTCCTAATGGGAAAAAGCTTTCTTCTCCTTTCCAAGATTTCCTGTGGAAATTGATCATTTAGACCATAATTGGTGTTTTTAAGCTGCCTGCCCTGCCTCTGTACCAAAATTTTTTGCTTAAAATGTTCAAATTTGGCAACAATAGGTCTGGGACGTTTATTCTGGGAATTTTTTTGCCCTATTCAGTGGACTCGGTGGAAGGTAATTGAGTTTGTGACTTCGGGGGATAGTTTTAGTTGTGATGACATAAATTCTCGGACCAGCTGTTCTGGATTTTCATTATTTTTTTCAACAATTCCAGAAAAAACGAGGTTATCTCTCATGCTGCGTGACTGCAAACTGAGAACTGTCTCCTTCATTTTCCGATTTTCTCCCTCAACAACACCAAGCCGCGTGGTTAGTGTAGTGACTGACTTTTTCAGGCTGTTATTTTCCTCCACGAGAGAGACGAGCTGCGCTTGACTAAACTCAAGGCTCTCCCGCAAATTTTGGAATTCTTTATGAAGAAGCTCAACCAGCACCAGTCTACCATCCATGCTGGTAAGTTTATTCTCAATAGAGAAAAGGATATCACTGACCTCGGTGCCCTGCTGTGATTTCTCGGGCGTTATTTTGGGTGAATCTGCGGGTCTCGGTCGCTTAGACTGAGAAGCAGCGGCAGAGGCAGCAGCAGAACACACACTTGCCTGCTCCATGACACAAAAATGGTCGTAAAATGGGTCAATATAACTTTCTAAATCCTCCAGCACGGAACTGGATCTTTAACGGTCTCCTGCCGGCGCGCCACAAGGACTTGGCCTGGCTTGAAAACGGGAGGCCTGTGGCTCTTCTTTGCACCGACTACAAGGTCACGGTTTACTCGCCTGCAGGGCATGGATGCCCCAACTTTTTCTTTCTACAATCTGGACGAGCCTGCTGCAAAGATGACTTGCTTGAAAATCCCACGTGGTCTAAGGACTACAATCCATCTGAGATGAGGAAAATGTCTCTGGGACGTACAACGGAACTGGCTGCGGGCGCACAGCGCTATCTCTGCTGCCGGAGGAAGGGGACTTGGCCTTGCTTAACAACTGGAGGTCTGTGGCTCGTCTTTGCACGGACTACAAGGAAGACTCGGACTACTGCCACTGGCAATGTGGACTGGGTGGACTGCAAGGAATACTTTGTGTTGTGTGGGGGAGGGGGATGACTTATGTTTGCACTTTTCCAATGTGAGACACTTGGTGGAATGATATTGGTGCTCTTTCATTTTCTTGAATTGTGCAATAAAGGCATTTTTTAAAACTCAAACTCTCCTTCTCCCTCTTTCCCTCTCTCCCCCTCCCCCTCCCCCCTCTCTCTCTCGCTCCCTCTCTCTCTCCTCTCTCCCTCTCTCTCCCTCTTCATTCAGCAGCACCCAAGGATTTTGAAAACATGACAGGCTCCAGGCCCTCGGCCGAGCCCCCAGTGCTGTGTGTGTGTCTGTCTGTCATGCTTCATAGGACATCATAGGATGGTCTATGATCTCTGCCTGAACATCATAGTATATCCTATGAACTCAGGCATCATAGGACGACAAATGTGTCTTTTTGATGTCATATAGACCACAGAGATCATAGGACAATTTGTCTTTATGATGTCACACATAGATTTGTCTACGTGTCTATGTGCATAGGACACATAGGCAAATGTGTCTTTTATGATTTTCATGATCCTGTCCATGAACTAGAATTATGACGCACCTATCCTCAACCAGTGGTCTCGAAGAAGAAGAAGAAGAAGAAGAAGAAGAAGAAGAAGAAGAAGAAGAAGAAGAAGAAGAAGAAGAAGAAGAAGAAGAAGAAGAAGAAGAAGAAGAAGAAGAAGAAGAAGAAGAAGAACTGCCACAGATGAAACACCTGAGGTTCCAGCAATACATCGCACCCGTCTGAGACAGGAGGACACCCTTCACCACCACAGGGTACAACAGACTTTAAAGCACATTTCTAGGACATCATAGGACGGCCTATGATTTCTGCCTCATCATCATAGTGCATCCTATGAACTCAGGAATCATAGGATGACTCACCATGCCTACATGACGGCAAATGTGTAACCTTGATGAATGCCAGTCTACACTACAAATGTGTAAAATGCCAAGGAAAGCTCTGATTTTCTCCGGGTGCTCCAGTTTCTTGGTTTCTACGGGCTGCATGGGTCTGCCTGATATCCTATGATGTTACTATGATGTTGGTGTTCATAGGACCATTTACGGGATGTCTACATGACGTCACATAAACGGAACTCTATATGACGTCAGATAAACTGCAAGGCTGCTCTTCCTATGATCTCAGAAGGATGTCTATATGACATCATACAGAGGGCAGGAATCGCTACAATAGGACACACTACTTTAAACCACACCCATTCGAAACAGTACATCATGTCTGTGTGTCACAGATCATAGGGCATAGGACATCTTCAAAGATCAAACGCAGGCATGCCTCACGATAATAGGACTCACTATGACACCATCAAAGATCAAAGGCAGGCATCACTGAATGAGTGCTGACGTACTTGCTTAGACCCTTTTTTACACCTGCTTTCTATGGGCATGCAGAAATACTTGCTTATACTTGGTTTCTATGGGTATGCATGGGTACAGTATGTACTAGTATTAAATAATTTCACAGAACATGTTCAATACTTATTCCCTGTGTCATTCCACTTCATAAGTGGAATATGTTTAGTGAACACAGCTGCCTTGAGTTCTTTGTATGGATGGATTGCTTGGGTTGTTACTGATAACTGGTGAAAATCTCAGGTCAATTGCTCCATCAGAAATATGTTTAATGAGAAAAATGTTGACACATTCAATACTTATTTTCCCCTATATGTTCATGATGATGTTAGAATTTCAAATTAATCCACATAAAAGTTAGACAATGTCTCCTTTAAATGTCTGATGTTGGCATTGTAGCTCCTGAGTGCAAGGTCAGTTCCCTTCGGGGCAATAAAGGTTGCAATCAATCAACCTGCACCAACCATGGTGCTTTATTTCTAATAAAGCATTGCTCGAGTTGACTCCCTCCTTTTCACTTACCCCAAAAGTTCATGACAGGTGGACTAATTACAAGCTTATGAAATACCTTCATAACAACTGAGATGTGTTTTTTGTGTCCAATACAGCAAAAAGTCACTATTAATGATGGGACTTATTACTGAGGCCAAATCTCTGAAAGCCTGATTAAGTTTAACTATCTGAGCATGAATAATACAGTCACCTGCTTCTCTCACTCTCATAATCCACCCACATATTCCAAAGAGATGCAATTAGCGTTCTACCAAAAGTCCATGTCACTTAGAATTAAAAGAGAAAAAAAACGGAAGGATAGCATCTTTTATGGATGTGTGTGTCCTAAACTTAGAGTATTCAATTGACCCAAATGCCCTACAAAACCCAACAGAAGAAACCATTTCAAAAGAAAAAGCAAAATTATTTAAAATAAAGATTTTCTTTTGATGAAATTGGCCCAAACCTCAGTGTGTTATTGTCTTCATAATTCTCTAGATGTAAGGAGTCTCTCAGCTCTTCTCTGTACTTTTTTTTTTTCATTTCAGTCACCAGTGGCCCACATGTTCTTCCTGTTCCTTCACCTGTGATCAAAGCCATTGAGTGCCTGTGTGGGTTTCAGTGCTGCAGGCAGATAGCAACACAAAGTGACTGACAACAAATTGAACATGTTTTGATGAACTACTTAGATCCAGTTAGATAGCATGATTAACGTCCTAGGGCTTAAATGGTATGCTGAATAGAAGACACTCGTGTCAGAATAAGAAATGTTTTGAACCATTGTCTTTGAAGCTGATATTTTGTTGTTGGAAAAAAGAGAAGAAAATAGAGACAAAATAGTAGAATGAAAAGTGCTAATGTATTAATTACAAAAGTACTTAACTGCCATATAGTAGCATAGTGCTTTAGACAGGAGAGAAGTTTTGCAGCTCAAAAAGAAATTAACTTACGACTCTGGCATCTAGTCTACAGAGATAAAATGTATAGATCTGTGAAAAGCAGATATGTTAATTTTGAAGTAATAAGGTTCATAAGCAATTTTTTAAGCTTCTCATTGTGTTGAATTTCCCTCTTCAGAGCAGAACAGTTTTTTTTTTGGGGGGGGGGGGGGACTGTCACCCAAAGATGCTGGGATTGGCTCCAGGGCCCCCCCCCCCCACACACACACACACACACAAAAAGGATTAAGAAGATGAATGAATGAATGAACATCAATGTAGTAATGTGATTGCACAGAAAAATCCTGCCAGTGTTTCATGTGTCATCCCTTTAAAGTGCTATTGCTCTTAATGTGAAGGCAGAGAGAAGCTGAGCTCATTTACACAGCGATAAACTGACATTTTTCTGGGTATCTCAGTCATCCACACATATATGAAGTTGGTCTGGGGAAATGTGTGTTTGGATATGTGGACAGTTTTGCCATGTATATGAAAAGAAAGCGTTTTTTCTGATTATCAGTCTGAATTTTGAAAGTGAAATGAAATCAGCAAGAATGATTCTGACACAGAGAACAAGGTAAAAGTAGACCTTTCAACCAAATGTTATGCCCAATGAAATTGTGCTGGAGGAAAATCACCCAAATCAATGAAGTACAATTTGGGATATTTTTTCCCCTATTAAATGCTTATGCTTCATTCAAGCTCTTAGCATTTATGGATTGTAACAAAACACACACACACACACATAAGGCGAGGCAAGGCAAGTTTATTTGTATAGCACATTTCGTGTACAAGACAATTCAAAGTACTTGACATGAAAACATTAAAGCATTACAGCAAGTTGCAAAAAGAATACATACTGTAAGAATTTCAAAGCAAACTATAAAGTAAATTAAAGAGAAACAAAAACAAGAATTTAAAAAGCAAAGTAGAAAGTAAATTAAAGAGAAACAAAAACAAGCTAAAACAGAATATGACAGAAATAAAAGTTGCAGTACATTGTAGGCTACTGAAAGGCAATGGCAAATAGGAGAGTTTTTAACCTCGATTTAAAGCAGCTGAGAGTTTCAGCAGCTCTGATGCTTTCTGGAAGTTTGTTCCATATGTGAGGGGCATACAAACTAAATGCTGCCTCACCATGTTTGGTTCTAACTCTGGGCACAGATAGTAGGCCTGACCGTGATGACCTGAGGGCTGTGGATGGTCCATAATTTTGATTTGATTTTTGATTTTGTATACTTTATTGATCCCCAGAGGGGAAATTGAGGGCATCCACCTGGATGGATGAAGCAGCCACGGTACGGCGCTATCCCTTAACCATTCACACACACATTCACACCTAGGGCCACTTTAGAGTCTCCAATTAACCTAACCTGCATGTTTTTGGCCTGTGGGAGGAAACCGGAGAAATCCCGGAATAAACCCACGCAGATACAGGGAGAACATGCAAACTCCACACAGATCACTGTTGGTCAGGGGCTGGGATCAAACCAGGGATCCCATGGCCAAGGGTGAGTTGCTGTGCTGCCGCAGTGCTAACCACTGCTCCACTGCACCGCCCAATGGACTAGTAGATATGAAGTAATGGACTAGTAGATATGAAATGCATTTTTGCCCTAAACCATTCAGAGCTTTATAAACCAACAGCAGTATTTTGAAATCTATTCTTTAACAGACAGGAAGCCAGTGTAAAGATCTGAGACTGGAGTTATATGATCTACTTTCTTTGTCTTAGTGAGGACTCGAGCTGCAGCGTTCTGAACCAACTGCAGCAGTCTGATTGACTTTTTAGGCATTACATTAGTCCAGTTTACTGAAGATAAATGCATGGACAAGTTTTTCTAGATCCTGCTGAGATATCAGACCTTTAATCCTAGCTATGTTCTTTAAGTTATAATAGGCGGACTTCAATACTGTCTTAATGTGGCTGTTAAAATTCAGGCCTGAGTCCAGAACCACACCCAGATTTCTGGCTTGGCTGTTGGTTTTTAGCATCATTGATTGAAGCTGAGTACTAACTCTGAGTCTTTCTTCTTTGGCTCCAAAAACTATTTCAGTTTTGTTTTCATTTAAGTGAAGAAAATTCTGGTACATCTACTCTTTAATTTGACCAATGCATTTGATCAGGGTTTTAATAGGACCATAGTCTCCTGGTGAGACAGTTATGTAGATTTGTGCATATTCTACATAATTATGGTAATATATTTTGTTGTTTTTTATGATTTGAGCTAGTGGGAGCATATAGATGTTGAAAAGCAAAGGTCCCAAAATGGAAGCTTGGGGAACTCAACAGGTTATTTTTGTTCAGAATCAGAATCAGAATGAGATTTATTGCCATTGTTCATGTAGTACACAAACTAGGAATTTCTCTTGGTGCAATGCTGCAACATTAAACATGGAGTAGCACTAAAGATAAAAAAAACTATGCATTCAATAAAAGGTAGAATATGAATAAGTAATATTAATCTATGCAATTTTAAAATATATTAACAAGCAGCAGATATTGTGGAGTTCCACATAGTGCAGTCGGTAGTGCAAAAAGAAAACAGTGATAATTGTCATGAGTCCGGTTGAGCTGCTGTACGTAGTGCACGAGAGTCTAATAAGTCACTTAGTGTTCAGCAGTCTGATGGCAGAGGGGAAGAAGCTGTTCATGTAGCGGGAGGTTTTAGTCTGAATGGACCGAAGTCTTCTGCCTGAGGGGAGGGGGGCAAACAGTGCGTGTCCAGGGTGTGAAGGGTCGGCTATGATCCGACCTGCACGCCTCCGGGTCCTGGAGATGTACAGGTCCTGGAGGGATGGGAGCTTGCAGCCGATCACCTTCTCAGCAGCGCACACAATGCGCTGCAGTCTTAGTCTGTCCCTGGCAGTGGCTCCTGCATACCACATGGTGATGGAGGTGGTGAGGATGGACTCGATGATGGCCGTGTAGAACTGCACCAACATCTTGGTGGGTAGCTTGAGCTTCCTCAGCTGCCACAAGAAGAACATCCTCTGCTGGGCCTTTTTGATGAGGGAGCTGATGGTCGGCTCCCACTTGAGGTCCCGGGTGATGGTGGTGCCCAGGAAGCGGAAGGAATCCGCAGTGGTGATGGGAGAGTCTGTGAGGGTAAGAGGGGGCAGAGGGGCTGTGACTTTTCTGAAGTCCACGATCATCTCCACTGTCTTCAGAGCGTTCAGCTGCAGGTTGTTGTGGCTGCACCAGGACGCCAGCCGGGCCACCTCTCTCCTGTAGACGGACTTGTCGCCGTTGGAGATGAGCCCGATGAGGGTGATGTCGTCCGCAAACTTGATCAGCTTGACAGACTGGTGGCTGGAGGTGCAGGAGTTGGTGTACAGGGAGAAGAGCAGGGGGGAAAGTACACAGCCCTGGGGTGATCCGGTGCTGATGCTAACAGAGTCTGAGACAGTCTTTCCCAGCCGCACATGCTGCCTCCGGTCCGTCAGGAAGTCGGTGATCCACCTGCAGAGGGAGTCAGGCACGTTGAGCAGAGACAGCTTGTCCTGGAGCAGAGCGGGGCAGATGGTATTGAATGCAGAGCTGAAGTCCACAAACAGGATCCTGACGTAGGTTCCCGGGGAGTCCAGGTGCTGCAGGATGGAATGGAGGGCAAGGTTGACTGCGTCGTCCACAGACCTGTTGGCTCTGTAGGCAAACTGCAGCAGGTCCAGGAGGGGAGTGGTGATGGTCTTGAGGTGGGGCAGGACCAGGCGCTCAAAGGACTTCATGACTACAGAGGTGAGCGCTACAGGTCTGTAGTCGTTAAGTCCAGTGATCCGTGGCTTCTTGGGGACAGGGACGATGGTAGAGGTTTTGAGGCAGACCGGCACATGGCATGACTTCAGGGAGGTGTTAAAAATGTCTGTGAAGACAGGAGTCAGCTCCTCCGCACAGTGTCTCAGGGTGGAGGGAGACACGCCGTCCGGACCGGGGGCCTTGCGCGGGTTCAGTCTGGAGAACTCTCTGTGCACGTCCTGCTCACTGATGGCAAGGGCAGGGGGGAGGAGGGGGGGCCGCCTTTGATGAAGTGGGGACCATGGAGGCATTGGCGCTGGGGGGAGGGGGGAGTTGGACACAGCTGACGAGGTGTCAAAACGGGCATAGTGTTGGGACAGTCTTTGACAAAGGGCTTTGTCATCCTGTCCCTTAGAAGCCTGAGGCCGATAGTTGGTGATTTGCCTCAGTCCTCTCCACACAGAAGCAGAGTCATTAGCAGTGAACTGCTGCTGGAGTCTCTCAGAATACACAGATTTAGCTCTCCTCAGCTCTCTGCTAAACCGGTATTTGACCTCCCTGTAGCAGTCCCTGTCTAGACTTTTCAACGCTGCTTCCTTCTCCTTCCTGATCTGTCTGAGCTTAGCTGTGAACCAGGGCTTGTCATTGGAGTAACTCACCCTGGTGCGTGATGGAAGAATGCTCTCCTCACAAAAGTGGATATATGAGGTCACAGTGTCCGTGTACTCATCCAGATCATGCGTAGCTCCTTTAAACATGTCCCAGTCAGTTATTTCCAAGCACGTGCACAGCTCCTCCACAGCCTCACTGGTCCATTTCCTCGTAGTGCTCACAACAGGTTTTGTGAGCTTCAGTCTCTGTCTGTATGTGGGAATCAGGTGGACCATCACGTGATCAGATAGTCCGAGCGCAGCGTGGGGAACAGCGCGATACGCATCCTTAACTGTAGTGTAACAGTGATCCAGCGTGTTCTCTCCTCTGGTGGGGCATTTAATAAACTGTTTGTACCAGGGGAGTTCGTGGCTCAGGTTGCTCTGGTTAAAGTCGCCAAGCACAATAACCAGAGAGTCCGGGAAAGTCCGCTCCGCTTGCTGAATGTGATCCGCGAGCGCGCACTGAGCCTCGCGCACGTCTGCGTCGGGTGGGTTGTAGACAGCGGCCAGGATGAATGAAGCAAACTCACGCGGGGAATAAAATGGCTTGCAGTTAATGAATAAATATTCCAGAGAGGGAGAACAGTGTTGGGAGATCACAGTTACATCGGAGCACCAGCTGCTGTTGATGTAGAAGCAGACTCCTCCGCCTGTGGTCTTGCCAGAGAGCCCCGTGTCGCGTTCTGCACGAAACAGCTGAAATCCCTCGAGGAGGAGCGCGCTGTCCGGTGTCTTTTCTTTGAGCCAGGTCTCAGTGAAGCAGAGGGCACACGAGGTGGAGAGGTCCTTAAATCGCATCAGCAGTCTCAGTTCATCTACCTTGTTATAAAGTGAGTTGACGTTGGACAGAAAAGGCACTTTTGCATTAGCCCAGCACACTTCGGTACATCTCGATTCACTTCAACATGATTAAGCATGCTTTTGTCTGCATTACAACTGTGTTGAGCTTGGGTGGGTGGGATTTCTATAACAGCAGGCGGCGCCACACTCCCGTGACGTAGAACACGCGACCCAACCAAAACATAACACATACAGCTGTACAAGGCGACTCCTGGGTCTGTGGCTTTTTTCACCATAAACGCCAAAAAGGACCGCTAGACAAGGGTACAGGCAGCTAATGTTGCTAATGCTAGTTTGCTATAAGTACATTGTACTACACTTTAATGTCTGCAAGTTATCGCTGTTAGGTACTAAAATATGTACGCTGTGTGCGTTTTAGATGACTCTCTTGTGGGGAAATTACTGCTTCATTCGCTGTGGGCGTTCTGCACAGCCTGTCACAGATTTCATCAGCCTGTCACTGATGTCAGCACAGCTTCACAAACGATCAGTGGTTATAGAGCTTAAGAATGTCTATAGAAACGTTTATTTCCTGTGCAACAAATTTGCAACAAATTGCTCTGATCTGCTTGAAAATCATGGAGAGACTGTTGAGAGACAGTATTGAGACATCATGCACGTACCTGCTTCTGCAGCACTGAGTCTGAGATGGTGTCATAGAAAAAAATGATCAGCTGACACAACTTGATCGCCATGTTAATAACTATATTAGCCACAAAATATATATTCAAAAAGTAAACTTTACTGAGTTAGGTATAATAAGATATATTTGACAGTTATCATGCATTTTATGCCAAAACAAACTTGATCTAGGATTAAAAGCAATTAAAATAATGCAGTCACAAGGTTACATGGAAAATACTTGATTTACTAGATACATGTACTGTAGAAATATATATTCTCTGCATCAACAATGTACTATACATGCATTGATGTCATGGGTGGCTCTCGCGAGCCACCATAAGACGCCACACAGTCACCAGTGAGTTCAGTGAGTTTTATTAACGGTGAAAATATAGTGATAACACAGTCTGCTGAGACAAAGACACTTTAGTCTACAAACAACAGGAGGTGTAAGGCTAACAGCTCACTACAGGTCCAGAGGAGGAGACGGTCAAGCACAGACAGACGAGGTAGTTGAAAATAATAATTACACGAGCTGCAAAGGCAGAGACTCACAGAGATCGATACACACCGGGAGGGGTAAGGCTATACAGCAGTAGTAGTAGTAGATTAGTTTATTTGACAGGGACAGTGCAATAAACATAGACAATCAATCAAAGACAATCAATCTGATGTGTTGCACATAGAGTGTATAGCTATTAGCTAATTTGCAACTCTTGCACACTTACTAGTTCCGGGGAACGACGGTCAAACCAAAAGCAGGCGTGGTATGAATTAGTCCAGGCATCCGTAGCATGACGGAGAGTGAACTGGGAAAGTGAACAGGCACTGCTGCGAGGATGCGATCGCCAGCGTGGGTTAAAATAGCCTGAGCGCTAACGACCACAAATGCAGCACAGCTGTTGAGGGTTTGACAGCTGGGCGGAAGCCTCCCCGAGCACTATCACAATAAGAGCTTGGAGAGCTAGAATCATAACGCCGCTGTCAAACCCTGACAAGAATAACCCGAGCACCAAGGCATAGTGCTCGGGTCATGACAGTAGGCCCCCCTCCCATGACGGGCTCCGAACATCTAGTAACACCTACCCCCCCCCCCCCCAACCACAGGTGAGCGGATTGAGGGACAGGCAAGGAGGGAACCAAACAAAACCTAACAAGACCTAAAACAGAAAGGGAAAAGAATACATCACCCGACATATCCAATCAATTTCCCCCCAGAACAATGACGAGAAAAAACAAACCAGAGAAAAAAAACAAAACAAGACATGACTACAAGGAAAAAAAAAACAATCATAAACAGCAAACAACACCTGACCCTGAAAGTTTTCCCACCGAGACCACAGACATCTAACTCCAGTGTACATAACCTAGCCAAAGAAATACACCCAAACACACGGTAACTATAGAAACAAAACAAGAAATAAATGCAAACACATGACTCTGGAAAAAAGGAAAGAAATACATGACTGTAACTATGGAAACAAAAGAAATAAATGCAAACATAACTATGGAAGAAAGGAAAGAAATACATAACTAACTATGGAATCAAACACATGACTATGGAAAAAAAAGAAAGAAATACATGACTGTAACTATGGAAACAAAAGAAATACGTGCTAAACACGGTGACTATGAAAAAACAAAAAAAAACACAAACGAAGCCAGAAATATATGCAAACACCCGGTAACTATGGACAAAACCCCCATACTATAGCCCCTCAAGGAAAGAGGGGAGGACAAAACAACAAAGACAAAACTTGACCATAGCCCCTCAAAAAGAAGAGGAGAGGACAGAACAAAAAACAAAACCAGACTATGGATTGCAAAACACACATGAGGCAATGTAGATTGCTTTACCTGACTTAACTAGACTATGGATTACAAAACACATGAGGCAAACTAGATTGCTTTACCTGACTTAACTAGACTATGGATTACAAAACACACGAGGCAAACTAGATTGCTTTACATGACTTTGACAAAAACCTGACACCGTATGGGCCAAAACAAAAGATGATCGGCGGAGATCCAACGCCCCCCAGGCAGAGCTCCGGCGACCTCCCTGCCTCCGATGGCCCACGGATAGTCCCACAAAACAGTACATGATCAGGCGGCCTGCCCCAGTCCCAGGCCCCCAGAAACAAGTCCTCTGGAGGCCGAACCAGGCCACCCAGTAGCAGACACAGTTTATCGGGTGACCAACCCAAGACGCCCAACGCACAAAGCAGTTCCTCGGGTTGCCGACCCGCATCCCACAACCACCAGGACCGTGGAGGGATAGCATGCAGCCGCCCGCCTAATAAAGACCAGACATAAGAGCGCCAGTCTGCCAGACAAAAACCTCCAACGGCCCCCAGCTGGTGGCTCCTGAGAGGGGAACAATCACGAAATTGGACCTCCTCGAACCCTGATTGGGTCACAGCCGCACCTGCGCTGGACCCCCACTGGACCTCGTCGGACCCCCACTGGGTCAGGATGGACCCCGATTGGGTCACTGCTGCACCCACGTTGGACCCCGACTGGGTCACCTCAGCCCATGCGTCGGACCCCGACTGGGTCAGGACGGATCCCGATTGGGTCACCGCTGCACCCACGTTGGACCCCGACTGGGTCACCTCGGCCCACGCGTCGGACCCCGACTGGGTCACCACTGCACCCACGTTGGACCCCGACTGGGTCAGTACTGCACCGGCGACGACCTCCATCCCTGAACCTGGGACCCCCAGTCCCGTGACCTTGACAGACTCCAGACCGGTAACGCTGTGGAGGGGCTCAGAGAACAGGAGAGGACCGGGATCAGTTCCACCGGCAGCGCCAGAGCCCAGCGAGACGAGCTCGGGTGCAGCAGACGGCTGCCCCTCGCTCGCCTCCCCATGAAGCAGGCAAAAATGCTCTAACACACCACTAAGGTAAACAAAGAAGAGCACTTGCCTGCACTCGGGCTCTGGAGCCGTCCAGGACTTCGTCGATCCGGGTTCAGGTAGACGCTCGTCGTCGGGCTCCCACTCGGCTGCGTCAAGTGCCACAGCCGGCCTGATGATTTCTGCAGCTGGATTCCCTCGCGTCGCTGTCCACACCGATAACCCGCACGGTGTGGAGACGGGGGACCCTCGACCTGCTGACTCGGGCTGCATCTCTGAGGAACCCTGGGGACGCTTACTCGTCGGCTCTGGCTCCTCATCGCAGTCCGTTCTCCTCCTCTGTCCAACACAAGGCTGCAGGGCCGGGATATCTCCCAGAGCCGCAGGCCTCCCCCCCGTCCAACGGCGTGGAACTGACGCCGAGGACCGCTCAGCAGGAGGAAACACAGAGGCAGCAGGTTCAGTATAATTAGCTACAGCTGGAGAAGGAAACTCGGGGAGCTGCGAACCCCGAGCTTCACCCCCAGGAGTCAGACAAGACAGATCACTATGATTAATAGTAAAGTGAAATTAAACTTGCCTGTCTCCCGAAGGAAAGATGGTGCCAGCTGTAGAGGATGTTGCTCCTTCCCTCGCTCGCTGGATGGTAACACAGGACCCATGGACGGAGCTCACCGGCACAGGACTCAGATCACTCACAGCAGCTGGCTGATTGAGTGGGTCACTCCGGTGACCCGGAACTGGATCCAGAACAGGAGCTTGCTGAAGACGTACTTGACCTCGGCGTCGGCGCTTCCGCCGGCCTCCCGGTGGTGCGAACTCCAGGACTGGATCAGGATCCGTAGGCCATGAGCAGGAGTGCCTCTCCTCCTGCTTTACGTCACGTTCCTCCTCCAGCATCAGGAATATCTCGCGTTGCGCGACGATATCCTCCCTTCTCGCATCGACTTCCGGGTGGTCGGCCCAGCGGGGAGAGAGATGACGAAGAACGTCTTCAGCAGCATCTAGGTACCAGTGTATGCCGTGATGGTAGTCCAACAGGGAAGCGGAGATGAGCAACTCATCCACGACTTCCAGAATTCCTGTCAGCTCGTGGCTCGGACTCCAAGCACGGCCCCTCCGCGACGGCATTCCTCACACACACACAGTACCCAGACGGAAACAGCAACTGTCCAAAAAACTCGAACTCACTAGTGAATTGCGTCTCGGGTTGGCATCACCGTAAACGCCGTTTTGGCAGCAGTGTACTGTCATGGGTGGCTCTCGCGAGCCACCATAAGATGCCACACAGTCACCAGTGAGTTCAGTGAGTTTTATTAACGGTGAAAATATAGTGATAACACAGTCTGCTGAGACAAAGACACTTTAGTCTACAAACAACAGGAGGTGTAAGGCTAACAGCTCACTACAGGTCCAGAGGAGGAGACGGTCAAGCACAGACAGACGAGGTAGTTGAAAATAATAATTACACGAACTGCAAAGGCAGAGACTCACAGAGATCGATACACACCGGGAGGGGTAAGGCTATACAGCACACTTACTAGTTCCAGGGAACGACGGTCAAACCAAAAGCAGGCGTGGTATGAATTAGTCCAGGCATCCGTAGCATGACGGAGAGTGAACTGGGAAAGTGAACAGGCACTGCTGCGAGGATGCGATCGCCAGCGTGGGTTAAAATAGCCTGAGCGCTAACGACCACAAATGCAGCACAGCTGTTGAGGGTTTGACAGCTGGGCGGAAGCCTCCCGAGCACTATCACAATAAGAGCTCGGAGAGCTAGAATCATAATGCCGCTGTCAAACCCTGACAACAATAACCCGAGCACCAAGGCATAGTGCTCGGGTCATGACAATTCATGTAGTGTTGCACTTGGAATTGCACTGACAATAAACCTCTGAAGTTGTTGCAGATGTCTCTTTTTTATATGTGAAGGTTACCACCATGTGGCTTAAATTAAATACTGAAAGATTGGAAAAGCTAAGAATAATCCAGCAGTTTGAGAAATCATTTTGGTTTGGTGTAAGTCTGTCAACAGAATTATGAACCATAAAGCAGTTTGTGTTAAAATGTTAAATCCCGTTAAACCTAATCCGGGCGCTTCCAATCATGTGTCATGGGGGGCCAAGACCCTGCTTCTACCCAGTCTCTTCAGCAAGTGTTGTCACTGATCAGTCAGTCGAAGAAGTTCACTGGAATCTGCTGCTGAAGACACTGGTTGGAGGTAAAGCCTGCAGGGTCTTGGCCCTCCATGGCACATGATTAGACACCCCTGCCCAAACCCATTATGATGAAGAGCAGATGCTAATATGTCCAAGAATTCCTCCATATACTGGTACTGTCACTAAATTATGCAGGGTCTTCTGTACAGTCTTCTAACAATATAGTCTTCAGTTAATATAATAATTGTTTTGGTTACTTTTTCTTAAAAATGAGCCATTATTTTCAAGGTCACCGATTAATCCGTTATACAGTTGACTCTTTTCCCACTGGTGTCTTAACAGACAAAAGAGAAAATAAAGATAGAAAATCATGATGCAAACACATAAGTCACTAAATTGTTTATTACAATCAGCAGCAAATTCCAGATTATTCAGAATGTGCAAAATTCAAACTGTAAAAAAAAACAACTGGAATGGTCACACGCTGCCTCACTGAGAAGCAACTGGATCGGTCCGTACTGGTCCTGGTTCGACAGATCTACAGCCTGCATCTCTGTAAATAGTAAGGCAAGGTCCAGTTGGGGTGACAGTTTCCCTCTTGCCTAGACAAAAGACAAATGGGTGGTGGTTAATTAAAGCAAGTTTAAAACTTATTTGGGAAATACACTTGTTGCTAAAAGCCAGTGGTGGAATGTGAATTAATGAATGAATCTCTATTTCGGATTGATTAAAAGTAAAGATTAAAAGAAAATAGAATAATATACCAAAGGGGAAAAAATCTAACAAGGTCAAATTAAACAATAACTCCTCTAACCACAATTTTCATGTAGCTGCACTTCAGTAGATTTTACAAGGGCTGAGTTACATTTAAAATCATCTCTTTTTACTGTGGCCTCAGCAATCAGAATGAATTAATACATTCACTTGAATGGAATCTAGTACTTTAACTGAAGTTGTGCATCACCGAGTATGGAGTCGGTCAGTCAAAATATGAAGTTTTTATCAATAAAAGTTTGTCTTGTCTGTAAAAGTGTCTCTTCTTGCCCTGGCTTCATGTGTGGGCGGTGTTTTGTACTAGCATTGCTAAAATATAAAAGGAAGCACTGCAATTGGTCTCAAATATTTGTAATGTGTCCTTTTACTGCATGAGTTTATTGATGATAGACTATAAACTACACATACTGTATAAAGTAAATTATATTGATAACTGAACATCTCTCATTTGCCAAAACATACAGTTATGAACATAACTCACAAAGGATCACAAAAGTGATCTGACAAAAAAATAAATACATTAACAAGCGGTTTATTTTACAGTTGATGCGCCATATTCACACAATCAAATAAATCTCAGTTCAGTCCCTTTTATATTAAGTGGTAATTGTGCTACTTTGGTTCTGACACTTATACCTATAAAAGCAAAGGATTTCAGTACTTTCCACAGTGGCAACGTCCGTTGTTGAGCGGCTGATTCCCTCCTCCCTAGACGAACGACAGAAATGGATGGTAGTTAGTTTCAAGCAAGTTCAACACTTATACAGGCACATCTCAAAAATTAGAATATCATGAAAAAGTTCAATATTTTTGTCACTCATTTCAGAAAGTGAAACCCATATGTAGATTCATTACAGGGACAGTGATATATTGAAAGTGTTTATTTTAATATTGATGATTATGGCTACAGCCCATATTAACCAACACCTCAGCGGCCAACATTTCTATTTAATAACAAATGGAAAATCTAACAAGGTCAAATTAAACAATAACTCCTCTAATTATACAGTTCAACATAGGTTATCTGAAATGGGTGATGGCTGAAGCTGCAGCTTATATTGCCCACCCATATTCCATCCAAGAATTCAAAAGAAAAACAAAACAGGAGGGATTACAATTCCAATGTGACAATAAAGTACTTCGTTGTTGTATTTAACCACAATTTTCATGTAGCTGCACTGATGTAAAGTCGATTTTACAAGGGCTGCATTACATTTAAAATCATCTGCTTTTACTTTGGCCTCAGCAATCAGAATGAATTAATACATTCATGAGTTTATTGATGATAGACTATAAACTACACATATAAAGTAAATTATATTGACGACTGAATATCTCACATTCGCCAAAACATACAGTTATGAACATAACTCACAAAGGAAGTTGTACAATTGTTGAAAAACAGCTTTTTTTTTTTTGTTACTTATTTGTACCCGTAGGTAGATTTGGTTTGCAGTCTGGTGACAAGCCACCGGCTGCCGGTCGCTGCGTGCGCGAGCACCCTAAACCTACATAGATTTCTATTGTTTCACTAAGAACGGGGAGGTTTGATATAGGCCTATAGCTGTTCATGAGTGAGGTGTCTATCTAGGTTGCTCTTTTTTAGAAGTGGCTTGATAAGAGCTGTTTTAAAGCACTGAGGGAAGACACCTGAATGCAGAGACATATTTATGATCTGTAGTAGATCTGAAGCCATACAATATGAAATGTTTTGGGGGTTTTTTTAAACCCTGTTGGGAGGGTATCAAGGCAGCAGGTAGTGGATTTCAGGTGGCGTATGATGTCATCCAAGATTTTATGATTGATGAAAAAAAAATTTCACCATGGTGTTTACGTCTTCTCTACCTGGACACAGAGGAAACATGTCCAGCACCTGGCATAGGAGCACTGACTGACTGTCTAATTTTCTCAATTTTGTCAGTAAAGAAAAAGGCAAAATCATTGCAGGCACAGTTGGATAGACGTTCAGGAGCTACTGACAAAGGGGGATTTGTTAGCCTGCCAACAGTAGTGAACAAGGTGCGTGCATTATTGTTGTTTTTACCAATGATGTCAGAAAAATATACTTGCCTTGTATTTATTAGCTCCAAATTATAAATGCTCAATCTCTCATTATAGATTTCATAATGAACCTGTAATTTTGAGACCAATCTGGATGCAGCGGCAATATGGCAGCCAGGTCATCTGTGTAGGAGACTGGGGACAGTTGTAACACGGGTCAGTTGTAACACTAGTAATTGCTCCAATCAGGAACAAGTTAGGACTCACCTGATTCACTCTGCACATGCTAAATTTAGCTCTTAGTCCACATGGGAAGTTGTAGTACCTTGAGGCAGACACAGCAGAATTTGTGAGGCAAAACATAATTTTGAGGTAAGAAATTTTTTTTCTCAAATTATTTTTGTGATTACATAGCTTGCTTTGTAGTTTGACTCATTAAAGGTATATCATGTTATGTGTCTGTTTAGCTCTCTTTTATTCAGGTTATTTGTGGTAATGTTTTAGCTGTTAGCTGTAAGGCAGACTAGCTCATTGCTAATGCACTCAGGGGCAGTTGTAACAAACTTGCTCGGGGTAGGTTGTAACCAACCCCAAGCTAAATTTCAGTGAATGCATGAGTAACTAAAAATTGGTTTTAATCTTTTGACTGTGTTTATTTCTTGGACAGATTGTGCCCCTAGTGGCACAGCGCAACTCTGTGCCTGTCAACTGATATGACATGCCAAAACACTCCCTAGCTGGACTGAGAATTTGTACTAATGATTCCAGTTCACAAGGTGGCAGACACGTGTTGGAGGAATCATGGCTGACACAGAATACACCGAAGAGGAAGAAATATTTTTTCTTCTACTTTGCAATTAGAAAACAAATATGGATGCTACCCAGCACTGTGGACGTACTGAAATCGCAGACGGAGGAGCAAATTTGGCTCCCAAATTTGCCAACTATGATTCAAAAAAGAGATTATTTAGCTTATGAAGGTAAATGTTTACATTTTGTTACCACAGAGGGAGCACGATGCTGCCTGGTATTCACCTGCTGCTGCTCCCCAGCGTCATGTGACTACAGAACAATCGCCCAGTTGCATGTCATCATATAAGAAGGCGTCATATAAGATAAATTGTGGTGGTATCAAAGCAAAATTGAGGTGGGCACGGCCAAGATGTGTAGAGTAATGACAGAGTGAAGTGATGGTATAGAGTGAAGTACGAGGAGACGACGAAGAGTGATGTCTGAAAATAGAGTTGAGGTTCAATTGGACACAGCCATGATGACAGAAGGACTACAGTTCCTGACCAGACAGAGTGACTATATAGAGTGAAGTACATGGCGGTAATGCACCTGTAAGCTGGTTGCCAACCACCAATCAAATCTAAAAGAAGAAGAAGAAGAGCCAGTAACTGAGAGAAGAAGAAGAAGAAGAAGATAATCATGAGTTTCTGGATGTGGGAGAGAAAGCGCAAATGACTGACAGAAGGCAAAATAGCGACCAGGATAGACGAAGCCAGGAGCCACCTTCACCAGCGGTAAGTGATGAATTTCTTTGTTTCTTTACATTGTACTAATTTTCTGGTTCATATACTTTGAAGATAAGATAACAAAATGCCCCAAACAAGAAATGGTGACAAAAAGCAGAACCATTCTTTGTGTAAATATGTCCAAAGTCCACTTTTTGACCAGTTATGTAATTCAATATGGCTGCTGTGGCATTATACAAATTAGATGCGTAAATTTACACCTATCTGAAACTTTGGATCATATTCTACAGCTTTCTAATTGACAGTAAGCCAATATCTCTTACCACTTTCAAGTTATAGCCTTGAAAATCTCTGATATGGCTGCCGTGGCATTATGCATGGAATTATGCAAATTAGATCCGTAAATTTACTCCTATGTCAAACTTTGGATCATATTTTACATCTTTCTAATTGACAGTAAGCCATTATCTCTTACAACTTTCAAGTTATAGCTTTGGAAATTTCTGACATCTGATCTGAATATTTTCTTGAAAAAAATCTTTACCACTGGTGACCACTAGGGGCTTATGGCACAGTTTTGAGACATTCACTTAGCTACTTTTTTTTTTTTTTTTTTTTTAAGTTTTAACATGCCTAGGTCCCGGAAGAGAAAAAGTGACAGGGGGGTGCCTCTCGACATTTTGAAGTGGGCATCCACTGATGTAAAGGTCCAGGGGAAGTCAGTTAAATCTGTGGCAAAATTGTATGGCATATGCCATGTCACACTATATAGATTCTGCAAAGGGAGGAAGAAGTTAGAAGATCAGGGATCAAGCAAATTTCCACAAGTAGGCTACAACTCTGCAACAAAGGTGTTCACTGATGAACAAGAAAAGATGTTGACAGAGTATCTGGAACAGAGTACAGTGTGGTTAGTCTGAGTAAATAACTGCATATATTCCTGTATATATTTGCATCCTTTTATAGAAACGTGGACAGACTGTAATTTACTGTACATACTCTGTTGTCATTGAATCCTTATTTAAATCCTCCACCTGAACAACGAGAGCAAGTTTTTAGCCAAAGTCAAATTCCTTGTATGTGTTGTGCATACTTGGCCAATAAAGCTGATTCTGATTCTGATTCTGATTCTGGAAGGTGCTGCTAATACATACTGTGGACTGTGTTCATGGGAGGTAAGCACATAGGAATTGGTAAAGAATAAGTCAGGCTGATTTTATGACAGTTATACTGGTGGCAATTTAAAATATATTGAATGGGGAAATATTTAACATTTTTTATATGACTAACATTACAGGTGAGATAACTTGCATATCAGCTTGCAGAAAAATATGTCTGCAAACAAACATCCAAAGTCATGAGATGAGACTCCAACTGCTAGTCCAGATTGGTTTTCCAGCTTTATGAAACAAAACCCAACTTTTTCCATTAGAAGTGCTGAGGCCACCAGCCTTGCAGGGGGCACCAGTTTTAATAAACACAGCATGGCACTTTTTTTGGAAAGCCTGATGAAGTGAAAAAAGGGCACAACACGGCTGCAAACGACATTTGAAATGTTGATGAAACTGGCATCACTACTATGCAAACCCTTGACAGAGAGATTGCAAAACTTGGAACCAAACAAGTCGAAGCTATGACATCTGCCAAAAGGGGTTCACTGCTATCAATCACATGTGCAATCAGTGCCATCGGCAACACAATTCCTCTCATGTGTGTGTTCCCTCGCATGCTTTATGCAGACCATTTTGGGTGAGATGGGCCAATAGGAAGTATTGGAAGTGGAAATAAATCTGGATGGATGTAGGAGGTGGATTCCATGATATTCCTCAAGCACTTGGCAAACCACATGAAAGTCAGCCCTGAGACAAAGGTGCTACTTCTCTTGGATAACCATAGCTCACACCTCTCTATGGAATAGTGATGCTAACTTTCCCTCCGCATACCAGTCACAAGCTTCAACTACTCGATCGCATTATCTATGGGTCATTCAAAAAGATGGTGAACACTGCAAGTGTTTCCTGGATGAGACTGAATCCTCAAAAGACTATGACAATATACAACATACCAAGCAAGCAGCAGCTATACCAAAGAACATACAGTATAAGCTGGATTCCAGTGCAATGGAATTTGGCCATACAATCCATCCATATCTTCTTCTTCTTCTTCTCTTGGGTTACTGGCGGATAGCAAACAACTGAAAGGTGTATACCGCCACCTACTGTACAAGAGTGTGTAACATTATGTCATCTGAGCCCGACCCCTATCCGCCACTGACTTGATTATCATTGCTCTATATCTTCTTCTTCTTCATTTAGATTTGGCAGTTGGCAACCAGTTTACAGGTGCATTACCACCACGTACTTCACTCTATATCATCACTCCATCTGGTCAGGAGCTGTAGTCCTATTGTCATCACTCTATATCTTTGTATAAGGAGTTCTTATAAGGTAGTAGTAGATTAGTTTATTTGACAGGGACAGTGCAATAAACATAGACAATTAATCAAAGACAATCAATCTGATGTGTTGCACATAGAGTGTATAGCTATTAGCTAATTTGCAACTCTTGTCCCTGGATGGGCTTTAGAAAAAAGAATCAAGATAAAAAATATACACAATAACCACATACATCAATGCAGAAAAATTATAAATACACAATTATAAATATTATAAATATTATAAATACACAAATATAACAGCCTGACTCACATTTAACATAAATATTATAAATATTATAAATACACAAATATAACAGCCTGACTCACATTTAACACATATAACATAACTCACATTTGCCTATTTCAGGCCTTCCTCCCTCCGTCACTCACTATAAACAAACACATTTATTCCTTCCCTTCATTCACTCTCACTTTGCAGACAATTAATTCATACATGAGTACATTCTTGTTTATTTTTCAGCCAGTTTTTAACATTTTTAGTGAATGTTTTAAAGTCCGTTATTATTTTAATTTCATTTGGCATTGTGTTCCAGATGTGACTGCCCTTTATAGAGAAAGCTGTTTGTCCAAATGTGGTTCTGCGGTGGAATATTTTACAGTTATTGTTAACAGAACTCCTGGTGGCTCTGCTGCTGTCCTGTCTTTGGACGAAACCAGCAAGTGGCTCGGGTGCTGATTTATGGAAACATTTGAACGTTAATTTCAGAAGACAGAGGTCAATGAAGCTCTCAAAACTCAATAGGTTGTATTTTTTTAAAACATTACAGTGATGCCACCTAATGGGCTTTTTGTCCAAGATTTTTAGGGTTTGATTATATAATGAACCTATATGTCTTATTGTGGAAGGGGCTGCTTGAACCCAGACTGTCAAACAGTATGATATATGAGAAAAAACCATAGAATGCATATACAGTGCAGCTGCTTCGTAAGGTATGTAATATCTAATTAATTTAAAGCAGTTCAGATTTTTTTTTACTGTTTTTGAAATTTTCTTTATATGAAGATTAAATTTGAGTTGAGGATCTAGTACAATGCCAAGGTATTTGAATTCTGTAGCTAAACTGATGTCATGATCATGTATATTAACTTTAAAATGTTGCAGGTTACATTTTTTGATTGAAAAGCACATTGAGACTGTTTTCTGAAGGTTCAGCAATAGATGGTTCTTGAGGAGCCACTCTTGGACATCAACCATACTTGTAGACAGTACATCTGCAGCCTGTGCTGGAGTCTTGGCAGCTGTGTAAATAACTGCATCATCTGCATAAAGTTGGCATGTTGCAGCTGAGCAGTGTAACGGCAGGTCATTAATAAAAATGCTGAAAAGTAAAGGACCAAGAATGGACCCTTGTGGGATACCCATGCGGTTGTTTAAAAATGAGGATTTATCCTGGTGAACTTTTACACACTGTTCTCTATTCTGGAGATAAGATGCAAACCATTCTAATGTATTTGGGGAGAAGTTAAAAGATACCATTTTGGATAAAAGCAAACTGTGGTTTACAGTATCGAAAGCCTTTTTGAGATCTAGAAAAACAGCTCCTACCACATTACCCCTGTCCAAGGACTGTTTGACGTTTTCAATAAGGCAACAATTTGCTGTTTCTGTTGAGTATCCTGGTCTAAAACCAAATTGATGTGGATGAAGAAGTTGACTGTCTTGTAAGTAGTCTATCAGCTGTGTAGCTACAACTTTTTCAAGAACCTTAGATAGGACTGGTAAGATAGAGATTGGGCGGTAATTGCATATATCGTCTTTACTGCCTGATTTATGAACTGGTATGACGACAGCTTTTTTCCAGCCAGATGGAAATGTACTAGACCTAATGGAGAGATTAATGAGATGAGTCAGTGGTTTGATTAATATTTTGCTGTGCATTTTGAGAAAGGAGGTGCTCATATTGTAGATATCATTAGTTTTTGAGTTTGACAGTGTTTTAACAATACCAGCAATTAACTTCTCATTTACCTCATCGATGTGAAAAGTGTCTGTTGGAAGTATGGAATTTGTGTTGTTGAGCACATTTGGCAGCACAAAAATTTTTGTTAAGTCTTCCACAGAGCCCACAAAGTGTGAATTAAATTCATTTGCCAAAGTAGCCTTGTCACTGACGGTCTTGCCATTGATTCTAAGTTCCTTTACCCCCTTCTGATCGTTTTTTTTATTAGTTAAGTTATTTAAATGCCTCCATAGGGAACTGTTGTTACCCTTTGCATGATCTATCAGTTTATTGTAATAAGATATTTTTGATTTTCGCAGCTCATGTACCACTTTATTTCTTAAACTTTTGTACACAAGGTGATCATTTTGTAGTTTGGAGGTTAGTGATGTTTTCAGTGCATAGTCTCGCCTCTTCATAAGTTTTCTTATTTCATTATTTAACCATGGTAGGCTAATCTTCTGTTGTCTACTTTTAATTTGCTTTGAAAATTTTTCTATAGACTTTGTGATTGTTGCAGTTATAAAATTACAACAATCATCTACAAGGAGTTCTCACACACATACAGATTTCTTGCTTTAATAGAGTGATTAATACAGTGATTTACACTCTATTAATCACTCTATTAAAGCAAGAAATCTGTATGCGTGTGTGTCTGTCTGTCACGTTTATAGGACATCATAGGACGGCCTATGATCTCTGCCTGATCATAATAGGATGTCCTTTGAACTCAAGTATCATAGGACGACTTGCGATGCTTATATGACGGCACATAGACAAATATGTCTTTATGATGTCAAATACATCAAGCCGACAGCACATAGACAAATGTGTCTTTTTGATATCATATACATCAAGCCTGCCTTAATGTCTTTATGATGTCATATACAGTGGCATCACATAGACAAATGTGTCTTTATGATGTCATATACATCAAGCCTGCCTTCATGTCTTTATGATGTCATATACAGTGGCATCAGGCAACATGATGTCATATACATCAAGGCTGCCTTCATGTCTTTAAAAGGAACTCCGGTTATATTGGCATGTTAGCTCTATATGCTTTATTTTGATGTTAGTAACATAACTATAATATAATTTTTTTTGAAAATAATTCCCCGTTTTATATATTTTTAAAAAACTTTTATTATGATGTAAATCACCGTTTTTGTTTACGTCGCAATGCATTCTGGGTAGTGACGTAGATTGGTTGTAGCAGCAGCGGTCTGTAAACAGCCTTTTAAGTTCGAACCAGTGCGAAGCCAAAGCAATAAAGACAATGACGAAGACACACAAAGTGAAAATGGACTTGAGAATGAAGACAGCAGCCGCGAGGAAGCTAGAGCTGGTCATGTTGGATGGTGTTTTTGTGAGCATCTGTTACAAAGAGCTCCACTTCATTTCTGCCGCTGTCCATGGTACCTGATGCTATAAATGTATCTTGTTCAGTCACTTGTTAAAGTGGTATAACAGGATGCATGCCTGCTTTACAGATCTGTCCTGTATCACAGCACATCAAAGCTTTGATGCCGTTTGCATTAAGTCGTCGTTTGTAGCCAGACACACCTGTGAGCTCTTTCATGAGCTGGGGGTGACGAAAATCCTCAAAATCCTCAGGGCTAAAGTGATGAGAGCACAGCCGTGGGTCTTTGGGACGTTGGACTCTTCCAACCGCATCCTCCCACTTTTAATAATAATAATAATAATAATAATAATGTATCAGATTTATATAGCGCTTTATCATAGACACTCAAAGCGTGTGCTTTGAGCGATATAGCGATATAGCGCTTTATCATAGACAGTCAAGAGTGTCTATCCTTCTAGCAATAGAAGGAGGACAACTGTTGTCTTTTCTGACAACGTCAGAAAAGATGCCATGGAGATGAAACACCTGAGGTTCCAGCAGTACATCGCATCCGTCTGAGACAGGAGGACACCCTTCACCAGCATAGGGTACAAACAGACTTTACAGCACATTTGTAGGACATCATAGGACGGCCTCTGATCTCTGCCTCATCATCATAGGACGTCCTATGAACTCAGGCATCATAGGACGACTCGCGATGCCTACATGATGGCAAATGTGTAACCTTGACGAATGCTACACTACAAATGTGTAAAATGCCAAGAAAACCGCTGATTTTCTCCTGGTGCTCCAGTTTCTTGGTTTCTACGGGCATGTACGGGCCTTCCTGAACAGGGTTGAAAGCCACTTTTTGCTCAGATCTATTTTCAAGATTGTGCCCATGAACTGAAATTACGACACACCTATCCCTCAACCAGTGGACTGAACAAAGAAGAAGGAGACCCACCAGATGGAGAGCAATAGAATGAGGAGAACTGCTGCACGTCAGAAAGGATGCCGTGAACATGAAACACCTCAGGTTCCAGCAGTACGCAGCAGGTATGACTGTGAACAACACAGCCGTCTGAGATAGGCGGAGACCCTTCAGCAACGGGCATGCAGAAATATTTGCTTATACTTGGTTTCTACGGACATGGACGGGTATGCACGGGTATGTACTAGTTTGAGGAATGTGAGTTTGTACCTTCACAAGGAACAGATCATCCAGATTCAGCTCTTCAGGCCACAACCTCTGCTACTGACCAAGCCTATGTTCCAGGCAGCAACCCAGCTTCTGCTCTTAACTACCGACAAAGCCATTTCTCCAGCTACCAACCAAGCCTCTGCTCTATCCAGCAATCAAGCTGGCTGCTGGTTGAAGCTGGCTCCATCGTCCAACCAAGCCTGTGCTCCAGCTACCAACCAAGCCACTTCTCCAGCCACTCAAAAAGCTACAAGCTCTGCTGAAGAAACACTGACTTGCTTGGACTTAAGCCCAATTGCTGTGCGACCTTTACCAAAAGCTGGACAACTGAAACTCCCTTTAGCAGGAAGGAGGAGGAAACAAACAGCAATATAGTGATACACCTGTCAAGATGGCAGTGGAAGCAGAGCAGAAGATGAGATCTGAGAAGGTGAAATGGAAAGTAAGTTTACCCCCCAAAAAAGTCAGTGCAGTAAACAAAACAAACAAAATCCTAGGCTACAAAAAAAAAAAAAAAAAAAAAAACTCCAGGAAAGAAAAAAGAGAAAAGACGGAACATTGAGCCACAGGTGTTTTGATTCCCCGTGCACCATTACGCAGTACATGGAGGAAGAAATTAAAACCCACGTGCAGAAGTAGCAGCATGCATTTTATTGAACAACAAATAAAGTTTAGTCCAGCAAATAGTCACAATATCAAACAGTGGGATGAGATTTGAGTCATGGAGGACACCAGGAAAACAGGGACGCCTCTCGGACGCTCAACAGCCCAATGGAGGGGATGCTGAGTGCCGCAGAACAGCTGAATGGTACAAGGAGAAAGGCAAACATTAACTTACGGGCTGGAGCGGTCCAAGGCAGTACGTGCTGTCCGGTGAGAGCAGGAGAAGCAGGAACAGCCGCTAACACCAGGTAACCAACGAAAGTCAGGTAGCGTTAGAGAAGACTAAACTGTCAGCCTCACATATACAGAGGGGAAACGTGACTGTGTATATTGCGCAATGATCCAGTGATCTCTTCCCACTCAAACAGAGCTTAAGTAATGACAATACTAATGAGGAAAGAGACCGCCAGTGTGAACGTGCGTGGGCTGGACTTAATAGAAAACAGGTGTGCATGAGTAAGTGTCTGAGCATTCGAATGGAGATGAATGGAGGCGTGTGTGTGTGTGTGTGTGTGTGTGTGTGTGTGTGTGTAAGGGAAACACCAATAATGAGGAACAGCTGGTGACACTGACAGGAGGAGGGGGCGTGGCCGAGCTGTCAGGGAGCGGAGGACCCAAAGGGCTCCCTGAAGTGCCTGACGGAAAATAAACAATGTAAAGAGACAAAATAGCCACAGTGTCAGAATTGGGTTTGAGACCACCAAACCCAAGTTCATGACAACAGGAGTCAGATTCCTCCATTGATGACAATTTCTATATCATCTGCATGGAACACTTCAATAACTCAAAGCCAAAAGAAATCTGGGTTAAGTGCATGACATGTCATCTATGGGCCCACAAAGCCTGCACTCCAGGAGTGCCATACTGCTACTAGGGACTGCTACAGGGAGGTCAAATATCGGTTTAACAGAGAGCTGAGGAGAGCTAAATCTGTATATTCTGAGAGACTCCAGCAGCAATTCACTGCTAATGACTCGGCTTCTGTGTGGAGAGGACTGAGGCAAATCACCAACTATCGGCCTCAGGCTTCTAAAGGTCAGGATGACAAAGCCCTTTGTCAAAGACTGTCCCAACACTATGCCCGTTTTGACACCTCGTCAGCTGTGTCCAACTCACCCACTCCACCCAGCTCCTCTGCCTCCTCAGCCCCTAATTCATCAAGAGCGGTCCCCCCCTCCTCCTCCTCCTCCTCCTCCCCCCCTCCCCTTGTCATCAGTGAGCAGGACGTGCACAGACAGTTCTCCAGACTGAACCCGCGCAAGGCCCCCGGGCCGGACGGTGTGTCTCCCTCCACCCTGAGACACTGTGCGAAAGAGCTGGCTCCTGTCTTCACAGACATTTTTAACACCTCTCTTAAGCAATGTCACGTGCCGACCTGCCTCAAATCCTCCACCATCATCCCTGTCCCCAAGAAGCCACGGATTACTGGACTTAACGACTACAGACCTGTAGCGCTCACCTCTGTAGTCATGAAGTCCTTTGAGCGCCTGGTCCTGTCTCACCTCAAGTCCATCACCACACCCCTCCTAGACCCGCTGCAGTTTGCCTACCGTGCTAACAGGTCTGTGGACGACGCAGTCAACCTGGCCCTCCACTCCATCCTGCAGCACCTGGACTCCCCGGGAACCTACGCCAGGATTCTGTTTGTGGACTTCAGCTCCGCATTCAACACCATCCGCCCCGATCTGCTCCAGGACAAGCTGTCCCTGCTCAACGTGCCTGACTCCCTCTGCAGGTGGATCACCGACTTCCTGACGGACCGGAGACAGCATGTGCGGCTGGGGAAGTCTGTCTCAGACTCTGTTAGCATCAGCATTGGATCACCCCAGGGCTGTGTACTTTCCCCCCTACTCTTCTCCCTTTATACCAACTCCTGCACCTCCTCCCACCAGTCTGTTAAGCTGATTAAGTTTGCGGACGACACCACCCTCATCGGGCTCATCTCCAACGGTGACGAGTCCGCCTACAGGGAAGAGGTGGCCCAGCTGGTGTCCTGGTGCAGCCACAACAACCTGCAGCTGAATGCTCTGAAGACAGCGGAGATGATTGTGGACTTCAGGAAAGTCACATCCCCCCTGCCCCCCCTCACCATCACAGGCTCTCCCATCACCTTTGCAGATTCCTTCCGCTTCTTGGGCACCACCATCACCCGAGACCTCAAATGGGAGCCAACCATCAGCTCCCTCATCAAAAAGGCCCAGCAGAGGATGTTCTTTCTGCGGCAGCTGAGGAAGCTCAAGCTACCCACCAAGATGTTAGTGCAGTTCTACACGGCCATCATCGAGTCCATCCTCACCTCCTCCATAACTGTGTGGTACGCAGGAGCCACTGCCAGGGACAGACTAAGGCTGCAGCGCGTCGTGCGCAGTGCTGAGAAGGTGATAGGCTGCAAGCTCCCATCTCTCCAGGACCTGTACATCTCCAGGACCCGGAGGCGTGCTGGCCGGATCATAGCCGATCCTTCACATCCTGGTCACGTGCTGTTTGCCCCCCTCCCCTCAGGTAGAAGGCTTCGGTCCATTCGGACTAAAACCTCTCGGCACATGAACAGCTTTTTCCCCTCTGCCACCAGACTGCTGAACACTAAGTGACTTTTGACTCTCGTGCACTATGTACAGCAGCTCAACCAGACTCATGTCATTCATCACTGTTTTTCTGTTGCATTATTGACTGCACTATGTGGTACTTCACATTATCTGCTACATGCTAATTTTTTAAACTGCCTTGACTAGTACTACTCATTATTACTAGTATTATTATTATTATTACTTATTACTACTTATTTTTCTACACTTATTGCACGTTTCTAGTCCTTTAGTTTTTTAGTTTATCCCTTTTTCTCATTATGTTTTTAATGTTGCAGCATGGCACCGAGACAAATTCCTAGTTTGTGTATCACATGAACAATGGCAATAAACCTGATTCTGATTCTGATTCTGATTCTGATACACCTGTTACTACTATCTCTCTGACAGTGACTAAAGAACTAGGCACATACAACCCCCTCACCACAAATGCATTCACTGTTTGATTGCTGAAACTAGTGCACATGCACTAGTTTGGGCGCATGCGCACGCAGCGACCGGCAGCTGGTGAAAAAAGTCTGTCGTCTGTGTCTCTGTTTTTACGCACTTTAATGTGTTTAAACGAAATTCTCTGTGTAGTTTTTGTCCTTGAATGTTTGTGGACTGTATTACGAAGAGCTCCCTGGTTCCATCAATATGGATTTCCTCCTTATTTTTGCACTGCTGCTTCTTTCACACCGGCTCTTTGTTTTGGAGGTAAGCGCAATCACGATCATGCTGGGGAGAATACAATATTCCAGAGACATGTTACTGCATTTAAACACGGATAATGCAGCGTCTGTGTTTGAGTCTGTGCCGCGACTGCCGGACTTTATTTTAAGAGACTTTCATGAACACAGCGATGAAAGAGAGACAAGAGGAGGAAACGCGGAAAGCGTGGAGGCGTAAAATTAAATCTGAGAAGGCATCAGTTTAACAGCATTCCTCTTCCTTCCATGATTTTGGGGAACGTACAATCCCTGAGAAATAAAGTAGATGAAATTCAAGGGAATGTACACTACCAGAAGGACTTCAAGAACTGCTGTGTCATGGCTTACACGGAGACGTGGCTTACGGCGCATGACCGGGATGCGGACCTGTGGATTGACGGCTTTGGAGCCCTACTTCGCTTGGATCGGCAGGAAGAGGTAACGGGGAAACGTCAGGAGAGCGGCGTATGTTTATATATTAATAAACAGTACTGTACATCTGTCACGGTCAGAGAGTGCATCTGTACACCCAATGTGGAGTTTCTGTCCGTATTGCTACACCCCTTTTATCTGCCCTGTGAGTTCCCCCAACTTTTCATCACGACTGTGTACATTCACCCGAGGGCAGACGCTGACTCCGCCTCCAGCACCGTCTTTGATGTGGTCCAGCGGCTGCAGTCAATTTCTCCAGAGGCTCCAAACTTTATTCTTGGGGATTTTAACCATGTTTCTTTATAGAAGACACTTAAAAACTTTTATCAGTATGTCTCCTGCCCAACCAGGTGAAAAAAGACATTGGACCTGTGCTATGGATCCATAGAGAGGGCCTATAAATCACTTCCCCTTCCTCCTTTAGGATCCTCAGATCACAACTGTGTACATTTGCTGCCCACATATAAAACTGCTCTCAAAAGAGGCAAGGTGGAGACCCAGAGACATAGATGTGTGGACAGAGGATTCAGTGCACTGCCTCCAGGAATGCTTTAACTGTACGGACTGGGAGGTGTTCACACTGTCCTGCGGGGATGATTTGGACTCTTTGGTAGACGTCACATGCTCATACATGGCTTTCTGTAAAAATATGATCGTTCTACGTAAACGTGTCAAAATATATCCCAACAACAAGCCATGGGTTACAAAATCAGTTAAATCCTGCTTACAGAGGAAAGCACTTGCCTTTAAACAGGGGTCTGTTTCTGAGCTACAGGTTGCCACAAAAGAGCTGAAGTCAGAAATTTTAAGAACAAAACAGAATTATAAACCAGAATTGGAAAGCAAGATGGCAACAAAGAAACTTGGTTCAGCCTGGGCCAGTATGAAAACTATTGCAGGCCTTCAGAGCACAGAGCGCAGTAATCGTGTGTTTTTAGATGGTTTTAATTCAGACACAGAGCTGGCTAATGCTCTTAATTGTTTTTATGGTCGTTTTGATTCCTCTGATTTTAGCACAGAAACCCAAGATTTGAAACAGAAACTCAAAAACAATCAGCACTTTAATATTGAGGTGCAGGATATTAAAAGGGAGTTCTGTGCTGTAAAACTGAACAAAAGTCAGGGCCCTGATAATATATGTGGGTGCTTGGTAAAGTCCTGTGCACATGAACTGAGTCCTGTATTTCACTACATTTTCAGTAAGTCCTTACAGACACAACATGTGCCTAAGATCTGGAAAGATGCCGTGGTTGTTCCTGTTCCAAAATCCAGCTGTCCTAAAACGGTAAACGACTTTAGACCAGTTGCTTTGACTTCAATTTTAATGAAATTTTTTGAAAAACTGGTCAGATGTGAGGTCCTAAAGCAGACTGAACATGCATTGGATCCTTTGCAGTTTGCATATAGGCCTCACAAAGGAGTGGAGGACGCCACTGTCACTCTGTTTAACATGCTTTTCAAACATCTAGATTTTAATGGGACACAGGCCAGGCTTTTATTTGTGGACTTTTCCTCCGCCTTTAATACAATCCAACCTCATATTTTAGTTGAAAGGCTCCTGCAACAATTTGATTTGAGCAATAATCTGGTGGGATGGATTCTGGATTTCTTAACCAACAGGACACAGAGAGTAAGGGTCAATGGTACATTCTCTGACCAAAAGTGCTCTTCTACTGGCTCTCCGCAGGGGTGTGTGTTGTCACCACTACTCTTCATCCTGTACACAAATATGTGTCGGAGCAGACATGACAACAGACACATTATAAAGTATGCTGATGACTCAGTTATTGTCAGTCTCCTCCAGGATGGTGAGAGTGGCCACAGCCCAGTAGTTGATGATTTTGTTCACTGGTGTGAGGATTCCTACCTGCAGCTGAATACGACAAAAACTAAAGATATGATTATTGACTTTAGGAGGAAAACTCCCAGGCACAAAGTCACCGTACTAAAAGGCCAGACCACTGAATGTGTACAATCCTACAAATATCTTGGGACGATTATTGATAGTAATTTAAACTTTGAAGAGAACTGTGAAAGGGTGTGCAAAAAGGGTCAGCAACATTTGCATTGTTTAAGGAAACTTGCATGCTTCCAAATTGACCGAACCATAATGACAATGTTTTATCGGGCTTTTATTGAATCTGTTTTATCCTTTTCTTTAGTGTCATGGTTTGGTCAGATAAAACTGAAACAGAGGAAATCCTTGGATCAGGTAGTTAGATGGTCCAGTCGTTTGCTTGGTGAGTCACAGCTGAGCCTGTGACATCCTTGTACACCAGACAGGTACAGAGGATTGCTACCTCCATTTTAAATGATGACTCCCACCCTTTGCACTGCAACTTTCAGCTTCTTCTCTCAAGACGGAGGTTTGCTGTCCCAAAAAGTAAAACCCAGCGCTACAAAAACAGCTTTGTTCCTGCTGCTGTCAAAGAGCTGAACAAGTTGTAACAATATATTGCACATAATTCAGTTACCTATTTATTAACTCCATTTTATATTTAATTATTTTTGTAGGATTTTTATCTGGGTTCTAAATCTTTTATTGGGTTTTAGACCTTTGAGTTTTTAACCTCTTTGACTTGTCTTTAACTTTTTAATATGACCCTTCTCTCTTATCTCTGGTTTTTCTCTCATCTCTTTGTCTTTATATCCTGATTGATGGAGCCTTGAGTATTTTTATCATGTTTATAGTCAGCTTCATGTGTGCCTGTGTTTGTGTTTATGTTAAATGTAATTGTGGTTTGTAAATATGGATGTCACCAGACTGCAAAACAAATCTACCTACGGGTACAAATAAAGTAACCTGAACCTGAACAGCTGCACCTTTTGTGCTGTTTATTATAAATGTTCAGATGTTAGCAGTAGCAGTTGTGCTGTAATCTGTGTGACCACATCAGTTTTGTTTAAAAGTTTTGAATAAAAAACTTTCAATATCTTAAGTCATTGTCATGGTCCTTATTTCATAATGTTACATTTGACCCCAAGGTATGTTACAACTGACCCAGACTATGGGGTCAATTGTAACATTTCACACCTTGTGTTTGAGATTAAGTCATGCATTTTCTCTTTGTGTTGCACAGACATTTTCTAGGTCATTTATTATCAGACACTTGAAGCTAGTTTATATAGCAGTTTGAACCCACTGGGTTAAAGATTACCTCAAAGTTAGAGACAGAAATGTCAAAAATGTTACATCTGTCCCCTGTCTCCCCTACCGGAACTGCGTGCAGAATCTGTGTGTCCAGGATTTCCGGATTTGGGGACTGGAAGTGACACAACGTTCCGTGGATAGGACACCCTCGTGTGAGCTGGAGCTGGAACTGACGTCCCTTCTTTGTTCATTAGAGGAAGAAAGAGCAGCGTTGCAGACAAAGGTCTAACTTATTAAACATGCACTGATTGTATGCGTGTCACATGGATAAATATTTATTCTTGTCGCTGAGGTGATTATAACAATTGAATATTTGAGACGGTATTGTAACATGTACTGTTCGCGTTTCAGACGTTAAGCTGTGTTCACACCAAACGCGAACAGGCGGCACAAATCCATAGAAAATCAATGGGAAGACGTGAGTACTCGCAAATTTTCATCGTCACACTTTCGCATCTGCTAGCTAGCTAGCTAGCTATGCTAGCGGACATAGTAAAGTTATCACCGTTGCAGAGTAAACTAGTTCAAAAATGAAACTTACTCACTGGAAGACAGGCGGACCGGGAACTCTTCAGCTGAATCGGGTTTTTGGAGTTATTTGCCCACGGTTTCCGGCCACGGACGTCCTAGCAAGCTAGCTAGCAACGTAAACACGGGATCATCTGTGAAGTGGTGGAGGCTTGAGACATAATTTTCAGGTGAGCCCCGGTCGGGTAATGTAAACATAAGCATGATGTTATTTTAGGAATTTCCACAACAGGTTGAACAGAGCTGCAGAAGTTTTAAAGACAACTTCGCCTAGTCTGCATCTCACTATTTCTGTCTGTTGGTGTGTTTACATTGAGTTATAATGTAATCGTGCCGCACGAAAAATTTGCCTGTCTGCATTTGGTGTGAATGCACCTTTAGAAAGACTGTGGGGAGGGGTGGAACTCATGTTTGGATTTTATGTTCCTAACAGTACCCTTTTGACTGATGCGTTGTTACTGCTCTAGTGTGGTTGGTGTGTTCATACCATTAAAGTGAGTATTATTGTTGAAGCTACGCACATTAATGCACCAGCTGAGTGCCTTTAGATCGCCTTAGAAGAATTTTTATTGTGAGTTTATCCTGGCAAAGCTGTGAGTTGAAATGCACAATGTAAATTGTTCACTAGCTTATGCTAATCGCTGTGCTAAGCTAATCGCTAAGCTAGCTGTGCTAACTATGGTTAGTAACCTTTGGAGTTGTATAGTGGCCCTTAGCTAACACATAGTATGTTGTAGCATGTTCTGTGCATTTGTCTATGCTGTTATACTGAGAGCTTTGATATGTTTTATTGCATATGTGTTATATGAGACATACCTTTGTGTGCTAATTCTCTCTTTCTCTCTTCTCCACCAGAAACCACACACACCTACACAGACACCACGCGTATGCGTCTAGAGACGTGCTTCCACGCCACCTCTACCTCTATGCACTCTCCCATCACTGCACGGAAAGTATGGACTCATGTACCATATTCGGTGCTGTAATATCCTGTTGGTCTGTTACCTGCCAGTTGTGACGCTATTTAATATAAAGTTGACTAAAGTGAAACTCCAGCTCTGACTCTCTGACTGGAATCTACTATCCATGTTGGCCGTTTCAGATGAAACATTAGCCGTAGCTGAGTGAGGAACACTGCAACAGAAGTAGTTGTGGCTTATTGTACAACGCTCCTCAAAACTCAAACAGGACTGTAACAAGAACCCCAACAATCAGAACCGGGAGACCAGTAAATGTTCCAACACTTTGGACGCAATCTTGCATCGACACTGTCGCCACAGCCACAGGATACCAGAGTCTGGAGTGGGCCATCCTCTGAGGAGCTGAAGGTTGGTAAATATGTTCATAAAATATGCAATTTATTTGATAATTTTGAGCCTTTTTTGCCCTCTTAACTTCTGCTTTGTCCCTCCCAAATATGAAGACAATTTGCAATTCCTTTTCTAAACACTGGCACTTTTTGCCACGTAAATCAGCAATATTTCTCTCTTAAATTTGCAACTTTTTCTTCTTAGATTGTTACCATTTTTCCTCTGAAGTTTGTTTTGTTACAAATGTACACCTTATTTCACAGACGTTTCCAATGTTTTTCTCTCTAATATGCAGGGTTTTTTGTCTTGTAATGTGCATTAAGTTTGTCATGTCTCTTCTGCAGGTCTTTACTATAAATTTACAACATTTTTCCACAGAAATTTACAGTGCTCTTTCTCTAAATTTTAAGACTTTTTTTTATTTGAAACTCTTTTTCATTCATCTGGGGCTTCTTGTAAATGCACAGCTTTTTTCCTAATTTTGCACTTTCTAAAATGTGCAATACATAAATTTGCCTATTTTTAATTTAGATTTTTTTTTCTAATAAATTCACAATTATGGTTTTATAAAGAAACAACATTCTTGTATATTATACTTATTTTTCTCTCATATTGCAGAGTTTTTCCCTCCTTGATTTGCATCTTTTTCTTGTGTAACGAGCAGCACCTGGTGGTTGGGTTTCTTGGTTCCTGCAGGTGGAGGAGAACATTAAGGGACAGGTGTGCATGTGGATTTGATTGTTTTCTCCTGTGGGACTCCACGGTGAGCAGCTACACGCATACAGGAGCTAGAGTTTAATGTAGTGATGGCCAGATGAGGCTTTCTAGGGGACTTGAGGCCTTTCATCAAAATGGCTCATATAGATAGGGCCGCGTGTGAAACTTCATTTTCTGTACCAAGCCATCTAGAGGACAAAACGTATACAACATGGAGATTTTTACAAGGGTATTATTGGTTTAATGTTTTTTTTTTTTTCCATTTCAATAAATGCAGTCTTTCAAGAAATATCAATGATCATAATGGAAAAAAGAAATAATAAAACTGAGGTGACTACAGTGAATGTGCTTGTGCTACTTATCCATTTTTTTAAAGAAATAATAGCTTTTCACAGCCTTATACTGTCTTTCCCAGTACGTTCATCTCTGTCCTTATTGCCAGGCAGGGCACAATAGTGCCTCAGCATAATGATGTGTTATTGTTGTATCCAAGCTCTTTGAAACACAACAGACACTTCTTCTTGCAAATAAAAATAAATTTTAAGACTAACCCCAGCTTTCCAGATACAAGACAGATATTTTACTTCTAGGCTACCACTTAGTGATGACTAGATAAGGTTTTCTTGAAGGCTTGAGCCTTTCCATCAAAATGGTTCGTATTGATGAAGCCTCGTGAAACTTCATTTGCTCTACTAGACCATGTAGTTGACAAAAAGTATACAGCATGCAGATTTTTACAAGGACATTATTGGTTTAATGTGTATTTTTTTCCATTTCAATAAATGTGCTGTCTTTTAAGAAATATCAATGATAAAAAAGGGAAAAAAGAAATAAAATGGAGGTGACTACAGTGAATGTACCTGTGTTACTTGGTGTGCTTGTACTACTTATCCATTTTTATTAAGAACTGATAACTTTTCAACAGCATTTTCACCTCTGTCCTTATTCTCATGCAGGGCACAATAGCAATAGTGCCTCAGCATAATGATGCGTAACAATGATCCAAGCTCTTTGAAACAAAACACACTTCACCTTGTAAATAAAAGTAAAATTACAAGAATGACCCAGCTGGGATTTGAACCCCAGCCTTCCACTTGTAGAGCAGATGCATTACTGCTAAGCCATCACTTCAGTTACAGTGAATATCCACTATTTGTGGAAAATACATCAATAGGAGAAATGCAGTGAAACTGTTCCCAAATGGGAGAAGTTCGTGTTTTTGGTGCTGGCTCCATCTGAAAATTGGCTGTCACAAATCCCTTACGCAGTCAAACATCAACAACACAAAATGTGAGAGGGGGATTTCCATTGTGTATCGCTGCTCATTTTATTTCATGTTGCATGCAAAATCATGAATGGCTTCCTGACCCAGTCACGTGGTATGATGTCAACACATACGTCAGCAATACACATCTCGAGAAATGCTTCGCCAAATGTTTCCTGGATAAGCTCGGAGCACCTCCGAAGCCTGCCATCCCATCACTGGTTTAATGGGTAAGTGATTTAATGTAGTTAGATTTGGTGATAGTTTTGACTTTTTTGTGTTGTGTAGTGGCTGCTGCGTGTGTTTTGTGACAGGGATGGCCCCTAGAAGATGTGGGTTTCCATGGTGTTAAGTGGAAACTGAATTTGGCATGTCATTTATTGGATTTTTAGGGACTGTGTTGTAGTGGTGTGAATTTTAACATTTTTAATTTTGTGTACATTTTAGCATTTCCCATTGTGAATTGTTTTGGGGAAATTGAAAGATGTACATTAATTTAGAAGGTATTTTTGTTTATGTATTTGAATGTTTAAGAATGTTATTACTGTGTTTTTATTAATGTGATAATGTTTGTCTATGTTTGTCTTTTATAGTGATGACCGAGAATCCCATTATTGTTTCTGCGGTCCTTCTTTTTGTTTATCAATGCCTTTTTCTCAGTAATTCTAATAAAATGTGTAAGATTTTTAAGTAAAGATCTGGTTGATTTATTCAGCCTTTTTGACTGTTTAGATGCAATACTTGTATATCAGTGAATTTATTCTGTCATACATGTTACAGTTTTTCTGTCCACTGAAGGGCAGAAGAGCCACAGGTTTCAGACCTCAGGCCTAGCTGATCTACCTTGCCAGTTTTGCCATATTCTTTTTTATAATATGGTTCTGATCCAGAAATGTGTCTTTATTCAGGGACTGCCATCTGCCTGACATCTGCTACTGCCAGCACCCTCTGCCACCTTAGATCAGATAAAGAATACATGTTGTTGAGTCTCAGAACTGCATTAGAATTGTTGTTGGTTAATATTTGTCTCCATCCACTGTGTTTTTTACCAGGAAAGAGAAAGTGGAGTGAAACTCTTCCGGCTGCTGTGCATGACATGCTGGAGTCAGAAGCCAAAGTGAGAAGAAACCAACCATCATATATATATAGTATCTTACAAAAGTGAGTACACCCCCTCACATTTTTGTAAACATTCTATCTTTTCATGGGACAACACTGAAGATATGCCACTTTGATAAAAAGCAAAGCAGTCAGTGTATAGCCTGTACAACAGTGCAAATTTGCTGTCCCCTCAAAACAACCCAACACACAGCCATCAATGTCCAAACCATTGGCAACAAAAGTGAGTACACCCCCAAGTGAAAATGTCCAAATTGTGCCCAACCAGCCATTTCCTCCCCGGCGTCATGCGACTCGCCAGTGTCACAAGGTCCCAAGTGTGAATGGGGAGCAGGTGTGCCAAATTTGGCGTTATCGCTCTCACATTCCCCCACACTGGTCACCAGAAGCCCAACACGGCAACTCATGGCAAAGAACTCCCCGAGGATCCGAAAAAAAGAACTGCCGCTCCACACAAAGATGGCCCAGGCTACAAGAAGACCGCCAACACCCCAAAACTGAGCCGCAGCATGGTGGCCAAGACCACACAGCAGTCCAACTCTTTAGCTGTCCCAGTCGCCGTATGGCGACGGGAATGGTTAAAGGGTGGCAAGGCCCCTAGTGGTCAAGAGTGGTAAAAAAATTTTATCAATAAAGTAGTTCAGATTTCCAAGGCTATAACTTGAAAGTTGCACGAGATAACTGCTTACTGTCAATTAGAAAGATGTAGAATATGGTTCAAAGTTTCAGATAGGAATAAATTTACACATCTAATTTGCATAATGTCACGGCAGCTATATAAATTACATAACTTAGTCAAAAGTGGACTTTGGACACATTTACACAAAGAATAGTTCGTTTTTGTTTTTTTTGTTTTTTTTATGCCGTTTTGTCTACAGGGGTATGTTTTTATTTACTCTTCAAAGTATATGAACCAGAAAATCAATAAAATGTAAAAAAAAAAAACATATATTCATCTCTTACCTGTTGCGGGGGGGGAGGGGGTGTCGCTCTCCCACGTGACCGGTCCGTTTTCATCCATTGTGGTCGAGCAATAGAATGAAGACAACTGTTGCACGTCAGAAAAGATGCCATGAAGATGAAACACCTGAGGTTCCAGCAGTACATCGCACCCGTCTGAGACAGGAGGACACCCTTCCCCAGCATAGGGTATGACAGACTTTAAAGCACATTTATAAGACATCATAGGACAGCCTATGATCTCTGCCTCATCATCAAGCAAAGTGCTGATTTTCACCAGGTGCTTCGGTTTCTTGGTTTCTACGGGCATGCACGGGCCTTTCTGAACAGGGTCAAAAGCCACCCTTCACCAGCATAGGGTACAACAGCCTTTACAGCATGTTTATGGGACATCATAGGACGGCCTATGATCTCTGCCTCATCATCATAGGACGTTCTATGAACTCAGGCATCATAGGATGACTCGCGATGCCTACATGATGGCAAATATGTAACCTTGTTGAATGCCAGTCTACACTACAAATGTGTAAAATGCCAAGCAAAGCGCTGATTTTCTCTGGGTGCTCCAGTTTCTTGGTTTCTATGGGCATCCATGGGACTTCCTGAACAGGGTCGAAAGCCACTTTTTGCTCAGATCTATTTTCAGGATCGTGCCCATGAACTGAAATTATGACGCACCTATCCCTCAACCAGTGGTCTGAACGAAGAAGAAGAAGACCCACCAGATGGAGAGCAATAGAATGAGGAGAACTGCTGCACATCAGAAAGGATGCCGTGAACATGAAACACCTCAGGTTCCAGCAGTACGCAGCAGGCATGACTGTGAACAGCGCAGCCGTCTGAAACAGGTGGAGACCCTTCAGCAACGGGCATGCAGAAATACTTCCTTATACTTGGTTTCTACGGGCATGGACGGGTATGCATGGCTATGTACTAGTATGTTTAAAAAAACACGGTGTCCTGATTTTGTCACAGGATGCACTTGTGGCCATTTATAAAAGTAAAATAAACATTTCACTACATTCCTTCCACATTTTAACCCTCACATGCTGATCATATATTGTGACAGTATCCCCTTATAATTAAATATTTTTAAACCATAAATAACCCCTTCAGTCACTGATTAATTCTTAACCTTTAAAGTGTACTCCTGATAGATGTCATAATGCACACAGAGCTGAAAGGCAGGGAATCTTGATTTCACACAACATACAAAAATGCTCACAATGGCTTATTGTGAAAATGTGTGTTGTGATTAGTTGGAAGGCATGAGGTAACGCATCCAGGTTGCACACACTTCATCTGCTATCTGCAGCAGGTGGCTGGACAGCCAGATGAGTTGTGTCCATTCTCTCCAGTGCAGACTTCAGGCTGTGACACGCAGATTGAAATGTCCCTCTGGACAAAGAGAAATTCTTTGTCCACTGTTCAACCTTTTTTCTACTCTGCTCTGGGACAAGGACAGTGAGGAACGTTGCGCAATGAGCCACAACAACGTCTGAAACAGTACATGTTGCAATACCCCCTGAAATATTAAATTATTATAATGAGCTCAATGACAAGAGTAAATATTTACCCATGCGACATGCATACAATCGATGCATGTTTAATAAGTTAGACCTTTGTCTGCAGCGCTGCGCTTTCTTCCTCCAATGAACAAAGAGGGGCTGGAAAGAAATTAAATGTGTATTTAATATGTCTTATGGGAAGAAAATTTGTACAGATAAGAAAGATGTTATTTTTTATTACAGAAAGTGCAATATAGAAAAAGAGAGTGTTTATGCTGAATTGTTTTATTATTTTAGGCAAATATTGATAAATGTAAATGGGCAAAGAAAAAGCCAAGGTTTCAAGAATTTAAAATCAAATGGGATCTTTATCTTCCAACACTTTTTGGACTGGAAAACCAGAAAGCCTTAAGGACTCTAGATATTTATGAATCCTTGAATCTACCTCTGTAAATATTTTCTTGTTTTTTTTTAATGTGATGTATCCTTTTGTTTGTATTTTTCAAGTTTGTTCAAAGTTCATTAAAAAAAAACAAAAACAAAGAAGGGCCTCCGGTTCCAGCTCCAGCTCACAACGAGGGCATCCTTTCCACGGAACTTTGTGTCACTTCCGGTCCCCAAATTTGGAAATCCGGTACACAGTTCTGGTACACAGATGAATCGGCGGCCATATTGCTGCTGCATCCAGGTACTCTTGTGTAATTTAGTTTTTCGCCACCTGCGTTCAGCTTTTCGACACTCTCTTTTTTCAGCTCTTACTAGTTTGGCATTTCTTCATGGAGGTTTCTTTTTAATAGTGATCACCTTCACCTTGATGGGAGCAATGGCATTGATAATATTTGTAATTTTATGATTGGAATTTTCCACAAGCTCATTTATTGAAGGTGGGGGGGGTGAGGAAGAGAAAGCTTGGATGAATGTTTCATTGGTATTATTACTGATGTACTGTTTTCTGATGACCTCTGTCTGGATATTTCTGTTGACATTAATAGCACTCTCAAAGAAAGCACAAGAATGGTCAGACAGAGCAACGCCCATCACCATAACCTTAGAGATGTTCAGACCTTTGGAGATGACCAGGTCCAGACTGTGTCCTCTGTGTGTTTTTTTTCCATTACGTGCTGAGTCAGTCCAAAGTTATCAAGGAAACAACACAATTCTTTGGTCCCTGAGGGATGTCAACATGGATGTTAAAATCACCAACAATAACTACACAGTCAAAGTCAACAGAAATAATGGAATCATCAAAAAAGGTTGTATAAATGTTTTGTTTGTGTTGTTTCACTATCAGTTGCGTGACACTTTAGGTAATATACCTACTTTTAGGGTTAGGCATTAAAACTACTTTGTTAAAGTTAGGGCTGATAAAAGAAGATGAGAGCGTCATATTGACCGGACAAGCAGCCTAAGTGCAAAGTGAAATCACCAGAAGAACACACACAAAGAACATTTAACCCTTTATTGAATTTTCAAAACGCAAACTTGGGAGAAAATCAGTCACTCGCCAGAGGAACAGCAAACCTGCAGAGGATGAGACGAGGCTGATTAATGAGGAATAGAGGGGAAAAATGGAAATCAAATTTACACCACTTACGTGAGATGGGAGGAGAGACCGGCATAGAACCCAGCGAAGGAGAGGAACCAGCAGGTCGGAACTGCTGGTAGGGGAATGAGGCGTGGAGTCTGATCGGGTGGAGTAGATGAGCTGCGTCATGAGAGAGCAACTGGCTGGTGAGCGCACCAAACCCCTGAAGACATACCACGATGTTCGCAGCAACCTGGAAGAGAAGAAAAGGGAAATGTGTGTAAGGTAAGGTCACACACAACACAACCACTTACTTGATGAGCAAGTCTGCTTGATACAGTACACCCAAACGAGCCAGCGTTGATTCACCGAAGAGCGCTTCCTTATAAACGCTGGCTCAGCAGGAAACATCAGGTGCGTCTGATGAGGAGACAGGTGAAACGGGAAGGAGGGGGCGAGTGGTCACCAGAACATGACAGTGCCCCCCCCCCCCCAAGGAATGCCTCCTGGCGGTCCCTCAGGCTTTTCCGGTTGGGCTTGGTGGTAGGCCCGGACCATACCTTTATCATCGAATCCTGACCAAGGAACCCACGGCCAATGCTCCGGACCGTAGCCCTCCCAGTCGACCAGGTATTGGAACCCTGGGCCCCGACGGCGAACATCCAGGATCTCTTTGACAGTATGGGTAATGTGCCCATCAAGGATCCGAGGAGGAGGAAGCAGCTTCAGCGGGGGGGGGGGGGGGGGTCAGAGGTGGCTGGTGGAGAGAGGCTTGACCTTAGAGACGTGGAATGTTGGGCGCGCGCAGAGCACCTGTGGGAGCTGGAGCCGGACAGCAGAGTCGCCTACATTGTTGGTGATGGGGAAGGGGCCCACGAACTGAGGAACGAGCTTCCGAGACTCAGCTTTGAGCTGGACCTGATCCGTGGCCACCCAGACCTTCTGTCCAGTCTTGTATTCCGGGACTGGGACCCTCTTGCGGTCAGCGTAGCACCGATTGCACTCAGTGGAGCGAAGGCGAGCTGCTCTGGTAGACCTCCAGGCCCTGCGGCAGCGACGAAAATGGGCCCCCATGGACAGCACTGCTACCTCTCTCTCCCTCATAGATAGCAGAGGGGGGCTGTAGGCCATGGAAGCGTCAAATGGCGATTGCCCAGTGGCTGAAGAAACCATGGAATTCAACAAATACTCCACCCAGGTCAGATAGGAGCTCCATGAGGAAGGGTCATCGGCTGCCACGCAGTGAAGGGCAGCCTCCAGGGACTGGTTGGCATGCTCAGCCTGCCCATTGCTCTGCGGGTGATAACCGGAGATGAGGCTGACAGTGGTGCCAAGGCAGTGACAGAATGACTTTCATACCCGTGAGAAGAATTGAGGATCCCGGTCAGACACAATGTCCATGGGGATACTGTGCAGTCTGATAACGTGGTAGGACAGCAGTTCAGCAGTCTTGGAGGAGGATGGCAGCTTGGGGAGAGGGACCAGATGCACGGCCTTGGAAAACCTGTCCACAATGGTCAATATGACGGTGTTACCATGGGAGGGGGGAAGACCAGTGACGAAGTCCATGGCGATGTGGGACAAGGGCCGGCTGGGACGGGCAGGGGGTGAAGAAGACCAGCAAGGGGTGGTGGGGGGTAGGGGAAGATTTATTGCAGGCACATGTTTGGCAAGCCTTCACGTACTCCTGCATGTCTCGCCGCAGCGTGGGCCACCAAAGCACTCGCCTAATAATGTCCACAGTACGCATCACCCCAGGGTTGCAGGCAAAACATCCGGTGTGCCCCCACTGGATAACTTCGCTGCGGAGGGCGGCAGGGACGTAAAGGCGATTAGGGGGACAACCCGCTGGTTCGGGCTCAGAGGACTGGTCCTGGTGGACTATCCTCTCAATCTGCCAGGTAAGGGTTCCCAGGATACACAAAGGCGGAAGAATGGGCTGGGAGCAGGAAGGGGGGTCAGCCAGGTCCTGACTGAACTGCCTGGAGAGAGCATCAGGCTTCCCATTACGGGAGCCGGGCCTATAGGTGTCAGTGAAATTAAAGCGCTGAAAAAATAGGGCCCAGCGAGCCTGCCTAGGATTCAGCCGGCGGGCTGACCGCAGATACTCAAGGTTCTTGTGGTCGGTCCACACGACTACAGGGTGAACAGCTCTCCTCCAGCCAATGTCTCCCTTCCTCAAAAGACAACTTAATGGCCAACAGCTCACGATCCCCGACATTGTAATTCCTCTTGGCTGGGGTGAGCCACCAAGAGAAATACGCACACGGGTGGAGCTTCAAGTCCTAGGTGGAGCGCTGGGACAAAATCAAGCCCACCCCCCGTCTCTGAAGCGTCCACCTCCAGGGTAAATTGGAGCTGGGGGTCGACCTGAGCCAAGATGGATTTATCTGTGAACAGGCCCTTTAATTTGACAAAGGCCTGTTCATCTGCCTCGGTCCATAAAAATGGTACCTTAACAGAGGTAAGCTGCGTTAAAGGCTGTGCTACCCACCTGTAGTTCCGAATGAACCTGCGATAGAAATTCGCAAACCCCAAGAAGGGTTGCAGCTCCTTGTGGGAGTGGGGTGTTTGCCAATCTAGCACAGCCTTCACCTTGGCTGGATCAGTTCTCAGCTCCCCCTCCGCTACAATAAAGCCAAGGAAAGAAGTGGAATTGGTGGAAAACTCACACTTCTCAGCCTTGACATAAAGTTGGTTTTCTAAGAGCCACTGTAACACGGCTCTAACATGGGTTTAGTGCTCCTCAGGCGTGCAAGAAAAAAATCAGGATATCATCAAGATAGACGAAAACAAACCGATTTAACATGTCATGGAGGACGTCATTAATTAATGTTGAAAAACAGCGGGGGCGTTGGTTAACCCACAAGGCATGACTACGTACTTAAATTGCCCCAAGTGTGTCTTAAACGCTGTTTTCCACTCATCTCCCTCGCGTATTCTGACTAGATGGTAAGCGTTGCGTAAGTCGAGTTTGGAGAATACGCACGAGCGCTGCAGGAGCTTGAAGGTGGAGTTCATCAGGGGCAGAGGGTATTTATCTTTGACGGTTATGGCATTAAGCTCACAGTAGTCAATGCACGGATGCAGAGACCCATCCTTCTTACCTACAAAGAAAAACCCCGCCCCAAGGGGAGCCGAGGATGGCCGAATGAGGCCGACATTCAGAGAATCTTTAATGTACCTCTCCATCGCCTCCCTCTCAGGACCAGAAATATTATAGAGCTTGCTGGATGGCAGCCTCGCACCCGGAAGGAGGTCGATGGCACAGTCATACAAGCAATGCGGAGGAAGCGCTAACACTCGTGACTTACTAAAGAATTCCCCGAGGTCGTGATAAACCTCGGGCACGAAGCTAAGGTCTGGCGGCTCGACCTGGGGAGAGGAGACGGGGAGGGACAGTGAACACTGGGCCGAATTTAGACATGTTGCCAAACAGCTAGGGCTCCAAGAGGTAATGAAATTTTGTGCCCAATTAAGAATTGGATTATGCCTCCGGAGCCAAGGATACCCTAGCACCACTGCATGAGAGGCACGTGGAAACATGTAAAAACTAAGCCTCTCCCGGTGGTTACCAGACAGAAGGACGGATAGCTGTGCCGTGCAATGAGTCACGGATGCCACCGTCTGGCCAGAAAGGGTATGAATGGGATGAGGAACCGGCAGTTTAACCGTCGGAATCCCCATCTCGCGATCCAACATGGAGGAGATGAAATTACCCTCTGCCCTGGAATCAATAAGGGCGGAGACCCTCCTCTCGACCCCCAGCAACTGAACCAGGGCCGAAATAGAAAAATTACCATGGGGATGTGGATGAGTCCTGCCTGCCAGTCCCCCCAAGGCTACTGACGGGCCATGTCTTTTTGGCTGTAGGTGGCATGTGTCCTGCTTGTGCTTCAGCGAACCACAGTAGGCACACACCCCGATTCACCGCCGCCGTTCCGCCTCTGCCCACGGAAGGCGAGCATAGCTGAGCTCCATGGGCTCGGAGGCGAAATCGGACTCACCTAGGTCAGTAGGCGCCAGGAGCATGCATGTGGCGAACGGGCGAGAGGAGGCGCCACGCTCCCTGGCGCGCTTACGGTACCGGTTATCCAACCCGACCGCCTGATCTATAAGGCCTTCCAAGGTGGCAGGAACGGCATGAACCACTAGGTCGTCGCAAAGCCGAGGATTTAATCCATGGACGAATGCGCTGCGCAGTGCAACCTTGTTCCACCACGAATCAGCTGCCTCAACTCGGAACTCCACCAAGAAGTGAGCCACTGACCGGCTGCCCTGGCGGAACGACAGTAGGTGACTCATGATATTCCCTTCACTCTCGGTACGGTCAAACGTGCGGCAAACTCGGTCATAAATTGGTCAAATGTTGGTGGCACATCCTTTCCCTTTGGCTATCAATAACAGCCCGGCGTGGCCCCGAAGCAGAAGAGTAAACTGATGAATTTTGGAGATGTCATCCGGAAACTCCCCCTTCACCTGCTCGAAGTAATGCCAAATATGACACAAAAAAGCTTTACATTTCCCCAACTCTCCCGCGTACGGGGCAGGAGTGGAAATTGAAAGAGTTCGGTGGATTATTGTAGAAAGCAGAAGAGTAGGTGGAGGCGGAGCAGCTGGAGCAGACCTGCAGCCCAAATGATCAGAAATGACACTCAGCTGCTTTGTAATAGTCTGCAGCAGTTGAGTGTGTTCAGCCACCTGCCTCTCTGTAACATCGAGGCGGTGAAGCACGGTGTACTCTGTTGATGAGGCACCTGCTAGGCTGTGACTCAGGCTGGCTCATTCTGCCATATTGACCGGACAGTCAGCCTAAGTGCAAAGTGCAATCACCAAAAGAACACACACAAAGAATGTTTGACCCTTTATTGAATTTTCAAAACGCAAACTTGGGAGAAAAGCAGTCACTCGCCAGAGGAACAGCAAACCTGCAGAGGATGAGACGAGGCTGATTAATGAGGAATAGAGGGGAAAAATGGAAATCAAATTTACACCACTTACGTGGGATGGGAGGAGAGACCGGCACAGAACCCAGCGAAGGAGAGGAACCAGCAGGTCAGAACTGCTGGTAGGGGAATGAGGCGTGGAGTATGACCGGGTAGAGTAGATGAGCTGCGTTGTGGGAGAGCAACAGGCTGGTGAGCGCACCAAACCCCTGAAGACGCACCGCGACTTTGGCAGCAACCTGGAAGAGAAGAAAAGGGAAATGTGTGTAAGGTAAGGTCACACATAACACAACCGCTTACTTGATGAGCAAGTCTGCTTGATGCAGTATACCCAAACGAGCCAGCGTTGAATCACCGAAGAGTGCTTCCTTATAAACGCTGGCTCAGCAGGAAACAGCAGGTGCGTCTGATGAGGAGACAGGTGAAGCGGGAAGGAGGGGGCGAGTACTCGCCAGAACATGACAGAGTGCCCATTGCATACCCCTTTTTCCACATATTCATACAGGTCCCAGAAATGTTAATGAAATGTCTGTGACGTGGTCAAAATGCAGTATGACTGAAATACTGCAGAATCATTTTAAACCCAGTTAAAGGAGCCTTCCTCACAGTGAGCTGTTATGTGGATTTTGCTTAAATTTCAATCAGCCCCAATTCACCCCACCTAGAAGGCACTCTACCCCCACCCCTCCCTCTTTTATCAAAGCTGACGTCTGGGGTTGGCAACACTGCAACATGGTAAAAGTTGGCTAGCTTACTGCTCAGAGCCTGAGCTAACTAATGTAAAAGTGGCTACATGAATGTGAAGAAACCCAGCCAAACCACCATATCATACCTGTTTCCTTTGTAGCACAGAGGAGTTATTTTACATTATTTATTGTTTTTCTATTAATATGCCCAGCTAAGGATTTTTGCTTTAAACAAGTGTAATAATCCATTTATCTCATTTTTTGCAGGATGTGACTTTTCTGTCTTTTGTTTTGTACTTCTCCTTTTAGAAATGAGCACGTCCCCGTTAAGAGTCACACAGAGCAGCATGTAGGTTAAGGAAGAAAAGAGTAAAAAAAATGTGCCTTCTGTAAATAAGACCTACAGTACATAAAGCTGCCAGAAAAGAAGATGAACATGCTTTTGGTCATTCATTTTTTGGTTGTAACACCTTATTGCCAGAAGATTCCCAATTCGAATTACTTAAGCCTTTCCTTGTGGAGATTGGATGTTCTAATATCCCAACAGCCAGTGACATGCTTGTTACCGCCACCAAGGAGGTAATGCAATTGGAGTTTGTCTGTCTGTTTGTTAGCAGGATTATGAAAAAAACTACTATACGGATTTTGATGAAATTTTCACCAGTGGTGGTCCTTGGGCTAGAGAGGAACCCATTCCATTTTAGTGATGATCTGAGAACACATACCTCCACCAAGGCTCTTATCTTTCTCACAGTGTGTTAGCAAGAATCCTCCAAAACTACTGGATAGACTTTGATGCAATTTTCACCAGAACTGGCTCATGGCCTACACATGAACCCATTACATTTTGGAGGTGATCCATGAGGGATAGAAGGAGCCTTGGCAGAGGTATGCACTCTCTGAGTGCTTTTCCAGTTAGGTTAATGACATTTCTGAAGTGGTTGTATAATTTTAAGCTGTGGAGTATGGACCAAAACACTGGTTTAATGGACATAATCAGTAAGAATAAAAAACAAAACAGAAAAAAAACTCTTAATATATTTTTAAAACCTTTACCAGGCTAACTATAGAAAGCAAAAGTAAAAATTCCCTGAAAAAAGATTTGAAGGACATACAGATGAACAGCAAGTCACTGTGTAAAACAGGGGTAAACCAGGTTCTTTTTCTTGCTTATATTGCTACATCAACACTAAAAGGCCTCCTGTACCTAAAACAGATCTAATTGACTCCATGGGATGAGAACTTGTTAAAGCTGAACTTTTGCAGATCAAAGCCTTTAATTTTAGCTATTTTGAACATGAATTTCCCTTCAGTACTGCATAACTGCTGTATTACCAGTGAGTAATACGATACTTTTATGATAAGAAAAACAACAATCTGCAGCTTTAACAAGGCCCCGGTTCAAGTATAAGAAGTATTTAATCTTTGTTCACTGATCACTCAAGAGGCTGCTGCTCTTCCACTCCACACTAACAAGTGGGATAAGATGATAGGCGAAATGATATACAACATGACATGCAGAGAAATGATGGGAGTTGAATTCAAAAGAGAATTATGTTAGATTTGCACATGCCTCCTGCACATTAAAATGTCAGTGATTCAAAATCTTTACAGGAGGCCTTTGAAAAGTAATGCCAGGACTCCTATACCACATCATTCACACAGTATACAACTGTCTGTCTGAGAAGGAAAGGAAAAGCAAAGAGATGAAAGTTGGTTGAGAACAATGGAAAGTAGTGACACACATGCACACATGAACACAGAAGCTAAAATACACTGCATTATAATGAAATAAAGTTTTATAATTGCCATATTACAGTTCCATATGTGAGCTCTTAATGGCACATTTTGCACTTCTCTTTACACATTGTACAAAAAAAAAAAGCTTTGGTAGGACAGACGTAGCAGAGGAAATGAGGAAAGTGCTGGACAATCAATCAAGAAAGAGAGAGAAAGAAACAGATCGAGGAGTCAAAGTATTACTAAGCTGCAGGAGCAGTGTGCGGTGAGGAAATGGATTTTTTGAAATGCCTCCTAAAATGAATCAATGGCGGTCTGAATAGAAAGGCATTTAATAAAGCAGCTTCTTATCTTTGCAAGAGGAGATGTTTAATAAGAGCCTTGGCTTGCTATTGTAAGTGAAATATCAATCAAAGTGTGTGCATCTGTACCCCACCTTCCTCGCTAAGGATGGTTATTTCTGATTTCCAAAACCAAAAAAGATACATACCAGAACAAAGAATTGAAAATAGTATTACAAAGCAAAGGGTTTACAGTGGTCATAAATGATCAGTAACAGGGCCATGCAACATAAAGTCTACAATACCTACACTTTTTTGGTTCATTTTGATTTGATAAGATCATACTCTTACCCCTCTTATTAAAAGTACTATAAAATCCTAGCCATATTGACTCTGAAAGATGTTTTTTGCTGTTACATCTGGCTCTAAGACCACAACATATGGAACCACAACACAAGAATGAATGCAAAAAATCAGTTTATTAAAGAGTTACAAAAAGGAAAAAAAAAAAACATTTGGAGAATAATGAAAAAGAACTCTTGTCAGCCTGGAGAGTAGGGGTGAGAGTGAGCAGAGGAATAAATCTACTTTATAGAACCAACCCACAATCACACAGGTGTACCACACTGTCACCAGGAACTGCAAGGGAGAGTCCATAGTATCTCATGACATTGTGCAGGTAAAAAGTGCAGAATTATATTTTCTCTAATAACTGGAAACACGAGGCACATATATGTCATTCAGAAAATCTTGCAGTGCAGTGAACTAGATGTGAAACTTGCTTATAGAAGGACTTTAAGGGGAACATATGACAGGGGTGTAAAGGTGTGCAAAAACTGCATCTTTGTTGTGTATGGTTTGGTTAGTTCAGACTGTTTTCACCACCCGAGCTAACAGGTAACTGCTAGATTCTAAAATAATGGAGGACGGAGAGCGTTCTCTGTGAGCATTCAACTGAACTTTATTGAGTTCACATTCCGATTTATATCCCAGCCATAGCCTGCCTGATGTCACTCATTCCCCCCACCCTGGCAGGGCTACAGCAAACCCCAAAGTCCAATTCCCATACATAACATCATCCCCCCCCCACACACACAAGTTCCAGAACCTATCCCTTTATGCAATCAACAAGCATAAGATTATGAAACAATCAACACAGGTATACACATTTTTTGTTTTATTACAACTGAATACCTGCGGGCGCCTGGGTAGACTGCCAGGATGCCCTGCCAAGTTGAAGAGAGTTATTCTGCCGCTAGTCCCAACCGGCACTATACAGTCTTTACAACAAAATCATCAAGGTATTTAGGCTGCCGACACACTCTAGCCGGACGTCCCCTAGGAGGGGACCCTGCACCTGGCACCGGCTGTCTGGCCTGTGAGTCCTCACCAGTTGGGACCCCCCAGTCCCGGCTGTCTCCGAGACGCCCAGTAGTGTCCAAACTCCTCTGTCCAGTCAAGGAATGTCTCAGTCTGCTGGCATGCCACCTAGATCCGTTGTCGAGTTCAAATGTGTCCAGGCCCCACTGCCACGCGATCTGTCATGGTCCTGTCCATAGCAGTTGTAGCTTGTGGGCTCGGACCGATGCTTGACCCATACCCGATCCGCTTCTCCTAGGCCGTGGTCCCTTGCTCTGTGCTTCTTGTTGAACCTCTGCTTCATTTTGCGCTGTTTGACCCTGCTCCTTACTGCTTCCATGTCTCTTTGAGGAAGCGTCATCAGTGGTCTCGGTCTGTTCACCGGCAAAGGTAGCTCTCGCCCCAGCATGAGAGCCGCCGGGGAACAGCCCAACGTGGCATGGACCGACACTCTATAGTGGAGCAGTGTGTTTTGGAGGGCATCCGAGAAGGTGAAGCCGTGCGCCAGATGGGCTCTCAGTCTGTTCTTTAAGGTCTTATTAAACTGTTCAACCCCACCATTGGTCTGCGGGTGCTAGTATGCTGTCTTCACATGTTCCATGCCCTTGCTGCTCAGAAACTCCTCAAATGCCCCTGACGTGAACTGCAGGCCATTGTCTGTTGTGAGTGTGTTTGGAGATCCCCACCTAGCAAACAGAGATGTCAGGAACCCCGTGACCACTTCTGTTGTGACCGAGTTAGTAGGGAGCACCTCCGGCCACTTCAAAAACACATCATAAGCCACTAACAGGAGCCAGCTATTTGAAGGTGCTGCATGGAGTTCACCGCAGATGTCCAGCTCGACATGCCTCCAAGGCCCTCCTGGGTATGGTACTGGCCGTAGTGGTGGGGGAGGAGGTCTGCCAGTCTTGCCGCTCTCCAGGCATGGTACACAGTGTTTCACCATAGCCTCAATGTCTTTGTCAATACCCGGCCACCAGACTGACTCCCTACTGCATTGTTTCACTTTAACCACCCCCAGGTGGCCCTCGTGCAACATTGACAGGACACGTGCCCTCAATGATGACTGGATCAGGGCACACTGACCTCTGGCCACACACACCTCATTCCAGCAGCTCAATTCATCCCTGAAACAGTGGTAGGGCGCCAGCTCGTCCTGCACCCTCGCTTGCCATCCCTCCCTCATCACTGCACGCAATTTCACCAGAACTGGGTCCCGCTCCCACTCCTTCCTGAGTTCCTGGGGAGAAACGACCACCTGGAGAGACCCGCACAATGCGTTAACCAAGTCCTCTTCAGCTGGGTCAGTGTCACCGTCGTTCAATCGGGGAGCATCAGCTGTGGCTCGGGACAGGAGGTCCGCCATTACGTTGTCTTTGCCCAGGATGAATTAAGTGGTGAAGAATTAAGCTCTCAGTCTCTCAGACCACCTATGGATCCTCAGCGGCCTGTGCTCCAACCCTGATGTCTCCAACAGGGTTGTGAGCACCTGGTCATCAGTCCATAAGGTGAAACGGCGCCCATAGAGGTATATATGCCACCTCTCACACGTCCAGACACAGGCCAGCGCCTCCCTCTCACCCACAGCGTATTTTTCTTCCACCTCTGAGAGAGATCTTGACGTGAACACCACTGGTCGTTCCGTGGCACCCTGCACCTGCGGCATGACTGCCCCCAGTGCTGAACCAGATGCATCGCAGGTCACTACAGTCTCGAGATTAGGGTCAAAATGTGCCAACACCGGTGGGGAGGTGAGCTGTCGTTTGAGCTTTGAGACTACTGCCGAACAGGCTGGGCTCCACTCCCATGGTGCATCCTGCTTCAACAGAGCCCGGAGAGGTACTATCGTCTCCGAATAGTGAGGGATGAACCGGCCATAAAAGTTCACCATGCCTAGGTACAATGAGATCTGGGCAGGCGTGGAGGGATCTGGAATGGGTAGGACTGCCTCCAGATTTGAGTGTAACGGTTGGAGCCCTCTTCCTGTCAGTCGAAACCCCACGAACTCAATGCCGTCCACCGTGAAGAGACATTTTTCACCGTTCAGAGTAACTCCATAGTCCTGAATTGTGGCCAGTACTCTCTCCAGTCTGTCGTCATGCTCTTCCCTTGACGCGCCATACACCACGATGTCGTCCAAGTAGGCCACTACACCCTTGAGGCCTGCCAACATTGTCGACATCGCTTTCTGGAAGCAGCTGGGGGTAGAGCTCAGACCGAATGGCATCCTGGTGTACCTTAAAACCTCCATGTGGGTCACAAACACCGTCAGGTTCCTGCTGTCCGGATGAAGCAGCACCTGGAGGTAGCCCTGTTGGAGGTCCAGCTTTGTGAATACCTGGGATCTGCTAAACATTGCCGTGAGTTCCTCCATGGTTGGAAGGGGGTACCTGTCCGGGATGATCGCCTTGTTTACTACTCTGAGGTCTATGCATGGCCTGATGCCGCCCCTTTCTTTTTGGCCACCACCAGGTTGGAAATCAACGTAATTAATTTCTGCAGGGCCGCGGACTCCCGTTATTTCACCAAGTCCAACACCCCATCTAGAGATAAAGTCTGTTGGGTTAGCCTTTGCATGTATCCCAGCCACAAATTGTTTGTGCCATGTGCTAGTTTGTCTCTAAAAAAAAACAAACAAAAAAAACAAGATGGCGCCCACAGCGGCCGCCGTGGTGTATCGCTGCCCTTTAATTTTTATAATTTGTCTGTTTTTGTTCACTGATTGTGCATCTGCCGGTTCATACACCCGTGAAGAACTACTAAATATCAGGACTCTCACCCCCATGGACCTTCTTCCAGTTTTTTTAGCTCCTGCCGCTGATCTGATCCATTGTTTGGCCAAAAAAGCAAGACGGCGGAAAAGAGGGAAGAGAGGAGGGATTCTCGCTCGGCTACGAAAAAGAGGCTCGCGAACAGCCTTGCCTGGCATATTTCTATCCAATGCCAATTCTCTCCTGAACAAGGTAGAAGAATTAAGACTGCTGATGCGTTTCAAGGACCTCGCTTCCTTGTCTGTCATCTGCTTCTCTGAGACCTGGCTTAATGAGAACATTCCAGATAGCGCGATCAGCCTCGAGGGTTTCCAGCTGATTCGTGCTGACCGCGTCACAGAGCTGTCCGGTAAGTCTATCGGAGGAGGAGTGTGCTTCTATATTAACAACAGCTGGTGCTCTGATGTAACGGTGATTTCCAAACACTGTTCTCCCACCCTGGAATTTCTTTTCATTAACTGCAAGCCATTTTATTCCCCGCGGGAGTTTGCCTCATTCATTCTCGTCGCTGTGTACGCCCCTCCTGACGCGGACACGCGCGAAGCTCAGCACGTGCTCGCAGATCACATCCAACTTACGGAGCGGAACTTTCCAGACTCCCTGGTTATCGTGGTGGGCGATTTTAACCAGAGCAATCTGAGTCACGAGCTCCCCCGCTACAAACAGTGTATTAAATGTCCAACCAGAGGAAATAACACGCTAGATCACTGTTATACTTCAGTAAAGGACGCATATCGCGCTGTTCCCCGTGCTGCGCTGGGACTATCTGATCACGTGATGGTTCACCTCATCCCCACATACAAACAAAGACTGAAACTCACTAAACCTGTTGTGACCACCACAAAGAAATTGACCAGTGAAGCTGGAGAGAAACTGAACACATGCATGGAAATAACTGACTGGGACATGTTTAAAAGAGCCACACATGATCTTAATGAGTACACAGACACTGTGAACTCATATATCAACTTCTGTGAAGAGCACATTCTCCCATCGCGCACCAGGATAAGATATTCTAATGACAAGCCTTGGTTCACAGGTAAGCTCAGACGGATCAGGAAGGAGAAGGAAGCAGCGTTGAAAAGTGGAGACAGGGACTGCTACAGGAAGGTCAAATATCGGTTTAACAGAGAGCTGAGGAGAGCTAAATCTGTATATTCTGAGAGACTCCAGCAGCAGTTCACTGCTAATGACTCGGCTTCTGTGTGGAGAGGACTGAGGCAAATCACCAACTATCGGCCTCAGGCTTCTAAAGGTCAGGATGACAAAGCCCTTTGTCAAAGACTGTCCCAACACTATGCCCGTTTTGACACCTCGTCAGCTGTGTCCAACTCACCCACTCCACCCAGCTCCACTGCCTCCTCAGCCCCTAATTCATCAAGAGCGGTCCCCCCCTCCTCCTCCTCCTCCTCCCCCCCTGCCCTTGTCATCAGTGAGCAGGACGTGCACAGACAGTTCTCCAGACTGAACCCGCGCAAGGCCCCCGGGCCGGACGGTGTGTCTCCCTCCACCCTGAGACACTGTGCGAAAGAGCTGGCTCCTGTCTTCACAGACATTTTTAACACCTCCCTTAAGCAATGTCACGTGCCGACCCGCCTCAAATCCTCCACCATCATCCCTGTCCCCAAGAAGCCACGGATTACTGGACTTAACGACTACAGACCTGTAGCGCTCATCTCTGTAGTCATGAAGTCCTTTGAGCGCCTGGTCCTGTCTCACCTCAAGTCCATCACCACACCCCTCCTAGACCCGCTGCAGTTTGCCTACCGTGCTAACAGGTCTGTGGACGACGCAGTCAGCCTGGCCCTCCACTCCATCCTGCAGCACCTGGACTCCCCGGGAACCTACGCCAGGATTCTGTTTGTGGACTTCAGCTCCGCATTCAACACCATCCGCCCCGATCTGCTCCAGGACAAGCTGTCCCTGCTCAACGTGCCTGACTCCCTCTGCAGGTGGATCACCGACTTCCTGACGGACCGGAGACAGCATGTGCGGCTGGGGAAGTCTGTCTCAGACTCTGTTAGCATCAGCATTGGATCACCCCAGGGCTGTGTACTTTCCCCCCTACTCTTCTCCCTTTATACCAACTCCTGCACCTCCTCCCACCAGTCTGTTAAGCTGATTAAGATGGCGGACGACACCACCCTCATCGGGCTCATCTCCAACGGTGACGAGTCCGCCTACAGGGAAGAGGTGGCCCAGCTGGTGTCCTAGTGCAGCCACAACAACCTGCAGCTGAATGCTCTGAAGACAGCGGAGATGATTGTGGACTTCAGGAAAGTCACATCCCCCCTGCCCCCCCTCACCATCACAGGCTCTCCCATCACCTTTGCAGATTCCTTCCGCTTCTTGGGCACCACCATCACCCGAGACCTCAAATGGGAGCCAACCATCAGCTCCCTCATCAAAAAGGCCCAGCAGAGGATGTTCTTTCTGCGGCAGCTGAGGAAGCTCAAGCTACCCACCAAGATGTTAGTGCAGTTCTACACGGCCATCATCGAGTCCATCCTCACCTCCTCCATAACTGTGTGGTACGCAGGAGCCACTGCCAGGGACAGACTAAGGCTGCAGCGCGTCGTGCGCACTGCTGAGAAGGTGATAGGCTGCAAGCTCCCATCTCTCCAGGACCTGTACATCTCCAGGACCCGGAGGCGTGCTGGCCGGATCATAGCCGATCCTTCACATCCTGGTCACGTGCTGTTTGCCCCCCTCCCCTCAGGTAGAAGGCTTCGGTCCATTCGGACTAAAACCTCCCGGCACATGAACAGCTTTTTCCCCTCTGCCATCAGACTGCTGAACATTAAGTGACTTTTGACTCTCGTGCACTATGTACAGCAGCTCAACCAGACTCATGTCAATCATCACTGTTTTTCTGTTGCATTATTGACTGCACTATGTGGTACTTCACATTATCTGCTACATGCTAATTTTTTAAAACTGCCTTGACTAGTACTACTCATTATTACTAGTATTATTATTATTATTACTTATTATTACTTATTTTTCTACACTTATTGCACGTTTCTAGTCCTTTAGTTTTTTAGTTTATCCCTTTTTCTCATTATGTTTTTAATGTTGCAGCATGGCACCGAGACAAATTCCTAGTTTGTGTATCACATGAACAATGGCAATAAATCTGATTCTGATTCTGATTCTGATTCTCTCACTAGCTCATCTGCTAGTGGCCCAAAGACGCATTTTCCCGCTAGGCTGTGCAGCTCCATGATAAATGATAGAGTGGACTCAACAGCTTGCTGTTGATGGTCGAAAAACTTGTACCTTCTTTCGGTGACCACTCCATGGTCACCGAAAGTGTTGTCCATTTGCAACAAGCCTTCTTCCAGCGAGCCACCACCACATAGCCCAAAGAAAATGCGCTGCCCTTCCGTGCAAAGAAGATGCACCAACAGGCTTCTCCGCCTCTCTTCGGTAATATCACCGAGTCCGACCGCCGTCACAAATACCTCAAACATACTCTTTCAGTGCGCCCATGGTATGGCTGGCGCGCCCTGGTACTGAAGGAACGGAGGTGGATCTGTGACGCACGCGCCCATTTGTTTTCCTTCGTCGCCAATTGTTAGATTCTAAAATAATGGAGGACGGCGAGCTTTCTCTGTGAGCATTCAACTGAACTTTATTGAGTTCACATTCCAATTTATATCCCAGCCGTAGCCTGCCTGATGTCACTCATTCCCCCCACCCCGGCGGGGCTACGGCAAACCCCAAAGTCCAATTCCCATACATAACACTAACCTGCTAACATAGCCTAAAATTAATGCCTGCACCACCTGAACCAAACTTTTTAGTAGTGATGAAAGAGGGAGGGTGGGGTGATGGTGTTTGTTTTTGTTGTTTTTTTTTCCACCATCATAATAGCAAACTGTAGTTGGACACACTCACAAAAGAGTGTTGGCATCTTACTTTTGACTAGGGTCATTGTAATACAGCCCCATTAGTTTGAGGCCCTAGAGTATGCAGGTGATAAACAAGGTTTACAAACATCCCAAAAATAAAATTTAAAATATATTTTATACATAAAAATGATTTCTGTGAGATCAGATCATTAAAATCCAGTATCTACTGAAAGCAACAGACAAACCATAGCATTACACCAAGCCATAAAGTGTAGCGAGAGGGAGGGATTGCTCTGTCTGCTGAGACTTGCAAGCATTTCTCATTAAAATAAAGTCTGAATGTATAAATTCTGCATACTATTAGTTCTTCCCAAAGCAGGCACATTAATCTACATATGTACCTCCTTGGGCACTCAATTATAAATGCAAAACTGCACATATAGGAATAAGAAAAGTTGTGTGTGTTAAATTAATACTGCATCTCTTTGCAGCCCACAGGGGTTAGTGAGTATGTGTGTGTTTTGTGAAATCATTTTAATTCCAATTAAGTATACCCAGTTATTATGAGGGCATGCTCACCATTTTTTTAGAAGAGATATTATGAGGGCATGCTCATCATTTTCTTGTGTGTGTGTGTGTGTGTGTGTGTGTGTGTGTGTGTGTGTGTGTGTGTGTGAATAAGACCATGCTTCATCTAAGAAAATTGCAGGATTAGTGCTGGGAAAAAAGAGTGTAGTATGTTGGTGTGTGCTGAAGCATGGCAGGGTTGTCACATGTAGGCTTATACATTTTATCGGATGTCACGTATTTTTCTTTGAAGATTTTTTTTTTCTGACTGAAACTAATTTAAACTTTTAAAGTGAGTGCAACATCTTGCTCACACAGGTCACCAGCTGTGGCTATCATCAGATTCTTAATTCAGGTCAACTTTAATCCCTTATGGAAGCTCAAAGTAAAACATGTCCAAATGGATTTGTCTGAATCTGATGATGAAGTCTGTACTTTGACCATTTCAAGTTCCCCCTCCTTCCATGTAACATTTGGAAAAGATGGCAGATATACTGTATGCTTAGGACTGGAAAATAATTTTCAACTGTGAGTTCAAGTTGGAAAGTATTTAAGTAGACTCTAGCAATTAAACCTCATGTTACTATTCTGGAGAATTCAAATTCAATCAACAACAGTTAACGGACAAACAGTGGCACAGTGCTAAATCCCAGTTCTAATTCCCAGAATTTCCATTCTAATTCTCTCTTTCACACACACATAAACAAATAGCATAAAGTATGTCCTTCCTGAACAATCATAATAATCATTATAAATAATAATCCAAGCCATGTATAACATCAGTTCCTGGATCTAAGATTACATTTGGGACAAAATATAAAGGCAATTCATCAGTGTTTCACACATTAACTTGTGTGTGTATATAGTATACATTGTCTGTCTGCCTGCCTGTCTGTCTGTCTGTGTCGTAGTATCTGCTGGAGGCAGATGATGATGGAAAGAGGACTCCAAATGTTCAGACAGGATTTCCGTGCAGCGAAGATAATTTATTAAACAAAGACAGAAACAAAGCAAAGGCAGCACGAGCTCTGAAAACAAAACATAACTAGGCAAGCTGACTTGCAAGGACATGAGGAAACCAGGAACAAATGACTGACCAAGGACTGACGATGACAGCAGACAGAGCACAGGTAAAAACTGACATACAGTGCATCCGGAAAGTATTCACAGTGCTTCAATTTTTCCACATTTTGTTATGTTACAGCCTTATTCCAAAATGGATTAAATTCATTTTTTTTCCTCAAAATTCTACACACAATACCCCATAATGTCAACATGAAAAAAGTTTTTTTTTTTTGAGATTTTTGCAAATTTATTAAAAATAAAAAACTAAGAAATCACGTGTACATAAGTATTCACGGCCTTTGCTCAATACTTTGTTGATGTACCTTTGGCAGCAATTACAGCCTCAAGTTTTGTTGAATATGATGCCACAAGCTTGGCACACCTATCTTTGGGCAGTTTCGCCCATTCCTCTTTGCAGCACCTCTCAAGCTCCATCAGGTTGGATGGGAAGCATTGGTACAACAGCCATTTTCAGATCTCTCCAGAGATACTCAATTGCATTAAAGTCTAGGCTCTGCCTGGGCCACTCAAGTACATTCACAGAGTTGGCCTGAAGCCAATCGTTTGATATCTTGGCTTTGTGCTTAGGGTTGTTGTGTTGCTAAAAGATGAACCGTCGCCCCAGTTTGAGGTCAAGAGCACTCTGGAGCAGGGTGTCTCTGTACATTGCTGCATTCATCTTTCCCTCTATCCTGACTAGTGTCCCAGCTCCTGCCACTGAAAAACATCACCATAGCATGATGCTGCCACCAAAATGCTTCACTGTAGGGATGGTATTGGCCTGGTGATGAGTCGTGCCTGGTTTCCTCCAAACATGATGCCTGGCATTCATGCCAAAGAGTTCAATCGTTGTCTCATCAGACCAGAGAATTTTGTTTCTCATGGTCTGAGAGTCCTTCAGGTGCCTTTTAGCAAACTCCAGGAGGGCTGCCATGTGCCTTTTACTAAGGAGTGGCTTCCGTCTGGCCACTCTACCATACAGGCTTGATTGGGGGATTGCTGCAGAGATTGTTGTCCTTCTGGAAGGTTCTCCTCTCTCCACAGAGAAACACTGGAGCTGACAGAGTGACCATCGGGTTCTTGGTCACCTCCTTGACGAAGGCCCTTCTCCCCCAATCACTGAGTTTAGATGGCCGGCCAGCTCTAGGAAGAGTCCTGGTGGTTCCAAACTTCATCCATTTACGGTTGACGGAGGCCACTGTGCTCATTGGGACCTTCAAAGCAGCAGAAATTTTTCTGTACCCTTCCCCAGATTTGTGCCTCGAGACAATCCTGTCTCAGAGATCTACAGACAATTCCTTTGACTTCATGCTTGGTTTGTGCTCTGACATACACTGTCAACTGTGGGACCTTATGTAGACAGGTGTGTGCCTTTCCAAATCATGTCCAATCAACTGAATTTACCACAGGTGGACTCCAATTAAGCTGTAGAAACATCTCAAGTATGATCAGTGGAAACAGGATGCACCTGAGCTCAATTTTGAGCTTCATGGCAAAGGCTGTGAATACTTATGTACATGTGATTTCTTTTTTTTTTTTTTATTTTGAATGAATTTGCAAATATCTCAAAAAAAAAATTCACATTGTCATTATGGAGTATTGTGTGTAGAATTTTGAAGAAAAAAATTAGTTTAATCCATTTTGGAATAAGGCTGTAACATAACAAAATGTGGAAAAAGTGAAGCGCTGTGAATACTTTCCGGATGCACTGTAAATAGGGTAACTGATAATTACAAACGTGAGACAGCTGGGGAAACAAGGGCTTAAAGGCAACACACATGAGGAAGAGTGGCTACAGGTACGGGAAACATGAGGAGCTGGGAGCAATAGGTGGACAAATACACACACAAGACCACCAAAATGACAATAAGGACAAATGGGGAAGAGCACAGCGGATGAGGGGAAAACACTGAAGACACATAATACAAATAATAATCATGACAGCAGAAAACACAGATATCAATAATGACATTAGGGACCAATGGGGAGCACACAACATGACTCCAGACCGGGGAGCACAAAAGACAATAACAGAAAACAGAAGGCAAATAATGGAAATAATCATAATAATGAACACAGAGTGGCAAAAAATAAAGACAAAGCATGGGCATGATACTAAGATTATGCCCCAAAGTTCACGGGCCACCAGAGGGATGAACAAGTTGCCGCAGGAGCACAGAGCTCAGAGGCCAGTTACAAAAGAGCCTTGAGCTCAGCAGACAACAACACAGGGGCGTTTTGACCTGGAGAAAACAACACAGAAACCCTAAACTCAGGAGATAGCACAGGAGCCTTTGGCTCTAAAGAAAACACAGAGACTTTAAAATCAGGAGATAATTACAACATGGAACCTTTAAACTCAGGAGGTGACAACATGGAGCCTTTAAAATCAGAAGGTGACAACACGGAACCTTTAAAATCAGGAGATGCTTGCTGGACTGTTCTATCATGATTTATTTAGCCAGAGATTCAAATGCAGAGTGAACAGCACCAGAGGAACAAACAGACACAGGCGGAAATGTTTAATACAATTTATTAAACAACAACAGAAATTAATGAGCACGCTGGAGGAAGCACACAGCCTGTGGATAAGAGAGAAAGGGAAAGTGATTAATGAGGGATTATTTGAGGAAGAGGAAAGAAAGGGAGAGAAGAAGAGAGGCTTACGACCATTAGCAGGGGGCCCAGCTGTGGACCTCAGCATGCGGTGATAAAGGAGCTGGCAGGAGTTGGACCAGCAGGACAAACAGGTGAGGGGAAAGATGGTAGGATTGAGCAGGGTAGTTGGATGACCGGGTGGAGTAGGAGTAGTCCAGAAAAGATGGTGGAGGTTCAGGTGAATGTGCGCAGCCCCGGAGTGATACACCCCGCTGAGATGGCAGCAACCTGAAAAGAAAAGGAGAAGAGGGTCAACCAACAGGTATGACAAAAAGCACAATTCAATTTGACTTTTAGTTGACGGCAGCAATACCCAATAGTCCAGTGAAGAGGCCTTCAAATACTGGCTCTTTTTAAGCTGGCAGATGAGGCAACAGTAAGTGTGTCCAATCACACAGGTGAGCATAATCAACTCTATAGAGTCGAGAGACAGGCAGGGCGGAAAACACAGAAGGGGAGGGGGAGCACGCTCACCTGATTATCACAATGCCCCTCCCCGAAGGGGCGCCTCCTGGCACCCCTCCAGGTTTGTTGGGATGAGCCCGGTGGAATGCCCGAACCATGCCCTTGTCGTGGAAGTATGATCTGGGAATCCACAACCTCTCCTCCAGTCCATATCCCTTCCAATGAACCAAGTATTGTAGACCCCGGCCCCGACGATGGATGTACAGGATCCTCTGGACTGTATAGGTGGTATGGCCGTTGAGGACCCAGGGAGGAGGGGGAAACTTTGGGGGGAGAAAGAGAGGACTGGCGGGGGGGGGGGGGGGGGGTTTAACCCAGGAGACATGAAAGGATGGATGTAGAGTGACTGAGGCAGTTTGAGCCAAACTGTAACATTGTTTATGATCCGTGAGATGGGGAATGGACCCAGAAAGCGTGGTGACAATTTCCTTGACTCAGTCAGTGGAACCTGTTCGGATGACAACCACACCATCTGGCCGATGGTGTATCTGGGCGCCGGCACACATCTGCGGTTGGTATACAGATGGTTCCGCTTGGATGAGCAGAGAAGGGCAGCCCGAGTAGACCTCCACAGATAGAACAGCTGCCTCCCTCTCCGCCACTGGTAAAAGAAGAGGGGTGTATCCCACAGAGGCCTCGAAGGGCATCAGGCTGGTGGCAGAGGAGACGGCAGTGTTGTGTGCATACTCCACCCAGGTCAGATGGGAGCTCCAGGTGGTTGGGTTGCAGGAAGCCTCAGGGAGCCCTCCAGGGACTGGTTGGCACACTCAACCTGACCGTTACTCTGGGAATGATAACCAGAGGTGAGACTGATGGTGGTGCTGAGGGAAAAACAGAAAGCCTTCCATACTTGAGAGGTAAACTGTGGACCCCAGTCAGAAACAGTGTTGACTGGGATTCTGTGAAGACGGATAATGTGGAGGGTGAGGAGATTATTGGTCTCTGTGGCTGAGGGCAACTTGGGCAAGGGTAGCAGATGAACAGCTTTAGAGAATCGGTCAATGATAGTGAGGATGACGGTGTTGCCTTGCAATGGAGGGAGACCCGTAACAAAGTCCATAGCAACATGTGACCAGGAACGACTTGGGACAGGTAGGGGATGAAGAAGGCCGGCTGGAGGTGAGGAGTCCGAATTATTGGTGGCGCAGACATGACAGACTTTAACAAGGTCCCAAACATCTGCTCAGAGGGTTGGCCACCAAAAAACTTGTTGCAGTAGTTCAACAGTCCAAGAGATACCAGGGTGGCAGGCAAAAAATTGGTGTACCCCCACTGAATTACTTCACTACGGAGGGCAGAGGGGACATACAGTCGGTTAGTTGGGCCTCCCTCAGGGATGGGATCAGAGGACTGGCCCTGCTGGACTCCTCTGCTCGATTTCTCAAGAGAGGGATCCTACTATGCAGGAAGAAGGCAGGATAGGTTCAGGGGAAGGAGAAGCAGTAAGAGGGAGAGAGGAAGGTGAATGGTCAGAGGAGAACTGGCGAGAGAGAGCTTCGGGTTTCGTATTAAGGGTGCCAGGGTGGTAAGTAATGAAGAGGCTAAACCTAAGGAAAAACAGAGCCCAACGGGCTTGTCTGGAATTTAACCTTCTAGCACATCTTAAATACTCTAAATTTTTGTGATCTGTCGAGACAATGAGAGGTTGAGTAGCTCCCTCTAGCCAGTGCCTCCATTCCTCTAATGCAAGTTTAATGGCCAGCAGCTCACGGTCCCCTACGTCATAGTTCCTCTCGGCTGGGGTCAGTCACCGAGAGAACTACATGCACAGATGTAACTTCTGATCAGAGCCAGAGCGCTGAGCGAGGACAGCGCCCATCCCTGAATCAGATGCACCAACCTCAACCACAAACTGTGATTGAGGGTCAATCTGAGCCAGGATGAGCATCTGAGATAGAAGAGCTTTTAGCTTGGAGAAGGCCTGTTCTGCTGCTTCAGACTATTTAAATGGGATCTTCGTCGAGGTCAGCTGGGTTAACGGCAGGGCTGCTTTACTGTAATCCCGAATAAAGCGATGGTAAAAAATTTGCAAAGCCCAGGAAGTGCTGAAGGGGCTTCCTGGGCTGGGAGGCTGGCCAATCTAAGACCGCCTTGACTTTAGCCAGGTTGGCCTTTAACTCGTCCTTTGCTGCAATAAACCCCAGAAAAAAAGTGGAGCGGGAGGAAAACTCACACTTCTCGGCCTTCACATAAAGCTGATTGTCAAGCAGCCATTGCAGAACTGCCTGGACACGGACTGTGTGCCCCTCCAGTGTGCAGGAAAAAATAAGAATATCGTAGAGGTAGACAAAAAACAAACTGGTTCACCATGTCCCGGAGAATGTCATGAATTATACGCTGGAAGACAGCAGGGGCATTGGTCAGCCCAAAGGGCATCACCAGGTATTCAAACTACCCCAGGTGTGTCTTAAATGTCGTCTTCCACTCGTCACCTTCGCGTATGCGAACCAGATGGTATGCGTTCCGGAGATCAAGTTTGGTGAACAGTTGAACATGCTGAAGAAGCTCATAGGCTGAGTTAATGAGCGGTAAAGGGTATTTATCTTTGACGGTGATGGCGTTCAGTTCAAGGTAAGAGAAGGAGGTCTATAGTACAGTCGTAGGACTGATGAGGTGGCAAAGAGAGGGCCCTAGACTTACTGAAGACCTCCCCAAGGTCATGAGAGACCTCGGGCACGAGACTGAGGTCCGGCGGCTTGGCCAGAGGGGAGGAGATAGGGAAAGCGGGCAAACACGCGGCTTACTGGAGGCACGACAAAAGACAAAAAGGGCTCCAGACGAAATGGAATTTTGACCCCAATTGATTATTGGGTTATGTTGGCGGAGCCATGGATAACACAGAATCATGGGGGTAGATGAATTAGGCAGAAGAAAAAATTGAAGGAATTCACAGTGGTTACCGGATGAAAGAACAGAAACTGGCTCGGTTTGAAGCGTAACCGCGGCTAGCCTATAGCTGGAAAGGGCTGAGACATTTAAAGGGGACCCTTGGGGGAATCTTCAGTTTTTGAACTAACCCTTGTGAAATGAAATTTTGCACAGCTCCAGAATCAATTAGAGCTGAGACTTTAAGCTCGGCCCCCAGTATTTGAATGAGGGCCGGTAGCGTAAAACTATCGGGGGAATTTGTTGAAGATCCACCCGCCAGACCCCCCATGGCTACTGATGGGGCCGGATCTTTTGGCCGAATGAGGCACTTCCGCAGTACATGCAGGTCCCCGCCTTCTTCTGGCACTGGCGCTCCTCTGAAGTAAAATGGGCCCGGCCAAGGACCATCAGCTCCAGAGGAGAAACCGACCTATCGGAACGAGAGGACCGGGGGGGGACGGCCGCTACGTAGATGAAGGGGCAGAGGCCCTCTGCTCCATTGCACGCTCGCAGTACCGATTGTCCAGGCCAATGGCTTGCTCAATTAGCTCATCCAGACAGGAGGAGTTGACACGGATAGCCAAGTCATTGTGGAGGTTGGAAATGAGGTTCCGAAGGAAGGCGCTGCATACAGAATGTTGTTTCACCTGGACTCTGCCGCGACCACTTGGAACTCGACCGGAAAATCAGCAATCGACCAATTTCCCTGCCGCAGCACCAACAGTTGACTCACGAGATTACCCTCACTCTCTTTATGATCAAATGCCCAAGAAAACTCCTGTATGGACCGATCAAAAGAAAAATGGGCACCCTCTGGACTGCTTAATATTGACTGGGCCCAACTAAGTGCCCAGTCTCTGAGCAGCAGGATCATGAAGTGGATTTTGGAGGAATCATCCGGGTATTCCCCCATCACCTGCTGAAAATAAAGCCGACAGTGAAGCAGAACCCCTTACATCCCCCCACCTCTCCCGCATACGGGGGAGGAGAGGGGATGGAAATGGTTCAGCGGATTGTAGGAGCAACCGAAGCAGCAGGTGGAGGAGGAGATTGCTGAACATGAAAGACGACACAGGTGATCAGTTACAGTTCCTAATTGTTGGGTAATTGTTTGTAACTGTTCTGTGAGAACGGCGACTTGGTACTCCATGGTGTCTACACGGGAGAGTGCTGATTGTTCCCCCGGTGAAATGTTCGCTGAGCCTCGATCCTGGCTGGACCGTTCTGTCATGATTTATTTAGCCAGAGATTCAAATGCAGAGCGAACAGCACCAGAGGAACAAACAGACACAGGCAGAAATGTTTAACACAATTTATTAAACGACAACAGAAATTAATGAGCATTCTGGTGGAAGCACACAGCCTATGGATAAGAGAGAAAGGGGAAATGATTAATGAGGGATTATTTGAGGAGGAGGAAAGAAAGGGAGAGAAGAGGAGAGGCTTACTACCACAAGCAGAGGCCCCGGCTGTGGAACCCAGTGTGTGGTGATAAAGGAGCTGGCAGGAGTCGGACCAGCAGGACAAACAGGTGAGGGGAAAGATGGTAGGATTGAGCAAGATAGTTGGATGACCAGGTTGAGTAGGAGTAGTCCAGAAAAGATGGTGAAGGTTCAGGTGAACATGCACAGCCCCAGAGTGATACACACCACTGAGACGGCAGCAACCTGGAGAGGAAAGGAGAAGAGGGTTAACCAACAGGTATGACAAAAAGCACAATTCTACTTGACTTTTAGTTGACGGCAGCAATACCCAACAGTCCAGCAAAGAGGCCTTCACAGACTATTTTTTTGAAAGCTGACAGATGAGGCAGCAGCAGGTGTGTGCAATCATGCAGGTGAGCGTAATCAACTCCAGGCAGAGACAGGCAGGAGGAAAAAACACAGAAGGGGAGGGGGAGCATGCTCACCTGATCATCACACAGGAGAAGACATGGGCACTTTTTGTTCTGGAAACCGCAAAGGAGCTTCTTTCTCTGGAGACCACAAAGGAGCTTTTTGCTCCGGGAACAACAACATTGGAGTTTTTAGCTCTGGAGATACCAACGTAGGAGCTCTTAGCTCTGGAGATAACAATATAGGAGCTTTTTACTCTGGACATAACAATATAGGAGCTTTCTGCTCTGGGGACAGTACCTGAGGGGCCTTCGGCACAGGGGCTAACAGCAGCTGAGGAGCGGCTACCCCAGGCAGTGAAGGTGGCGCGGACGACCCAGGTGGAGCGGACTGCTCGGCTGGCCCAGATGGAGCGGACTGCTCCGACCAACCAGGTGGAGTGGGCTGCTCTGGATGGTGGTGGAGCTGGGGCATGCACCTCCGAGACAGCTGGAGTTGTGGCATACACCTGGGAGACAGCTGGAGCTGTTGCATGCACTTCCATCCCTGACGCAGACACCTCGGATGTGGAGGGAGAAACATAGGTAGGCATCATGTCCAAACCAAAACAACCAGTAGAACAGCTCAGTGGGGAGATCTCAGAAGCAGACGGGAGCTGCAACTGGGTCTCCCTTCCAGGAGGAAGACAAGTCCTCTCTAATACTGATGTCATAGAAACAAAGAAAGGGACTTGCCTTAACTCCTGCTCTTCTGCTGATGAGGACCCCAGTGACTGCGCTGGTGGAGAGGATATCTCCACCTCTGAGGATTCTGAATGGGTGGCAGACACAGCAATTTGGCATGCAGCAGCGGGTGAGGACACCAGCATAGCAGATGCAGGAACCAGCACTGCAGTTGCTGTGGGAGCCGGCAAAACAGCTGTCATGGAGGCCGGTGGTGCTGCTACCGTGGGAGCCAATGCTGGAGAGCCCTCTGGGGCTAGAACACTCCATGGGGCTGGGGAACTGAAAGCCGGGGTGTATGAACGACGAGGAGTGAGGGTTGAGAAATCCAGGGGACATTTCACTGTCAGTTTAAGTTTCCGTGATGCTGAGGCTAATGAGCGGTGAGGGGCCGAGGATGGAGCGGAGTGAGGAGATGTGTGTAATGGAGCCAGGTAGCATCTTACCAATGGTACAGGCTCCCGAGATGCCGAAACCAGGGAACGCTTTGTCATTGGCACAGGCTTTGGCATTAATGGCAAACCCCTCTCTCGCTCAAGACCTGACAGCGAGACTGGTGAGTGGAGAGGAGATGAGAATGTTGTCGGAGTTAGGGGACGCTTTCTTGTCAGCACAGACTCCCGTCCCATCCGGGGAGCTCTCCTCCAGCCCATAAAAAGGCTATGGGGTTGGAGAGAGGCGGGACCTTGAGGTGGAAGGAGTCTGCTTGGCTCGCTGTCCCAAGCAACGCTTAGTGGAAACTTGCTTTCCATGTCCAGCCAATCCTCTCACTCGGGGAGGAGCCATGGCTTATATTCCAATGATAGTTCAGTCTGTGATAACAAAACCTGCCGACACTCCTCCAGCTCCTTGGCAGCGGTGGCGGCAGTGGCACAGGAGAGTGAAAACACTGCAAACCCGACCTGGGTAGCATCGGGAACATCCGGCGTTGGCATAGAGCACTGTGGAGCTGGGGAATAGTGAGGAGAGATTGAAGTCGGAACCAGGTGATGCTTTGTTGTTAGCTCAGGTTCGAACTTGGGGGTTGTTCCTCCCTTCTGCCTGTGGAGTTCGTGTTGGACTCTCAACATGGAGACGAAGAATCCAACAAGCTCCGGTTTTCTCCACAGGGTGGAATACTCCTGGGGTGTCTCCTCTGCAATGTCCAGATAATCCAGAGCCTCCTCTGGAATGCAGGAGGAAAGGGCCTCGGACACACAGTCTCTGATCAGCTCAACCCCAAACAGTCCTCCTCATCCCAGCTGAGAGCTGCAAAATTCATGCCTACAGAGTCCTCGTTTGCTGGTGACATAGTGATGATAGTGGAAAGAGGACTACAAATGCGCAGGCAGGAGTTCCGTGCAGCGAAGAAACAAAGCAAAGGCAGCAAGAGGGCTAAAAACAAAACATAACTAGGTGAGCAAATTTACAAGGACATGAGGAAACCAAGCATGAATTACTGACCAAGGATTGACGATGACACCAGACAAAGCACAGGTACAAACTGACAAAAACAGGGTAACTAATAATTACAAACGTGAGACAACTGGGGCGAAAATCAAGGGCTTAACGGTGACACACATGAGGAAGAGTGGCTACAGGTACAGAAAACATGAGGAGCATGGGAACAATAGGTGGACAAATATACACACAAGACCACCAAAATGACAATAACAACAAACAGGGAAGAGCATAGTGGACCAGGGGTAAACACTGAAGACACATAATGCAAATAATAATCAGGACAGAGGAAAACACAGAGCTATCAGTAATGACATTAGGGACCAACGGGGAGCACACAACATGACTCCAGACCGGGGAGCACAAAAGACAATAACAGAGGACAGAAGGCAAATAATCATAACAATGAACACAAAGGCAAAAAAAAAAAACAAACACACAAAGCATGGGCATGATCCCCGGACCGTGACAGTTATAATAGTGATTTAAGACTTTGGTTTACAAAGTCATGATACAGATTTTGGAATTGAGCATTTATGCCATTTCCTTTTTGTCAGGTTTATACCTACACAAGAATAGCAGGGGGAGGTACGGTGGTGTGAAAAAGTGTTTGCCCCCTTCCTGATTTCTCATTTTTTGTGTTTGTCACACTTAAATGTTTCAGATCATCAAACAAATTTAAATATTAGACAAAGACAACACAAGTAAACACAAAATGCAGTTTTTAAATGAAGGTGTTTATTATTAAGGGTTAAAACAAAATCCAAACCTACATGGCCCTGTGTGAAAAAGTGACACCCCTCCTTCCAGCTGTTAAAAGATAAAGTAACTGTGGTTTATCATGTCTTTGGAAAACTGAGTTCAGTTTCTCACGCCACACCCAGGCCTGATTACAGCCACACCTGTTCTCAATCAAGAAATCACTTAAATAGGACCTGCCTGGCAAAGTGAGGTAGACCAAAAGATCCTCAAAAGCTAGACATCATGCTGCAGTCAAAAGAAATTCAGGAACAAATGAGAAACAAAGAAATTGAGCTCTATCAGTCTGGAAAAGGTTATAAAGCCATTTCTAAAACTTTGGGACTCCAGTGAACCACAGTGAGAGCCATTATCCACAAATGGCGAAAACATGGAATAGTGGTGAACCTTCCCAGGAGTGGCTGGCCAACCAAAATTACCCCAAGAGTGCAGCAATGACTCATCCAAGAGGCCACAAAAGACCCCATAACAACATCCAAAGAACTGCAGGTCTCACTTGCCTCAGTTAAGGTCAGTGTTCATGACTTCACCATAAGACAGAGACTGGGCAAAAATGGTCTGCATGTCAGAGTTCCAAGATGAAAACCATTGCTGAGCAAAAGGAACATAAAGGGTCCTTTCAGTTTTGCCAGAAAAAAAAAAAACTTGATGATCCCCAATACTTTTGGGAAAATGTGGACTGATGAGATAAAAGTTGAACTTTTTGGAAGGTGCGTGTCCCATTACATCTGGCATAAAAGTAACACAGCATTTCAGAAAAGGAACATCATACCAAGAGTAAAATATGGTGGCGGTAATGTGATGTCTGGGGCTGTTTTGCTGCTTCAGGACCTGGAAGATTTGCTGTGGTAAATGGAACCATGAATTCTGCTGTCTACCAAAAACTCCTGAAGAAGAATGTCCAGCCATCTGTTTGTGACCTCAAGCTTAAGCACACTTGGGTTCTGCAGCAGGACAATGATCCAAAACACACCAGCAAGTCCACCTCTGAATGGCTAAAGAAAAACAAAATACAGACTTTGGAGTGGCCTAGTCAAAGTCCTGACCTGAATCCGATTAAGATACTGTAGTATGACGTTAAAAAGACAGTTCATGCTCGAAAACCCTCCAGTGTGGCTGAACTACAACAATTCTGCAAAGATGAGTGGGCCAAAATTCCTCCACAGTGCTGTAAAAGACTCATTGCCAGTTACTGTCATGTTCGTGTGCCTTTACGCAGCACACAAAGGAAAGAGGCGAGCCCACGTGCAAGGTGAAGAGTGCGTTTATTAAACAAAGAGTCGATGGTACAAAAAGTGTCCAACATAAGCAATCAAATAATAAACTACACAACAGGTGAAAAGGTCTGGAAAACTCTGCTTGGCTACAAGGAGGGAGTTCATGTCATGCCCCAGGGATAGGTTGGCCGCTGGGGGAAGAACAAGAAACATGAACTTGAAAAAAGAAGACTTACATTGTGCGTTTCGGAGCAGAGCTGAGCTCCGGTGAAAAACAGCACCAAACGAAGTCCAAAGGAGAGTAGACCATACACAGAGTAACGCCAGAACCCATGATACTGACTGACACCGCTACAATCAGTGAATGAACAGAGTATAAATGCACAGTGAACTAATGACACAAATTGAAACAGGTGTGTAGCTGCAGCAGGTGCATTGATTGCAATCTGTTCACTGCAGCAGCAGGCTGAGGAGCCCGTGGGAAGTGCCTGAAGAGAGAGGGATAAGATAAGATAAGATAAGATAAGCCTTTATTAGTCCCACAACGGGGAAATTCCAGGATTGCAACAGCACAGGGATAGCAACACTCAGAGCAACAATCAGAAGGCAAGAAAAAAACAAGCAAGCAAGAGCAGCTAATATACATATGTACATATTACTATAAAATATATATATATACACACACACACAGACACACAGTGCAGAGCATTGTAGCTGGATGGAATAAATATATGAACACACAGTGCAGAGCATTGTAGCTAGATGGAATAAATATGTAAATATATAAACACCCACAGTACGGAGCATTGCAGCTAGGTGGAATAAATATGCAAGTATATAAACACACACAGTGCGGAGCAATGTAGCTAGATGGAATAATACGTAGATATATAAATATAAACACACCCAGTGCTGAGCATTGTAGCTAGATGGAATAAATATGTAAATATATAAACACACACAGTGCAGAGCATTGTTGCTAGATGGAATGAAACAGCATAACCGTCTACTTAGTTATCCTACATGGTATGATTATGTGCCCATACATATTCTCACCCTCCATAGCGACCGGTATGTTCCTAGTTGTATGCAGGAGGGGACCATTGTGTAAGTCTATTGCATCTTTTGCATTCAAAAAACTATTAGTTTGTTACGTCTTTTTGCTATCTCTGCGAGCAGCCCTGCTAAGGTTGTACAGTCTGACAGCCGTTGGTAGGAAGGACCTACGAAACCTCTCGGTTGTGCACCTGGGATGATGTAGTCTGCTGCTAAATGAGCTCCTCAGTGCATTCAGTATGTCCTGCATAGGGTGGAACTCGGACTCCAGCAGAGATGACAGTTTAGCCACCGTCCTTCTCTCTCCTATCTCCTCCATCGGATCAAGGCGCTGCCCCAGGACAGAGCTAGCTTTCTTAATCAGTTTGTTCAGTCTCTTCCTATCGGCTGCAGTAATGCCACTGCCCCAGCAGACCACTCCAAAAGTGATGGCTGATGCCACCACCGTGTCATAGAATGACTTCAGCAGCGCCCCTTGTACACCAAAAGACCTGAGTCTCCTCAGCAGGAACAGCCTGCGCTGTCCCTTCTTGTAGAGTGCGTCAGTATTGTGTGACCAGTCTAGTTTATTGTTCAGATGAACACCCAGGTACTTATAGGATGTCACCATCTCGATGTCTGTTCCCTGTATATTTACTGGTGCTGTGAGGGGCTGCCCATGCCTGCGGCAGTCCACCACCAGCTCCTTAGTTTTCCTCGCGTTGATCTGGAGGCAGTTCCGATGGCACCAGTCCACGAAGTCCTGGATAAGCCCTCTGTACTCAGCTTCATCTCCATTGGAGATGAGGCCAACGATCGCAGAGTCATCAGAGAACTTCTGTAGATGGCAGTGTGTTGTGTTGTGTGAGAAGTCCGCAGTATAAAGAGTGAACAGGAAGGGAGCCAGCACCGTTCCCTGGGGGGCCCCCGTGCTACTGATGATCGTGTCGGACACACAGTCCCGGGTTCTCACAAACTGAGGCCGGTTCGTGAGGTAGTCCAGGATCCATGATGACAGGTGCTGGTCCACCCCTGCGCGCAGCAGCTTGTCCTTCAGGATTATCGGTTGGATGGTGTTGAAAGCACTGGAGAAGTCAAAGAACATGATCCTCACCATATTCCCGGGCTTCTCCAGGTGGGACAGAGAACGGTGAAGGAGGAAGATCACCGCATCCTCCACCCCAATGCCATGCTGGTAGGCGAACTGGAGTGGATCCATCGCTGGTTCCACCAGGGGGCGGAGGTGAGCAAGGAGCAGTCTCTCCAGGGTCTTCATCAAGTGGGACGTCAAGGCCACCGGTCTGTAGCTGTTCAGGTCTTTGGGGTGGGAAGTTTTTGGAACAGGTACCACACAAGATGTTTTCCACAGCTGTGGTACCCTCCCCAGTTTCAGGCTCATGTTGAAGATATACGTCACAATCCCACACAGCTGGTCTGCACAGGACTTGAGGAGCTTTGCGCTGATGCCGTCCGGTCCCGGCGCCTTCCTCGCCTTGATCTTCCTCAGCTCCGTCCTCACCTGGGTCCTGGTCAGGGTCAGGATGGGGGGCTGTGTGTTGGGAGTGGGGGGGTGTTGGTGGAGTGGGGAGTGGGCAGCAGGACTTGATTTCTTTAGAGGCAGCAGTGGTTGTTGTGCAGTCAGGGGGGAGGGCGGTTGGTCAAATCTATTGAAAAACAGATTCAGGTTGTTCGCCCACTCCCTGCCCCCTGTGGCCTGGGGGGAGGTATTCTGGAGCCCCGAGATGGTTTTGAGGTTTCTCCAGACCCCGCTGATGTCGCTCTGTTGCAGCTTGTCCTCCATCTTCTTCCTGAAGCTGTCCTTGCCTTCTCTGATCTTTCTCCTCAGCTCCCTCTGTACGGACTTCAGCATCTCCCTGTTCCCAGACCTGAAGATCCTCTTCTTCTCTCTCAGAAGTGTTTTTATCTCAGGGTTGATCCAGGGTTTGTTGTTTGAGTGATGCCGTATGGTCTTGGTGGGAACGGATTTGTCCACACAGAAGCTGAGGTAGCCCGTGAAGGTGTGAATGAGGCCATCGATGTCCTCACCATGTGGATCGCAGAGCTGCTTCCAGGCGGTGGCTTCAAAACAGCCCTTTAGAGTGTCCATTGTCTCCTCAGACCATAACTCCACAGTGTGCATGGCCGGAGGTTGTCTGTGCACTAGGGGTTTGTACACCGGCCGGAGATGAACCAAGTTGTGATCCGATCTCCCGAGTGGGGGGAGTTGTGATGAGGTGTACGCCTCCTTAGTGTTTGCGTAGAATAAATCCAGTGTTTTATTGTCTCTAGTGTGGCATGTGACATACTGGGTGAACGTGGGTAGAATGGGAGATAGTGAAACATGGTTGAAATCGCCTGAGATGAGGAGAAGAGCATCTGGGTGTTCTGTCTGCAGCCTGCTGGTTACTGAATGGATGACGTCACGTGCTGTCCCAGCGTTCGCCGTCGGATTTGCATAAACAACAATGCAGATCACGTGTGAGTGTTCTCTCGAGAGATATGTAGGCCTCATGCTAACAGCTAGCAACTCAATGTCTTTGCTGCAGTGTCGTTGTTTAACAGTGATATGTCCCGGTCTGCACCAGTTGTTGTTAACATACATTATCACTCCACCGCCCCTAGCCTTGCCACTGTCTGGTGTTCGGTCAGCTCGTATCATGTGAAAACCCTCCAGCTCAATGTTAGCATCTGCTGCTAGTTCAGTTAGCCACGTCTCAGTAAACAAAAGGAGAGAGCACTCCCGGTATGTGCTATCATAACGGGAGATAGCCGCTAGCTCATCTAACTTTCCCAGTATCGACCGTACATTTCCCATGACAACAGATGGAAGGGAGGGTCTGTACCTTATATTTTTTGTCCTCCGCCTTACTCCAGCCCGGCAGCCGCGGCGTTTTCGCCTCAGTTCTCTCGGTATGTCGAGTTTTTCCAATGGGACCGGGTGGTGGTTGAATGCTAGCAGCTCTTCTCTGCTGTATCATATCCTGCTATAAACAGTGACTCCGTCCACCGGCTCAGGAGACATTTAGGACGATCTGTGTGTCCGTGATGGGGCAAAAACAAACGCAGAAAAAGCCTAGACAAATGTGCAGGTAAAACAGGAAAATAAAATACAACAATAGCCTGTTTCTGACATAATGTCGGACCCAGGGAACATGCACACACAGACTCAAGTTCAATACAATGATCTTTATTGAATAACCAGCAGTTGTGTGGGTGCGTGTATGCGGTGTGTGAATGTTGTGTGGGTGAACGAGCTGCAGCCGGGGGTGAAACAGAGTGCCGTACAGCCTGGCAACTCTAGAGACAGTACCAAACACAGGTGTTAATTTCAGCCGTGTTATGATGGATGGGGAATAAACAGGGCTTACTTGCAGATGTCCTGGAGCTGGCGTTGGCTTGGGCTTTGGGCCACCTGCCAGGGAGACAGCGCCTGCTGAGTGCACCCGGTGAAGCGTTGTGATGCGCGGCGTGGAGACAGGAGCGGTCCGCCGCCGCGAGGGAGAGAACCGCTGCCGGAGGGATCCACCTGTGCACAGGGGAGAGCCTGGGAGAAGAGGTAAGGTTGGAATTTGTTGAGCTTGCATGCCAACGGAGAGTCCAACGATGTAGCGCAGGGCTGAGCGGAATCAGAATGTGCGCAGGACGAAGAGCGTATCATAGCAGACGGCTCCGTGCCGAAGCTCTAGGCAGCACGGGCTATATAGCCCGAGGCTGATTCCTCCCAGGTGTGCGCACAGCTGAGGCAGATGACGGCCCAGAGTGAGTTGTAACAGTACTCCCCCCCGAGCAGCGCCTCCTGGCACTGGCTTACCTGGGTGCGCCTGGTGGAAGTCCTTAATAAAGCGTTTGTCCAGCACAAACGACGGGCGCACCCAGGACCTCCACTCGGGGCCATACCCCTCCCAGTCCACCAAGTACTGCAAGCCGCGACCCCGGCGTCGGACGTCCAGGATGGAGTTGACCGTCCAAGCCGGGTCACCGTCGATCAACATGGGTGGAGGTGGGGCTCGAGGAGGGGGGCAGAGTGGGTTGGAGATCATGGGTTTGACCTGTGAGACGTGGAACGTGGGACAAACACGCAGAGAAGGAGGGAAAGCCAGACGCACAGCCACAGGATTCACCACCTTAACAATAGGGAAGGGCCCAATAAAGCTTTTGGCCAACTTCCTCTTTTCAGCCTTCAGGTTAATATACTGCGTCGATAACCATACCTGCTGACCCACCTGATACTGCGGAGCAGGTCTCCTGCGCCGGTTCACCGCCCTGGTGTTGCGCTCTGCTGTGCGTAAAAGGGCCTGGTGAGTAGCAGCCCATAGCTGACGGCAGCGCCTCAGGTGCGCATGGACATGCAGGTGCGCATGGACTGATGGTACGGCCACCTCCCCCTCTTCTTCAGGGAACAGCGGGGGATCGTAGCCCAACGACGCCTTGAAAGGTGGCACACTGGTTGCAGAAGAGACAGTTAGGTTATGAGCATATTCTATCCAAGGCAGATGACTGCTCCATGATGATGAGCTGGAGGCGATGACGCAGTGCAGAGCGGCCTCCAGCTCCTGATTTGCCCGCTCGCAATGCCCGTTGCTCTGGGGCTCACTGTAGCCCCCAAAGTGTTACAAAAACTCCTCCACACACTGGAGATGAACTGTAGGCCCCGGTCAGAGACGATGTCCGCGGGGATCCCATGCAGGTGCACGACGTGCTGCACCAGAAGATCTGCTGTGTCACGTGCTGTTGGAAGCCCACGCTGGGGAATGAAGTGGGTGGCCTTCGAAAAGCGGTCCAAGATGGTCAGCACGGTGTCGAACGTGTTGGATACTGGGAGACCGGTTACGAAGTCCAGTGCCACATGAGACCACGGCCTCCCAGGGACCGGCAGGGGGTGAAGAAGGCCAGCCGGCGGAGAAGAAGATGTTTTCTCTGGGGGCAGGCACGAACATAGCCAATGACGTCCTTCCGAAGCCCTGGCCACCAGAACAATCTTTGGAGCAACTCCACCAATCGGGAGATCCCAGGGTGGCAGGCGAATTTGGAAGAATGGGCCCAGTGGATCACATCACCCCGAACAGCAGACGGTACGAACAGTCTCCCGGCAGGGCCTCCGTCCGGATCCGGTTCAGTCTCTTGGGCCTTCAAGACCTTATCCCTGTTGGCCCAGGAGAGGGCGCCCACGACACACGAGGCCGGGAGGATGGTGTGCTCCTGCTTCTCAGCGGCCTCCGAGGCAAACTGCCTGGATAGGGCAGTCTTTGACCCCGGGCGGTAGGTGATGGTGAACTGGAAGTGCCCAAAGAACAGGGACCAACATGCCTGGCGAGCATTCAGGCGCTTAGCTATCCTCAGGTACTCCAGGTTCTTATGATCCGTCCAGACCACAAAGGGTAGCAAAGCCCCCTCCAGCCAGTGCCGCCACTCCTCCAGCATGAGCTTGACCGCCAGGAGTTCCCTGTTGCCGACGTCATAGTTCCTCTCAGCGGGTGACAGTCGCCGACAGAAAAAGGCACAGGGGCGGATCACTCCGTCCACTGGGGAGCGCTGTGAAAGTACTGCCCCCAACCCCGAATCAGAGGCATCCACCTCGACCAGACACTGCAGCACGGGGTCCACCTGCGTCAAGACCCGGGACGAGGAGAATTCCGCCTTCAGGGCCGCAAAGGCCGATGCAGCCTCCTCTGTCCACCGGAACGGCACCTTAGGGGAGGTGAGGCGGGTCAGGGGGGCTGCAATCGAGCTGTATTTGGGCACAAACCGCTGGTAGAAATTGGCAAACCCCAGAAATTGTTGCAACTGTTTCCTTGATGACGGGGGTGGGGGGGGGGGGCAATCCACCAACGCCCTCACCTTCTCTGGATCCGGAATGACCTGGTTGTGCGAGATGATAAAACCCAGAAAGGAGGTCTTCTTGGTGTAGAATTCACACTTTTCGGCCTTCATGAAGAGTTTGTTCTCAAGCAGCCGTTGAAGGTCCCGCCTCACGTGAACCTGATGCTCCTCCCGGGATTTAGAGAAGATCAGGATGTCGTCCAGGTAGACGAAAATGAAGGACCCCAGGAAATCCCGGAGGACGTCATTAATGAGCCGCTGGAAGACAGCCGGAGCGTTGATGAGCCCAAACGGCATGACGATGTACTCAAAGTGGCCGCTGGGGGTCCGGAATCCCGTCTTCCACTCATTGCCCTCCCGGATCCGCACGAGATGGTAAGCACTGCGGAGGTCCAACTTCGTGAACCAGGAGGCCCCCTGGAGGGAGTCGAAGGCAGAGTCCATCAGAGGTAAGGTGTATTTGTCCTTGATGGTAATATCATTTAGAGCCCGGAAGTCGATGCAGGGGAGAAGCGAACCGTCTTTCTTTCCCACGAAGAAGAAGCCTGCCCCACCGGTGATGACGATGGCCGGATGATGCCCGAGTTGAGCGACTCCTTGATGTACGCCTCCATAGCCTCGCGCTCCGGAGCCAATAAGCTGTACAAGCGGCTCGACGGCAAGGGGGCACCTTGGCGGAGGTTGATGGCACAGTCGTACAGGCGGTGGTGGTGGTGGGGAGACAGCGCCTGGGCCTTGCTGAACACCGCTCCGAGGTTGTGGAATTCCAAAGGTACCCTGGACAAGTCGGGGGGGGGGGGTGGAAGGGCGGGGGGGGGCGAAAGGGGGACCGCAGGAGAACAAGCTGCCGATTGGAGACAAGCAGTCAAACAGAACAGGCTCCAGGCGAGAACACTGCCAGTCGAAGGTGGGGTTGTGCAAGTGCAGCCATGGGTAACCCAGGATGACCAGGGCAGCCGAGGTGGAGAGGACGAACAATCGGAGATCCTCACGATGGTTCCCTGAAATGATGGCCGCAACCGGGGTAGTCCGGTGTGTTACCTCCTCTAAGGGAGCCTTTGACAGGGTGATGAGGTTAAGGGGGGTTGGCAGAGCTTGGCAGGGGAGCCCCAATCGGGTTGCCAGTTCTTTAGAAATAAAGCTCTGTTCAGCCCCCGAGTCCACCAGTGCGTGTGTGAGGAACTCAGTGCAGTTGTGACAAAACCTAATAGGCAGGAGACACTTGGATAGGGGATTAGATCAGGATGAGTCCGTGAGACCCCCTATAGCGACTCGCGGACCCCCCCTCTTTGGCCAAACCGGGCAGGACTCGATGTTATGCTGGTCATCCCCGCAATACATGCAGAGCCCCAGGTCCCGGCGGCACTGTCTCTCTGCCTGTGAGATTTTAGTACGTCCCATCACCATGGCCTCAGAATCAACCGGGCCCTCTAACGGGGGCAGAGCCAAGGTGGGAGACTAGGAGGAGCGGCAAAAAGATTTACCCGAACAGCCGGAGGATCTCCTTTCGGCTGCTCGCTCCCTCATCCTATTATCTAAGCTAATGGCCAGAGAAATGAGCGCAGTGAGCCGCTCAGGCTTATCTAAGCAGGCCAGCTCATCCCGTAGGCTAGGGCTCAGGCTACGGGTGAAGATGCTGCAAAGCGCAGCATCCTCCCACCCAACTTCCGCCGCTACCACCCGGAAGTCGACAGCGTAATAGGCCACCAACCGACTACCCTGGCAAAGGTTTAATAAACGGGTGGTTAGCACACTACCACGATCCGAGTGGTCAAATATTTCATGGAAATCTCGGAAAATTGGGCGTAGGACAGATTAGCGTAGCTGGGTTTCGCCATTACGGCATAAGCCCACGCTAACGCTCGCCCTTCCAAGAGATTAACCACGTAACCGATACGGCTGTGATCAGAGGGGAAGTCCCCGGGAATGTGCTGAAACACCGTCTCACACTAGAGGATGAAACCCCGCGCCTCCCCGAGCTTCCCGTTGAAGCGCGTGGGCGTGGGGATCGGCATGAGATGCGTGAGCATGCTCGGGCTAGCCTGGCTAGATGGGGAGCTAACGGGAGCTGGCCTGCTGCTCTGGGCCGGAGGGAACACCCACTGTCCTTCCAGGTGATCCAACCGGCTGTTAATGTGACCTAGCTGGTTCAGAATAACCTGCTGCTGGTAAGTAATTTGGTGAACTTGAGCCTCCAAGATGTTAAAGCAGTGTGCGAGCCCGCTGTTCGCTGGGTCACTCTGACGGAGCCGTACTGACATAATGTCAGACCCAGGGAACACACACACACAGACTCAAGTTCAATACAATGATCTTTATTGAATAGCCAGCAGATGTGTAAGTGCGTGTATGTGGTGTGTGAATGTTGTGTGGGTGAACGAGCTGCAGCCAGGGGTGAAACAGAGCGCCGTACAGCCTGGCAACCCTAGAGACAGTACCAAACACAGGTGTTAATTTCAGCTCATGTTATGATGGATGGGGAATAAACAGGGCTTACTTGCAGATGTCCTGGAGCTGGCGTTGGCTTGGGCTTTGGGCCACCTGCCAGGGAGACAGTGCCTGCTGAGCGCACCTGGTGAAGCGTTGTGATGCACGGCGTGGAGAAAGGAGCGGTTCCGCCGCCATGAGGGAGAGAACCATCACCGGAGGGATCCACCTGTGCACAGGGGACAGCCTGGGAGAAGAGGTAAGGTTGGAATTTGTTGAGCTTACGTGCCAACGGAGAGTCCCAATGATGTAGCGCAGGGCTGAGCGGAATCAGGGCATGTGCAGGACGAAGAGCGTATCATAGCAGACGGCTCCGTGCTGAAGCTCTAGGCAGCACGGGCTATATAGCCCGAGGCTGATTCCTCCCAGGTGTGCGCACAGCTGAGGCAGATGACGGCCCAGAGTGAGTTGTAACAGTGTCTGGGGTCTGGAGTGACATAATCCCCCCAGACCCATGACAGAGCATCCCCCCCCCCCAAGGGTGGATTCCAGACACCCCCAGGTAACACCCAAGCCCAACCCCCCCCCCCCCCCCAAAAAAAGGAGAACAGCAAAAAAAAAAAAACACCCAGGGAGGGAGGTGGGGGAAAATTGGCTAGGAGGGTAAAATACTCAGCTCAACACACCCATGCCCCGGCAACCCCTAAACCCCCACAGTCCCAGGGCTCCAGGGTTTGGGCAGCCGGCCAAAGTCCCAGGCCCAGCAGGCAGCCCACTAAACAGTGTCGGGTGGCCTGCCAGAGCAAATTGTCCACCCGACCTGGAGACTCAGTCCTTTGGGTGGCTGGCCTGCGTAGTTGAGCCACCAGAACCTTAGGGGTGAAGGAGGAGGCGGCTTACCCACCGGGAGGCTTTAAGGTAGGAAGCCGGACCAGAGAAGGGGGACCGCAATGGCTTCTGGTGGCGGAGGACGGTGGACAACAGCGGCACCTGGCAGGGGAGGAAGGGATACCCCGAAGGCCTCAGGTAGGGGAGAGGAGGCCTCGGTGTCCTCAGGTTGGCCGGCTGCACCCTCGGTGGTCCTGGCTTGGGACTCGGCTGCACCCTCGGTGGCTCCAGGCTGGAGCTCAGCTGCATTCTCGGTGGGGCCCGGCAGGGCCAACGTAGCACCCGCGGAGGGCCCCGGCTGGGCCAACGCTGCACCCTTGGTGGGTCCCCGAGCTGAGGCATGGCACCAATGGCAGACCAAGACTGGAGCGCAGCACCCACGTGGGACTGAAACTGTGGCGCAGCACCCACGATAGTCCCAGGCCGGGACACAGCACCCATGGAGCCTCGGACTGAGGAAGAACCCAGACGACGGCCTCAGGCAGAGGATGAGCAGCACCCACAGTGGACCCAGTCTAGGCCATAGCCGCACACTTGGTGGCCTCCACAGCGAAGGAAGCAGGGGCCCCAGCAACCTCGGGCAGTGGACCTGGATTTTCAGACTTTTTCGGCAGTGTTGTATTTTCTCTGGCGACCCTGGGAGAGGACTCAGACATAGAGCAAACAGAAAATAGATCAGGGTCTCTGGCAGCCCAGTGAGGTGAGCTCAGGTGCAGTGGGTGGCTGCACCTGGCTCTCCTCACCTAGAGCCAGGTAAGATCACTCTAAAATTGAAAGGAAAAGACAAAAGAGAGCACTTGCCTGAGCTCAAGCTCCACCGCCGTCCAGGACTCCATCGATCCGATAGATGAAGGCGTTTCGGGTCCAGTCTGCTGGAGGTCCAGCTAAGGTGCTGACTCTGCTGTGGTGGTCTCCTCAGCAGGCGAGATGGTGGTTGTAGTCTCATGGCCCCCCGGTGATGTTCTCCACGCCGGTGACTCATCCAGTGTGGCGGCCCTGGAACGGGATCCCCCAGGGCCTCAGACTCCTCCCTCATCTAACAGTTCAGCTCCGGGGCCGGTGGACGCTCAGAGAAAGGTGGAGGAGACATGGAGAGGGCAAGAGAATTAAGCACAGCAGCAGTTTGTGGGGCTAACTCAGGGGACTGCTTTCCCTGACCCCCCCCCCCCCAAGACATTTCATCATTAATAGAAGTTAAATGAAACACAACTTGCCTGTTTTCCAATTCCTTGATGTTCTCTGCTGCTGTATGTGGTGAGTGCCCCTCCCCCTGGGCTCTGGAGGGCTTGGGCCCCTCTATGGAGAGAAGAGGAACCACCCCTCTGGCCACAGGGACGGGAGTAGCCGGTGAAGGAATCAAACACCCCAGGACGGTAGGAGGAGGCACCGAGGAAGGAGGCTTTGCAGCGAAGGCGGAAGGAGGTTTAGCAGACGGAACTGCTGATGAGGAATATGAAGAGCGAATGTCCACTGCGGGGATTGCCGGGCTTGGCATATGAAGAGTGGCTGTCAGAGGAGCTGGATGAATTGTCCGTGGATCCGGGACAGGACAACATCGTCTTCCCGGGGCTGGAGTCAAGGCAGGAGGAGATTTAACCACGGGCTGAGAAGAGCGTCCCTGCTTCGGCTCAGGGAGGGACGCCCCCCTCATCAGATCAGGAAATGCCTGCTGGAGCGCACAGACCGAGGATATCAGTTCTGCATACTGTGGATGATTCCAGAGTCCAGGATGTGACTCCAGAATACCCAACGCCCCATTCAGGCAATTCAATTTCTCACCAGGCCCGTAGGCTTTGTGGGCGTCATTCATGAAACCCTGGATGAACATTGCTGCCCACTCTTCCTCCACACTGGGAGTCCCTGCTGCCATTCCTCTTCTTCGGGCTGCACGGTGGCGCAGTGGTTAGCACTGCAGCAGCACAGTTTACCCTTGGCCGGGGGATTGTGGGATCGTGGGTTCGATCCCAGCCCCCGACCAACAGTGATCTGTGTGGAGTTTGCATGTTCTCCCCGTGTTGCGTGGGTTTACTCCGGGATTTCTCCGGTTTCCTCCCACATGCCAAAAACATGCATGTTAGGTTAATTGGCTGTTCTAAATTGTCCCTAGATATCTGTTTCCTATAGGCCCTTAGAATAGAGGGTTAGTATTAATGAAAGCGCTTTGAGTGGTCTTTGTGACTAGAAAAGCGCTATATAAGTGCAGGTTAGTTAGTTAGTTAGTTCTACTTCGGCGAGAATGGCTAGCCGGAGACAAGATGCGCTCCAACCAGGTAAGGAAAAACACACACAAAAAGGTGAAAAAAGAAAACACACCACTTCACCGCTGGGCTCTTTCTGGTGGCGGTTTACTCTCATGTTCGTGCGCCTTTTCACAGCGCATGAAGAAAAGAGGTGAGCCCATGTCCAAGGTGAAGAGTGCATTTATTAAACAAAGAGTCAATGGTACAAAAAGTGTCCAACATAAGCAATCAAATAATAAACTATACAACAGGTGAAAAGGTTCGGAGAACTCTGCTTGGCTATGAGGAGGTAGTTCATGAACACACCCCAGGGTTAGGCTGGCCGCTGGGAGAAGAACAAGAAACATGAACTTGAAAAAAGAAGACTTACATTGTGCGTTTCGGAGCAGAGCTGAGTTCCGGCAAAAAACAGCACCAAACAAAGTCCGAAGGAGAGTAGACCATACACAGAATAACGCCAGAACCCAGGATTCTGACTAACACTGCCACAATCAGTGAATGAACAGACAGAGTATAAATGCCTAGTGAACTAGTGACACAAATGGAAACAGGTGCGTAGCTGCAGCAGATGCATTAATTGCAAGCTGCTCACTGCAGCAGAGGCTGAGGAGCCCATGGGAAGTGCCTGGAGAGAGAGGGAGGGGCAGAGACAGAAACACAGAAAAAGCCTAGACAAATGTGCAGGTAAAACAGGAAAACAAAATACAACAATAGCCTGTGTCTGGGGTCTGGAGTGACATAATCCCCCAGACATACAGTATGACAGTTACTGCAAATGCTTGATTGCTGTTGTTGCTGCTAAGGGTTGCCCAACCATTTAATAGGTTTAGGGGGCAATCACTTTTTCACACAGGGCCATGTAGGTTTGGATTTTTTTTTTCCTTAATAAACACCTAGGTTTAACAACTGCATTTTGTGTTTATTCGTGTCATCTTTGTCTAATATTTAAATTTGTTTGATGATCTGAAACATTTTGGTGTGGTGAACATGCAAAAAAATGAGAAATCAGGAAGGGGGAAAACACTTTTTCACACCACTGTAAGTGATGGAAATCAAATGCTCATTTGCACCCAGCTCTAATAAAACTTGGTAAAAGTCAGCCAGAAGTTACTCTGCTTTAGCATTGAAATCGGACCATTATTCATAAAATAGAATTGTGCTTTATTTCACCCAACATGATCTTAAGTTATAGCAGTAAAAGGGATAAAGCCATCAGAAAGTGTTAGGATGGGTGGAAGATGCCATTTGGTTGAAACCCAGTCTCACCTAAAAGTAGTACAAATTTCCCACCCATGAGAAGCATACAGCAGAGCAGGTACATGTGAGCAGGAGAGCAGGAGAAACAGCACCTCCCAGGGATTGTATACACATACTGGGGGTTCAAAAGTTCATGGGGGGGGACAAAAGTTCATCGGCTGACTAAGAAGGAGTTATGTCTTTGAGGATCAAGAGGAGAGCTTCTATACTGCAGGGATCCAAGCGCTGCAACACTGGTGTTGAAATGTTGAAAAATAAACCACATTTGGTCAAATTTGACCACTGCATCATGGTCAGCCTATGAATTTTTCCACCCCCCCCATTAACTTTTCTGCACACACACACACACACACACACACACACCTTTCAGCTGCTCCCTATTCTGGGTTTCTACAATGGATCATACTGTATGTCTGCCTGTTTGATTAGGCAAAGATTATTATGCCAGGTGCCCTTCCTGACACAACCCTTCCCCGGATTTGGGACCTGCACAAGGAGTACACTGGATTTGTGCTTTCCTCTGTTGCAGGGTAACCAATTAGCCTTTCCTTCTTCTACATACACTGAGCACCAAGCTAGAAGGTGGAAAGTACCATTTTTAGCAGCTGGGGCTTGAACCCACAACCTCCTGGCTGTGGGTCAGATGCTCTATCTCTATCTCCTAGCTCCAGTATAAAAATGGTACTTTTTTTAATTGGGTTGGAAAGTGTTCTATTTTTAGTGAGATTTGGTTGTGCAAGTTTAAATCACCTCCTCATGACTCTTGTGTCTGATGAGCCTGATAAAACTTTACGGTAAAGAAGAACCTGCTAGAGGGAGAGCTCCCCAAAATAATAAAAAAAGGTACTGGCACCCCTGAATAAGTCCTTTGGAACTAGAAATCAGACTATTATGTTATCCTTTGAGGCTAAGTCTTTTAATATTGATAGGAGAAGGGTTTTGCTGGGGTTTAACAATTTCAAGGCTCTTTTAGGATGGAAAAAAAAACTTTTAAAAACACACTTCCTGCATTTTTTTTTTCTCTTTCATGGCTTGGTGTAAAGTGGACACACAGGGCGATCTTTCATCTCACCAGGTGGCATGCATCACTTTTAAAGGTGTGTTTAACATCAGTCAGGAGGCTTAATAAATATGAAAAGGAAGAAAACTAGAAAATGGATGACAAAGCAAAGTGAGCTGGTAGCTAAAACAGCAAGTCATCCTGCTGGACAGCTGAGCTAGCAATGAAGAGAAGAACCATGGCTTGGAGGAGAGAGGGAGGGTTGCAGAGGTTCAGTGTAAACTTAGTGGGAAGGATGAGATGGAGCGGGGGTGTTAAAGGAAGGTATGTGTGCATGAAAGGGGAGGTGTACCTGAAGATGCTGACTATGTAATAAAACTCCAGTGGATGGGTAAGTGGATTTCTGTACCTACTTGACTATTCAGTAGAACATGGTTCACACACTGCAAAAAAATACACCACAGGGTGCTATTTCATCCTATATTTAATGCTGTTGTGAATATTGTAAGTCAGCAATACACAGTCTTTGGAATCAGAACCACACAGGAGATGTTAAGGAAATTTGTGAAGGGTTGTTTGGTGCAGAGCCTTACTGTGATAAGAGGCACCGCTGTACAGTGGTGTGAAAAAGTGTTTGCCCGCTTCCTGATTTCTCATTTTTTGTATGTTTGTCACACTTAAATGTTTCAGATCATCAAACAAATTTAAATATTGGACAAAGATAACATAAGTAAACACAAAATGCAGTTTTTAAATGAAGGTGTTTATGATTAAGGGGAAAAAAATCCAAACCTACATGGCCCTGTGAGAAAAAGTAATTGGCCCCTAAACCTAGTAACTGGTTGGGCCACCCTTAGCAGCAACAACTGCAATCAAGCGTTTGCATCATCAAGACAACAGCCTCAGCTTCCAGGTCATCTTGTCCCGCTGTTCCATCAGCTCCACGTCCACAGACTTCCCCGGCTGCTCCTCCCTCCTCCTCGGCGGGCCGTTCAGCTGCGGTGAGGTCAGCAAGTTCTTACCTGGTTCCGCCGGTCACCGATCCTCTGCGAGGTTCCCGTCCGGATCCTGTCCCGGGCCGCCAAAGGAACACCGCCTCCCAGCCAGCTGTTTTCCCTGCATCACAACAGAAGGTGAAAATAGCAGCCTCAGCCTCCGGGTTATCTTTTCCCACTGTTCCGTCAGCTCCACATCTCCGGACTGCCTCGGCTGCTCCTCCCATCTCCCCGGTGCTCTCTTCAGCTGCTGTGAGCCCTAGGGTTCCTTGTCTGGCTCCGACGTCACTGATCCTGTTGGGGCGACTCCTCGTCTTCTGGAGGGGTCCTCCATCACCATCCCTATGGGAAGAGAGAGAATCAAGCCCGCTGCTGCAGTCACCACCGTTCCCCGGAAAAGCAGGCAAGTGTTTTTTTTCATTCTAAATCTCTGTCTGATGAATTACCTTGTCTGATTCCTGGGGGTGGAGCTCAGGGTTCACAGTCCTCTGAGCTCCCACCACCTGCTGCAGCCATTGAAATTGAACCTGCTACCTCTGTGTTTCCTCCCCTTCTCTCCGAGCATCCCCCGGTGCCAGGAGTAGACCATCTGATGGAGGAGGAGCCTGCGGCCCTGGAGAGCCTGGTTCCAGTCCCGCAGCCGTGTCATGGGCAGAGGAGGAGGGCTGACTGTCATTTGGAGCCTGCGCTAACAATAAAGCGTCCCCGGGTCTCCGTGGAGCAGCTGTCAGCTCCAGCAGGCTATGGATCCCCTGCCACTCGGCGTGGGTTTCAGCGCCACGGGGTTCTCGGACTATCGAGACCATCATGCCGGTTGCTGAGGCCATCGCAGACGAGTGGGAACCGGAAATAGACCTCCAGATTGTCGAGCCTGGATTGTCGGAGTCCTGGACGGTGGTAGAGCTCGAGATCAGGAAAGTGCTCTATTTTGTCTTCTTACTTTCTGTTTTGGAGCATTCTTGCCTGTCTCTTGGGGAGAAGAGCCGGGTGCAGCTGGCCATTGCATCCGAGCTCGTCTCGCCAGGCTCTGCCGCTGCCAGTGACCCTGACACCTGTTCTCCCTCTCTGTCCGAGCCTTCTCTCAGGGTCACTGGAGATGAGTCAGCTCCGGTTGTTTTTGTTGAGGCTCCGGGTTTGTGTTTGGAGGTCATCCCAGGTGCTGTGCTGGCCCAGTTGGGGTCCACCAAGGGTGCTGCGCTGGCCCAATCGGGGTCCACGGAGGGTGCTGCGCTGGCCTGGTCGGGGTCCACGGAGGGTGCTGCACTGGCCCGGTTTGAGGTCGGTGAGGGAGCTGCAGATCCCCTTCCACCCAACACCAGACTGGTTCCCCATTCCCCCCTCCCCCCCATTCTCCACCACCAAACGCCACTGGGGTCTCTCTCATTTGGTCCAGCTTCCCCTCGTTGTGCCTCTTGGTAGGGAAGCCACCCCCGAGCTCCCCCCTCCGGTCCTGGTGGTCTAAAGACACGGGCTGGCCACCTGAAGGACTGTTGCGCCAGTTCTGCGTCGTGAGTCGGCCGCCTGAAGGACTGTTGCGCCGGTTCTGCATCCTGGGTTGGCTGCCTGAAGGACTATTGTGCCGGTTCTGCGTCCTGGGTCAGCCATCTGAAGGACTGTTGCGCCGGTTCTGCGTCCTGGGTTGGCCACCTCAAGGACTGCTTCGCTGGTTCAACGATATGGGCCGGCTGCCTGAGGTACTGTTTCCCCGGTTCTGGGATTTGGGCAGGCCACCCGAACTGCCTTTTTCCTTTTTTCTTATATGGAGTCTGGATACCGGTAGGCCACCTGACCTGCCTTTTTTTTTTCTATCGCTCTACCTGCCAGTATCCCAATACTTGTGTTTTCATGGTGGTTTTTTTTCCTCCCTCGTATATTGCTAAAGAGATTTTTTTTTTCCTTGCCCTGAGATCGAGTAGCAGTGTACTTATATATTTATTGTGTCCCCCTGTTGTGCTGTACTTGAGCATTTTCTAAGTTGAAGTGTACATGTATTTTTGTTTTCACTTGTTTATCTGGTTTTGGACATTCTGTTACGTCATTCATGTTGTATGCATGTATGAGCCGTGCTATTTTGTGTTTGACCCTTATTATTATCCGATCCTTGTTTTTTTTTTTTTTTCTCTCTGTATGTCGCTGTTAGACATTTTGTGCCTGTTACCTTTCGGGTTTCTCTCCCTCCTAGCCTGTTTCCACCTCTGCCCACCCGAGGTCGGTCTTGTTAGCCTTCTGGTGGGGGGGGGGGACTCTTTGGATGTTACTTTGGACATCTGGAATGCGTCCTTTCAACGGGGGGTACTGTGGTGATCCAAGCACTGAGGTTTTCCGCGCCCGGGCCGCTCGGTATTCTCCCTTTTTCTCCCTCCTTATTTCTGCGTAGTTATGAATGGTTCTTCCAGGGCTGTTACTGTGACAGCATCGCAGCTGGACTTCCGGCTGTCAAGGTCTAGCCGGCACTGTCACAGCTGATCATGGTTTGCAATTACGTTTCCTCCTCTCCTGGTTGTTTCATTTCCTTTTGCCTTCAGTATTTAACAGAGCAGCTGAGGCTCACTCCTCACTGCGACCTACACCAACGTAGACTGGAATCTCTACGCCCGGCTCCAGTTTCCTTCCTCACTACTTTGTATTTGTAAGTGTTTATTCCATAGCGTCAGGTTCCCCCCTCGCTACTTTCTTGTATTTGTGTTAGTACTTTTTATTTGTGCCCAAGTTTGGTGTTTGTGTTTTGCCCCACGTGGCTATTTTGTGTCTTCTTTAATAAACAAGCAAACTCTCTGTTGGCATCTGGCGCCTCATTAATGCCCTGAAAGGGGCAAACATGACACTGTCGCCTAGCTCTACAGAAAGATTTCTTATAGGTGGTAAGGCTGGCATTCCAGGCTGAACAAGATTCTTCTGTCTTATTTGCACGCCAGAGCCTTTCACAGGATCTAACTTTCTGTTTTAACCTATGGGTGTGGGAGTTGTACCATGGAGCTAGTCTCCTATTTTTAATAGTTTTCTTTTTAAGAGGGGCTATGGAGTCAAGTGTTGACTGCAGTGAGGCTGCAGTACTACCAACTAAAAGGTCTAATGGATTCAAGTAGTCAGTGCTGTCTGCTATATGGAGACATGGTAATAGAGTAAGTGCCGAAGAGATTAATTCTTTAAAGCGAGCCACAGCGCAATCAGATAAGTATCCAGTAACTATACTGCTCAAAAAAATAAAGGGAACACTTTGAAAGCACATCAGATTTTAATGGGAAAAAATAAGCTGGATATCGAAATTGTGGCAGGCTAGTCCAGTTTACTCATCTGAGTAAACTGGACTAGCCTGCCACAATTTCGATATCCAGCTTTATTTTCCCCATTAAAATCTGAAGTGTTTTCAAAGTGTTCCCTTTATTTTTTTGAGCAGTATATATTTCTGCTTGATGCTATGAAATCGGATAGCACAAATTTGAACGTTATCAAATAGTGGTCGGTCAGTGTAGGATTTTGAGGGATGACAAGCAGCTCATCAATTTCTACACCATAGGCCAAGACCAGGTCAAGGGTGTGATTATGATAATGAGTTGGTTTACTAACACACTGAGAAAAAACAGTTGAATAAGATAAGATAAGATAAGCCTTTATTAGTCCCACAATGGAGAAATTCCAGGATTGCAACAGCACAGGGATAGCAACACTCAGAGCAACAATCAGAAGGCAAGAAAAAAAAAAGAATTTAAGAGGGAGAGAAATGTTACACTATGACTATCATTATCAGCATCTACATGAATATTAAAATCACCAGCTATGATAATCTTGTTTGAACTAAGAGCTAAGGTTGTTAAGAACTCACAGAATTCAGACATAAATTCAGCAAAAGAAGCACTGGGAGGGCGATATACTGTGGTAAATAAAATAGGCTGCTCTGTCCTCCAGGATGGATGTGCTAAGCTAAAAATTAACCATTCAAAAGAGTTACAATTTGAGTTTAGCTTAGGCTGAGGGTTCATTGGTAATGTGGATTCATATATTACCCCGACACCACCACCTCAGCCAGTGTTTCTAGGAATATGAATATTACCATAGCTGGGGGAGGGGAGGGGGTGGCTTCATTAATACTAACAAAATCATCAGAGCTTGATTCTTGAAATGAAAGAATAGACAAAGTTTATCAATTAATGTCAGCAACCAATGCATTGGGTTTACGCTTTAGGTGTGCACACAAATGTAGATGTCCATCTATACGGTGGTAGGGCTACTCAGAATAGATTCTGTGAGACAGAGTATATTTATATTGTAATCCGTGATCATATCATTAATTAAGGTTGCTTTATCTGACAGAGATCTTATATTCAGCAGTCCACATTTAATTATTTTATTTAACTGTGGTAAATTAGTGGTTTTAATCTTTATTAAGTTATGTTGTATTTGTCTTGGGTTATAATGTTTTGGGTAATGGGAGACAGACAAAATCTCTATGGGGTTATTAATTGAAGACTGATCTAAACAGTGAGAATTATTTGGATTAATAGGATTAATATGAGAAGTGAAAGCAAAGAAGGGCTGGTTGGCAGACCCAGGTACTTTGGGGTGAGTTAACACACCAGCTTTCAGTCACCATACTAAAACATGCTGAATGGAATTAAACAGATTGTCCCTTAGTACATGTGCACCAAGTCTATTTGGATGGATGCCATCTGGCCTCATAAATGATGGGCGGTTCCAGAACAGGTTGAAATTGTCTATAAAACCAATGTTAAAAGTAGGACATGTTGAACACAACCAGGTATTAAGGGTAAGAGTTCTGCTAAAATAATTGCAACCTCTTCTAAAAGGAGCAAGTGGTCCCGAAATAAACACACATCTGCCACAGTTCATAAGAGTGGACAGAAGGCTCCTGAAGTCTGTCTTTAAGATCGCAGATGCTTCATCTGGGATGTTGTTGCATCCAACATGCACAATAACAGTTTTAGCGTGGGGTTATTCATTTAATAGGTCAGGGGTAAGAGCCTCAATGTCTGACACTTTAGCCCCAGGAAAAAATTTTGCAACACGGTACCTGCTTCTGACGTTTCTCATTATTAAATCACCAATTACCAACATCGTCTGGGAGGACTTTGTCGGTGGCTTCTGAAATGGTGGCTAGTTTTGCTGTTGTTGTTGCTGCTGTGGTGGCGAGGTGCTGGTGCGGGGGGTTGTGCTCTCTTCTTTTTGGAGCTGGTGTAAAGTTTGGCAGACCTAAGGTAGTTTTGATCCAGGGCTTGTGGGTTTGGGCCGCTGCTGAAGGAGGAGGGGCGGCCATGGGAGGAAGATCAATGTCCAGGTGGGGGAAATCTTCCAGGGAAAGGATGTCAAATCTGTTTTCCAGCAAAAGGGGAAGGAAGGAGGCGCAACCATGTCTGGTCAATCCCCGACGTTTGCTATTGTGCCCAACCATGGTCCAGGGCATGCAATGAGGCTGTGAAGAACCACACGGGGCTTTGGTTTTAGCTCTGACCTGAAGCCACTGTTTGGTGCTGGAGTCCTGGACAGCTGAGGTGACTGGAGCAGAGGTGGAGATGGATGGCGATAAGCTAATTTCACCCAGGTAAGTAGCTGTCTTTGCTAGCTGCGAGTCCATCGCTGGCGCCGATGTCCATCCAAAAATGATCGTGTCCAGATGATTTTCAGCCTCCTGAATCTTATAGAGGTTAGAGAGTCTCAGTTCCAACTCAGAAACCTTCTTAGAGAGGGAAACACAGCTGACACAGGTCGGAGAGGGAGCCATGGCTTTCCAGGCCGGGAGTGGCTATCTAAAACAGATAGGTTAGCCTAACCGGTGAACAGCCCTGATTGGGGTCTGATTCACCTGTGAGCCAATACAGGCTGTTGTATTTATTGAGCTAACATTAAGTAAAAAAGCTTGTATCAATAAAAGAGATAAAAATTTAAAACGGAGTTAATACAATAAACAAAAATAGATAAGATAACCAGTATGTGTAGAAGTGACCGAGTTTTTAAACAGACACCGACGCAAACAGATGCTGACACATGCGTAGTCTATTTTGTGTTTTTACCGTAATTTACCTGTTGTTCACCTGCTGACTTTAACATGAGTTAAAAGTCTTATTATATCTTGTCATGGTCCTCTCTCAGTCTGGTGAAAATTCTCCAGTAAAAGGTAAAGAAAATACAATAATAAAAAAGACAAAAACAAACTCCCATGTCTGTAAAAAATTGTCACAAAAATCTCTCAGCTGACGCTGTCATGGTTGCTACGCAACAAGGTAATATGTGGTCACTGTAACGTGACCACATATTACATACTTGTAATGCATTGAGGATATATCCTTTTTCTATTTATCACATTACTCACTCGGGGGTGGATTAGGAGGGTCTTGTAATGTATTTAAGAATATATCCTGGTTTACATTACTCACTCAGGCTGGACTAGGAGGGTCTTCTAACGCATCTGAGAGTATATACTAACTTTTATTCACTTGCGGTCCCAGACCGGGATATAGGAAACTCACTATATCCTTTTCTCTTTAATAATAAAAAAGACGTCACTTACTTTCTTTCTTTTTATCGAGGATGGACTTCACTGGGGACGGCCAGAGCCCTGCGCAGTCCGGATTCCACAAAGGGGTTTCCAATGCTGACTGTATGCAGTCAGACCGTGCGCACGGATTTCAACCCAGAGAGCGCGTTGTCTCTAGTCGCCTCCTGGATGTTGTCCATCCGGGTCACGGCACCAAGTATGTCATGAATCTGAAACTCAGAGTGATCGTATGTCAGTTCGTTACCTCAATAAAGATTCAAGACACAGAATATTAGTTCTCATATGAGTATTTACTGCAGGAGTGCATACCTTTAACAGCGTTCCAGCACTAAAGATTTTCAAGAGTCCAGAGACTTTTATACATCGTCAGTCATACAATCACAAGAGAACATCTGCTGAGTACCATATACAGTCATGACAGGAATATGCAAACATCGGCCTGAAGGGAGAACAGCATGACCTTGCAGGTGTACTTCACATAAAGTCCAAACTCCAAGTTAATCATAGTCACAGCATTTCACAAGAAAACAAGATTAATTTCCCCTTATTCCCAGACTCTTTATCATGTACACAGTTTTATCTGGTGAGACAGTTTTACTTCTCAAACTAAGCACATCTTAGTCTTACACATGAAGAACACTCAGTAAGTCTTCTCATTATCCAAAAAATGAAACAGTGTGCAATAAACTTATGTCATAGGAAAAATGATAATATGCATATATAATTTCACAGCAACATAATGTGCATAAATGAGTATACACTTGATTATATAAAAATGGATATAAAATGATAACATGTATATACAATTTTCTGGCACGCACAAACTGATCATCCAAAGACTAAACCATCTCATTTACAGTGTTTCCACTTTACATCCTGCTGTGGGATCCACTTCATGGTGGTAGTTGTTAGCATAGCTAGCAGCTACTTAGCACTGGCTTTGGAGCATGTTTCTTTTTTCAGGCGCTTATGAAAATTGCAGTAGGACTCCATCAGCACTTAGCTTGCAACCCACCAATATGCTTTTGTCCTTAACCATGACAAAGGAAAAATAATCTGTGTATGTCCACAAAGACAATGTAGCTTCATCTCTTCCTCCGCTCAGTAATGAAGATTCAGCCTCTTTTCAACAGGTCACGTCGACTGATGGCTCCTCTCAGCTACGGTTGGTGTCAAGAATGTGCCCATTCACTGGCGAAAAATAGGACACCAAACGCTCGCTGTAGGTTTGAATATTTATTAACTTAAACACAAACAAAAAATGTCACATACAATTACAATGAAAGAAATGAAATAACATAACCGCTGGAGGAGAGTTGGGCTCAACGTCAAAGGTACAAAGTCAGGGAACACCTGACCAGGGAGAAAGCTCAGCTGGAGGACCCCGAGAGCAATGGGGCTTGATGGCTGAGAAAAACAGGGGGGAAAAAAGGCACCAAGATGGAGCTCACCAGCTTTCCTCAACAGCGGGGCCTAAACCATGAAAAATAGGTCACGGCAGGAGAAGAGGAAGAAGAAGGAGGACACGACAACAGCAGATGTTGTTGTGTCCCATAAATACACACACACATAACCAAAGACAGGTGTAATCCATAAGTAGCAAATGGGTAGCAGCTGTGCAGCCCCGAAGGAATTGACAGCCGGAAGCTGCACAGCACTGTCAAAATAAACAAACCGGAAACAAGAAAATAAAATGCAACAAAACATTAAAAACATCATAATAATCTTAGAGAAAAAAGAAAATAAACAGAAGAAGTGCTCACTGGGCAGAGAACCTGGGCACGGCTCCAACCCGTGTCCCAGGACCATGACAGAGCCCCCCCTCAAGGGGTGTATACCAGACACCCCAGGGTAATGTCATAAAAAAGACAAGAAAACAAAACCTCCTACACACAAAAAAATGACCCACCCTGGGGGGGAAGGAGGGAAAACCCAGGAATGGAGGGGCCAAAACCAGAACAAAAAAACAAAAGATAACACTTATAAATCACACTCAGTCTATACGTTGGCCAAACGGGACTCTAAGCCCGACCGATGAGTGGGCGAAACAGTTCAGGCAGTCTTCCCAAGTCCCACGACCATCGGCATGTGTGCTGGAACACATCGGGCGGCCTCCCCATGCCCCAGCACCAATGAAGCAGCAGGGGCAGTTCCGGCGGTCTTCGTGAGCCCCAAGACCACCGGCATCTGTGCTGGGACACGTCAGGTGGTTTTTCCGTACCCTAGAACCAACAAGACTGAGGAAGCAGTCTGTCAGGCGGTCTTTCAAGAGGAACCTCTCGGGATGCGCCCGCGGTGGCCCCAGGCTGGGGTAGAGTTGCATCCGTGGTAGCCCCAGGCTGGTACAGAGTTGTACCCGCAGTGGCGCCAGGCTGGGGCAGAGCTGCACCCATGGTGGCTCCATGCGGGAGCAAAGCTGCACCCTTGGTGGCTCCAGGCAGGAGCAACGCTGCACCCTCCGTGGCTCCTGGCAGGAGCAATGCTGCACCCTCGGTGGCTCCTGGCAGGAGCAGCACTGCACCCTTGGTGGCCTCAGCCAGAGAGGAAGCAGCACCCACGGAGGTCCCAGGCTGTGACAGAGCATCCGCGATGACCTCTGCGGGAGGAGCTGAACTCATGATGGCTTCAGGCGGCGAGCCTGGACCCATGGAGACTTCTGGCTCAGGTGGATCATCCCCGGCGACCCTGGGAGAAGGCTTACGAAAAACAAGCAGATAAACAGGGTCAGGGTCACCGGTGGCAGTGGAGCTTGGCGAGGTGAGCTCAGGTGCAGCTGATGGCTGCACTTGGCTGTCCTCCCCATGAGCCAGCCAAGACCTCCCCAATATGGAAACAATACGAACAGAGGAGGGCACCTGCCTGGACTCGAGCTCCACCACCGTCCAGGACTCCGGTGATCCAGGTGACGATGCTCTAGGCTCAGTCCTCTGGAGATTCAGTTGCAACTCTGCGGTGGCGGCCTCCATAGCAGGCGTGATAGTGTGTGCAGTCCAGGTGCCCCGAGACGAAGTGGTCCACACTGGTGGCTCCTCCGGTGTGGCAGCTGGGGGTCGACTTTCAACTGGCACTGGAACAGGGTTCTCCAGGGCCACAGGTTCCTCCATCGACCGGCGGCTCAGTTCAGGGACCGGTGGGCACTCAAGGACAGATGGAGGAAACACGGAGAGGGCAAGAGAAGAATTAATTGCAGCAGACAGAGAGAACCCAATGGACTACAAGAACTGGGTTTTCGCTCCAGGAATCAGGCAGGAATATTCGTTTTTTAGTGATGGAAAACAAGAATTCACTTGCCTGAGTTCCTGGGAGGTGATGGATTCTGCTGCTGCTTCAGGGTCAGGCTCCGTCTCTCCTGGAGCCTCGAGAGCTGTCTGAGTGGAGGGTGATAACGTGGACTTGAGGCGGGAGTGGTGAGCCTTCCGCTCCCGTGAACGCTTCTTCTGCCTGGGTTGAACTGAGGGGGAATCCTCCAGCAGCTCCAAACTTGTTGTGTAGTTTCATATATTATTGTGAGAAGAGGAGTCAGAAGTGGGTAGCTTATTGTAGGTTTTGAAGTCAGAAGTGGGTGGCTTATCAAATCACTCTTCCCCTGGATGCAATTCTCGCTATCTTTGGCTGTTCCCAACTTACTCAACATTTTTGCAAATCTATACAACAGTCATTGATGTTGGGCAAGACTGTTGCCAAGAGACTTATTTTGAAGATGTGGAAAGCCACTTCCTCTCCATCTTTTCGTCAATGGTTGATGGACATGATGAATGTTATACAGATGGAAAGACTCAGGTATATAAGAAACAACTCATTGCAAAAATTCTTTGATATTTGGGGTCCCTTTATCACTCACTTTGATAATTGCAAGGCCTAAAGGTTTGAGTTAAGTCAATGTTAATGAATGGGCACCTATGGCCACCTGGTGACACAACAGTGTGACATTGGCAGATTTACTATATATACATGTAATTTGTATACAGTATATACTGTATATATATATATATATATATATATATATATATATATATATATATATATACATATATATATATATATATATATATATATATATATATATATATATATATATATATACTGTATATATATGTATATATATATATATATATATATATATATATATGTATATGTGTGTAATTTTTTTTTGCTGTTACTGGTTTTATGTGTCTGTTTATGTTTTTGTATGTTTGTGTGTTTATACATGAGCCTGTTAAAATGTGTCAATAAAAAATATTATGGAAAAAAGAAGTGGGTAGCTCCAGAGAGTAGGGCAAGTCTCAATCCACCCGGCAACAAAGTCCACGAAGCCATAGATGGTCTTGGGAGTGTGGGTGACCTGAGCCTTAGATGCAAAATCCACAACATCCTCTGCCACCACACACTCCTCCTCACTCAATCCCAGAAGCCTGAAGTCCATGGTAAGCGCCCAAGCGGGTAGGTGAAAACACAAAAAAGCAGAAAAACTCACAGACACCATAGCTGGGTTTCACTGGCAGTTACATTCTGTCAAAAACAAAATCCAAAAGAAAAACAATACCTAAACGCTAAATGGTGCTGCCCAATTTATTAAACAAAAGAATAAGCATAAAGTTCTCCCAACAGGCTTGGTGGCGAGCAAAAAATCAAGAATAACAATGAGCACTCTCAAACTAACTGGTGAGCGAGGAAGGGGATAAAGAATTAACCCAGAGTGCTCCTACATACAAACTGGCGAGCGAGGGGAAAGGATTACTTACAGAAGATTCACCAGAGCAGACGGTGCTCTGGTGGAGGAGAAGGTTGACACTTCACACAAACAACTCAAAAAGAAAAAAAAAAAACGCCCAAACCTACAGCGACTGGTGTCCGCACTGGCTGTGTCCTTCTGTCTTCTGGCGAAAAATAGGACACCAAACGCTCGTTGTAGGTTTGCACATTTATTAACTTAAACACAAACAAAAAACGTCACGTACAATTACAATGAAAGAAATGAAATAGCATAACTACTGGAGGAGAGCTGGGCTCAGCGTCAAAGGTACAAAGTCAGGGAACGCCTGACCAGGGAGAAAGCTCAGCTGGAGGACCCCGAGAGCAATGGGGCTCGATGGCTGAGAAAAACAGAGGGGGAAAAAGGCACTGAGTCGGAACTCACCAACTTACCTCAACAGCGGGACCTAAACCATGAAAAATAGGTCACAGCAGGAGAAGACGAAGGAGAAGGAGGACACGGCAACAGCAGAAGTTGTTGTGTCCCATAAATACACACACACATAACCAAAGACAGGTGTAATACATGAGTAGCAAATGGGCAACAGCTGTGCAGCCCCGAAGGAATTGATAGCCAGAAACTGCACAATGCTGTCAAAATAAACAAACCGGACACAAGAAAATAAGGCACAACAAAACTTGAAAACATCATAATAATCTTAGAAAAAACAGAAAATAAACAGAAAAAATGCTCACTGGGCAGAGAACCTGGGCACGGCTCCAACCCGTGCCCCAGGACCATGACAGTAGGATCGGTTTGTATATTCATTTATTTGCACTAAAAATGTCTATTCATATTAATGAGTAACGAGTAACGCATCTGATCAAATTTCAAATGTTACTGAATTTTTAAACAGTAATTTTGTTAGACAACACATTACTGCAGAAGTAGTGGAGTTACAGTAATGTGTTACTCCCAACACTGATTAGGAATAAACATCAATCAATCCACCTAAACTACTACTAAAAATGTCTTTGATAATTGAATAAGAAACCTGTTTCACAGTTTTACTGAAAACCACAATCCAGTGACATTTTTGCAGACATTTGCACGTTGCAGCAGTGACAGGAAACTTTGATGCCAATGCCAACAATAGGGTTGAACCACCCAGTAAAACTGGGGTCTGCCCCGCCCCCCCTCAACCTGCTGGCAATGTTGCTTACTCCTGTGCCAGTATTAAGTGCTGTAACATACGCTAATGATTCGACCAAGTGCACTAGTTTTTATGGGTGATCTGTACCGTACTGAATCACTCACCATAGCTGTACTGGAAGCCAGTGATCACCCGCTGAATCACCCGCCTGTGCAGCAAACGAGCCCCGCCCACTCTGTTCAGCTGACTCTTAATTCAGTGAGTGGTACTGAGTTGGAGCTCCAGTACAGCACTGAGTGATTCAGTGTACAACTATTTCTGATGGATCTTTTTAGCTTGACCCAATACGTTTCAGTGAACTGTAAATCCCATCACTAACCTCCATCCAAGGCTGCCTCTCTGCTACCGCGACAGGAGTCTTCCATCTTCTTTTCCACCCAGCCCGTGCAAGTGAGATGATGCGTAAAAACAGGCATAGTATGTATGTACAGGATCCGTATTATGATTGTGTTTGTAATGTATTAATTTAGCCATGTAATGTAGAGGTCAAATTATCATACATTATGGGATTTTTGGGATTACTGATCATACATCGTACAGAGTGCAAAACTATCGTACAAATATGATAATTATCGTACGTCTGGCAACACTGGTCCTATCCCCGGCTTCCTAGACTGGTAAGTCAGAATACTTTTAATTAAAAGAGAAAATAAGCAGTAAGATGATAAATGAAAATACAAATACAAAAACAAACAAAAAAAAAACTTTAAGGAAAGCTTGAAGCCAGAGAGCTAGAACTTTCTTAGACATAAATTTAAATTTATTGATGAATGACATTCCTTAAACAAGCTCCAAAACATTAACTTCCTGTGTTTCAGTGACTAACAGTGTTGGGCAAGTTACTAAAAAATAGTAACTAGTTGCAGTTACTAGTTACTTCTGATTTACTGCATGATTAAAGTAGCTAGTTACTTGGAAAAGTAACTTTCACCTTACTTTTAAATGCATACTTAAATCATCTTGCACACATAGCAAGATCAAGGACCCCTTGTTCTCATCAGAAAAAAGAAGAAAAAGAAAACTGATGAGAAAAGAGTCTCATCTTACAGAGAAAAAATGTCTCAGATTTACATAACTATTGTAATCAGTAGAAAGTCAGAAATTTACTAGCAATAAAGCTGTAAATTCACAGAGAAAATTTTGGACCCCCTGGTGGGCTGTTTTTGGCCCACGAGCTATATGTTTCACACCCCTGGATCAGCCCATTAAAAACGCATGTTTTACCCTGAGGGCAGCAGCTCGTATTCATTGTTTTGTACATGACTCATGCCGCTGATTATTTCCTTGCTTGTTCTCAGGTGATTTATTTTTTAACAAGCGTGATGGTAGTGGTGGTGGACTTACAAATTTAGTGTAAGGTAAAGCCTTTAAATGTAAATTAAGCATAAATTAGCTAGAATAAAGCTGCAAAATATGACAAAGGAGGCCAATTTACAGGTAAAATAGAAAATTTGTGAGAAAAAGTTGCAATTTTGTATGAAAAACATAAAGAATGGAGGGGAGAAATGGTACATTTCTACAAAAATAATAAATTCTCAAGAATGAAGTCAATAATTTAAAGAACAAAAGCTGCAGATTAGAATAAATGTTTTAGTTTTTCCCATTTTTTATGCAATTAGTGAGTTTTTTCTTGTAAGCATTCTTGGACATTTTTTTTTTCTGGTAAATTTGTGACACAGACATGCATATATTGGAACAGGACAAAAAAATCTATATGGGAAAATTACACAATGATATGATATTACTGACACTGAACTGACATGACACTGTATATATTATTATTGCATACTAGGTTAAAGTTGTCTAATGAATAGATACGTATTTTGCTACATCAGCCTTGTGTGTAGCAGAATGGAATGTACGCACTCTGTTGGACAGAACAACATTACAGCGCCCAGAAAGACAGACCGCGCTTGTGGCCCTGGAAATGAACAGGTACAATGTAGACATAGCTGCACTTAGTGAAACAAGATTGCCTGGCTATGATAGCCTGGAAGACCATGGGTACATCTTCTTTTGGAGTGGGAGATCAACTCACGAAAGGAGAGAAGCAGGAGTGGGCTTTGCAGTTAGAAAGGAGATAGCAGCAATACTTGATGAGGAACTGGTGCCAATCAACGACAGGATAATGACTATGAGACTCCCACTACAGCGGAAGATGTATGCCACATTCATCAGTGCATATGCCCCAACAATGACCAACACAAAGAAGGTGAAGGAAGAGTTCTATAGTGATTTACGTGAGACTATCAGGCGTGGACAGGCTGATACTCGTTGGAGATTTTAATGCCAGAGTTGGTTCCGACACTGAGAAGTGGAAAGGAGTGCTAGGCAGTCATGGAGTAGGCAAGTGCAATGCTAATGGAGAACTTCTACTTGCACTATGTTCAGAGTACAACCTTGTGATAACCAACACTCTATTTAAGCACAAGTCCTTGTACACACAAGAAGACATGGATGCACCCAAGATCCAAGCACTGGCACTTATTAGACTACATCATAGTCAGGCAGAGAGACTTAAGGGATGTATTGGACACCAGAGCAATGAGAGGCGCGGACTGTGGTACTGATCATGTTATGCTGAGATCTAGATTAAGGATTTGCAGACAAAAACAGCACTGCAGGACGGGTGCGAAGCCACCACGGAAGTTAAACACTAGTGCACTGAAAGGCCAAAAGAAGCAGGAAGAACTTACACAGGAAATGGATGAAAACTTGAAAGACTGGGACAGCAACAACTCAGAGAATGACATAGAAGAGAAATGGGCAACACTGAAGGATACAGTGTATCAGACTGCGAGTGATGTATTAGACTACCCTGTGTAACAGTATATGAATTAATAATTATGATCAGGTATAAAAATTATTTAATTTAGATTAATGTTTTGAAACCTGAGATGAAATCTCGGTTCATATACACCAGAAAAGTTAATAACACTCGCGGGGCACCAGCTTCTATCTTGAAGAAGCAATTTAATCTTTAATTTCACTTTATACCTGTTTAATCACTCAATAATTTAATTAATAATCAGTCTCAAAATTTTAGTGAATTCGTTACTGGGGACTTGAACCAGACTCAGAATGAAATAAATTCTCAACAACTTCTCTCATTTTCACATATTTATTAAACGAAATGAGGATTAACAGACATTGCAATGATTTCATTAACCATCCATCCATCTTCTACCACTTTTCTAGAGGTCCGGGTCGCGGAGGCAGCAGTTCAAGCAGAGAAGTCCAGACTTCCCTCTCCCCAGCCACCTGCTCCAGCTCTTCAGAGGGGATACCAAGGCGTTCCCAGACCAGCTGGGAGACATAGTCTCTCCACCGAGTCCTGGGTCTGCCCCGGGGTCTCCTCCCAGTGGGACGTGCCTGAAACACCTCAAGTGGGAGGCGTCCAGGAGGCATCCTAATCAGATGCCCATACCACCTCAACTGACTCCTTTCAATGTGGAGGAGCAGCGGTTCTACTCTGAGCCTCTCCCGGATGACTGAGCTCCTCACCCTATCTCTGAGGGTGAGTCCAGCAATCCTACGGAGAAAGCTCATTTCAGCCGCTTGTATCCGCGATCTCGTTCTTTCGGTCATTACCCAAAGCTCGTGATCATAGGTGAGAGTAGGAACGTAGATTGACTGCTAAATCGACAGCTTTGCCTTAGAATTCAGCTCCCTTTTCACCACAACAGACCGGTACAACGTCCGCATCACTGCAGATGCTGCTCCGATCTCTCGCTCCATTTTCCCCTCACTCGTGAACAAGACCCCAAGATACTTAAACTCCTCAACTTGGGGCAGGAGCCTGTCCCCAACCCGGAGAGGACAATCCACCTTTTTCCAGCTGAGGACCATGGACTCGGACTTGGAGGTGCTGATTCTCATCCCAGCCGCTTCACACTCAGCGGCAAACCGTCCCATCAAGAGCTGTAGGTCATTGCTGGATGAAGCCAACAGGACAACATCATCTGCAAACAACAGAGACGAGATCCTGTGGTCACCAAGCATGACACCCTCCATTCCCTGGCTGCGCCTAGAAATCCTGTCCATAAAAATTATGAACAGGATTGGTGACAAAGGGCAGCCCGGTATGGGGTTACCGGGGCCCCACCCTGGAGCCAGGCCTGGGGGGGGGGGGGGGCTCGAAGGCTAGCATCTGGTGGCCGGGTTTCCACCCATGGGACCCGGCCAGGCTCAGACCGAAGGAGTTACATGGGTCTGCCCTCCAGTGGGCTCACCACCTGCAGGAGGGATCATGGGGGTCCGGTGCTATGTGGATTAGGTGGCGGTCAAAGGCGGAGACCTTGGTGGACTGATCCCAAGCTTTCTAAACTGGCTTTTGGTATGTGGATTTCATTAACCATAAAATTATAAACTTGTAAATGATAGATTAACACTGAACATTTGCAGAACCAGGGTTAACTGAAATGAATATAGATCAGTCTGAGTTAACAGATTATGGAAACAACGCAAATTTATGGAGAAAGTTTTACTAATTATATGAAAAGTTCTGGATTACTCTTAAGAAAATGAAAACGGGATTTTAATGAAAGGAGGAGTTATGTTAATGGCTCCTTAATTTGCATCTGAATAGATATCAAATTATTATTGAACCTCAGACGTTTAATTCAGCAGATGGATAAAGAAAGTGCAGCTCACATGCTTTCTTGTTGAAGATTTGAAGTTGTGTTCTTTCGTAGTCCTTGTGAAGCTTTCGATGTGTTGATCAGCGCCAAAACCCAGAATATTTGTCCAGCAAATATTCGGTTGTCACAAGATGAGCTTTTGATGTGTTGATCACCTGGGCTGCAATCTGGCCCAGGGTGTCTAATCTTCGTGGCGTGCTGAAGAGCATGATCGTGAGGAGCTGCATCTCCTTTCCTCTTCATTGGCAAGCGGCTTCCCAGAGGAATTCGATAATAATCAAATATGTCCAATCTGATCTCAAGTCAAAGAGTTTCGGACTTTAGATAAAAGAGCTTCTGGTCATTGGTCAAGAAAAAATATAAAAATAAAGTCAAGATTAAAAATTTAAAATTAAAACGGTGGTTTTACAGAAAGTTTAACAGGAAAAGTGATAAAAATAAACGTCTAGCATTGGAGTTTAACCCCTGATTAGAATTTGAGCCCAGAGAGGAAGAATTCCTAGGCATTTAAAGAAAAACATTAAAATACAAAGAGGTTGCAACAAAACATGATACTTCAAGCTCTGTGATCGTAGGAAGGAAAACAGGTGGGATAAGTCCCTTTGTTTGCCAGTGGTTTTCTCTGCTGTGTAGACATGAAGACAATAGAAGTGAAAAGCCGAGAAAAGGGATCTCTCTGAAATCTGGCCAACAGGAGTATACCATTTCCTTTTATCTGTGGAGAATTTTCACGGGCCTCGGTGATTGACAGGAACTCAGACCAATAGGCTTCCTTCGTGGGCGGGCTTTATGAATTTTAGTCTTTTCTGGAGCAAACACAGAGCTGTTGTCAAGCAGAGATTGGCTGCTGGCAGTCACATGACTTGATAGACGCTTTTGGCAAATCTTTAACATGTTTTAATACTGGAATATTCCTCTATACACTTATGTATACTGTATTCTCTAACCTAGTCTTCATCAATGTAACTTATACCCAGTGCTTATAAATTAACATGCAGGAATAAACATTCATTTAACATTTTTAACATGCATATATATATATATATATATATATATATATAATCACGGATTAATATATTTCAAACCTATTACTGATTGTCCAGAATACACCAAGAGTCCATTTGCTTTTCCTGGGGTCCTAGAAAAGAAGAGAGATGTTGAAAAGTGAGTCCTAAAGATGTGGTTAAAAGGTTTGCTGGTTAAATTCGGCATGTTGAGCTGTGGATCTTTGTGGGCCATGAGGGGCTCCAGGGGCCTGTCTCTTGTCCACCATTTATAGGTCATAAAAGTCAAAACAGGAAATGCATTAGTGTGACTTCCTTAGACTGGTTTAAACAAAGGAATGGCGAGTTCAGTTGTGGCCTGGGGTAAAAGAGCAGTTTTTTTTGACTGTCCTTTTCCTGGGGGAAACAATGTCTTTAAGCAGAAGAATTTTAATTGATGAGCCAAGTGCGATGATGCTACACCAGAGAGGAAACATCAAGATTGGTTTGATGAGTATGATGAACACCTGAAGAAACTACTAGAAGTGAGGGATACAGCTAGGCAGAAAAACCTACAGTGTAACACAAGGTCGAAGAAGAAGAAATACTTAAAGGCTCAGAGTGAGCTACAGAAGTACACCAGAGAGATGAAGTCCAACTGGTGGGAGGAAAAAGCAGAGAAACTTCAAACTGTAGCAGACAGGAAGGACATGAAAATGTTCTTCGTAGGTTTGAGAGAAATCTACGGCCCTAAACCAAGAGGATTGATACAACTAAAGGCTATGGGTGGTGAAACGGTTTTGCAGGAGAAAGACAAGATCCTGGACAGATTTGCAGACCACTTTGACCAACTACTAAACAACCCTGGAGATCTCACTGAAGAGGCTAAAGAAGCTCTAGTGCAGCGACCAGTTGTATCAAGTCTGGATGAACCACCAAATTTTGATGAACTAATGGCAGCTATCAGGACAACACAGGATGGTAAAGCTCCAGGAAAGGATGGAATTCCAGCAGAAGTGTGGAAATTTGGTGGTGTTCAGCTGACCAACTGCCTGCACAAGCTCATCCAAGAGATATGGGATGCCCAGAAAGTACCTCAAGACTGGAAGGATGCAAGTATTGTGCCTTTGTTCAAGAAAGGTGACAGGAAAGATTGTGGTAATTACCGAGGTATATCACTGCTAGCCACTGTTGGTAAGATTCTCTCACGTGTACTACTTAACAGACTCAGTGAACACATCTCGCAGAATGTACTACCGGAAACCCAGTGTGGCTTTAGAAGTGGAAGAAGCACAATGGACATGATTTTCTGCTTGAAACAGGTTCAAGAAAAGTGTATCGAACAGAACATGCCACTTTATGTAGTCTTCATAGACTTCAGTAAAGCCTTCAATACTGTTTCGCGACAAGGACTTTGGCAGGTACTCAAGAAATATGGTTGTACAGAGAAGTTTGTCAGCCTGATCAAGGCACTCCATACAGGTATGCAAGCAAACGTGGCAATGAGTGGTTCAGTATCTAAAGACTTTTCAGTAAGCAACGGGGTGAAACAAGGGTGTGTGCTGGCACCTACACTCTTCTCGCTATATCTGGCAGCCATGCTTAAGGTGGCCTTCAAAGACACTTCAGAAGGAGTATACATTCAAACAAGGAAAGAAGCAGACTTGTTCAATGTGGCACAGTTTAAAGCCAAGAGTAAGATATCGATAAAGGTAGTACGAGAAATGCTCTTTGCTGACGACAGTGCTCTAGTTGCACACAGCGTGGAAGATATGCAATCTTTAGCGGAGAAATTTGCAAAGGCAGCTAGCCAATTCAGCCTCCAAATCAACATCAAGAAGACAGAGTGCCTTTATCAACCACCAAAGTTCCAGTTATCAACATCACTACCAGAAGAGATCAGCATTGGTACAGAGCCACTAGTCAAGTGCAAGACTTTCAAGTACCTAGGGAGTACTGTTTCAGAGAATGCTAGGCTGGAGGATGAACTATCTCTCAGGATGGGAAGGGCGAGCGCTGTGTTTGGAAACTTGAGGGAGAGACTGTGGAACAATCGACATGTGTCTATCTGTGTGAAATGCAAAGTGTACAGAGCGACAGTACTGGCTATTCTATTGTACGGTGCTGAAACTTGGACTGTCTACAGAGTGCAGGTGAAGAAACTCCACGCGTACATGATGAGACACCTTCGAGCCATAATGAACATCTCATGGAAAGACAAGATAACCAACAGAGAAGTGTTGAAACGAGCTGGTATACCATCAATGGAAGACATGCTAATACAGATGAACCTGAGATGGCTCGGACATGATGAGAGGATGGACCACCAGTGCCTCCCTCGGCAGTTACTCTACTCACAGTTATGCGAGGGCAAACACAATCAGGGTAGACCAAGGCTCAGATTTAAAGACACTGTAAAAAGAATCTTGAAGAAGTTGGACATTGACGCCCACGACAGACTGCTATGATGATGATGATGATGATGATGATGATGAGAATTTTTATGCCACTGAACTGAATTGATGTTCCCATTCTGGATTCATCTTTCAGTTTCTCATTTGTCAGCAGGTTTACTGAGGTGAACTCAGTTCTATATTCTTGTCAAAACATCAAATCAAACTTTATTGTCATATTGCTGTACATACAACTGTAGTGCAGGCAAGATGAAATTGCGTTTCTCTCGGCATCCATATAAATAGAAGCAGCGTGATTTAAGACACACTCACACATAGCTTCACCCCCCCACCCCCACCCCCCATCCATTCACACATCCCTGAGACATACTTGGGAATAAAACCTAACTAACTATAATATACAAATAATATACAAAATGTCCGTAGGTGCTGTAGTGTGTATGAGAGATTCCGGGTCTACTGTTCAGCATCCTGACAGCTTGTGGAAGGAAGCTGTTGATCAGTCTGGTGGTTCTGCCTCTGATGCTCCGGAATCGCTCACCAGATGGAAGAAGTTCAAAGTGTTTATGCAGAGGGTGAGAACGGTCCTTGACAATGTTCAGTGCCCTGCTCCTACAACGGTTCTGAAAAAGTTCTTGGACAGAGGGGAGGGAGATTCCAATTACCCTCTCAGCTCCCTTGACTATCCTCTGCAGGGCTTTTTTTTTTTTTTTGTTACTTATGTGTACCCATAGGTAGATTTGGTTTGCAGTCTGGTGACAAGCCACCGGCTGCCGGTCGCTGCGTGCGCGAGCGCCCTAAACCTACATGTTTTTGGTATGCGGGAGGAAACCGGAGAAATCCCGGAGTAAACCCACGCAACACGGGGAGAACATGCAAACTCCACACAGCTCACTGTTGGCCGGGGGCTGGGATCAAACCCACGATCTCCTGATCCCCGCGATCCCCTGGCCGAGGGTAAACTGTGCTGCCACAGTGCTAAACCACTGCGCCACCGTGCAGTTTTTGTCTGACATACTGCAGCTGGAGTACCATGTAGCAATGCAGTACATCAGAACACTCTCCACCACACCTCTGTAGAAGGTCCTGGGGATGCAGATGGGGAGAGAGGCCTGTTTGAGTTTCCTCTAGAAGTGCAGTCTCTGCTGAGCCCGCTTCCTGATCCCCAAGGAATTCTTGCTCTAGGTCAGGTCCTGTGAGATCTGCACTCCGAGGAACTTGATGTTCTCCACTCTCTCCACTAAACGGCCGCCGATGCTGAGGGGGACGTGTTCAGGCTGTGACTGCCGGAAGTCGATAATCATCTCCTTTGTTTTGTCCACGTTGAGCACCAGATTGTTCTCCCTGCACCAGCCCTCCAGGTCTCTCACTTCTTCCCTGTACATTGATTCCTCATCCCTCTGAATAAGTCCCACCACCGTGGTGTCGTCTGCAAACTTAATAATCTGGTTCCCCTCATGTCTGGATACACAGTCATGTGTTAGAAGTGTAAACAACAGTGGACTGAGTACACAACCTTGAGGGGATCCGGTGCTCAGCGTGACAGAGTTGGAGATGTTGTTTCCAACCCGGACAGACTGAGGTCTCTCAGTCAGGAAATCCAGGATCCAGAGACATGTGGCGGTGTTCAGACCAAGAAGGAGTAATTTCTCCATCAGTCTCTGGGGAATAATGGTGTTGAATGCTGAACTGAAATCAATGTACAGGAGTCTGGCGTAGGTGTCTTTCTGGTCTAGGTGGGTGATGACAGAGTGTAGGGTGGTGACTATAGCATCCTCCGTGGATCGGTTTGAACGATATGCAAACTGGAGCGGGTCGTGTGATGCAGGGAGGCAGGCTGTAATGTGTGGTTTGACAAGCCGTTCAAAACACTTCATCACAATTGGTGTCAGTGCAACAGGACGATAGTCATTCAAACAGGACACAACTGGTTTCTTTGCCACCGGTACAATGATAGAGGTCTTGAAGCATCTGGGAATGATGGCCTGACTCAGGGAGATGTTATAAATGTCAGTCAGGACATCCGCCAACTCGCTTGCACAGTCTCGGAGCACACGTCCCAGGATGTTGTCCGGACCTGCAGCTTTACATGGGTTGACTTTGGTTAGGGTCCTCCGTGTGTCCGCTGTGTTGATGGTAAAAGCTGGTCCGACTGATGGTGGGGGTGGGCCAGCCCTCCCTCTGATTGTTGAGTTTGATGCTTCAAAACATGCAAAGAAGTCATTGAGCCTGTCTGGAAGCAAAGCATCGTCATCATCGATCCCCTGCCTAGACTTATAGCCCGTCAGTGTCCGAACTCCCTGCCACATCTGCTTGGTGTTCCTTGTGTCACAGAGGTGTCCCTGGATTTTCTCCTCATAGGCGCGCTTCGCCGCCTTAATTTTCTTTGAGAGCGCAGACCTGGCTGAGCGGAGGGCGATCCTGTCCTTCGCTCTGAAGGCTGCATCCCTGGCTGTAAGCAGCGAGCGCACCTGTGCAGTCATCCAGGGCTTATGGTTACCCCGCATAGTGATGGTCTTCACTGTAGGGACATCCTCTGTGCACTTCGCGATGTAGCTGGTGACCGTTTCAGCATACTCCTCCACATCTGTCTTGTCTTCCTGGGAGGCTGCTATTTTGAAGACCTCCCAGTCTGTGTGCAGAAAACAGTCTTTCAGTGCAGAGGTTGCACTCTCTGGGCAAATTCTGATTTGTTTCACTGCTGGCCTGCTGCGCTTCAATAAAGGTTTGTAGGCAGGCAGCAGCATCACAGATATGTGGTCAGAAAGGCTGAGATGGGGGCGGGGTATCGCCTTATTTGCATCTGTGTTTGTGTACACTAAGTCCAACATATTCTGTCCTCTGGTCTTAAAGTCTACACATTGTTTAAACTTGGGGAGCACAGTCTTTAAGCTGGTGTGGTTAAAATCCCCCGCAACCACCACAAAACTGTCCGGGTGTGAAGTTTGGATTTCACTAATCGCATTGTGCAGTTCCCCGAGTGCCTTCTTAGCATTAGTGTTAGCGTTAGCGCTCAGCGCTATGTAAACAGCCGCTACAAACATGTTGCTGAATTCCCTTGGCAAATAATACGGCCGACAATTTACAATAAGGAACTCCGCCAACGGAGAGCAGTGTTTAGACACTAACGTGGCATCAACGCACCAGTTCTTGTTAACATAGATACATAGCCCACCTCCACGGCTCTTACCGGAGCTCACCGTTTCCCTGTCGGCACGGAACATCGCCATATCTTCCAGTTGAATGGCCTCGTCAGGGATGTTGTCGTGGAGCCATGTCTCCGTGAACACAAGCACACAGCAGTCTCTCCACTTTCTACAGAAACAGAACAGAAGTTCTCTGATGACTCTGCGATCGTTGGCCTCATCTCCAATGGAGATGAAGCTGAGTACAGAGGGCTTATCCAGGACTTCGTGGACTGGTGCCATCGGAACTGCCTCCAGATCAACGCGAGGAAAACTAAGGAGCTGGTGGTGGACTGCCGCAGGCATGGGCAGCCCCTCACAGTACCAGTAAATATACAGGGAACAGACATCGAGATGGTGACATCCTATAAGTACCTGGGTATTCATCTGAACAATAAACTAGACTGGTCACACAATACTGATGCACTCTACAAGAAGGGACAGCGCAGGCTGTTCCTGCTGAGGAGACTCAGGTCTTTTGGTGTACAAGGGGCGCTGCTGAAGTCATTCTATGACACGGTGGTGGCATCAGCCATCACTTTTGGAGTGGTCTGCTGGGGCAGTGGCATTACTGCAGCCGATAGGAAGAGACTGAACAAACTGATTAAGAAAGCTAGCTCTGTCCTGGGGCAGCGCCTTGATCCGATGGAGGAGATAGGAGAGAGAAGGACGGTGGCTAAACTGTCATCTCTGCTGGAGTCCGAGTTCCACCCTATGCAGGACATACTGAATGCACTGAGGAGCTCATTTAGCAGCAGACTACATCATCCCAGGTGCACAACCGAGAGGTTTCGTAGGTCCTTCCTACCAACGGCTGTCAGACTGTACAACCTAAGCAGGGCTGCTCGCAGAGATAGCAAAAAGACGTAACAAACTAATAGTTTTTTGAATGCAAAAGATGCAATAGACTTACACAATGGTCCCCTCCGGCATACAACTAGGAACATACCGGTCGCTATGGAGGGTGAGAATATGTATGGGCACATAGTCATACCATGTAGGATAACTAAGTAGACGGTTATGCTGTTTCATTCCATCTAGCAACAATGCTCTGCACTGTGTGTGTTTATATATTTACATATTTATTCCATCTAGCTACAATGCTCAGCACTGGGTGTGTTTATATATTTATATATCTACATATTATTCCATCTAGCTACATTGCTCCGCACTGTGTGTGTTTATATACTTGTATATTTATTCCACCTAGCTGCAATGCTCCGTACTGTGGGTGTTTATATATTTACATATTTATTCCATCTAGCTACAATGCTCTGCACTGTGTGTTCATATATTCATATATTTATTCCATCCAGCTACAATGCTCTGCACTGTGTGTCTGTGTGTGTGTGTATATATATATATTTTATAGTAATACGTACATATGTATATTAGCTGCTCTTGCTTGCTTGTTTTTTTCTTGCCTTCTGATTGTTGCTCTGAGTGTTGCTATCCCTGTGCTGTTGCAATCCTGGAATTTCCCCGTTGTGGGACTAATAAAGGCTTATCTTATCTTATCTTATCTTATCTTATCTTATCTTTCTCCGGGTTTCTCTCAGCAGACGCAGCTCGTCCAGCTTGTTATCGAGGGAGCGGACGTTAGAGAGAATGAGCAACGGTACTGCTGGTCTGGAGGGGTTAGCCTTTAGCCTAGCATGGATCCCGGCCCTTTTTCCACGCTTTTTCTTGTGTTCGCTCCGCTTACGCCGCCTCCTCTCTCGAGTAGCTTCCAGCGGGGACTCTGCCAGAATTCCATGCTGGCATAGAATGTCCAAATCATAACCGATCGCCGCGATTCTTGCAGCGTGCAGAACCTTGATTTTTAATAAGGTCTCACGGTTGTAAGTTTTACAGAATGTACGTCTGGGAAGATCAAAAACACTCAAAACACTCACACTCGCTGATGCCAAGAGGGGCCGCTGCGTCCATGCGCGCTGCCGCCATCTTCATACTTCTTCTTCATGTCTGCAGTAAAAACTATTGGATAGAAATAGAACTTTTGCTCCAATTTCCTCCACTTGGCAAAAAGTGGGCCGGTCTTGGGCATGAAACTCCCAGGCTGAAAATTGGTCCCACTCCGGCCCTGTGCGAGTGTTTTATCCTTCAACGTACACAAAATCTTTCATCCATTCTGTAGGATAGAGAATAAGTTTTTGAAGCCTCGGGATTATTTCTTTTGAACAAAACAATTATGGAAATAATGCAATTTAGAGTATTATATAAAGTTCACTGTTGCTGTTTTATATTGTGTGTGTGTGTGTGTGTGTGTGTGTGTGTGTGTGTGTGTGTGTGTGTGTGTGTGTGTGTGTGGGTGGGTGGGTGGGTGGGTGTGTGTGTGTGTGTGTGTGTGTGTGTGTGTGTGCTTCCGTGCTTCCGTGTCCACCCCGATGGCCCTGCCCCCGGAAAAAAGTTCAAGCTCAGGAATTTTTTTTTCTTTAACCCCTGAACACAAGTAAGCACAAAATGCAGTTTTTAAATTAAAGTGTTTATTATTAAGGGAAAAAAAATCCTAACCTACATGGCCCTGTGTGAAAAAGTGATTGCCCCCTAAACCTATTAACTGGTTGGGCCACCCTTAGCAGCAACAACTGCAGTCAAGCGTTTGCGATAACTGGCAATGAGACTTTTACAGCGCTGTGGAGGAATTTTGGCCCGCTCATCTTTGCAGAATTGTTGTAATTCAGCCACATTGGAGGGTTTTCGAGTATGAACCGCCTTTTTAAGGTCATACCACAACATCTCAATCGGATTCAGGTCAGGACATTGACTAGGCCACTCCAGAGTCTTCATTTTGTTTTTCTCAAGCCATTCAGAGGTGGACTTGCTGGTGTGTTTTGGATCATTGTCCTGCCGCAGAACCCAAGTGCTCGTCAGCTTGAGGTCACAAACAGATGGCCAGACATTCTCCTTCAGGATTTTTTGGTAGACAGCAGAATTCATGGTTCCATTTATCACATCAAGTCTTCCTGGTCCTTAAGCAGCAAAACAGCCCCAGACCATCACACTACCACCACCAAATTTTACTGATGGTATGATGTTCCTTTTCTAAAATGCTGTGTTACTTTTATGTTGGATGTAATGGGACACACACCTTCCAAAAAGTTTTTTGTTTCGTTAGTCCACAGAGTATTTTCCCAAAAGTCTTGGGGATCATCAAGAGGTTTTTTGGCAAAGCTGAGATGAACCTTTATGTTCTTTTTGCTTAACACTTTTTTACACCACTGTAGCCTACTATAAAAATGATTAAGGGATAAGGGGGGGATAAGGACCTGTACTTATATAGCGCTTTTCTTGCCTCAAAGACCACTCAAAGTGCTTCACTAGCACTAACCCTCTGGTAAGCTATTTATCAAAGACAATACTGAATAAGTAAAATGAATTTTTACTTTGTTTTGGGCAAAAGAAAGTGACATGCTTACACAAAAACCCAAGAGCAGACAACAGGCTCAATTAGAATCACAATGATTTTTATTGATAAAGTGGATGTGTGTGGAAGTGTGTGTGTAGAGCGGGTGAGGTCTGGCAACCCTGCAGAGAGAGAGGGGAGAAGAGAATATGAGTTTCTCTGCAACAATAGACTGAATTGGCTGAATAATTAATAATCTTACGGAGCAGGGGAAGTAGCAGAAGCACAAAGAAGCACATCTGTCCTTTTCCAGGTTACCAGGGTCCTGCTGAGGTGAAAAGGTGCCCGTGCTGATGATTACAGTGCAGGTGCAGGTGAAAACCTCCGATAAGGGGGAAAGAGGAGAGAGTCAGTCCGGGGAAATAGAGGCACTTACTGAGCTGGAGAGAGGGAGGGGTCTCTGGCACACGGGCTGAGCTCCGGTCCACTGCCTGGAGCTGGGGAAGGTCCACCTGGGGGTTGGTCAACCTGTGCACAGGGAACAGAAGCAGGAGGAGGCAGGAGAAGAAGGAGATTAAATCCAATAGCGGTAGCTTACAGTAGAGTTGGGGAGACGAAACTCCCAGATGAAGAGGTGCAGATAACTTGGATGAAAGGGAGGCAAAACTCCCTGCGGAAGAGAAGGGTAAACTCGAGATATGGAGTTCTTTTACCCTGTTGGAGTGTTGACATCTCCTTGCAGGAGTGCAGGGCTCCATTCCTAATAAAGGCAGCAATTAGTAGGAGCAGGTGTGGATGCCGCTGCAGCTGTGGAAGATATTAAGTGAACAGGGAAAACACACAGCATGGATCACCACAGAAAGAGTTTGCAGTTCTCCTTAAAGGACAGTGTTATACTAATATTTCTTTATTAATTAGTTTAAAATGTTATACTTAAAATGTTAAGTAAATGGTTCAAAGGTACAGCTGTTACATTAGAAACTAGAGTGCACTCAGAAACAGCATACTTCTGCCAAGGCTGCATCCCTCCCTCCCTTTGTCCTCTCCTCCACCCCTTTGCCCGTCCATATAGCCATCCATCTGTACATTGTGAGATAGGGCCCTGGAGGAGGTATGCACTCATGGATCACCTCCAACATCTAATGAGTTCAAATTTGGGCCAAGGCCCACCTCTGGTGAGAATGTCATCCAAATCCATCTGTGAGTTTTTGCCTGATCCTGCTTACAGACAGAGAAGCAGTCGTAATTCAGGACAAGAGAGGCTCACATGCAGAGCTGCTATGAACACTTAGACTATGAACTATGAATAGCTATGAATGAACACTTAGACTCAGAAGTACAAAGTTCACCAGTTTATTGTGAAAAACAACACTTAAAACACAAATCTAAATAAAAGTGCTCAACTAAGGAAAAGCGCAACACAAAAATGCACGCTTAAATTTAAACACAAAACCGGTGCTGCTGGAGTGCACCCAGCCTACGGGAGAAGAGCAGAAAGAGATGATTAGGGACAGAATCTCCAGAAAAGCAGAATAAGATTAGGAGAATACTCTTACTGCTGATAGCAGAGGAGCCTGGCGTGAAACTCCTGCGTGGAACCAGGGAAACGGGAAGACGGTTGACCTGGGTGGACGTCTGGCGTCTTCTTGGTCAGGCAAGCGTGAACAGCCCCAGAGTACACACCGCTAAGGTGGTAGCAAACCTAAGGAGAGAGGACGACACAGGGAATGAAACATAGATCAAACCATGAGAAATAATATAACGTGGCGTAGACTTCAGGTAGCAAACCTAACGATCCAGCAGTGATCTTCTCACACGCTAGCTCTTAAATATGCTGGGTAATTAGGAAGCAGCAGGTGTAGTTGATACTCTGGAGCCGGGAAGATAGGAATAGGAGTGGGGGGGGGGCACGCTCACCTGATCATCACAGAAAAGGCGACACAGAATACAATTTCATACAATTTCACAGAAATTGTAGACTGTTTCTACAATTCACTGTTTCTACCATATCTTAACTACTGTGTAGAGGTCTGGGGAAACACCTTCAAGACCAACCTACAGCCAATATGCACATGACAAAAAAAAGCTATAAGGATAATAAATAATGTAGGATATAGAGACCATACCAACTCGTTGTTTTTAAAGTCACATGCCATAAAGTTCATGGATTTAGTTAAATATAAGACAGCACAAGTAATGTACAGGGCAATTAATAATCAACTCCCAACTAATATACAAAAAATATTCAAAAAAAGAGACAATTATAATTTGAGAGGTGACTTAAACCTTACAAAACCTAAGGTACGAACAACTAAGAAAAGTATGTGCGTATCTGTCTGTGGGGTGGATTTGTGGAACAGTCTGGAGCTGGAACTAAAACTATGTACAAACAGAAATCAATTCAAAAATAGGTATTGTGGAGGAAAAATAAGTTCAGGCGAGGTACGATGAGCTGTGAGGTTGCAGAGTTTTATTTTCCTCCAACATCATGAGACACACTGTAGCGCTGTGCGCCGTGTTGTGCTGTGTGTGCTATTGAGGCATGTATAGCAAGCTCTTTTATACATGTCATACAAAGAGAGAGAATGCATGGCACATTTGCATATTGATATACATATCAGTCAATACATATCAATCACGTGACCAACTGGCACCCGAACTTCCTCTCCTTAATCCGAGGATGTATAACAATAATCCATTGTTCTGATTGTCTCCTAGGGGCTCTCTGTCCGTATGCAAATTGCCCTCTGCTTCCTGCCGGCTAGCTGAGTGTGAGGATTGAATGTCCATGTAGATTGTGGTGGGTCACCACAGAGCTCCCCCAGAACACTCAGCAGGCATTGTGACACCCCCCACTCCCCCCGTCGTTTGGCTCCAGCTCCGGATTCCAGCACGTTGAACGGCCGTGGATCGTGGGCGCACGGGCCGGTGTGTTTTGTGCGTAATGGAACAAGACGGTGATCGGCCAGCTTTAGGGAGTGAGGTGCGGGAAAAGCGCTGTGAAGGAGGAGGGGGAGGGGGGTGGGAGTAAGTGAGTGCCAGCTCGGGACGTCAAAGGTGTCTGGGCCGCGTAAAAATTGTGTGTGGATCCACGATGGTGAGGGACTTTCCCGGTAAACCTGGCGGAGATCCACAGCGGCTGTGAAAAAAACATTTTATCTGACTCCTCTCGCGGCTCGATCCAGGGAGGATGTGGGGAAGGCGAGCGGCCAAATTCCCCGAGGATGCGTAGCGGCTGTGAAACAACTGCAGCTGTGTGAGGGTGTGAGGCGGTTTTGCTTTTAGGTGCGGGAAGCAGCCCTAAAGTCATCGGTGAAAGCAATTGGCTAAATTCCCCTTGTGCGCCGTGGCTGAGAAACCCATACAAAGTCTTGTGTGCGGGCTGCACATCTGCTCCAGGAGCGTGAGCAGCCCTGAAGGTTCCGAGGGTGGCGATTGGCCGTTTTTCTTGGGCATGTGCAGCGGCGGAGGACGATGTATCAGTCTGTGGAGTCGGTTTGTCTCTGTGCGTGGTGCGCACTTGGCGCCGTGACCACATAACTGGCAGTTGCGCTGTCCTCGTAATCCTGCGGTGTGCATGCAGGGCTTCTGTGCGTGGGAGGTCCGCTGTCCAGAGTTTAGTCAGAGTCAGGGAGCTCGGTGGAAATCAACACAGTCGATGATTGTCCCCGTTCTGGCTGCTTCCTTCGTTCGCTCGTGTCATTCATGGTGCGTTTTGGTCCCCAGCACTGCGCTCCGGAGAGGATGAAGAGGTTGCAGGCATTCTCTGGTCCTCTGTGTCCACAGCGCGGTGAGAGGGAGCAGACGGTCATTCTCTCTCATCATGTCACCAGTGTGGAGGGAAGAGATCAGGCAAGGGGCGCACCATGACGCGTGCTGGGGCTTTCCCGCTCAGGGTCATCTCCGGGGTGTTTGCCTCGTGTTCCATTCTTCGTCAAGGGTCACCAGTGTGGAGGAAAAATAAGTTCAGCCGAGGTATGACGAGCTGTGAGTTTGCAGAGTTTTATTTTCCTCCAACATCATGAGACACACTGTAGCGCTGTGCGCCGTGTTGTGCTGTGTGTGCTATTGAGGCATGTATAGCAAGCTCTTTTATAGATGTTATACAGAGAGACAGAATGCATGGCACATTTGCATATTGATATATATATCAGTCAATACATATCAATCGCATGACCAGCTGGCGCCCGGACTTCCTCTCCTTAATCTGGGGATGTATAACAATAATCCATTGTTCTGATTGTCTCCTAGGGGCTCTCTGTCCGTATGCAAATTGTCCTCTGCTTCCTGCCGGCTAGCTGAGTGTGAAGATTGAATGTCCATGTAGATTGTGGTGGGTCACCACAGTATAAACATTATTTGCTGAAAGGATATGCTAGAGGGGTAGTATTAATATGTGCAAGTCACTATGCTCACTCTGGGATATTATGTTATGGTAGGAGGGACAGTACTGTGCATATCTGTGTATATCTGTGTTGTTTGGGGCTGAGTTTGGATGTATGGACCATATGTATGTTGGGATAGATGGGTGTCAGTGTTGATGTGTATAAAATATAGTTGTCTACTTGGGATCTTAATTGAGGTAATATGTATATATTTCACATGGATTGTGTTTAGGGAAAAGAGGAGTTGGAGTAAATAAGTGTTAACTTTTTTATTGCACTTGTCATTTGTTTTGTTTTTTTGTTCGGAATAAAGTATCTATCTATCTATCTATCTATCTATCTATCTATCTATCTATCTATAAGGCAGCTAAAACAATATGACTACATTATAATGACAAGACTGTCATAATTGTATTGACCATACATTGGGGCTGGGCAATTCCACCTAAATCAGCATCATGGTTTATGGAATCTGTCAGGTCAGTTTTTGTTGTTTTTTTGTTGTTTTTTTTTTTCTCGCTGATCTCTTTTCCCTTATAGTTTACTGACAAGGTTCATAATTATTAAGCAATATTACAAAACAGTGCAGGTATCATATCACTGGGGTGCATAGTAAATGAACATAATAGAACAGGAGTATTGTGATTTCATAAACAAAAAAATTAAACATTGTCCAGTGCTGAAGTTTACTGTTTATATACTGTGTGGGTCATGTTTTTTTTTATTTATTATTTTAACCTTTATTTATATAGGGTAGTTCTATTGAGAGGGGACCTCTCTTTTTCAAGGATGCCCTGTTCACACTCACACAGTTACACATTCACACCTGGAAGCTGTCCAGTACAACTAACTACAGACTGACCTGTGGCCACTGAGCAGCTCCACTGGAGCATTTAGGGTTAAGGGCCTTGCTCAAGGGCACCACAGTGGGGTTAAGGAAGGTGATGCAAACACTGCTATGTTATCTGTCCCACCCAGACCTGATCTGCCGGTCCAGGGATCAAACCCGCGACCCTCCCCTCACCAGTTCACATCCCTCACCATTAGGTCACCACTGCCCTAATGGTTCACATTCTTGTCTGCCGGTGTTCTGTCGATTTGTGCTGCCCTATCAAAAAATGCTACTGGTAACAATGATCGATAGCAAAGTCTGTTGGTTTATGCTACTTTGTCAAAAACTGCTACCATTGCTTACCGGTATGATTTGTGTATATTCTGCAGATCATATAAATGTTTAATATGTTCAATTAGTCCATAATATTCAGTTTAGTTATTTTATTTTCTTTAATTCCTTTGCTCCGTCTGATTGCCAAATTTATTATAAACTTTAAAAATTTCCATTTCTGTATGTGAAACATTATTTCCACTAACTACAAACAATATTGTTTATTTATTGTTTAATTTTCAATACCCATTTATTGTAAATTACTTTTCTGTTGATTAGTTTCCGTCAAAACTATGGGGATTAATTTGTGATCAGAAAGTGGAGAATATTATATGAAGACCAGTTGAAGACTGGAACCAAGGAGCTTAAAAAGGAGGAGGGAAATGAAGATCACCTTTTACCTTGTGGAAGTAGGTCAGTAGTGCTCTGCTCTATGCGGCTGTGGTGTAAAACTACCTTATCAAATATAGGAAAGAAATTTCTCCAAGCTTCTTCCTGAAGCTAACTGTACACAAGAGGGTCATATGAGCCACAAATCAATCCGATTGTAAGAATAGCTGGCGTTGCTCCATGTACATTCTGAACATTTTAATATACCAGTATTCCCCATTACATTTTGGAGATGATCCTTGAGGGACAGAAGGACCCTTGGCAGAGGTATGCACTCTCTGAGTGCTTTTCTACTTCTAGCATTCTTTTACCTTACTCTCAAGACAAGGGACACAATTTTGGGCAATTTTAATCAGTAGTTTTCTTCTAGTTTAAATGTTGTTGACCAGATGCATTCAGGCAAGACTTGTTTGCATGGAGGTTGGCGTCCTTGAGCAGAACAGCAATGTTGTATGTCAGCATACATCAGATTAATTTTGGCTACCTTTGGACAATGGAAACCCAGCCATTTGTGTGTATGTGTGTGTGTGGGGGGGGGGGGGGGGACAAGCCAGTGTACTCCTAGTGCTGGTTCCAAGCCCGGGTAAATGGGGGGTTGCGTCAGAAAAGTCATCTGGCATGAAATCTTTTCCAAATCAAACATGTGGATCATCAAAAATTAGAATTCCCTACTGGATTGGTCAAGGTCCAACTTAATGTCATGAAGTAAGACATGGAGAGGATTGGTGTTACAGATGAGTATGCAAGGAAGAGGGTGAGATGGAGGCAGATGATTGCTTTGGCAACCACTAAAGGATTATGAAAAAAAAAAATTATATGCTTAAAAACAACGCTCACACACACATCTGCATTTTAAACAATGATTCTGGACAGAAAATTTTTATCTGAGATATCCACCAACTCCACAAAGACCACCAGAAGTTGTCTGTCTTTCCCCTAAATGCCAATTAATCATTGAGTTCCAAAGATTGACTGCTTTGGTGCAAATACAAAGTTAGTGAGACAAAAGACTAATTGTGTGTTTGTATTTATATACAGGTGCATCTCAATAGATTAGAATGTTTCATGTTTCATTTTATTAGAAGTTTGTCATGGCAGGAAAACACAGCATAAAAACACCTTGTTAAAAAGCATGGATCCTGAATTGAGACAAACATACAATAAAAAGTGTGATTGTTCTCCATCCATCCATCCATCCATCTTCTACCGTTTTTCCGGAGGTCCAGGTCGCGGAGGCAGCAGTTCACGCAGAGAAGCCCAGACTTCCCTCTCCCCAGCCACCTGCTCCAGCTCTTCAGAGGGGATACCAAGGTGTTCCCAGACCAGCTGGGAGACATAGTCTCTCCACCGAGTCCTGGGTCTGCCCCGGGGTCTCCTCCCAGCTGTCCCATATGGTCTAGCGGTTAGGATTCCTGGTTTTCACCCAGGCGGCCCGGGTTCGACTCCCGGTATGGGAACAGTATTTTCCCCTCATGGATCGTCACCTTATCGTGGTGGCGGGGTTTGCGTGCCCCAGTGATCCCAGGAGCTATGCTGTCCAGGGCAATTTGCCTCTGATAGGGTCTCCCAAGACAAACTGGTCCTGGGTGAAGGGCCAGACTAAGAACGATCCAACAGATTCTCATGATAAATTGTATATCAAGGATTCAGTGTACCCCGCCCGGTATGGGGTTACCGGGGCCCCACCCTGGAGCCAGGCCTGGGGGAGGGGCTCAAAGGCTAGCGTCTGGTGGCCGGGTTTCCACCCATGGGACCCGGTCGGGCTCAGCCCGAAGGAGTTACATGGGTCCGCCCTCCAGTGGGTTCACCACCTGCAGGAGGGATCATGGGGGTCCGGTGCTATGTGGATTAGGTGGCGGTCAAAGGCGGAGACCTTGGCGGACTGATCCCAAGCTTTCTAAACTGGCTTTTGGTGATTGTTCTCACTAAATTAAATCTACAACTCATCAATCCAAAAAACAAAATTGCTTTTAGTACAGTTTAAAAGTATGGGGAATGAAAGTTAATTTATGTCTTTTGGGTTTACTCCTGGGTACAAGTTCTCTCAGCCACTGAAGAGAATAAGCATCTGGAGGGGCAGCAGACAGGAAGCTGTGCAGGGGGGAAGAGCTGGCCCTCAGGGTGTTGGTGAAGGTACTTTGTCTCTCCGCTCACTTAGGGTGGGAAGAGAGAAATGTGGGATGCCAATTATTCTACAATACCACTTCTGTACCTTCTCTAACTCTTCAGAGAGGCCATTTGTGAGACCTCCCCAAACTGGACTGGCATATTCCAGAACCGGACAAATGAAGGTCAGATAAATTTGTTTTAAGACATCAGGTGGGAGGCCAGCTCTTTTAGCCACACAAAGGTAGCAAATCCTGAGTCTTGTTTTAGACAGCATGTAGTTGACAAGGGCATCCCATGACATGGGCATCCCATGACAAATCTGATGAGATCTGAACTCCAAGCAACTTAAATATGGAGATTCTACTGATGTTATGACCAGAGACCATTGGCAGTGGAGGAGAGAGAATTTCAGTCTGTCTTCTTGTACTAATAACCATATCCATGTTTTTAGCTCCATTTACGATCAGAGAGAAGTCCTGTCCCCATACAGACACAGAGTCCAAGGCCTTCTTGGTCAGGCCAGGTAAAGACCCCATCAGCAGCTCAGTGAGTGTTAGATCATCAACATATTTCACAGGGAAAACAGAGGAAGGAAGACTTGAGTCCAGACTGTTGATACAGATCACAAAAAGTAATGGTGATAATATCCCACCCTGAGGGACACCAGCTGAGACTGAACAAAAAGAGGGCGTACAAGTTGCCCACTGCACCCTTTGCTCTCTGTCACTTAGATAACTCCTCACAATAAGCCAGAGTGAGCGTCTAACATGCATATTGGCCAGGTAGTAAAGCAGCTGATAGTGGTTAACTGTGTCAAAAACACGAGAGAAGTCAACTAACACAGCATGAACATCCTTCTTGGGACTGCTGTTGAGTGCTTCATGCCAGCATTGAAGAGTGTGGATCAGAGCAGTGACAGTTGATCTTCTGGACATGAAACCATGCTGGGTTGAGATGATTTTTGAAGCTGTGTCCTCAAGGAGAACATCCTTTAGAATCTCTTCAAATACTTTTCCAACACAGCTGACCAATGAGATTTGATGGTTGTCTACTGGGAAGGTGGGCTTGGCTTTCTTAGGAATAGCTCTAACCAGTGCCTTTTTCCCATACATTTTGAAAAATATTATGTTGGATGCATGAATTAAAAATATCACACATACAGTGGGGCAAAAAAGTATTTAGTCAGCTACCAATTGTGCAAGTTCTCCTACTTAAAAGATGAGAGAGGTCTCCAATTTTCATCATAGGTAAACCTCAACTATGAGAGACAAAATGAGAAAAAAAAATCCAGAAAATCACATTGAAGGATTTTTAATGAATTAATTGGTAAATTCCTCAGTAAAATAAGTATTTGGTCACCGACAAACAAGCAAGATTTCTGGCTCTCACAGACCTGTAACAACTTCTTCAAGAGGCTCCTCTGTCCTCCACTCATTACCTGTATTAATGGCACCTGTTTGAACTCGTTATAAGTATAAAAGACATCTGTCCACAACCTCAAACAGTCAGACTCCAAACTCCACTATGGCCAAGACCAAAGAGCTGTCAAAGGACACCAGAAACAAAATTGTAGACCTGCACCAGGCTGGGAAGACTGAATCTGCAATAGGTAAACAGCTTGGTGTGAAGAAATCAACTGTGGGAGCAATTATTAGAAAATGGAAGACATACAAGACCACTGATAATCTCCCTCGATCTGGGGCTCCATGCAAGATCTCACCCCGTGAGGTCAAAATTATCAAGAGAATGGTGAGCAAAAATCCCAGAACCACATGGGGGGACCTAGTGAATGACCTGCAGAGAGCTGGGACCAAAGTAACAAAGGCTACATCAGAAACACACTACGCCGCCAAGGACTCAAATCCTGCAGGGCCAGACGTGTCCCCCTGCTTAAGCCAGTACATGTCCAGGCCCGTCTGAAGTTTGCTAGAGAGCATTTGGATGATCCAGAAGAGGACAATGTCACATGGTCAGATGAAACCAAAATAGAACTTTTTGGTAAAAACTCAACTTGTCGTGTTTGGAGGAGAAAGAACACCATACCTACTGTGAAGCATGGGGGTGGAAACATCATACTTTGGGGCTGTTTTTCTGCAAAGGGACCAGGACGACTGATCCGTGTAAAGGAAAGAATGAATGGGGCCATGTATCGTGAGATTTTGAGTGAAAACCTCCTTCCACCAGCAAGGGCATTGAAGATGAAACTTGGCTGGGTCTTTCAGTATGACACTGATCCCAAACAGACCGCCCGGGCAACGAAGGAGTGGCTTCGTAAGAAGCATTTCAAGGTCCTGGAGTGGCCTAGCCAGTCTCCAGATCTCAACCCCATCTTTGGAGGGAGTTGAAAGTCTGTGTTGCCCAGCGACAGCCCCAAAACATCACTGCTCTAGAGGAGATCTGCATGGAGGAATGGGCCAAAATACCAGCAACAGTGTGTGAAAACCTTGTGAAGACTTACAGAAAACGTTTGACCTCTGTCATTGCCAACAAAGGGTATATGACAAAGTATTGAGATGAACTTTTGTTATTGACCAAATACTTATTTTATCAAGGAATTTACCAATTAATTCATTAAAAATTCTTCAGTGTGATTTTCTGGATTTTTTTTTTCTCATTTTGTCTCTCATAGTTGAGGTATACCTATGATGAAAATTGGAGACCTCTCTCATCTTTTAAGTGGGAGAACTTGCACAATTGGTGGCTGACTAAATACTTTTTTACCCCACTGTAATAGGTGCCAATTCTTCATGAAGTCTTTAAAACCTAAGCAAGAATGTAGTCCAGTCCAGCTGCCTTAGACACATTAACTTTACAGTGTCTGGTTTTAACTTGTCCAATGCTCAGAGATAGAATGATGGCCGTTGTCAACAAATGAGTGATTTCCTCTACAGATGGCAGGGGGTGATCCACCTTGTCCCATACTGAAGCAAAGTGCTTAGCCAGCATGTCACACTCAAGCTGCAATGTATTGGAGTCTTGTGAGACAGCCGTCTGACCAGCCTCCTCCCTTCCCATGAGAACTTTTACAGATTTAAACCAATTCTTGGAGTTTGAGTGCCGCAAATCCTCTACCTCCTTCTTGTAATACTGTTTTTTGGCACTCCCAATTTTGTCAGAAACAGTTATTTTCAGTTTTCTGTATCTTTGTCACAAGAACAGTAGTAATATTGTCTTTCTTTTATTAGGTTTTTTATGTGCACAGTCATCCAGGGCTTGTCATTATCAGTGACAGCAACTCTTTTCAGTGATCAAAACGATCAAAACGACTCTCTTCAATGATCTCTTCAGTGATCAAAATGTTTATTTATTTCAGTAATTCAATTCAAAATGTGGTTAGTTTTGATGTTGGCTTACAGCCAACGAAAGCCCAAAATTCAATTTCTCAAAAAATTTGAATATAGAATTTAAAAAAGTGGAATTTTAATAGAAACTTACTGAAAAGTATGTCCATGTACACACTCTATACTTGGTTGGGGCTCCTTTTGCATGAATTACTGCATCAATGTGATGTAGCATGGAGGGGATCTGAGGTCACTTAGCCCAGGTTGCTTTGATAGCGGTTTTCAGCTCATCTGCATTGTTGGGTCTAGTGGCTCTCATCATCCTCTTGACAACATCTCAGATTCTCAATGAGGTTTAGGTCAGACAAATTTGCTGGCATATCAAGCAGAGTGATACTATGGATATTAAACCAGGTATTGGCACTTTTGGTAGTGTGGGCAGATGCCGAGTCCTGCTGGAAAATGAAAATGAAAGCTTGTCAGCAGAGGGAAGCATGAAGTGCTCTAAAATTTCCTGGTAGATGGTTGTGTAACCCAGGTTAAAGGAGATGAAGTCAGTAAAAAAGGATAAACATGAGAAATTGTATTGGTATTGATATTGGTATTGGCAGCCTGTGCAGTATTGAAGGGAGCCAGTAGGAGAGTTTTGGTGTTGAATTACAACCAATCAGGTGTGATTCCCAACATCCTTTGCTGCTCTATTTTAGGAGCGAGTTGGATTGTGTCAGCCATTTTGTCAGTGCAGCGCCACGGGTGTTTCCCTCTGCCAGACTGGACACCCTGTGCAGGCTACTAGCTAATTGTCATCACTGTAGCTCCATTCTGCTGTACCTGGTAAAAGTGTAGGCATGAAAACAACATTAAGAGGTGAGTAATAAGTTCACTGGTTGATAGAAATGTGAAGGATATGAGTGAAAAATAGTCTGCTAGTCCCTGTGTCATTCCACTTTTTTCTAATGGAGCCACTGATCCAAGATTTTCACCAGATAGCAGTAACAATGCAAGTGATCCATACATACAAAGAAATCAAGGCAACTATATTCACAAAACAAGTTATATTTAATAAAGTGGAATGACACAGGGACTAAGTATTGAACACATGAAGAAAAAGCGGTGCAAAAAGGCATAGAAAGCCAAGAAAACAGCTGAAATCCATCAGAATTGAGGAAGCCATCCCGTCCCCCATTGGTAAAAATTAATTTTAGCTGGTTAAGTCCTAACTGATAGTTTTTAAAAAGGTCTGTGAATATCAGATTGTCACACCACAAAGAACTCTTGATTGGTAGAATCAAAGAGCTCTCTCTAGACCTTTGCAATCTTATTATTGCAAAACACGATGACGGCATTGGTTGCAGGTGCATTTCTAAACTGCTGAATGTTCCAATGAGCACTGTTGGAGCCATCATTCCGAACTGGAAAGAACATCATTTTACCATAAACCGGCCATGACCAGGAGCTGAAGAAAAAGCTCCTTTGCTCCATTGCTAAAGAAAAGCATCAGAGAAAAATATTTGCAATATGAGAATGAAGACCAGGTAGATTTGGGTCTGTCCCAGTTCTCATTTGTACCCCTACCCCTTCGCCTACCCCTGTGAATTGGGACACTCCTTCATGGCTGCACAACATTGGTAGTTGCTGATGGATTTAACCTAAATGGACACTACCTGTTTTCACCAGAAAAAAAAGAAGAGAAAGAAAAAGAAAACCGACTAAAAAAAAAAAAACAGTACTCAATGGGAGTTGTAGTTTCATAGTCTCGCATTGCAACAGGTTTATTTTTTGAGATGCTGTTTGAGAAAATAACTACAGCCAGCCAAAGTGGCTAGTGGATGTGGCTGTCTTACTGGCCACTGCTAAAATCCACCAGCCACTGGTCAGTTCGCCGGTGTTAATATCAAGCCCTGCACCACAATACCTTGTGGGGATGGACTCTTTTGTTTCATCTGAAAATGCAAAGAAAAGGAAGCAAAGTGTGCTAAATCGCTAGCATGCTAACTACTAGCTACCAGCTAGGTATGGTGTTCTGGATACGTTTTGATCTGGGAACCTCTGCAGTACAGACTCAACAGGTATATGTTTTATTAACACTTATTACTTTTGAACTTGACAATATTTAATTTGTTTACATGCGTGTGAAATGACAATAGACGTTTTCATGCCGATTGAGATGCTTAGCATCAGTTACTGGCTACATTTAGAAGGGACCATTTTTTCTCAGCTGTGCAAAATAATTGGTCAAACAAACAAATCATAGTATTTCGTACAGTACTGCTGTTTTTTTTAATAAATTGTGCTTGCCGGAATGGTTGTATAAAAGCAATATTACATTCATGTCTTTACAATATCAATTTATATACTAACTATACTAACTAGGGGTGTGATACTCTAATGCCCTGTAATGCCTTTTTTGTGTGTGGGGGGGGGAGGAGGGGGGTCGCTATACTTCAGCTTCTCTTGATACTTCAGCTTTTCCCTTTTGTGCTGAATTTCATTTTTCCAAACATGCTGGTACTATTGCCCCTGTAAAGGTAAAATAAATCACTTACTGGCCTGCAGAGGATTTTCTGGGGGGAAAATGAACTATTTTATAGGTGTCTAGACAGCAAACACAGCTTTCATGAAATGGATAAAGGTCAAATCACTATTGTATGGTATCAATCAGTGACAGATAGGACCAGTAGAAATTGCAGTTTATTACTTTAAGCTTTTCTCATCGACAAGTCAGACTGAAAAGTAATGCATTTGCCCTGCTCGCCAGTATTATAAGAAGTGTGTACATATCTTTGTAAACAGATCCATACTGATGCATAAACAAGTGAGATGGAAGCATCAATGTGAAAACAGCTCACACAGCAGAGAGACAAGAGTAAGATCCATTGATATATGAGGGCTATCAGGTTTGATGAAATCAGCCGTGTAGGGGCAGGGAAGTCAGAACAAAGACAGAGTTACTGTAACAACACAAGGACACTCCCTTGCACAGACACACACACATACACACGAGCCCACAGCTAAGAGATAAGGGTATTTCCTAAATCCTATCCCAATGTACTTGTTCGTCCCTCAAACACTGTGTATACTCCCTAAATAGATTAAAGTGGTTTGGAGAAAGTGCGTGTATGCGAGTGTCTGCGTGTGGGACAGTGCAGCTCCATTAGATTGACTGAGATTTCCATCTCTCAGTTCTCTGGCATCTCGGAATAACCTCGTATCTGGACACACACGTACACACAACACTCACCTGAGCATGACTTACTGCCAGAGTGATGACAAGGACAAAGATAGACAGGAAGTGAAAAGGGAGGGCATTTAGGAATGAAGAAGAAGCTGGGTGGGAGAGGGATACTGTCAGCAAGCACTATTCAGTTATTAATTTGCTCATAGTTACCTAGGTTTTGGTATAGAAATATATAGGTGTCTAGACAAGGAAGTCATAACAAAGACCTGGTATACATATATATATACAGTGGTGTGAAAAAGTGTTTGCCCTGGCTTGCCTCCGGCTGTAGTGTTTTAACACTACAGCCGGAACCGGAAGTTCCGCCCATAATCGTTCCTACAGCGACACCCCCAGGAAAAAGGTGTGTATATGTGTGTGTATATATATATATATATATATATATATATATATATATATATACATACACACACAGTGGTGTGAAAAAGTTTGCCGCCTTCCCGATTTCTCATTTTTTTGTATGTTTGTCACCCTTAAATGTTTCAGATCATCAAACAAATTTAAATATCAGACAAAAATAACAAAAGTAAACACAAAATGCAGTTTTTAAATGAAGATGTTGATCATTAAGGGAAAAAAAATCCAAACCTGCATGGCCCTGTGTGAAAAAGTGATTTACCCCTAAACCTAATAACTGGTTGGGCCACCCTTAGCAGCAACAACTGCAATCAAGTGTTTGTGATTACTGGCAATGAGTCTTTTACAGCGCCGTGGAGGAATTTTGGCCCACTCATCTTTGCAGAATTGTTGTAATTCAGCCACATTGGAGGGTTTTTGAGTATGAACCACCTTTTTAAGGTCATGCCACAGCATTTCAATCAGATTCAGGTCAGGACTTTGACTAGGCCACTCCAAAGTCTTTATATTGTTTTTCTTAAGTCATTCAGAGGTGGACTTGCTGGTGTGTTTTGGATCATTGTCCTGCTGCAGAACCCAAGTGCACTTCAGCTTGAGGTCACGAACAGATGGCTGGACATTCTCATTCAGGATTTTTTGGTAGACAGCAGAATTCATGGTTCCATTTACCACAGCAAGTCTTCCAGGTCCTGAAGCAGCAAAACAGCCCCAGACCATCATACTACCACCACCATATTTTACTGCTAGTATGATGTTCCTTTTCTGAAATACACCTTCCAAAAAGTTCAACTTTTGTCTTGTCAGTCCACAGAATATTTTCCCAAAAGTCTTGGGGATCATCAAGATGTTTTCTGGCAAAATTGAGAGGAGCCTTTATGTTCTTTTTGCTCAACGGTGGTTTTCGTCTTTGAACTCTGCCATGCAGGCTATTTTTGCCCAGTCTCTATCTTATGGTGGAGTCATGAACACTGACCTTAACTGAAGCAAGTGAGGCCTGCAGTTCTTTGGATGTTGTTGTGGGGTCTTTTGTGACCTCTTGGATAAGTCGTCCCTGCTCTCTGGGGTAGTTTTGGTCTCCCGGCAACTCCTGGGAAGGTTCACCACTGTTTCACGTTTTTGCCATTTGTGGATAATGGCTCTCACTGTTGGTTGCTGGAGTCCCAAAGCTTTAAAAATGGCTAGAAAATTGAACTCAGCTTTCCAAAGATGTAATATACCACAGTTTATTTATGTTTTAACAGAGGGGCGATCACTTTTTCACACAGGGCCATGTAGGTTTGGATTTTTTTTACCCTTAATAATAAACACCTTCAATTAAAAACTGCATTTTGTGTTTACTTGTGTTATCTTTGTCAAATAGTTAAATTTGTTTAATGATCTGAAACATTTAAGTGTGACAAACATACAAAAAAATGAGAAATCGGGAAGGGGGCAAACACTTTTTCACACCACTGTGTGTATATATATATATATATATATATATATATATACACCTTTTTCCTGGGGGTGTTGCTGTAGGAACGATTATGGGCGGAACTTCCGGTTCCGGCTGTAGTGTTAAATCAGTCAGCAAGAGGGGGAGTAGCAGGAGCATTTAAAGTAGCATTTTTAAAAGTTTTTCAAATTCATTTTAATGTATAGTCCACATATGTGCTTTGCACTCAAGTGGCAGCTAATTTCAACACTTGTAGTTTTGTATTTTTTGAACGTTTTGGCGTAGTGCTGATACTTGTTGCTGGTGTTCGTGGTTGTGCCATAAACTGTATAAATGGAGGCTTCTCACCAGCAATGCATAGCTCATGCACTGAAAATGAAAAAGGACTGTTGGTGTGATCAGTGGTACAGATGCAAGCGCGCCAGATATGTTTTCACTTGTATGAATGTCACACATACGATGTTTATGCATCATATATGTCATCAAAATGAAGGCTGCATGGAGTAAAATAATAAATAAAAAATAGTAACAGTTTGCTTCCTAAGGCTTAACGATTCAATAAAGATGTCAAATAGTTTTTTGGGGGGGGTTTTGCATTTGTTGCACTGCCTTTGAACGATATGGGCTTGATATTAGTAACTTCATTATGCATTAATTTTTAAATTATCACAAAATATAGATCAATAAAATTTTGAACAACTGTCAGAAAAGGTCTGTACATGTTAAGTTAAACAAGCATTCAGGGCATGACAGCAGCATGGGCATTTTAATTTCGGGGGTAAAGCAAACAGCTGCAGCTGTCTGTATTTACCATGACAGCCAAGCACAGTGTTGTGGTTCTTTGTGGCTCTAAGTAGATGCTACATCTGCTGTAAAGTAAATTTGATTATGTCCATCTTTTAACAAAATGTATCCAACTTTATTGTGGTGGAAACATTGATATATCTCAGAGCTTTTATTTGTTTACAGCGTTAGCATCTTTGCAGCGGCACTAACAAATGGAGCTACTGTCTGCGAGGCCACATTTTAAGGTCATCTTCCCATCCCTCCATAGTCGTGGGAAGTGGTTTGATTATATTACTCTTTTTGAGGTGAAAAGGCTGTGTCCCCCCATTTTTGATGCCAAAGTCATTGTTTTTTGACAAGGAAAAGTGTCCCATTTCAGTGACAACCACACGTTCTAAGCGAGTACCGGAAGTTATGCCTATGATTCACGCAAGGCATCATGGGGGCAACGAATAAGGTGTGTGTATATATATATATACAGTATATATATATATATATGTATGTATGTATGTATGTATGTATGTATGTATGTATATGTGTGTGTGTATGTATGTGTGTGTGTACTGTGTGTATATATATATATATATATATATATATATATATATATATATATATATATATATATATATATAATTACATTAGATAACTTTATTTGCAAATGAATATAGTATATACAGTAGAAATATAGAAATGCAGTAGCAAAGATAAAAATACTATACATTGTGCAAAGAGACATACATGTGCAAAGAAGTCAATTCAGAACAAATTAATACAATACTGCATATTTATAATAACATAATATACTATTCCTAGTTATATATATACTGAATATATATATATATATATATATATATATATATATATATATATATGTCACCCCAACAGACTGCTATGATGATGATGATGATAATTTATGTCTATATATATACAGTATATATATATATATAAATCAGAAAATAAGTATTGAACACGAAAACATTTTTCTCATTAAACATATTTCTGATGGCGCCATTGACCTGAGATTTTCACCAGATATCAGTAACAACCCAAGCAATCCATACATACAAAGAAATCAAGGCAACCATGCTCACAAAACAAGTTATATTTAATAAAGTGGAATGACACAGGGAATGAGTATTGAACGTGCTTGGTGAATTCCTTTAATATTTATTAGAAAAGCCTTTGTTGTTAATAACAGCTTCCAGATGCCTTCTGTATGAAGAAAGAGAAATGGGTGAGTGTAAAGTAGCCCTTCACCTTTTCCAAACCTTCACACCACCATTACCCTAACTTTAGCTAAGTAATTTTATGGCCTAACCCAATCCATTACCTTAACCTTGACTACCTAAAAATGTATACCTAATAAAGGAAGTTAATTACTGAAACTGGAAGTGACTCACAGAGATATGAAAGTAAACACAGATGGCAGTGGAAAAAGAGGCAAGACAGGATACGAACTGGGGACTCCAGTCAGGGAGCTGGAACAACTTGAACAACTTTGAGACTGTAAAATGCCATGAAATGTGATGACATTGCCATCTTTGAAACAGCCGATTGTATTTTGAGGCTGGGAGTTGACAAGGTATATGTACAAACAGGCAATATGTGATGTTATTGTTGAATATTGCAACAACAGTATGATGTCATATCTGAACTAATACTTGTGTCTGCTTTAGCCTTGAGTTCTTCTCCCACATTTTACTCAATTGTCTCCATCCCTTCAGCCATCACAGTGCTTGCAATAATGACAAGATTTTGATATATTGTGCAACCTTCATATGTATTTATTAGTTGGATTTCTTTTTGTTTTTTAATTATATGTAATTGTCAGTGTTAGGAGTAACACGTTACAGTAGTGAATGCCTCTACTTTTGCAGTCATGTGCTGTATAATGAAATTACTGTTTAAAAATTCAGTAATGCATTACAGTTACTGAAATTTGATCAGATGTGTTACTCGTTACTTGTTTTATTAATATGGATAGATATTTTTAGTGGAAATAAATGAATATACCAACTGACCCTACCGTAGCTGAGATGAGCTGTCTGTCAATGTGACCTGTTGCAGAGAACTGAATCTTCACTATTGAGCGGAGGAAAAGATGAAACCACTTTGTTTTTGTGGAAATAGATTATTTTTCCTTTGTCGCGGGAAAGTACAAAAGCATATTCGTCGGGTGCAAACTAAGTGCCATTGAGACCTACTGCAATCTTCAGAAGTCTTTGAAAACAGCAACAATGCTCCGACAAAGCTAGTGTTACGTAACGGCTAGCTAAGCTAACAACACCGTGTTACTGGATTTATGCTATCTGAACAGCCACAGCTGGATGTAAAGTGGAAATATTCTTGTCTCAACAGCTACGACTGGATTTCAAGCACAGGTATGCATCTGGACAGTTTGTGACCCAGCAAGAATTAAACCTGATTGCCAGATATGTCGTTACAGACTAAAGACGTGATAATAATCACTATCCATCAGACAGCTGAGACTGTGATCCATCCATCCATCCATCCATCCATCTTCTACCGCTTTTCCGGAGGTCCGGGTCGCGGAGGCAGCAGTTCAAGCAGAGAAGCCCAGACTTCCCTCTCCCCAGCCACCTGCTCCAGCTCTTCAGAGGGGATACCAAGGCGTTCCCAGACTAGCTGGGAGACATAGTCTCTCCACCGAGTCCTGGGTCTGCCCCGGGGTCTCCTCCCAGTGGGACGTGCCTGAAACACCTCAAGTGGGAGGCGTCCAGGAGGCATCCTAATCAGATGCCCATACCACCTCAACTGACTCCTTTCAATGTGGAGGAGCAGCGGTTCTACTCTGAGCCTCTCCCGGATGACTGAGCTCCTCACCCTATCTCTGAGGGTGAGTCCAGCAATCCTACGGAGAAAGCTCATTTCAGCCGCTTGTATCCGCGATCTCGTTCTTTCGGTCATTACCCAAAGCTCGTGACCATAGGTGAGAGTAGGAACGTAGATTGACTGGTAAATCGACAGCTTTGCCTTAGAACTAAGCTCCCTCTTCACCACAACAGACCGGTACAACGTCCGCATCACTGCAGATGCTGCTCCAATCCGTCTGTCGATCTCTCGCTCCATTTTCCCCTCACTCGTGAACAAGACCCCAAGATACTTAAACTCCTCCACTTGGGGCAGGAGCCTGTCCCCAACCCGGAGAGGACAATCCACCTTTTTCCGGCTGAGGACCATGGACTCGGACTTGGAGGTGCTGATTCTCATCCCAGCCGCTTCACACTCAGCGGCAAACCGTCCCAGCAAGAGCTGTAGGTCATTGCTGGATGAAGCCAACAGGACAACATCATCTGCAAACAACAGAGATGAGATCCTGTGGTCACCAAGCATGACACCCTCCATTCCCTGGCTGCGCCTAGAAATCCTGTCCATAAAAATTATGAACAGGACCGGTGACAAAGGGCAGCCCTGGCGGAGTCCAACTCTCACTGGGAATGACTCCGACCGAGTGTTGGCAATGCGAACTAAACTCTCACAACGGTCGTACAGAGACCGAATAGCTCGTAACAACAAGCCCGATACCCCATACTCCCGAAGCACCCCCCACAAAAATCCACGAGGGGCGCGGTCAAATGCCTTCTCCAAGTCCACAAAACACATGTAAACTGGTTGGGCAAACTCCCACGAACCCTCAAGAATTCTCGAGAGGGTAAAGAGCTGGTCCGATGTGCCACGGCCAGGACGAAAACCACATTGCTCCTCCTGAATCCGAGGTTCGACCAACGGCCGGACTCTCCTCTCCAGTACCTTGGCATAGACCTTCCCAGGGAGGCTGAGGAGTGTGATCCCTCTAAAGTTGGAGCACACCCTCCGGTCCCCTTTTTTGAAGAGAGGAACCACCACCCCGGTTTGCCATGCCAAAGGCACTGCCCCCGACCTCCACGCAATGTTGCAGAGGCGTGTCAACCATGACAACCCAACAACATCCAGGGCCTTGAGGTACTCGGGGCGAATCTCGTCCACCCCCGGGGCCCGGCCACCAAGGAGATTTTTAACCACCTTGGCGACCTCAGCCCCTGTGATAGGCGAGTCATCCCCCTCGTCCCCAAACCCTGCTTCCTCTGTGGAAGGCGTATCAGTGGGATTGAGGAGATCCTCGAAGTATTCCTTCCACCGCCCGACGATATCCCCAGTTGAAGTCAACAGTGTCCCATCCGCACCATACACAGTGTGGACGGGGAGCTGCTTTCCCCTCCTGAGCCGCCGAACAGTTTGCCAGAATCTCTTTGAAGCCGACCGAAAGTCTTGTTCCATGGCCTCACCGAACTCCTCCCATACCCGGGTTTTTGCTTCAGCAACCACCCGAGCTGCACTCCGCTTGGCCTGCCGGTACACCTCAGCTGCTTCGGGAGTCCCACAAGCCAACCAAGCTTGATAGGACTCCTTCTTCAGCTTAATGGCCCCCCTCACCACTGGTGTCCACCACTTGGTTCGGGGGTTGCCACCACGAGATGCACCGACCACCTTGCGGCCGCAGCTCTGGGCTGCCGCTTCAACAACAGAGGTGGAGAACATGGCCCATTCAGACTCCATGTCTCCAGACTCCCTCGGAATGTGGTTGAAGTTCTTCCGGAGGTGGGAGTTGAAGACCTCCCGGACAGGGGCCTCAGCCAGACGCTCCCAGCACACCCTCACTATACGTTTGGGTCTACCAGGTCTGAATGGCTTCCTCCCCTGCCATCGGATCCAACTCACCACCAGGTGGTGATCAGTTGACAGCTCTGCACCTCTCTTTACTCGGGTGTCCAAGACATACGGTCGCAGGTCTGATGATACGATAACAAAATCGATCATCGACCTGCGGCCTAGGGTGTCCTGGTGCCAGGTGCACATATGGACACCCTTATGCTTGAACATGGTGTTCGTTATGGCCAAACTGTGGTTGGCACAGAAGTCCAATAACTGAACACCACTCGGGTTCAGATCGGGCAGGCCGTTCCTCCCAATCACCCCCCTCCTGTGATCCACTGAAGTTAAAACACATTTACTTGCTACCTTGATTAAGATTATTCGAAAATGGATTTTGATCTCCAAAAGGAATTTGAGGGACTGGATCATATCTCTGTCAGGGCAGACATTTGGACTATGGATACTGAACATTTTCTTCGGATCACTGCATTTTGGATTAAATCAGAATCAGAATCAGATTTATTGCCATTGTTCATGTAGTACACAAACTAGGAATTTGTCTCGGTGCCATGCTGCAACATTAAAAACATGATGAGATAAAGAGATAAACTAAAAAACTAAAGGACTAAAAACATGCAATAAGTGTAGAAAAATAAGTAATAATAATAATAATAATAATAATAATAATAATAATAGTAATAATGAGTAATACTAGTCAAGGCAGTTTTAAATAAATTAGCAAGTAGCAGATAATATGGGGTACCACAGTGCAGTTGATAATGCAACAGAAAAACAGTGATGAATGTCATGAGTCTGGTTGAGCTGCTGTACATAGTGCATAAGAGTCAATAAGTCACTTAATGCTCAGCAGTCTGATGGCAGAGGGGAAAAAGCTATTCATGTGCCGGAAGGTTTTAGTCTGAATGGACCGAAGTCTTCTACCTGAGGGGAGGGGGGCAAACAGTACGTGGCCAGGGTGTGAAGGATCGGCTATGATCCGGCCAGCACGCCTCCGGGTCCTGGAGATGTACAGGTCCTGGAGAGATGGGAGCTTGCAGCCGATCATCTTCTCAGCAGTGCGCATGACGCGCTGCAGCCTTAGTCTGTCCCTGGCAGTGGCTCCTGCGTACCACACGGTTATGGAGGAGGTGAGGATGGACTCGATGATGGCCGTGTAGAACTGCACTAACATCTTGGTGGGTAGCTTGAGCTTCCTCAGCTGCCGCAGGAAGAACATCCTCTGCTGGGCCTTTTTGATGAGGGAGCTGATGGTTGGCTCCCATTTGAGGTCCCGGGTGATGGTGGTGCCCAAGAAGCGGAAGGAATCTGCAGTGGTGATGGGAGAGCCTGTGATGGTGAGGGGGGGCAGGGGGGTTGTGACTTTCCTGAAGTCCACAATCATCTCCGCTGTCTTCAGACCGTTCAGCTGCAGGTTGTTGTGGCTGCACCAGGACACCAGCTGGGCCACCTCTTTCCTGTAGACGGACTCGTCGCCGTTGGAGATGAGCCCGATGAGGGTGGTGTCGTCCGCAAACTTAATCAGCTTAACAGACTGGTGGGAGGAGGTGCAGGAGTTTGTATAAAGGGAGAAGAGTAGGGGGGAAAGTACACAGCCCTGGGGTGATCCGATGCTGATGCTAACAGAGTCCGAGACAGACTTCCCCAGCCGCACATGCTGCCTCCGGTCCGTTAGGAAGTCGGATCCAAATCATAAAGGTAAATCCATATCATAAAGGTAAGATAACATGGACAGCTTTATACAGTGTTGCCAATTTTCACTCCAAAATGAGGAAGTTACTGGCAATATCATGTTGATTTTCTTCAGATTTTTCCCACAATAAGAGCTCTCAAGGCAGGATAAAGCAGACTGAACATGTTCGCAAAGCTCTGTCTGAAACAGTCTGTTTTCAGCCTAACATTAATTAGCCCATAATGTAATCCATTAATTAAATTATCTTGCTATGTGTGCAAGATGATTTAAGTATGCATTTAAAAGAACGTGAAAGTTACTTTCCAAGTAACCAGTTACTTTAATCATGTAGTGATTGGTAAAGTAATTCAGTTACTTTTTGAAAAGAAGTAACTAGTAACTATAATTAGTTACTATTTTTTAGTAACTTAGACAACACTGGTAATGATTTGTCAGATAATGATACATCTGACAAAACACGGATAACAATATGAATGCTATTCATTACAATTAACTATAGGTGCTCTATTCAGTATTTAACTGTCAGAATTTGATTACATAAAAATCTGCAGACCCTCTTTGATGATTCATTGATGGAAGCAGATATCATTGTGTATTTTCATTAATCAAATAACTAAATATCAGCTTTTAAAATGCAAAAGGAAGTTGTCAGAATCTGGTGACATCTTGGCCCATTTTTGTATACACTATTTAATATGTACACTGTGTATATACAGTGTTATGCAGTTTGTGGTTTAGTCAGTAATGAGTTTAATTCCTAACGTTTTGCAGCAATCTTTGTCCTTGCAAATATTTCTGCTGCTCCCTCTCATTTCAGTCAGCTCTGCATGACAGTTGTGTGACAGTATATTTTGCCACTTTAGTATACTGTGTATGGTATCATATAGTTATTTATGTTTCTAGCCTTTCCTTGTTGCACTGGAGTGTATTTTTTGGCCTGTTGTTCAGCCGTACCTGCATGCGAGTGTGTTGATAGCGCAGTAATGGGTTTTAGCGCAGTGCTGAAGAGGATTTTTAAATGGAGTCAGAAAGAAGCAGGGAGGACAGAACAGACTGCTGATGTCAACACAGAGAGATGAGATAAAGTCTGTTTAGAGGTAAAGCAGAGGGGGTGGGGGTGGGAGGAAATAGCACTGCACTGGACCCACAGGAGAGGCTGCTGATGCCAAAGATAAGACTGAACTCTAGATGCTCAAATCCCATCAGCATCAGGAAGACGCTGAACACAAACTGACAGGCTCACTGAGTGACCAACTGCAGTTGCCTGATATGTACAGCATTTCCCAAACTCTAATGTTATATTCATATTAGTGCTGTCATGATGTCAGGTTTTTCACTAGATGATTATCTTGCCCATAAAAAGTGCTGGAATATAATGGTATTGCTGTGATATCTATAGAAAATATGAATATAATAATGGTCATAGAAGTAAATTTGATCTACAGCATTGCTATGTTTTGGTTTTGGTTTTTAGTAAATACTGTATTGTAACATTTCAAGGGTTCACACAATAATGAGAGAGGATTTGGAACAAACAGGCATTTATTTCTAAAAACCAGCTACATGGGGTGCACAAGCCAGTGTACACCTAGTGCCGGTCCCAAGCCTGGGTAAATAGGGAGGGTTGTGTCAGGAACGGCATCCAACGTAAAGCCTTTACCAAATCAGTCATGCAGATCATGACGAATGAGACTTTCATAACGGATCAGTTGAGGCCCAGGTTAACAATGACTCCCACCAGTGCTGTTAACTGACAGGATGCCGGTGGAAATTGGGCTACTGTTGGTCAGAGATCGAGGAAGAGGAGAGGGGGAAGGCATGTTAGGAGGGAGAGAGAGAAAAGGAAAGGTAGAAATGTGGAGGTGAGAGTAGGGACGTTAAATGTAGGGACTATGACTGGAGAAGGCAGAGAATTGGCTGATATGATGGAGAGAAGAAAGGTAGATATACTGTGTGTTCAAGAAACCAGATGGAAGGGAGGCAAGACTAGGAGCATTGAAGGGGGATTTAAGCTGTTCTACCATGGTGTAGATAGGAAGAGAAATGGACTAGGAGTAATCTTGGAAGAGTATGTGAAGAGTGATAAGGAGGTAAAGAGCGAGTCAGAATCATGAGTCTGAAGCTAGAAGTGAAAGGTGTGATGTTGAATGTTGTCAGTGCATATGCCCCACAAGTTGGATGTCAGGTAGAGAAAGAGGAATTCTGGAGTAAGTTGGATGAAGTGGTAGAGAGTGTCCCTGGGGGGAGAGAGAAGTGAATGGAGTGGACTTTAATGGACATGTAGGTGAAAGGAACAGAGGTGATGAGGAGGTCCTGGTTAGATATGGTCTTAAGAAGGGAAATGTGGAGGGACAGCTGGTTGTAGATTTTGCTAAAAGGATGGAAATGGCTGTGGTGAACACATATTCCAAGAAGAGTGTAGCAATATTTTTTTATAAGGTACTGTTATGGTTCGAGCGTCGATCTCGTCCGTGCTCGAGCCATGCACCATTCCTGGCCATCTGGCGGCTGTGTTCCCCTTTTGCTGTCCGAGCTTTTATTGTGACAGCGCTCGGAGGGGCTTCTGGCTGTCAAAGCTGTCAGCTGTGTCACATTTCGCCTCATCAGCGGCACCCTACTTAAGAGGGCAGTTGGGAGCGAAATGTGCGGCAATCTCGTCAGAATCTGTTCACGGTCAGACGTTATTGGAGCATCCCTCTGTTCATTCGTTGACCATTCCTCCTCTGTGACTGTAAGTGTGTTATCTTATGTTCCCATTATTTCCTGTCTTCGATGGTTATTGTCACAGTGTGTTTTTGCCCCCCCCCCCCCCCGTGGCTCATTACTTTCTATTACTTGTATGTTATCTTGTGTTTGTGATTAAAACATCAATGCAAACCTCACCGGTGACTTTTGGTGTCTTATGGTGGCTCACGAGGGCCACCGCATGACAGTAGACTGCCACCAGGGTGCCTAAACGGAGATGCCAAACCGAGACGCCGTTCCCGGTGAGTTTGCTTTAATTGGACAATTGTTCTTCCCTGTCTGGGTAACCGTGTGCTGGGAGAATGCCGTCACGGAGGGGCCACACTCGGAGTCAGGACTACGAGCTGGCGGAGGCTTTGGAGTACGTGGACGAAACGCTAATCGCTGCCTCCCTCCTCGACTATCACAGCGACGTACACTGGTACCTGGACTGCACTGAGGATGTCCTAAATCATCTCCTCCGCTATGCCCACCACCCTGAAGTCAGCGCGAGGAGGGATGACATCGCCGCACAGCGCGAGATACTCCGTATGGTGGAGGAGGACTACGGCAGGAAGCAGAGGAGGAGGCATCCCCGCTCCCCGCTTTGGGATCCCGTTCCTGTCCTCGATCCAGTCCAGGAGTTCGCGCCATCCAGGGGCCGTCGAAGACGTTGGCGCCACGGCCAAGGTAAACCTCAGCAAGACCCCCGTCCGGATCCAGTTCCGGGTCGTCGCAAGGACTCCACCTCTTGGACAGCTGCCACTCCTGCGTCTCGTCTGGAGGGAACCTCCACAGCCTCTCCCCCCGGGTCACCTTTCCCTGCTGTCCCGTCAGCTCATCGTACCCGGTTCGGCTCGGCCGTCGCCCCCTCCTCCTCGACGTCTTCCCCGGCTGCTGTGTGTGCCAAGAGTCCTGCTTCGGCGAGCCCCGTCCTTGATCCATCGCGAGCGGCTCCTCCTCGTCCTTCCAGGGGGCCCTCTGTCACCATCTGGCAGGGAACGGAAGGAACAATGTCCCCTACAGCAGGCACCATCCTTCCTCCGGGAGACAGGCAAGTGCAAGTTCATTCTTCCACCATAATTGTGATCTGCCTTGTCTGACTCCTGGGGGCGGAGTTCGGGGTTCGCAGTCCCCCGAGCTCCTACCACCTACTGTAGCTGTAATTACTAAACCTGCTGCCTCTGTGTCTCCCTCCGCTGAGTGGTCCATGACGCCAGGCCTACGTCGCCGGACGAGGAGGGGACCTGTGGTTCCAGAGAGCCTGGTTCCGGCCCCATAACCACGTCGTGGGCAGAGGAGAGGAGCGGACTGCAGCCTGGAGCCTGCGCCAACGATAAAGCGTCCCCTGGTCTCCACGGAGGAGCGGTCCAACCTAGCAGGTCGAGGAACCCCTGCCACCACACCGTGCGGGTCATCAGCGTGACCGTCAGCTTTGGAGGGTCCTCAGGCTGTGAAAGACATCATGCCGGCTGCGGAGCTCACCACAGCCGAGTGGGAGCCAGATGACGACCTTCTTCGTCCTGAGCCCGGATCGCCGAAGCCCTGAATGGCAACAGAACCCGAGATCAGGCAAGTGGTCTACCTTGTTTTCCTTCTTTCTACTCTGGAGCATTTTTGCCTGTCTCTCGGGGAGACGAGCCGGGTGCAGCTGCCCACTGCATCCGAGCCTGTCTCGCCGGGTTCTGTTGCTACCGGTGATCCTGATCCCGGTCCTTTTCCCTCTCCTGAGCCTTCTCCCAGGGTCACCGGTGCGGAGTCATTCCTGGTCGCCGTGCGGGAGGTTCCGGGTCCGGGGTTGGAGGTCGTTTCTGGTGCTGCGCCGACCCAGTCGGGGTCCATCGTGGGTGCTGACGAGACCCAATCGGGGTCCATCGTGGGTGCTGACGAGACCCAATCGGGGTCCATCGTGGGTGCTGACAAGACCCAATCGGGGTCCATCGTGGGTGCTGCACTGACCCGGTCGGGGTCCAACGGGGGTGCAGCGCCGGTTTGGTCCAAGGTCAGTGAGGGAGCTGCAGATCCTCTGCCACCTGACACTGGACTGGCTCATCATCATCATCCTCATAATCTTCATCCCAGCTCATCTCCACCGGGGGCCGTTAGGGCTCCTAATACTCGGCCTGGCTCTCCCTCGTCTTCCCCCCTCTCCAGGGAGGCCGTCTTCAATCTCTCTCCTATGATTCTGGTGACTGAGTGATGCAGGTCGGCCGCGTGATGAGCTGTTTCACCGGTTTGGCGTTCTGGGTCGGCCACCCGACAAACTTTCATGTCCGTTCGGGGACCTGGCTCGGCCCCCAGAAGAATTGTGTTTCCTGGCATGGGACTGGGGTAGGCCGCCCGAACTGTTCCTTTTCCCCCTGCCAGTGATATGGACGCTAGACGCAGGGCAGCCCCCCAAACCTTCGGCTTTCATGCCGTGGGGTTTAGACTGCCTTCATCCCTGAGTTGCATTTCTGCTCTCCTGTAACCTTTTGGGATGTGCGGGGGTCCTATGTATGAAATGGTATATGTTTGAAATGGTATATGTCACCGCTTCCTAGCGGGTGTTTTTGTTTCTCTTGTTTAAATGTGCATTCGCTGCCTGTTCAGTTTGTGTGTATGGAGCTAAACTGCCGGGTTTCAATGTATGTAGTGGGGTTTTTTTCCCTCTCCCCCCTTTCCTTTGTTGGGGGATGATATGTTTCTCCGTTGAAACTATGTATCTAGGTCGTTGACCCGAGTTTCTGTTTATGGCCGATGGGCTTAGTGTCCCTTGTTTTGGGTGTATTATCCTGCCTGTGGGTATTTTATGGGGTATTTTTGTGGGTTTTTTTCTCCCACTGTGTAATTGCCCCATTTGTTCCCTGTATCCATCTTGTTTTTTATTTTTTCTTTCTTTTCTTCTCTGCTCTTGTTGGCTGTCACCCTCCAGGCCTGTGCCCCCATCCGCCCACCCTGGGGGGTGGGGGGGTGCTGGGGTGTCATAGGGCGCTCGTAGTTCGCCCTCGGGGGGGAGCTACTGTTACGGTTCGAGCGCCGATCTCGTCCGCGCTCGAGCCATGCACCATTCCTGGCCATCTGGCGGCTGTGTTCCCCTTTTGCTGTCCGAGCTTTTATTGTGACAGCACTCGGAGGAGCTTCCGGCTGTCAAAGCTGTCAGCTGTGTCACATTTCGCCTCATCAGCGGCACCCTACTGAATTCAATTCAAACAACTTTATTTATCTCTGAAGGGGCAATTAATTTAAAAACCAACTTGTACATTGATGCACCAAGTTGTGCAGCTGAACAAACCGTCCAGCTTGGACAGTTGGCGGGTCCGTGGGACAGTCGCCTCCATGTTGATCACTGCCCTGGGCCGCAGTGGGATTGCTGGCTTATAGTTCCCTTGCTGACGATCCCCATCCTGCCTTGAAAAAGGCAGCAAACGGGATGCGCTTGCGCCATCCGGTTCACTTCCCCATTCTTTGCGGCGAGCAGCTCTGCTGTCCATCTCCATCTGTGCAATAAGACACTCAAGCTGTCAAATCTCTGCCTTGATCCTTGCTTCTGTCTCTCAAAATCCCACTCCTGACACCAGTGTGACGTTTCAAGGGTTCACATAATATTGAGAGAGGATTTGGAACAAGCAGGCATTTATTTCTTCACTGCCAAATTACACAGAACAGAGGGGAGGTCATTCACACAGACACTCACCTCACTCAGGGTGACACAGACATGTAATTTCTCACACACAGGGAAAACAACACTATCACAACCAGACTTATAACACAATTATAACAGTAGAACAATAAGGCTCAGAAAACAAGAATAAGGGGCGCGAGGACTGCTCCTGGGATTTGCGTGCAGATAAGCTACACACGGCGCGCGGAGGACCTCACCGCGAACAAGCCTTGTTCATTTTCTACGGTGAATATTTATCTGAATTTAAGGGGGGAAATACACACAGGCGCCCCCGGACAGAGGAGAGGAGAGGAGAAAGGATAATCAAAATGCAACACGTATCCGGTGGGATCCCACTCCTGTGAGAGAGAGGAGCGGCAGGAATTGGGTGCAAAGAGAAGCGAGAAAGGAGAAGAACAAGAGGGGGGATGTTTTGATGTTTCACTGGCTCATTTTTAATTCACAAAGAGGAATAATGAGGAACGTTTGGATAATTTTCACCCTCGGACTGACCGTCTTTCTCTCCAGGGAAAGGCCTGCCGGTGGACGTCTCGCCACATCTCTGGCCTGAGGTGGACGCCAGAGCATTCCTCTGTGGAGAGAGGAGAGCCTTCCAGAAGGACAACCATCATCGGTTGTCTGCTTCACCCGGAGCTAACCGCCAACTAGCCTCAGAGCAAACGCTACAGCTAGCCGTAGCTAACACCGACACAAAGGAGCGACTCTCTCCCTGGTTCGTCTCACCGATCCGGCATCAGCCTGGTAGATGATGGCTGAGCCTCCCACACAAATTCTTTGAATTTTGTGACTGGGGCTCGGCGGAGGAGCTAACCGAGACCCCAGCTGGATAGGAGCCGGATCAGAGCTCAACTACAGCGGCGGTAGGCAGCAGAGCTCAGTGGAGGAGCTAACTGAGGCCCCAGCTGGATCGGAGCCGGATCGGCGCTCAACTACAGTGGCGGTGGGCGGTAGGGCTCGGCAGAGGAGCTATCTGAGGCCCCAGCTGTATAGGAGCCAGATCGGAGCTCAACTACAACGGCGGTAAGTGGCGGAACTCAGCGGAGGAGCTAACTGAGGCCCCAGCTGGATCGGAGCTCAACTACAGTGGTGGTAAGCAGCGGGGCTAGCAGCGGAGGGGCTAGCTGAGGCCCCAGCCTTATCCGAGGTCAGCTGGACCAGATACCAACAACACCAGCAGAAATTATCCTGCTATCATCAGGTCAGTAAAAAATGCCACCAAAGAAAGAGGAAATGGAAGAGATTAAAAAATCTCTGAACTTCAAGTCAGAAGAACTTACCAAAGTGGCCAATCAACAGTCCAAATTATTAGGGCTAATGGAGGAAGTCCGAGAGCTGAAATTAACAATTAAGGGAAGAGACAAAAAAATTGCAGACTTGGAGCGACGCATCGAGGATCTTGAGCAATATACTCATATGGATGATTTAATCATTAGTGGACTAGACATTAAATATCAATCATATGCTTATGCTACAGCAGGAATGAGGGATGAGGAGGCTCCCCGAAGTGAATCAGTCTCCTTGGAAAACCAGGTGCTTCAGTTCCTTGAAAGCAGAAACATAAAGGCTGAAGTAAATGCAATTTCAGCCTGCCATACACTACCCAGAAAGGATAATAAAACAAAGAAATCAATTGTGATGCGCTTTGTGAACAGAAGAGTAAAAAATGACATACTGAGGCAGGCCAGAAAGCTACGGGGAACAGACGTTTACCTAAATGAACATTTAACAACGACTAATGCTGAAATAGCACAGCAAGCACGGATGTTGAAAAGACAAAACAAGATACTGGCAACATGGACAAGAAACTGTAGAATCTGAATTAAACTAAATGGAACACCTGAGCAAGCAAAGGCTATAATAATAAGAGATCTCACTGACTTAAATAAATATAGATGAACACTGATTAAGAAAATCAAGAGACTACGATAATCGATATCCATACACACGGCAAGAACGGTCCTTTTGTGACATAACATGATAATGTGCACTACCGTTCAAAAGTTTGGGGACACTTAGAAATGTCCTTATTTTTGAAAGAAAAGCACTGTTTTTTTCAATGAAGATAACTTTAAACTAATCAGAAATACACTCTAATATCTAATATACATTACTAATGTGGTAAATGACTATTCTACCTGCAAATGTCTGGTTTTTGGTGTAATATCTACATAGGTGTATAGAGGCCCATTTCCAGCAACTATCACTCCAGTGTTCTAATGGTACAATGTGTTTGCCCATTGCGTCAGAAGGCTAATGGATGATTAGAAAACCCTTGTGCAATCATGTTAGCACAGCTGAAAACAGTTTAGCTGGTTAGAGAAGCTATAAAACTGACCTTCCTTTGAGCAGATTGAGTATCTGGAAAAAATTATTATTTCAAATACAAATCATTATTTCTAACCTTGTCAATGTCTTGACTATATTTTCTATTCATTTTACAACTCATGGTGGTAAATAAGTGTGACTTTTCATGGAAAACACAAAATAATTGTCTGGGTGACCCCAAACTTTTGAACGGTAGTGTACATTTAAAAAACAAACAAGCAATCAAACAAAAAACCAAAAAAAACTCATGACTGACTTTAGTAGACATCAATCATCCCCAATTGGAGGAAGTCATTTGACACAGAGAAAGGAAATTTAGACTCTGAAAATATCTCATTATGCTGAACATAAACTACAAGAGATGGAGAATGATATTGATCCTGATAACCACTTCTTCAATAATATTCAGAATCACTGTGAATATTACACTAAAAAGTAATTCAAAAGTCAAGTGCAATTAGATGGTAAACTATCAATAATACACTTTAACAGCAGAAGTCTTAACAAAAACTTTCCACAGATTCAGGACTATTTAAAACAGCTAGATCGAAAATTTACAGCTATCACACTCTCTGAAACTTGGCTTAATGAAGAGCAGGCTTCTTTGACGGCGATAGAGGGATATCAGTTGCTTCACAGATCTCAAAAAAGGGTGGTGGTGTTGCACTGTATACTGATGAACTGTATAGGTGTAAGCTTGTAAATTGAATGTCCTTTACACTACCAGGGATTCTGGAATGTGTTACTGTTGAAATTGACCAAGATAAAACAAAAAATCTAATTATAAGTTGTATATATAGAATGCCGGGAACTTGCATTGAGATATTCAGAGATAAGTTAGTCGAGCTGTACAATAATATAACCAATAAGAAAATGGTTGTAATCTGTGGAGACTTCAATATTGATTTACTAAATCCATTTCAACAAAATGTAATTACAGAGTTCATGAATTCTATGTACAGTATGAGTCTATATCCCATAATAACACATCCCGGTAGAATCACAGTCCACACTGCTACACTTACTGACAACCTGTTTGTTAATATTATTGATAAGAAAATAGAAAGTGGATTATTGATAAAGGATAGGCTCCAGCCACCCCCACCCCCCACTCCCCCGGCGACCCGAAAAGGATTAAGCGGTAGAAGATGAATGAATGAATGATATAAGTGACCATCTGCAAGTCTTTGCACTTATCCATGACCACATGGGGGCCAGTACAGATAAAACTTTAAAATCTTTCAGATACAAATCACAAAATGCAATCAGTTCTTTATAAAGAACACCTGCTGAAGCAAGACTGGACAGAAGTCTATGTATCAGATGTGAATGAAGCCTATGATACATTCATGAACATTGTAACCGCTCTTTATGAAAAAAAAAAGTCCATTAGTAAAGAAAAAGCTTAAACAGAAATTTGTCGACAAGCCATGGTTAACCAAAGGATTACAAAAAGTGTGTAAAAAGAAAAATTCACTAAATAAAGCTTTTCTAAAGAAAAGGACAAAAGAAGCAGAGCAGCGGTATAAAACATACAAAAATAAGTTAATATATATAATGAGATGTAGTAAAAGAGACTATTACAGTAAAGAACTGGAGAAAAACAGAGATCACTAAAAATACATGGACAATACATAACAATATTCTTGGAAATAAAATCAGAAATAGAAGCTACCCAACCAATTAAAAAAAAAAAAGACTCAGAGTGTGAATGCAGTCTCACCTGCAGATGAATTTAATAAATTTTTTGTTAACATTGGTCCTAATTTGGCATGAGAAATACCATTATGGCACCTACAGGTGATACAATAAGCAAAAAACATTGCTATAAAAGACTCCATCTTCATAAAGAACACAGATGAGAGAGAGGCCACTGAAATTGTTAAATCGTTTAAAAGTAAAACATCTATGGATTGTGATGGTATTGACATGCTTTTAGTCAAAACTATCACTGAATGGTTAGTGAAGCCACTGACATATATCTGTAACCTGTCTCTCCAAACAGGTATATTTCCCAATGCAATGAAAATAGCCAAAGTAATTCCAATATACAAGAGGAGTGACAGAGGGGATTTTTCAAACTACAGGCCTATTTCACTATTGCCACAATTTTCAAAGATACTCGAAAAAATATTCTGTGAGAGAATTGACAACTTTATAACGAAGAATAATTTATTGTGTGAGCAGCAATATGGGTTCGGACACAACAGGACAACTGCATTTGCTCTAATGGAATTTATAGAAAAAATATCAACTGCTGTAGAAAATAAAGAGTATTCAGTTGGGGTATTCCTAGATCTTAAAAAAGCATTTGATACAGTGGATCATAAATTATTGTTAAAGAAAACACAAAATTATGGTATTGGGGGTTGCACTGTCCTAGTTATGTAGTTACTTAAAGTACAGATATCAGTATGTATCTGTTGGTAGCAAAAACTTGCAGTTACTGAAGGTTACTTGTGGAGTCCCACAGGGTTCCATTTTGGGGCCATTGTTATTCAGTATGTATATAAATGATATAAGTAAAGTTTCGGGAAAAAATGATTTAATATTGTTTGCAGATGACACTAATTTATTATGCAGTGGAAGCAATTTGGAACAACTTTTGGATACACTCGGAAAGGAATTAGGAAAGCTTAAACTGTGGTTTGATTCAAACAAATTAACGCTCAATTTAAGTAAGACAAAATTTATAATTTTTAACAACCATCACAACAACTCAGTATCTAAACTCAGTGTAAATGGTGTAGAGATTGAAAGGGTATCCAGAATTAAATTGCTTAGAGTAATAATTGATAATAAACTGTTGGAAGTCACATTAATTATATTAAAGGTAAAATATCCAAATCAATCGCAATACTACACAGAGTGAAATATTTGCTGAATCAACCCACACTATATACTTTGCATCATTCATTAATACTCCCATACATGACATATTGTACTGAAGTATGGGGAAATACATATAAAACAAACATATATCCAGTCTTTATGCTTCAGAAGAGAGCTATTAGAATAATAAACAAAGCTGCTTACAAGGAACCAACAAACCCACTTTTTCTTAAATTAAAAGCTCTAAAGTTGAAAGATCTGGTTGATTTTAAAACTGCAGTAATAATGTTTAAAGTGAAGAATCTATCACTGACTGCAAATATCCAAAAGTTGTTCCAAATAAGGGAGAAACAATATCATTTCAGAGGAACATGTATATTTCAAAAACCTTCAGTGAGAGCTACCACCAAGCAACACTGTGTCTCAGTGCAAGGAGTCAGACTGTGGAACGCTTTTGGACCTGAATTAAAATCATGTACAACGCTTGGACAATTTAAACAAAAACTAAAGAAAGAAATACTCCAAACATACATACAAAATGGCATGTAAAATCACACAAAGATTGTCATATCCAGTCTGTGTTGTGCTGTTGCATAGTTTTGTTTTGTCACGTTTTGTCTTAGCTTTGTTCTGATTTGTAATCACTTTTATTTTATTTTATTTTTGAATTCTTAGATGGAACATGGGTGGGCAATATAAGCTGCGGCTTCAGCCATCACCCATTTCGGATAACTTATGTTGAATTGTATAATCCAAGGAGTTACTGTTTAATTTGACCTTGTTGGATTTTTTTCCCCTTGTTATATTATTATGTTCCTTTCTTTTAATCTTTTAATCTAATCTATCCAAAATAAAGATTCATTCATTCATTCATTCATAATAAGTCTTTGAATACCCCGCATTGCAAAGCATGCCGGGAGAATCCCCCCATTCCTTATCACAGCCTCAACATTACAACATGTATACATAACTGTCAATAAGTTTACAAAAAGAACATTTACTTTTAATAAACCCCAACATGAAATGAAAATTATTATTTTTTAATTTTTATTATTATAACTGTGTTTCTGTGCTTAAAATGTCTGCCTCACAGTGGATAAAAATAAGGTTTTTTAGGTCACAGGAGAGAATGACTGTTATAACACATAGCTTTATTTCTTTAATCACAGTTTTGCATGCCACTGAGTTTCATCTGCCAGAGTCACAAGACTGTGCACATCAACAAAATGAGTCTATCCCAGTAAACAAGCCTAAAACAGGTGGCTTCATTTTCAAAAAAGAAATCCAGTTCAATTTTATTTATATAGCACCATTTCACAACAGTTGCCTCATAACACTTTCAAAATAGAAGGGAATACCCCACAATTGCAAAAAGACCCCAACAATCAGGCGATCCCATGTGAGTAAGCACTTGATGACAGTGAAGAGGAAAAACTCCCTTTTAGCAGGAAGAAACCTCCAGAAGGATCAGGCTCAGGTAGGGCAGTCGTCTTTTGTGACTGGCTGTGGGGTGAGGGATAGAGAAGAAGAAGAAAAAGAATAGAGCAAACAGCATGGCGGGGACTCAGTCTATGGGAGAGAACAAACAAATGTTAATGACCAGCAAAAATATTAGACTGAGAGTGAAGAAAGAAGTGAAAGCCGAGTGCATCATGGAAGGTCCCCCAGCTGTCAAAACCTATTAGCAGCATAACTAAAGGAAGGGTCACCTGATCTATCCCTAACTATATGCTGTGTCAAAAAGAAGAGTTTTAACCCTGTTCTTAAAAACAGATCGAGTTTGTCTCCTGAATCCAGATGGGCAGCTGGTTCCAAAGGAGAGGAGCCTGATAACTAAGAGTTCTGCCTCCCATTGTACTTTTAGAGATTCTAGGTATTACACGTAATCCTGCATTTTGAAAGCGTACCCAAGGGCGGACCTCAATCAACAATAACTCCAAGGTTCCTCACAGAACTGTTAGAAGATATAGTAACCCCATCCAAACTAAAAGTGTGCTTTGGGAAAGTATTTCTAAGGTTTTTTGGGTTATCTAGACTGATTTCCTTAACACATGCCTTTAATTTAGTTAAATGGCATCACTGACAAATATAATTGTGTCATCTGCATAACAATTTTAAGCAGTGCTTTCTAATAATATTACCTAATATAAGCTTATAAACTAAAAAGAATAGGACCTAACACAGAGCCCTGTGCCACTCCGTGACTGAGCTTTGAATTTGAAGAAAACTCATTATTGACATGAACAAACTGGAACCTATCAAATAAATTGTGGGGAACAAGCAGAACTGGCAACCATGCTCTATCCATCAGGATTTACTGTTTTGGCCAGCTTTGTTTTTTTTTTTTTTGTTTTTTTTGTGTGTTTTTTCATGTGCCTTAAACAAAACTAGAAAAGCACTAAGAGAGCATATACTTCGGCCAAGGCTCCTTCCGTTCCTCATGGATTACCTCCAAAATGTAATGGGTTTGTGTGTTCGCCTACAGCCACTTCTGGTGAAAATTGCATCAAAGTCTATCCATTAGTTTTGGAGTATTGTTGCTAACACTCTGTGAGAAGATATGAACCTTGGCTGAGGTATGCATTCTCAGATCAGCACCAAAATGTAATGGCTTCCTCTGTAGCCCAAGAACCATCTCTGGTGAAAATTTCATCCAAATCCATACAGTAGTTTTTGTGTAGTCCTGCTGCACAAATACAAACAAAGTCCTTGGTGGAGGTATGCATTCTCAAATCATCACCAAAATCTAATCATCTGTTCCCCGTGCCATTACACACCGTCCCTGAAAATTTCATCAAAAATCCATTCGTAACTTTTTGAGTAATGCTGCTAACAGACAGACAAACCAACAAACCAACGCCGGCAAAAACATTACCTCCTCCTTTGTTGGAGGTAATAATAATCTGGACTATTTCTACAATAACATTGTCAATGATTTTGTAAATGTGTTTCTGTTAATGTGTCCTGCTAACATGATATCAGCTAAAACATTTTAAATTACTTTTATTACCAGTACATCATAATACCTCTATATCAGGGATGGACAACTTTGGTGGTAGTGAGGGCCACAATTTTTTTTCCTCACTTCGAGGGCCAGATTTACATGTTAACCTTGTGGGGGGGGGGGGGGGGTAGTATTTTCTTCAAAGTCAAAAGTTTCACAATTAAAATGCAAATGAAAATAAAAGCTACTCAGTGTTTTATCTTATTACAATTAAAAATTACTGATAAAATTATATCTTGGCCTAATGGCCTAATTTTTAAATCTCTCTCCATCAAAATGACGAGCAAAGAGAAATTCTGGATGGTAATTAACAAAAAAGGCAAGAAGAAAAGGAAATATGATGATGAAGCATTTTTTTTTAAATATTAGAATGAAATCAAAGCTTTATTTATATAGCACTTTTCATACAAAAAGATGCAACACAAAGTGCTTCACACCATCCATCCATCCATCCATCTTCTACCGCTTTTCCGGAGGTCCGGGTCGCGGAGGCAGCAGTTCAAGCAGAGAAGCCCAGACTTCCCTCTCCCCAGCCACCTGCTCCAGCTCTTCAGAGGGGATACCAAGGCGTTCCCAGACCAGCTGGGAGACATAGTCTCTCCACCGAGTCCTGGGTCTGCCCCGGGGTCTCCTCCCAGTGGGACGTACCTGAAACACCTCAAGTGGGAGGCGTCCAGGAGGCATCCTAATCAGATGCCCATACCACCTCAACTGACTCCTTTCAATGTGGAGGAGCAGCGGTTCTACTCTGAGCCTCTCCCGGATAACTGAGCTCCTCACCCTATCTCCTAGGGTGAGGAGCTCAGAAGTGCTTCACACATTGAAATAAAACACAATTAACCTCACACACATGCACACACGCATACACAAACATGCACACACAAAGAAACTTTCATCAGTGCAAAACTTATAGTTTATGGCTGGGCACCAAGGATCCAAGTGTGGAAGCACCAGGGAGCCATCACCAGCAGGGAAAGTGCCAAGTCCACGGCTACAGGAACACCACTTCTGAGACCACCCAAGTCCAACCCAAGGGGTCGACACCGTAGGTGTGGTGCCGCAGTGTTGACCGTGGCAATCACAGGCCAGCACCCTGCAGTCAGAAAACTGGCACAATTCACCGTGGCAGGACTCCCCATGAGGAAACGCTGGAGCTTGGACAGGGTGATAAAAAAAAAAACAAAAAAACAGTCACTGATAAATAATAAGATAATTTGCTGATAAAAAGACGAGACAGTTAGGATGACTAGAAGAATAAAACAACACTTAAATACAGTCAAACAGACATACAGTATATTTATAAGTATTAATAATTTGCAGTAAGATAAGTAACTGTGACATAAAATAGGTTTAAAATCATAAATTAAGACGATTAAAAAAGGAAACTAATCAAAAGCAAGGTATGTTTATTTGAAGAAAATGATGAAAGTAAAAAAAAAATTATAAATATGCTACATTTCTGGTTTAAATTAGCTATTTTTTGCAAAACTATTTTATTTTGGTATTAGATGTGCAAGCTTCTACTGATACATTTGCATCATTTTATCTAAAAATTTTAAACTTTTTAGTTGTACTTTTTTTTTTAAATTAGTGAGTTTTTCTGTCATAAATTTGCCCTTTCTGATATAAATTGCCTTTCAGTTTGAAACTTGCTACTGTAACTACTCCTCAGTGAGAAGTTGTAGCATTTATTGTTGTTCAAAAGCAGCATACTCTACATTTACTGCTGGTGACAGCCTATTAATGCGGTCTCAGCATGCAACACATACATACCTTAAAAGACATACTCCGGGGCACACTGCTCCCTCACCCTCACTTGACCACTTTCACCTAGGTTTCGATTAGTGCTCCCTCTGCTGGTGGACTGTGTAACGGCATTTAAGAATGCAGTTCCAAATACATTCAAATGGGATATAAATAAATAACTGATTTTTGGAAATGGACCGGGGGGCCACAGTGGATGACGTCGGGGGCCGCATGCAGCCCGCGGACTGTCAGTTGGCCATCCCTGCCCTAGATCATTCATTCATATTTATCTTTCTTCTCTGTTTTTTATGGATAGCACCTAAGATGAGTGTGTGGTGACACTAAACACAGCAGGGGGACATTCCTCTGGGATTTTCTTCTGGAGCTTTCCTCACACCCAGCAGCGAGCTTGGAGGAAGCAGAGGACAATTGACACACGACCAAAACAACCACAGGAGACAGTCAGACGGGACTGAATGCATGCATCTTTGTGCCAACCAATGTCATTCTAATCATGTGTATTGACCAATGGTAGTAAATGACTATTGTTATACATCCCCAGAACAAGCAGAGGAAGTCTGGTGCCAGTTAATCACGCAATTGATATGTATGGACTGAAATGTATATCGATATTCTCTCTTGTCTGTATAAAAGGGCGTACTCGAAACAGCTCACACACAGCACATAGTGCTGCAGTGTGTCTTATGATTATGGGGGAATAAAACTCTTAAACCTTCATCTCGCCGTGTCTCGCCTGAACTTATTTTGTTCCTCCACAAGTGAAAAATTTTGTTTTGGTGCTGGGGAGAGGCTCACAGAGTTGCTAGCTACAACCTTGTAAAGGGTTAACTCTTGTTTTGAGAGAGTTTTTTTTTTTTTTTTTTTTGTCATGTTAAGTAAAGACTTGAACTATTCTGCTGTGAGAGTCAAAGCTGTTTAAAGTCCAAGGAGCCAAAGATTGGACTGTCTGGTTGAAAAGAAGACTCCTTTTTCAGACGGTCCCTTATATTTGATTTTTAGTCCATAGATTTAGAAAAGAATTGAAGACAAACCTTCATCACACAGCATATCTTTAACAGAAAAAAAAAAAAAAAAAGTTTGGAAAGCTTGCAAAGGTCCCTGAAGGCATCTGTGCCCACTCAACCTTTTGTGCTGCACACTGTACTTGCCCTCACTCCCTCCCTGCCACTGTACCCTGCCTCTATCTCTCCTCTCTATCATTCTGTCCTGCTCTCCATTATCAATCTCCTACTCTATGCCCTCTGTTCAGCGCTCTCCTGCTATCGCTTCTCAATTTCACCCTCCTTCTCTACCTTTTCTATCCACTTTGACATCTTTTATTTTTCTCTGGTACCCCGCCATTTCTCTTCCACGTGCTCAAAATGGGGTGCTCTGCCCCCTGCTGTGGTCTTCAGAACACACTGAGGATATCGCACATTTTATCTCTCGCCACCTGTGAAATATTCTGATCTTAACTCCTCTGCCTCTCTGTCTCCTGAAGCCTCCTCTTTTTCTCAGTGTTCCAAGATTCGGTTGGAAGGTCGACCACCCATTACATAGCAACCCATGGATAATAATGTTTGAACTTAAATCTGTTGCAGGGCAAATGAAAGTTTTAAAGGTAAAATCAAAGCTATATAAAAAGCTAATTTCATTGCTGCAGTGGTAAGCCTGTTTAAATTTGTTTAAAAGCTCACCCTGTAGCCTGTGATTGGAAGGAGTTGAGCAAAATTCTCTCTGAAATACAGAAGTCTTGTTCATCTGTGGTGTATTCATGCTGAAATCAGAACGATTTGAAGACAGATATACAGCATAGATTTACTGCGCCCTTAGTTGACGATCTCAAGACCTCTTTTAATCAGTTTTACCTCCGTAAGCTAGCATAATTCCAACATTACAAACATCGTATACATAAGTTTTGTCATGATGCCGAACACGGGTCTGTCTCATGCTCTGGTCTTTTTGTTATTTTCCTTTTTCTGTTTATGTATTTAGTCCTGATTTTTTGCCATTATTGTTTGTGCTTTTATTTTGACAGCGTCGTGACAGGACTTCCGCCTGTCAAGTCTGTTCACAGCCTGTCACAGCTGTTTTGTGTCACTGATTACATTTCACTCTGCTTCCACACCTGATTCACATTTTGGTTTGTGCTCTGGTATTATTTAAGTTCGCTGGTGAGGTTTATTCCTCGCTGCGACCTCATTCCATATTGAGACAGGAATCTCTACTCCTGATTCCTGTTTTAGTTTTGCCTTCTCCTCTGCTTCGCCAGTTTAATAGTAAGTTACCTTTCATGGTTTTTCTGCATTTGTGTTTTTCTGTAATCACCCTTTGTGGTCTCGTAAATAGCTTTTTGAAGTCCGCCCCTCGTGGCAAGTATTTGTGTTCCGTATCACTCTATAAAAGCAAGAAATCTGTGTGTGTGTCTGTCATACATCATAGGGCATCCTATGATCTCTGTCTCACCATCATAGGACGTCCTATGAACTCAGGCATCATAGGACACATAGACAAATGTGTCTTTATGATGTCACATAGACCATGTGTCTTTGAACTCAGGCATCCGTCATAAAGCTATTATGTCTATATGATAGCACATAGACAAATGTGTCTTTATGATGTCCTATAGACCATCACTCATGATGCCTAGACTAATGTGTCTTTATGATGTCATATGGCTCAGAATGGGCAAGGTGAATAAGTCACAGGGCCAGTCTTTACAGAGCATTCGTGTTTTCTGCGCAACAGATTTCTGCAGCCATGGCCAATTCTATGTTGCCGCAAGCAGAGTTGCCAGATCAAGCAGTCTTCGTATTGTTGCTCAAGATGAAGGAACTAAGAAAAAGCGTTGCTTTCTCAGCAATGTCGTTTTTAAAGAGGTGCTGGCACAGTAAAAATGTGTAACCTTGAAGAATGCCAGTCTACACTACAAATGTGTATAATGCCAAGCAAAGTGCTGATTTTCTCCTGCTGCTCCGGTTTCTTGGCTTCTACTAGCATGCACGGGCCTTCCTGAACAGGGTCGAAAGCCACTTTTTGCTCAGATCTATTTTCATGATCCTGTCCATGAACTGGAATTACGACGTACCTATCCCTCAACCAGTGGTCTGAACGAAGAAGAAGACCCACCAGATGGAGAGCAATAGAATGAGGAGAACTGCTGCACGTCAGAAAAGATGCCATGAACATGAAACACCTCAGGATCCAGCAGTACGCCACAGGCATGACTGTGAACAACACAGCCATCTGAGACAGGAGGAGACCCTTCAGCAACGAGCATGCAGAAATACTTGGTTTCTATGGGCATGGACGGGTATGCACGGGTATGTACTAGTTAAGATAAGCCTTTATTAGTCCCACAATGGGGAAATTCCAGGATTGCAACAGCACAGGGATAGCAGCACTCAGAGCAACAATCAGAAGGCAAGAAAAAAAACAAAACAAGAGCAGCTAATATACATACAGTGGGGTAAAAAAGTATTTAGTCAGCCACCAATTGTGCAAGTTCTCCCACTTAAAAGATGAGAGAGGTCTCCAATTTTCATCATAGGTATACCTCAACTATGAGAGACAAAATGAGAAAAAAAAAAATCCAGAAAATCACATTGAAGGATTTTTAATGAATTAATTGGAAAATTCCTCTGTAAAATAAGTATTTGGTCAATAACAAAAGTTCATCTCAATACTTTGTTATATACCCTTTGTTGGCAATGACAGAGGTCAAACGTTTTCTGTAAGTCTTCACAAGGTTTTCACACACTGTTGCTGGTATTTTGGCCCATTCCTCCATGCAGATCTCCTCTAGAGCAATGATGTTTTGGGGCTGTCGCTGGGCAACACAGACTTTCAACTCCCTCCAAAGATTTTCTATGGGGTTGAGATCTGGAGACTGGCTAGGCCACTCCAGGACCTTGAAATGCTTCTTACGAAGCCACTCCTTCATTGCCTGGGCGGTGTGTTTGGGATCATTGTCATGCTGAAAGACCCAGCCACGTTTCATCTTCAACGCCCTTGCTGGTGGAAGGAGGTTTTCACTCAAAATCTCACGATACATGGCCCCATTCATTCTTTCCTTTACACGGATCAGTTGTCCTGGTCCCTTTGCAGAAAAACAGCCCCAAAGTATGATGTTTCCACCCCCATGCTTCACAGTAGGTATGGTGTTCTTTCTCCTCCAAACATGACAAGTTGAGTTTTTACCAAAAAGTTCTATTTTGGTTTCATCTGACCATATGACATTCTCCCAATCCTCTTCTGGATCATCCAAATGCTCTCTAGCAAGCTTCAGACGGGCCTGGACATGTACTGGCTTAAGCAGGGGGACACGTCTGGCACTGCAGGATTTGAGTCCCTGGCGGCGTAGTGTGTTACTGATGTAGCCTTTGTTACTTTGGTCCCAGCTCTCTGCAGGTCATTCACTAGGTCCCCCATGTGGTTCTGGGATTTTTGCTCACCGTTCTCGTGATCATTTTGACCCCACAGGGTGAGATCTTGCATGGAGCCCCAGATCGAGGAAGATTATCAGTGGTCTTGTATGTCTTCCATTTTCTAATAATTGCTCCCACAGTTGATTTCTTCACACCAAGCTGCTTACCTATTACAGATTCAGTCTTCTCAGCCTGGTGCGGGTCTACAATTTTGTTTCTGGTGTCCTTTGACAGCTCTTTGGTCTTGGCCATAGTGGAGTTTGGAGTCTGACTGTTTGAGGTTGTGGACAGGTGTCTTTTATACTGATAACGAGTTCAAACAGGTGCCATTAATACAGGTAACGAGTGGAGGACAGAGGAGCCTCTTAAAGAAGAAGTTACAGGTCTGTGAGAGCCAGAAATCTTGCTTGTTTGTAGGTGACCAAATACTTATTTTACTGAGGAATTTACCAATTAATTCATTAAAAATCTTTCAATGTGATTTTCTGGATTTTTTTTTCTCATTTTGTCTCTCATAGTTGAGGTATACACTATGATGAAAATTGGAGACCTCTCATCTTTTAAGTGGGAGAACTTGCACAATTGGTGGCTGACTAAATACTTTTTTGCCCCACCGTATGTACATATTACTAGAAATATATATACAGTGCAGAGCATTGTAGCTGGATGGAATAAATATGTAGATATATAAACACACACAGTACGGAGCATTGCAGCTAGGTGGAATAAATATGTAGATGTATAAACACACCCAGTGCGGAGCATTGTTGCTAGATGGGATGAAACAGCACAACCGTCTACTTAGTTATCCTGCATGGTATGATTATGTACCATACATATTCTCACCCTCCATAGCGACCGGTATTTTCCTAGTTGTATGCTGGAGGGGACCATTGTGTAAGTCTATTGCATCTTTTGCATTCAAAACTATTAGGTTGTTGCGTCTTTTTGCTATCTCTGCGAGCAGCCCTGCTTAGGTTGTACAGTCTGACAGCCGTTGGTTGGAAGGACCTGCGAAACCTCTCGGTTGTGCACCTGGGATGATGTAGTCTGCTGCTAAATGAGCTCCTCAGTGCATTCAGTATGTCCTGCATAGGGTGGAACTCGGACTCCAGCAGACATGACAGTTTAGCCACCGTCCTTCTCTCTCCTATCTCCTTCACTGGGTCAAGGCGCTGCCCCAGGACAGAGCTAGCTGTCCTGTTAGTTAGTTATTAGAAAGCACTGCTTACATTTCCATTGTTATGCAGATGACACACAATTATATTTGTCAGTGAAGCCAGATAACAGTAATCAGTTAGCTAAATTAGAGGCTTGTCTTAAAGGTCTAAACAAAATCTTTGACTGGGCAGCATTGTGAGTCCAGCTCTGATGGGGAACAACTGACTTGCTGAAATATGAACCAAGTTCTCATTACAGTTACTAGTATATACCTGTGCATACCCGTCCATGCCCGTAGAAATCAAGTATAAGCAAATATTTCTGCATGGCCATTGCTGAAGGGTCTCCATCTGTCTCAGACAGCTATGTTGCTCACAGTCATGCCTGCAGTGTACTGCTGGAACCTGAGGTGTTTCAGGTTCATGGCATCTTTTCTGACGTGCAGCATTTCTCCTCACTCTATTGTTCTCCATCTGGTGGGTCTTCTTCTTCGTTCAGACCACTGGTTGAGGGATAGGTGCGTCGTAATTCCAGTTCATGGGCAGGATCATGAAAATGGATCTGAGCAAAAAGTGGCTTTCGACCCTGTTCAGGAAGGCCCGTGCATGCCCGGAGAAAATCAGCGCTTTGCTTGGCATTTTACACATTTGTAGTGTAGACTGGCATTCTTCAAGGTTACACATTTTTACTGTGTCAGCACCTCTTTAAAAACGACATTGCTGAGGAAGCAACGCTTTTGCTTAGTTTCTTCAGCTTGAGCAACAATATGAAGACTGCTTGATCTGGCAACTCTGCTTGCGGCAACATAGAATTGGCCATGGCTGCAGAAATCTGTTGTGCAGAAAACATGAACGCGCTGTAAAGACTGGCCCTGTGACTTATTCACCTTGCCAATTTTGATCCATATGACATCATAAAGACACATTAGTCTAGGCACCGTGAGTGATGGTCTATATGGCATCATAAAGACACATTTGCCTATGTGCCATCATATCTTTGACGGCATCGCGAGTCCTATGATGCCTGAGTTCATAGGACGTCCTATGATGATCAGACAGATCATAGGCCATACTATGATGTCCTATAAACGTGACAGACACAGATTTCTTGCTTTAATAGAGTGATATATTGTAGTTCCATAGTTGCCCTTCCCACCCCATTTTTCTAATATTTTGTAAGAAATTGGAGAGTGCACTTAAATTTAAAATAAGAAGTAAGATTCAGTACATCAGCAGTCTGTCGCAGGCAACAATGACTTTCATTTAGGTCTAATCAGATTCCTCTACACAGCTGTCTCCCGCCCTCCGCTGCCAGGAACTCCTGACCCAGCAAACCCGGGCAACGTCCGAGCAGGTATGAGTTGCTTTCTGACTGACCATTTCATGAAACTGCTTGCAAAGTATTTGAGTACCGCTAGCTTTTGCTGGACTAGCAGCACATTCTTGGCAGAGGTATTATCAGTAGCAAGGACAGGCCAAGACAAACTGACTCCAGTATCTGTTGCAGTGATTGACCAGAATGTCACGGAAAATTAAGGAAGAAGAGAAGCTAACTATGCAGTTAGAGCACATGGAGCTCAGAAGGAAGTGAGAGAAAACACTGAAACTGGAGCAAAAAAATGCAACAAAAAAATGAAAAAGTACTTTCAGAGATCTGTGATACCAAGAAGAGAACAGGAGGGAAGCTCATGCCCAGATCCATGCCTGCCAAACAGAAGATCTAAGTTGAAGAGGAAGCCAACGCCTCCACTGAGGAAGACACTCATGAGTACCTCTTTGTTGAAGACTCAAATTGGAAAAAAAAAAAAAAATCTTCAAAAACAACACATAATTTATTTTGTAATATATTAGCATGTTTTGTCTGCTAAACTGTTGCTTTAAACACTTGTATCGCTTAACAACAATATCCATTACTTTTGAAAGCAAGCAAAAAAAGCATATAAACTATAAGTATTTGGACATGTTATTTACCCCTTGCAGCTGAAGTGTCTGAACTGTGGCAGTAGCCTCTGCTGGCGGACACTATAGTTGCATTTAAGAATGCAGTTTCAAATACGATCAAATTATCAATTTTCAGTGATGCAGTCAGTGAAACTTGTCAGGTGCGCTCTTCAGGTGTTGTAGCATCGGCATGCAAGAGATGACAGCTGGTGGTCAAGTGACGTCTGAGCTAATAGGCGGACAAAGTTTGCCAAATGCATACATACCCACACCGCAGAATCCCATTCATTTTATATATATACAGTATATATAGGCACTCAGTGGTTAGCACTGTGGCAGCACAGTAAGAAGGTCACGGGATCAATTCCACCCCTGACCACTGTGGGTTCGATCCCACCCCCTGACCACTGGTGACCCTTCTGTGTGGAGTTTGCATGTTCTCCCTGTGTCTGTGTGGGTTTACTCCCATTTCCTCCCACAGGCCAAAAAACATGCTGGTTAGATTAATTGGAGACTCTAAAGTGGCCCTAGGTGTGATTGTGTGTGAATGGTGCCGCCCTGTGGCTGCTTCACCCATCAAAGTGGATGCCCTGCAATTCCCCCATTGTGGGATTAATAAAGGATTATAAAATAAAAAATATGTATGTACAGTGAAGATCAAAATTAGTGAACAATGTATTAATACTTGATTTATTCTAAAATGTTATTCATTGTTCAGAAACTGGCAGAATATCAGCTGTGGCTATGCCACTGCTGCACCAGCATGCCTCTAAAAATAATGAAGGCACTTAAACATATTTATTTTGTAACAACAACAAAAAAAAAAACTGAGCAAAATTAGAGAACAGCAACCACTGTGTCAGAAGAGAAGATGTAAACAATGTTTTTTAGGGCTATTGGATTCAAAATTATCAGATTCAATACATCAGGTAACCAAAAAGGACACAGTGATAGTGCAATGGACCAGTGAAGTTTTTTTTTTTTTTTTTTTTGGGGGGGGGGGGAGGGAAAGAAGGGGAAAAAAAAAAAAAACTACCTTTGTCCAGGTTACAACAGATTATCTGATTTGTTGGAATAAAGATCACCATGCATTAATGTATTTTATTTATATTCTAACATGCTGCACATACTACACTTGGAAGGTCCCTTTCAACAGCAACAGTTTCTGCCTGCCTGGGGAGATGAGAGAATTTTAAAATGTTGGCACTAGAATGAGAAATGTTTATTGTGGCTGTCGATTCCCAAAGATAGCACCTGTCATCATGGATCCTGGACTACCTCACGAACCGGCCTCAGTTTGTGAGAACCCGGGACTGTGTGTCCGACACGATCATCAGTAGCACGGGGGCCCCCCAGGGAACGGTGCTGGCTCCCTTCCTGTTCACTCTTTATACTGCGGACTTCTCACACAACACAACACACTGCCATCTACAGAAGTTCTCTGATGACTCTGCGATTGTTGGCCTCATCTCCAATGGAGATGAAGCTGAGTACAGAGGGCTTATCCAGGACTTCGTGGACTGGTGCCATCGGAACTGCCTCCAGATCAACGCGAGGAAAACTAAGGAGCTGGTGGTGGACTGCCGCAGGCATGGGCAGCCCCTCACAGTACCAGTAAATATACAGGGAACAGACATCGAGATGGTGACATCCTATAAGTACCTGGGTATTCATCTGAACAATAAACTAGACTGGTCACACAATACTGATGCACTCTACAAGAAGGGACAGCGCAGGCTGTTCCTGCTGAGGAGACTCAGGTCTTTTGGTGTACAAGGGGCGCTGCTGAAGTCATTCTATGACACGGTGGTGGCATCAGCCATCACTTTTGGAGTGGTCTGCTGGGGCAGTGGCATTACTGCAGCCGATAGGAAGAGACTGAACAAACTGATTAAGAAAGCTAGCTCTGTCCTGGGGCAGCGCCTTGATCCGATGGAGGAGATAGGAGAGAGAAGGACGGTGGCTAAACTGTCATCTCTGCTGGAGTCCGAGTTCCACCCTATGCAGGACATACTGAATGCACTGAGGAGCTCATTTAGCAGCAGACTACATCATCCCAGGTGCACAACCGAGAGGTTTCGTAGGTCCTTCCTACCAACGGCTGTCAGACTGTACAACCTAAGCAGGGCTGCTCGCAGAGATAGCAAAAAGACGTAACAAACTAATAGTTTTTTGAATGCAAAAGATGCAATAGACTTACACAATGGTCCCCTCCGGCATACAACTAGGAACATACCGGTCGCTATGGAGGGTGAGAATATGTATGGGCACATAATCATACCATGTAGGATAACTAAGTAGACGGTTATGCTGTTTCATTCCATCTAGCAACAATGCTCTGCACTGTGTGTGTTTATATATTTGCATATTTATTCCATCTAGCTACAATGCTCAGCACTGGGTGTGTTTATATATTTATATATCTACATATTATTCCATCTAGCTACATTGCTCCGCACTGTGTGTGTTTATATACTTGCATATTTATTCCACCTAGCTGCAATGCTCCGTACTGTGGGTGTTTATATATTCATATATTTATTCCATCCAGCTACAATGCTCTGCACTGTGTGTCTGTGTGTGTGTGTATATATATATATTTTATAGTAATACGTACATATGTTTATTAGCTGCTCTTGCTTGCTTGTTTTTTTTCTTGCCTTCTGATTGTTGCTCTGAGTGTTGCTATCCCTGTGCTGTTGCAATCCTGGAATTTCCCCGTTGTGGGACTAATAAAGGCTTATCTTATCTTATCTTATATTGATGGTGACAACACCACTTTCATAAAAATAACAGTGATGTGTTATATTATAAGACTGAAAATCTTGCTCCAGATCCCCCATCTTCTGTTTGACTGACACTCTTCGTATTCTGTTTGTCATACCCTGGTCACTTGCCAAGCACGTATTCATGTGGAATTCAAGCAGTAAGAGATTTGCCTGTAGAAAATGTATATTTAAGGCTTGTGGGGGGGGGGGTCATTATCACTCTATAAATTCAAGAAGTCTGTGTGTCACGATCATAGGACAGCCTATGATGTCTGCATGATGTCCTGTGATGATCCTATCATCTCAGGCATCATAGGACTCGCAATGCCATCATATAGACAGCTGTGTTTAACTATGTGATCAATGGCAGGCATCACTCAAGATCATAGGACTTGCTATGACCTATGATGTTCCTATGGTCTCAGGCATCATAGGAGCGAGGCCGTCATATAGATAGGATGTCATACAGACGAAGGTGTCGTTGACTATGTGATCAACACCAGGCATCACTCACGATCATAGGACTTGCTATGACCTAGGACGATCCTATGATCTCAGGCATTCATAGGACGGCCTATGATCTCTGCCTGAACATCATAGGACACAGACAAATGTGTCTTGATGTCATATAGACCATGAACTCAGGCATCATAGGATGACTCGTGATGCCTATATGATGGCACATAGACAAATGTGTCTTTATGATGTCATATACATCAAGCCTGCCTTTGTGTCCTTATGTCATATACAGTAAGCAACATTCAATTCAACTTTATTTATATAGCGCCATTTCACAACAACAGTCATCTCATAGCACTATCAACTGTAGGGGGGACCCCCACAGTTGCAGAAAGACCCCAGCAATCAGGCGATCCCCTGTGAGCAAGCACTTGGCGACGGTGGAGAGGAAAAACTCCCTTTTAACAGGAAGAAACCTCCAGCAGAACCAGGCTCAGGGAGGGGCAGTCATCTGCTGCGACTGGCTGGGGGGGTGAGGGGATAGAGAAGAAGAAAAGAACAGACATGTAGAGAGCAAACAGCACGATGGGGACTCAATCTATGGGAGAGAACAAACAAATGTTAATGACCAGCAAAAAAAAAAAAATTTCATAGAGTGAGGAAAGGAGTGAGGCCCAGTGCATTACTGGAGGTCCCCCGGCTGACTAAACCTATTAGCAGCATAACTAAGGGAGGGCTCAGAAACACATGATCCCTCCCTAATTGTAGGCTAGATCAAAAAGGTAGGTTTTAGCCCTATTCTTAAAAACAGAGATCGAGTCTGACTCCCGAATCCAGATTGGCAGCTGATTCCACAGGAGAGGAGCTTGATAACTGAAGGCTCTGCCTCCCATTGTACTTTTGGAGATTCTAGGTATTACAAGTAATCCTGCATTTTGAGAGCGTAGTGCTCTGTTAGGATAATATGGTAGTATCAGATCTTTTAAATAAAAAGGAGCCTGATTGTTTAGAGCTTTGTAAGTGAGAAGAAGGATTTTAAACTTAATTCTAAACTCTATGGGAAGCCAATGAAGGGAGGCCAGAACCGGAGAGATATGATCTCTCTTTCTAGTACCTGTTAAAACTCTTGCTGCAGCATTTTGGATCAGCTGAAGACTTTTTAAAGCTGTTTTAGGACAGCCTGATAATAAAGAATTACAATAATCTAATCTCGAGCGAACAAAAGCGTGGATCAGCTTCTCAGCATCACTCTGAGACAAGATGCTCCTAATCTTGGCAATATTACGCAAATGATAGAAGGCAGTCTTAGAAACAAACTTAATATGTGAATTGAAGGACAAATCCTGATCAAAAATAACTCCAAGGTTCCTCACAGAGCTATTAAGAGAGAGTAACTGCGTCCAAACTGAAAGTTTGATTTGGAAAGGAATTTCTAAGGTTTTTTGGACCAACAAGAATGACTTCAGTCTTATCTGAATTTAATAGCAGGAAATTACAAGTCATCCAAGCTTTGATTTCCTTAAGACAGGCTTCTAACTTGGCTAATTGATTAGTATCATCTGGCTTCATTGACAGGTATAATTGTGTGTCATCTGCATAACAATGAAAATGTATACAGTGCTTTCTAATAATGTTGCCTAACGGAAGCATATATAAACTAAAAAGAGTAGGGCCTAGCACAGATCCCTGTGGAACTCCATGACTAAGCTTTGAGTTGAAAGAAAACTCATCATTTACATGAACAAACTGGAACCTATCAGATAAATAAGATCTAAACCACTGCAACGAAGTTCCATTAAGTCCAACATAGTGTTCTAATCTATCAAGTAGAATATTATGATCAATAGTATCAAAAGCTGCACTAAGATCTAAAAGGACAAGTACAGAAACTAGTCCATTATCAGATGCAATGAGGAGGCCGTTAGTGACCTTCGCTAAGGCTGTTTCAGTACTATGATGGATTCTAAACCCAGATTGAAACTCTTCAAGTAAACCATTTCCCTGCAGGTGGTCAAATAATTGCATAGCAACAACTCTTTCTAACATTTTTGAAATGAAAGGGAGATTAGAGATTGGTCTATATGTTAGCTAAAGCTCCTGGATCTAGCGTTGGCTTTTTGAGTAAGGGTTTAATTACAGCCGTTTTAAAAGCCTGCGGTACATGGCCTAAAGTTAATGAAGAATTGATTATATGAAGAATAAAGCTACCAATAAGTGGGAAGACTTCTTTAAATAACCTGGTAGGAATAGGGTCTAAAAGACAAGTTGAAGGTTTGGATGAGGAAACTACTTTGTCTAACTCACAAAGGTCGATTGGAGTAAACTCATCAAGACAGACATCAATAGAAGGAGTTGTAGTATTTACAGTATTTAAGTTAACTGTGGGAAGAATCTGATTGATTTTATCTCTGATGGATGAAATTTTATTATTGAAAAAGTTCATAAAGTCCTGACTAGTAAGCTCTAAGGGGATGCTAGGATTGACAGAGTCCTGACTCTTTGTCAACCTGGCTACAGTACTGAAAAGAAACCTGGGATTATTCTTGTTCTCTTCTATTAATGCAGAGTAATAACTCTAACGCTTTTCTAAGATTTTTTTATAAATTAAAAGATGATTTCTCCAAGCTAAATAGATTTCATCTAAATTAGTAGAGCGCCATTTTCTTTCTAATTGACGAGTCTTCTGTTTTAAGTTACGAGTTTCTGTGTTGAACCAAGGAGTTAAAAATCTCTGATTAGACTTTTTCTTAAGGGGGCCACCAAGTCTAGAGCCTGATGCAGAGAAGCTGAAACACTATCCACCATGTTATCAATTACAGAAGGAGCAAGCTGTCTATAGCTTATTTCCGTTGTGTTGACACATGGCATAGAGGAAACAATCTGCATAAATTTGGAAACGGCATCATCTGAGAGGCATCTACTGTGATTTTTCTTTAGGAGCCAAATAGTCAGAAATAGTAAAATCAAAGGTTAACAGACAATGGTCTGACAGTACAGGGTTATGAGGAGACACTACAAGATTTTCTATTTCTATGCCATATGTCAGAACAAGGTCCAATGTATGGTGGAGGTAATGAGTAGAATTTCCTACTTCCTGAGAAAACCCAATCGAGTCTAATATTGAATTAAAAGCCACATTAAGGCAGTCACTATCTACATCCACATGTATATTAAAGTCCCCTACTATAATTATTCTATCAGATTTCAACACTAAATCAGCTAAGAAATCAGCAAATTCGGATAAAAATTCTGAATAGGTTGATGGGGGACGATAAACAATGGCAAATAAAATTGGGTTTAACCTGAAATTGCTAAAGTGCCCAATACTGAGGACCAGGCCCTCAAAGGAATTATAACCTGTTTTTTGCTTTACATTAACTAGTAATTTGGAATGGTAAATTGTTGCTACTCCTCCTCCACGACCAGAACTTCTGGGATTTTGACAGTTTAAATAACCAGAGGGGGTTGATTCATTTAAACCAACATAATCCTCTTGTCCTAACCAAGTCTCTGTAAGGGAAATTAAATCAATCTGATGATCAATTAACAGATCATGGACTAACAGAGACTTGGGAGTTAGAGACCTAATATTTAACAAACCACATTTAATTTTTAAATTATGAGGAGGAACAGAGGCCAAATTATTCAATTTAGAGGCTTTATGTTTAATTTGAGTTTTACCAATATTTTGCTTTATCACTTTGGGATGCTTATACATTATATTTTTATTTACTTTGGAGGGAGCAGACAACGATTCTCTGATGGGGAAGACAGGGGCTAAGCTGAGGGGTGGCGGATGAAGAGGAGCTGCAGAGAGGCGTGTAAGACTGAGACTCTGCTTCCTGGTCCCAACTCTGAGTAGTCATGGTTTTGGAAATTTGGATAAAAAAGATGCCAGATTGTTAGATAAATGAGAAGCCCCATCCAAAGTGGGATGAATGCTGTCTCGTCTCATAAGACCAGGTTTTCCCCAAAAAGAGCTCCAATTGTCAATGTAGCCCACGTCATTTTTAGGACACCACACAGACAGCCAGCGGTTCAAGGATGACGAGCGGCTAAACATGTCATCACTGGTCAGATTGGGGAGGGGCCCAGAGAATACTACAGTGGCAGACATCGTTTTTGCAAAGTCACACACCGATTCTATAAAGTTTCGTGACTTCCGACTGCCGGAGACGGATGTCATTAATGCCGGCGTGAATAACAATTGTGGAGTATTTACAGTTACTTTTAGCCAGCATTTTCAAATTTGACTTGATGTCGCCTGCTCTGGCCCCAGGAATACATTGGACTATGACCGCTGGAGTCTCTAGGTTCACGTTTCTGACTACAGAGTCGCCAATGATCAGAGTTTTTTCCTCAGCGGGTGTGTCGCTGAGCGGGGAAAAACGATTAGAAACGTGAACAGGTTGGTGGTGTACCGGGGCTTTGCGACTAGGCTTCCTTCTCACCGTCACCCACCCAGTCTCCTCGCTGCTGAGGAGAGCCGGGGAACCACTGACAGGGGGGCCTAAGCTAGCTAGCTCCGCTGCAGCTAATGGGCGTCCGTCGAGATTAACTGGCGCAGACGGTGTTTCAATGCAGCGGAGCCGGGATTCCAAATCAGACAACCGCGCCTCAAAAAGACAACATTTATTACATTTACCGTTATCACTAAAAGAGGCAGAGGTGTAGCTAAACATCTGACAGAGAGCACACCAGAGGAGAGGAAAGAGAGGTAGTAGCCATAGCTAGTGGCTAGAGAGCTGGAGAGCAAACCACACAGGCAGACAGCAAAACAGGAAGTGATGATACGTTACCACAAGGAAGTGACTATCCCTGAACATAACACAGAACAGTGACAGGCAGGAGAAGTAACAAGTATGCAGGTTTCTACGGGTATGCACTAGTATAGATATGATGTCTAGAGTATATGACGTCATTTAGACATATAGACAGGTGTGTTTGACTAAGTGATCAACGGCAGGCATCACTCACGATCATAGGACTTGCTATGACGTACAAAGTTCCTATGATCTCAGGCATCATGGGGAAATGCCGTCATATAGACAGGTGTCTTTAACTATGTGATCAACGGCAGGCATCACTCACGATCATAGGACTAGCTATGACCTATGATGTTCCCATGATCTCAGACATCATAGCACTCACGATCATATAGACATGATGTCTATATGATGTCATATAGACAGGTGCCTTTGACTATGTTGACAATGACAGGCATCACTCATGATCATAGGGCTTGCTAGGACATCATCAGATCAAATGCAGGCATTACTCAAGCTCACTCACAATCATAGGACATCAAAGATCAAAGGCAGGCATCACTCACGATCATAGGACTCGCTATGCCATCATAACAGATCACTGGACTCACTATGACATCATCAACGATCAACGGCAGTTATCACTCACGATCATAGGACTCTCTGACATCATCAAAGATCATAGCACTTGCTACGGCACCATCAAAGGCAGGCATCACTGAACAAGTGCAGACATGCTTGCTTACACCCTTGCTTGCACCTGCTTTCTACAGCAAACATCAAACGCAGCTTTCACCATGGTTACTGTTGCCAGACACACACTTCAAAGATCAAAGGCCGGCATCACTGAATGAATGATGACATCAAAGGCAGACACCACCATGGTTACTGTTGCCATGGTAACAGTAACTTTCTATGGGCATGCAGAAATGCTGGCTTACACCTGCTTTCTACAGCCATGCAGAAATTCTTGCTTATACTTGATTTTTATGGGCATGCACGGGTATGCACTAGTTTTAAAAGATTTTAATTAAATCACCCTTAGCATAATCTGTCAAATGACAGAATTTTTGAAAATTGTCAGTTATTATTGCACACAATCTTCAATGAAGGACAATTTCCAGTTAACGCAGAGTACATCCTGGACAGATCACTAGTCCATCACAGCACCTGGTAATCCCAGGAAGTTTCCCATCCAAGTACTAACCAAGGTAGACCCTGACTTGGCTTTCAAAATCAGATGAAACCCAGGGTGTTTGGGGACACCCATACCCCAAGATGTGAAAACTAATAAGACACAACACAGAGAAATTTGTAAAATGTGTTCAAATGGTACTTTTTAAATGTATAGCACAATAGCCTTAGCAGTACAGTTAATTCCCCAACTGATGACATTAATCACTATGGGGACAGGTCAAAATGAATGTTTTTGATCCAGTAGAACTCAGATTTGGACTGGATAACCTTTTGTCTGTTCAGATGTTACACCCAGCAGGTTGCTGATCTTCAGCCAGGAATCTCAATATTTCTTTGGCAATGCAAATAAAGCCTTTTTCGTAAGACTGGTGTTTTCACTCCTACACACATAAGCAATCCACTTGAGATACTGCATTGTGATAAAATGTCTGCCGGCCACAGTCTGTCAATTTGAAAATATCTTCATTGTAATAAACAAGGTGAAATGTGTCTTCATCACAAGCCTTCCAGCGCCAGCCTCCTTTCACCATACTTCTCAGGCATTGGGTCCAGCATACTTCAAGTTTTGCAATTTATGTCTCATTAGGGAACCACGCTTGAGTGCCATAGACAAATCTAGATTGAACACGCACTTCTACGATCTTTCGTCTCGTGCACATGGATACCCTGCCATCGGTCAGCACATTACGTAGCTCACTGAACTTGGCTATTGCACTGGCCACACGACGTTTAGCAAAGCATCTGTCCTCTGCATTGGTAACAGTCTGACCAAGATAGCTAAACTGTGTCACATTCTCAATGGCATGACCTTCTATAGAAAACAAGGTTGTCTGCTTTGCAAGGGCTTGGTCATTGAACACTTGAGTCTTAATATTCTTGAAATATATTGTTAGCCCAAAATGCTTACATATCTTGTTGAGGATGCTCAAAACTTTTTCCGCCTCACGGATGGACTTAGAGATCAGCACAACATCATCAGCATACAAGATCCACTTCACAACTTCCGTTCCTCACAGCCGGCCACGACAGTGCTGTTCTCTTATTACAATAATGTGACCTGTTGTATTCAAGAATAATTCCCTATCCACAAAGGAAGGCCTTATCAATCTCACTGGCTGTGACTTTTAGCACAAAGTCAAAGTAATAGTTGAAGAGACAAGGGGATTCTTGGCCTCCCTGCCAGCATCCTATACATACAGTACATCAAACTTGGACTTCATCCTACTGATGGATGCGGTTATTGTTCATGTAAAGTACTTGTAATATCGATATGAGCCGTGCTGCGCCACATTACACTGGTTTCAGACTGTTCCTTTTACTATTTAACAACCAATACGCCAAATGTCAAATTAAAAAAAAAAAAAAAAAAAAAAAGTTAATGTGCGTTTTTAAAGCACAGTGGTTGTAAAAGTGTATTTGACTTTTGAAAGACAGACCCCTACCACCATCACAAAATGCCAAAAACTATTTTGAGGATAACTTTGGGCCAATTTTTTTAAATATTAAAGAAGTCTTCCCATTTATTGGTAGCTGTATTCTTCAAATAACACAGGGTTACAAAAATAATTTTTTTTTGTAAGTTGTCTGTTTTTTTGTTTTTTTTTTGTTTAACTGATTTGAGACAGTTTTGCACCGCTGAATCCAAAAATGATATCCGTTTCTCTCGATCAGGTCAGGTTTTTATGCTAAGTTGATTTTTAAAAAATCTGATCTGACTAAATCGATTACATTTTTGTGACATTATCGTTAATATTTCTCATCCGAAATTTAAGAGAAAAATAATTATCACAATTTATTGATTAAATGTCACAAACTTTGATCACTGTAAATTGAATAGCAGACACGGATAAAGGTAAGTGCATGTAAATTGAATGTTACATCATCATTGTTCAAAATTCAGAGCTTCAACTTCCGTTTATTCGAACCTCTAGAATGCTCAGCGGCAGGGATGTCTCAGAGTCAGAGTAATCAGCCATCATGACAATTTATGACGTGTCATAAATTGGCGCATGCAAACTCTTCAGAGCTTGAGAAATTTCAAGAAATGAAAGAATTTTGCATCATATAAAGCAAAAATACCCATACATGTAAACAAAAATGAAGAGAAAAAGTGGCCATAGTTCAAAAAGTTGACCTGATGGAGCAAAACCAATGTGATTTTTGGATTCAGCACATCAAAATTGTCCTAAATCAGTTAAAAAAAACTGAGACAATAAATTTGGTGTTGACCAGTGTAATCAATTCTTCATTAACATTTGGCCATGTACTGCAGGCTTTTAAAATTGTTATAATTAAAGCATTACTTAAAAAGCCAACGCTGGATCTAAGAGTTTTAGCTAACTGGACCAATCTCTCATTTGCCTTTCATTTCAAATGTCTTAGAGTTGTTGCTACACAACTATTTGACCACTTGCATCGAAATGGTTTATTTGAAGTTTCAGTTAGGGTTTAGAATTCATCATAGTACTGAAACAGCTTTAGTGAAGGTCACCAATGACCTCCTTATAGAATCTGTTAATGGACTTGTTTCTGTACTTGTCCTTCCAGACTCTAGTGCAGCTTTTGATACTATCAATCATAATATTTTACTTGATAGATGAGAACACCTTGCTGAACTTAATGAAGCTTCTTTGCAGTGGTTTAAATCTTATTTATCTGACAGATTCCAATTTGTTCATATCAATGAGTTTTCTTCTAATTCAAAGCTCAGCCATGGAGTGCCACGGGGATCTGTGCTTGGCCCTATTCTTTTTAGTTTACATACAGTATCTCACATTAGTGAGTACACCCCTCACATTTGCAGTGGGGCAAAAAAGTAATTAGTCAGCCACCAATTGTGCAAGTTCTCCCACTTAAAAGATGAAAGGTCTCCAATTTTCATCATATATACCTCAACTATGAGAGACAAAATGAGGGGGGGGGGGAATCCAGAAAATCACATTAAAGGATTTTTAATGAATTAATTGGTAAATTCCTCAGTAAAATAAGTGTTTGGTCACCTACAAACATGCAGTTGCACCTGTAACTTCTTTAAGACTGGCTCCTCTGTCCTCCACTCATTACCTGTATTAATGGCACCTGTTTGAATTCGTTATCGGTATAACGGACATCTATCCACAACCTCAAACAGTTGGACTCCAAACTCCACTATGGCCAAGACCAAAGAGCTGTCAAAGGACACCAGAAACAAAATTGTAGACCTGCACCACGCTGGGAAGACTGAATCTGCAATAGGTAAGCAGCTTGGTGTGAAGAAATCAACTGTGGGAGCAATTATTAGAAAATGGAAGACATACAAGACCACTGATAATCTCCCTCGATCTGGGGCTCCACGCCAGATCTCACCCCGTGGGGTCAAAATTATCACGAACGGTGAGCAAAAATCCCAGAACCACATGGGGGGGGGGGGGGACCTAGTGAATGACCTGCAGAGAGCTGGGACCAAAGTAACAAAGGCCACATCAGAAACACACTACGCCGCCAGGGACTCAAATCCTGCAGTGCCAGACGTGTCCCCCTGCTTAAGCCAGTACATGTCCAGGCCCATCTGAAGTTTGCTAGAGAGCATTTGGATGATCCAGAAGAGGATTGGGAGAATGTCATATGGTCAGATGAAACCAAAATAGAACTTTTTGGTAAAAACTCAACTTGTCGTGTTTGGAGGAGAAAGAACACCATACCTACTGTGAAGCATGGGAGTGGAAACATCATGCTTTGGGGCTGTTTTTCTGCAAAGGGACCAGGACGACTGATCCGTGTAAAGGAAAGAATGAATGGAGCCATGTATCGTCAGATTTTGAGTGAAAACCTCCTTCCACCAGCAAGGGCGTTGAAGATGAAACGTGGCTGGGTCTTTCAGCATGACAATGATCCCAAACACACCGCCCGGGCAACGAAGGAGTGGCTTCGTAAGAAGCATTTCAAGGTCCTGGAGTGGCCTAGCCAGTCTCCAGATCTCAACCCCATAGAAAATCTTCGGAGGGAGTTGAAAGTCTGTGTTGCCCAGCGACAGCCCCAAAACATCACTGCTCTAGAGGAGATCTGCATGGAGGAATGGGCCAAAATACCAGCAACAGTGTGTGTGAAAACCTTGTGAAAACTTACAGAAAACGTTTGACCTGTCATTGCCAACAAAGGGTATATAACAAAGTATTGAGATGAACTTTTGTTATTGACCAAATACTTATTTTACCGAGGAATTTACCAATTAATTCATTAAAAATCCTTCAATGTGATTTTCTGGATTTTTTTTTTTTTTTTTTTAAATCTCTCATAGTTGAGGTATACCTATGATGAAAATTGGAGACCTCATCTTTTAAGTGGTAGAACTTGCACAATTGGTAGCTGACTAAATACTTTTTACCCCACTGTATATCTTTTCATGGGACAACACTGAAGATATGACACTTTGATACAATGTAAAGTAGTCAGTGTACAGCTTGTATAACAGTGTAAATCTGCTGTCCCCTCTAAAAAACTCAACACACAGCCATTAATGTCTAAACTTCTGGCAACAAAAATGAGTACACCCCTAAGTGAAAATATCCAAATTGTCCCCAAAATGTCAATAGTTTGTGTGCCCACCATTATTTTCCAGCACTGCCTTAACTCTCTTGCGCATGGAGTTCCCTAGAGCTTCACAGGTTGCCACTGGAATGCTCCTCCACTCCTCCATGACGACATCCTGTAGCTGGTGGATGTTAGAGACCTTGCGCTCCTCCAGCTTCCATCTGAGGATGCCCCACAGTTGCTCAATAGGGCTTAGGTCTGCAGACATGCTTGACCAGTCCATCACCTTTACCCTCAGTTTCTTTAGAATCAGAATCAGATTTATTGCCATTGTTCATGTAATACACAAACTAGGAATTTGTCTGTGTACTACATGAACAATGGCAATTGTTAGTAAGGCAGTGTTCGTCCTGGAGGTGTGTTTGGGGTCGTTATCATGTTGGAATACTGTCCTGCAGCCCAGTTTCCGAAGGACTGCTTCAGAATGTCACAGTACATGTGGGCATTTATGGTTCCCTCAATGAATTGTAGCTCCCCAGCGCTGGCAGCACTCATGCAGCCCCAAACCATGACACTCTCACCACCTTGCTTGACTGTAGGCAAGACACACTTGTCTTTGTACTCCTCACCTGGTTGCAGCCACACACGCTTGACACCATCTGAACAAAATAACTTTATCTTGGTCTCATCAGACCACAGGACATGGTTCCAGTAATCCATATCCTTAGTCTGTCTTCAGTAAACTGTTTGCTGGCTTTCTTGTGCGTCATCTTTAAAAGGGGCTTCCTTCTAGAATGACAGCCATGCAGACCAATTTGATGCAGTGTGCGGTGTATGGTCTGAGCACTGACAGGCTGACCCACCCCTTCAACCTCTGCAGCAATGCTGGCAGCACTCACACATCTATTTTCAAAAGACAACCTCTGGATATGGCGTTGAGCACATACACTCACCTCTTTGGTAGACCATGGCGAGGCCTGTTCTGAGTGGAACCTGTCCTGTTAAACCACTGTATGGTCTTGGCCACAATGCTGCAGCTCAGTTTCAGGGTGTTGGCAATCTTCTTATAGCCTAGGCTATCTTTATGTAGAACAGCAATTCTTTTTTTTCAGATCCTCAGAGTTCTTTGCCATGAGATGCCACGTTGAACTTCCAGTGACCAGTATGAGAGAGTGTGCAAGTGATGACACTAAATTTAACACACCTGCTCCCCATTCACACCTGAGACCTTGTAACACTGAGTCACGACACTGGGGAGGGAAAATGGCTAATTTGGCACAATTTGGACATTTTCACTTAGGGGTGTACTCACTTTTGTTGCTAGCAGTTTAGACATTAATGGCTGTGAGTTATTTTGGGGGGACAGCAAATTTACACTCATACAAGCTGTACACTGAATACATCGTATCAAACTGTCATATCTTCAGTGTTGTCTCATGAAAAGACATTGTAAAATATTTACAAAAATGTGAGGGGTATACTCAATTTTGTGAGCTACTGTATACAGTATACTCTTAACTTTCTGCACTGCTGCATATATTTGCTTAAATTGCACATACTGTTAATTACCGTATATACTGCACTGCTGTCCTTTGCACTTCTGATTGGATGCTAAACTGTTTCATTACCTTGTATTCATACACGTGTAATGACAAAGTTGAATCTAATCTAATATTGTCATGACTGATAAGATAATTCAGCCCACGTGCAAGGTGCAGCAACAAAGACTATCAAACAGTTTACACATTTGAATGTTTTATTGAATAGCAAAAACCGCACTGCTACAGAACAGTCACTCGCCAGAGGAATGGGCCTGTGGAGAGAGAGAACGAGAGCTGTAAGCAGAGGAATGGAGATAACGAAAATGGGTGAGCCAAATTACCACTTACATGGGCTCCGAGGGAGTGCCAGCAGGACTCCAGCGGGGAATAGACGAACCAGCAGGGAATGGTGAGCCTGAATGGGTGGAGGTTACTGTTGTGGGAAAAGTGGCAGGAGAGCGATTGCAGCCCTCAGAGACACACCCGCACAATGGCAGCAACCTGCACAATGGGGGGGGGGGGGGGCAGCACACAGGTTAATGACTTCTTTACCGGTGTTATGATGACTTGTTTGTTCACGGCAGTATACCCAGACAAGCCAGTGTTGAGTCACGGTAGGATGCCTCCTTAAGTACGTTGGCACAGGTGTGTCCTCTCCCTCGGGTGCAATGATGAGCAGTGGAGAGATGAACGGGAAGGAGGGGGCGCGCTTTCGCCGCCCATGACAGGGCCCCCACTTCTAGGAGCACCTCCTGGCGGACCACAAAGTTTGTCGGGATGGGCTTGATGGTAGGACCTTAGCATCTCTTTATCCAAGATTCGGGTCGTAGGAACCCAGGATCGCTCCTCTGGGCCATAGCCCTCCCAATCCACCAAATACTGGAGACCCCTGCCCCGATGGAGAACATCCAAGATTCGGCAGACTGTGTGGGTTGGGTGGCTGTCGATGATCTAGGGAGGAGGAGGCAGCTTCGGGGGTGGGGGGACTGAATGAGAGGGGCTTGATGTGCGAGACATTCAATTCAACTTTATTTATATAGCGCCATTTCACAACAACAGTCATCTCATAGCACTATCAACTGTAGGGGGGACCCCCACAGTTGCAGAAAGACCCCAGCAATCAGGCGATCCCCTGTGAGCAAGCACTTGGCGACGGTGGAGAGGGAAAAACTCCCTTTTAACAGGAAGAAACCTCCAGCAGAACCAGGCTCAGGGAGGGGCAGTCATCTGCTGCGACTGGCTGGGGGGTGAGGGGATAGAGAAGAAGAAAAGAACAGACATGTAGAGAGCAAACAGCACGATGGGGACTCAATCTATGGGAGAGAACAAACAAATGTTAATGACCAGCAAAAAAAAAATATTTCATAGAGAGTGAGGAAAGGAGTGAGGCCCAGTGCATTACTGGAGGTCCCCCGGCTGACTAAACCTATTAGCAGCATAACTAAGGGAGGGTTCAGAAACACATGATCCCTCCCTAATTGTAGGCTAGATCAAAAAGGTAGGTTTTAGCCCTATTCTTAAAAACAGAGATCGAGTCTGACTCCCGAATCCAGATTGGCAGCTGATTCCACAGGAGAGGAATCAGCAGAGACATGAAAGGTCGGGTTCACTTGGATGGTAGGTGGGAGTCTCAGCTGAACCAAGGTGTCGTTGATAATTCTAGAGATGGGGAAGGGCTCGATGAAGCCTGGAGACAGCTTCTTTGACGTAGTCTTCAATGACACCTGACTGGCCGCCAACCAGACCTGCTGTCCCACGGTGTACTTGGGCGCGGGCATCCGATGTTTATCCACCGCAGCCTGGTTGCGCTCCACTGAGCGGCTAAGGGTGGTGCGCATGGCTCTCCAGATGTTCAGGTTACTTTATTTGTACCCGTAGGTAGATTTGTGTAGATGTGCCTGCAGCGGTGAGCATGAGCTTCCACAGAGGGAACCGCGACCTCCCTCTCGGTCATGGGCAGGAGCGGAGGCGTTTACCCCAATGACGCTTCAAAAGGGGTAAGCCTCATAGACGTGGAAACAGCCATGTTTATAGAATACTCCACCCAGGTCAGGTGTGAACTCCACAATGAGGGGTGCTCGGCTGCCACACACCGCAGGGTGGCCTCCAAGGACTGATTGGCATGCTCTGCCTACCCGTTGCTCTGGGGATGGTTCCCAGAGGAGAGGCTCACCGTCATTCCTAGGGTGTGGCAGAAGGCCCTCCAGACCTGTGATGTAAACTGCGGGCCCCAGTCAGACACAATGTCCACTGGGATACCATGGAGTCGAATCACGTGATCGGTCAGCAGGGCGGCCGTCTCCAAGGCCGGAGGGAGTTTGGGAAGCACCACCAAGTGGACAGCCTTGGAGAAACAGTCCACGATGGTCAATATCACAGTTTTACTGTGTGTGTGTGTGGGGGGGGAAGTCCAGTGACAAAGTCTACAGCGATGTGGGACCAGGGACAGGGAGGGGATGGAGGAGTCCAGATGGGGGGAGGAATTGGACTTGCCCCGGACACAGGTCTGACAGGACACGCACATTCTCTCGCACGTCCCACCACGGCGTGGGCCACCAGAACTCCCGCCAAACCAGATCAATCGTGAGGGTGATACCAGGATGACGGGCGAAACGGCTGGTGTGACCCCACTGGATGACGTCACTGCGGAGGGCAGTGAGGATGTACAGGTGATCCGGGGGGCACCCTGCTGGCACAGGCTCCTGAGACTGGGCCTTACGGACCCTCCGCTCGATATCCCACGTAAGGGCACCAAGGACGCATGAGGAGGGAAGAATGGATTGATGGTGGGAAGGGGGCGCTACCTCTTCGGAATCAAACTGGCACAATGGCGCGTCCGGTTTGGTATTCCGAGAGCCAGGCCGGTAAGTGATGGTAAAATTAAATCACTGGAAAAATAAAGTGTAGCGAGCCTGCCTGGTGTTAAGTCGGCGGGCTGACTGCAAGTACTCGAGGTTCTTGTGATCGGTCCACACAACAATGGGGTGAATAGCCCCATCTAACCAATGTCTCAATTCCTCTAATGCCAACTTAATGGCAAGCATCTTTCTGTCCCCTATGTCGTAATTCCTCTTGGCCGGCGTAAGCCAACGAGAGAAATACATGTACGGATCGAGCTTCTGATCGGAGGATGTGTGCTGCGAGAGAACAGCGTCCACCCCTGAATCAGAAGGGTCCACCTCAAGGACGAACTGGAGCTGCATGTTGACCTGGGACAAGATTAGTGTCATTGAACAGGCCTTTTAATTTGGAAAAGGCCTGCTCCGCTGCCTCGGTCCACCCAAAGGGGACCTTAACAGAGGTCAGCTGCATTAAGGGGAGTGTGACCCCACTATAGTTCATGATGAACCTGCAATAAAAGTTTGCAAACCCGAGGAAGCATTGAAGCTCCCTACGGGAGTGGGGTGTCGGCCAATCGAGCACTGCCCTCACCTTGGCTGGGTCGGCAATCAGTCTCCCTTCAACCACTATGAAGCCCAAGAAGGAAGTAGATGTTGTGGAGAACTCGCACTTCTCAGCCTTAACACAGAGCTGGTTCTCCAGGAGCCGTTGTAAAACGGCCCTTACATGGACCTCATGTTCCTCTGGAGTGCGGGAGAAAATCAAAATGTCATCCAAATAGACAAACACAAATTGGTAGAGCAAATCGCGGGAGATGTCATTAATTAACCATTGGAAGACAGCGGGGGCAATGGTGAGCCCAGACGGCATCACCAAATATTCGAATTGCCCTATGTGCGTTTTAAACGCTGTCTTCCACTCGTCCCCCTCACGAATGTGAATAAGATGGTATGCATTGCGTAGGTCTAATTTGGTAAACATCCATGAGCGCTGAAGGAGCTCAAATGTGGAATTCATCAAGGGCAGGGGATATTTGTCCTTAACTGTTATAGCGTTGAGCTCACAGTAATCAATACACGGGCACAGCGAGCCATCCTTCTTGCCGACCAAGAAGAATCCGGCCGAAGATGGCCAAATAAAGCCCGCGCTCAGCGACTCTTTAACATACTTCTCCATAGCCTCCCTCTCTGGCCCAGAAATACTATAGAGCCAGCTGGATGGCAGCTTTGCCCCCAGGATGAGGTCCACAGCACAGTCATAAGAGTGATGAGGCAGAAGCGACAGCGCTCTCGACTTGCTGAAGACCTCCCCTAAATCATGGTAAGCCCAGGGAACAAGGCTGAGATTTGGCGGCTCAGCCAGAGGAGGAGAGATCGGGAGAGATGGAGCACATTCGGCTGAACTTAAAGCAATTGGCCAAACAAAACGGGCCCCAGGAGGAGATGGAATTCCGCCCCCAATTCATTTTGGGGTTGTTCCTCCAGAACCACGGATAACCTAGAATCATCAGGGATGATGAATTTGGGAGAACTAGGAACATTAGTTCCTCCCGATGATTCTCGAACAAGAGGATAGCAACCGGCAGCGTGCATTCGGCGATAACCACAACCTCACGGCCAGATATGGTGAGTGTTAATGTATGTTAACAACTGGTGCAGACCGGGACATATCACTGTTAAACAACAACACTGCAGCAAAGACATCAAGTTGCTAGCTGTTAGCATGCGGCCTACATATCTCCCGAGGGAATACTCACACGTGATCTGCATTGTTATTTATGCAAATCTGATGGCAAACGCTGGGACAGCGCGTGACGTCATCCACCCAGTAACTGGCAGGCTACAGAGAGAACACCCAGATGCTCTTCTCCTCATCTCAGGCGATTTCAACCATGTTTCACTGTCTCTCATTCTACCCACGTTTACCCAGTAGGTCACGTGCCACACTAGAGACAATAAAACACTGGACTCATTCTACGCAAACACTAAGGAGGCATACACCTCATCACAACTCCCCCCCCCCCCCTTGGGAGATCGGATCACAACTTGGTTCATCTCCGGCTGGTGTACAAACCCCTAGTGCACAGACAACCTCCAGTCATGTGCACAGTGAAGTTATGGTCTGAGGAGGCAATGGACACTCTAAAGGGCTGTTTTGAAACCACCGTCTGGGAGCAGCTCTGCAATGCACATGGTGAGGACATCGATGGCCTCACTCACACCATCACGGACTAAATCAGCTTCTGTGTGGACAACACTGTTCCCACCAAGACCATACGGTGTTGCTCAAACAACAAACCCTGGATCAACCCTGAGATAAAAACACTTCTGAGAGAGAAGAGGATCTTCAGGTCGGGGAACAGGGACTGTGTGTCCGACACGATCATCGGTAGCACGGGGGGGCCCCCCAGGGAACGGTTTTGGCTCCCTTCCTGTTCACCCTTTATACTGCGGACTTCTCACACAACACACTGCCATCTACAGAAGTTCTCTGACGACTCTACGATTGTTGGCCTCGTCTCCAACGGAGATGAAGCTGAGTACAGAGGGCTTATCCAGGACTTTGTGGACTGGTGCCATCAGAACTGCCTCCAGATCAACGTGAGGAAAACTAAGGAGCTGGTGGTGGACTGCCGCAGGCAAGGACAAACCCTCACAGCACCAGTAAATATACAGGGAACAGACATCGAGATGGTGCCATCCTACAAGTACCTGGGTGTTCATCTGAACAATAAACTAGACTGGTCACACAATACCGACGCACTCTACAAGAAGGGACAGCGCAGGCTGTTCCTACTGAGGAGACTCAGGTCTTTTGGTGTACAAGGGGTGCTGCTGAAGTCATTCTATGACATGGTGGTATCAGCCATCACTTTTGGAGTGGTCTGCTGGGGCAGTGGCATTACAGCAGCTGACGGGAAGAGACTGAACAAACTGATCAAGAAAGCTAGCTCTGTCCTGGGGCAGCGCCTTGACCCAGTGGAGCAGATGGGAGAGAGAAGGATGGTGGCTAAACTGTCATCTCTGCTGGAGTCCGAGTTCCACCCTATGCAGGACATACTGAATGCACTGAGGAGCTCATTTAGCAGCAGACTACATCATCCTAGGTGTACAACCGAGAGGTTTCGCAGGTCCTTCCTACCTACGGCTGTCAGACTATACAACCTAAGCAGGGCTGCTCGCAGAGATGGCAAAAAGACGTAACAACCTAATGGTATTGAATGCAAAAGACGCAATAGACTTACACAATGGTCCCCTCTGGTATATAACTAGGAAAATACCGGTCGCTATGGAGGGTGAGAATATATATATGGGTACAAAATCATACCATGTAGGATAACTAAGTAGACGGTTTGTTCCATCCATCTTCTACCGCTTTTCCAGAGGTCCGGGTTGCGAGGGCAGCAGTTCAAGCAGAGAAGCCCAGACTTCCCTCTCCCCTGCCACCTGCTCCAGCTCTTCAGAGAGGATACCAAGGTGTTCCAAGACCAGCTGGGAGACATAGTCTTTCCACCGAGTCCTGGGTCTGCCCCGGGGTCTCCTCCCAGTGGGACGTGTCCGAAACACCTCAAGTGGGAGGCGTCCAGGAGGCATCCTAATCAGATGCCCATACCACCTCAACTGACTCCTTTCAATGTGGAGGAGCAGCGGTTCTACTCTGAGCCTTTCCCGGATGACTGAGCTCCTCACCCTATCTCTGAGGGTGAGTCCAGCAATCCTACGGAGAAAGCTCATTTCAGCCGCTTGTATCCGTGATCTTGTTCTTTCGGTCATTACCCAAAGCTCGTGACCATAGGTGAGAGTAGGAACGTAGATTGAGTGGTAAATCGACAGCTTTGCCTTAGAACTAAGCTCCCTCTTCACCACAATAGACCGGTACAACGTCCGCATCACTGCAGATGCTGCTCCAATCTGTCTGTCAATCTCTCGCTCCATTTTCCCCTCACTCGTGAACAAGACCCCAAGATACTTAGGCTCCTGCCCCAAGTGGAGGAGTTTATCCCCAACCCAGAGAGGACAATCCACCTTTTTCCGGCTGAGGACCACGGACTCGGACTTGGAGGTGCTGATTCTCATCCCAGCCGCTTCACACTCAGTGGAAAACCGTCCCAGCAAGAGCTGTAGGTCATTGCTGGATGAAGCCAACAGGACAACATCATCTGCAAACAACAGAGATGAGATCCTGTGGTCACAAAGCACGACACCCTCCATTCCCTGGCTGCGCCTAGAAATCCTGTCCATAAACATTATGAACAGAATTGGTGACAAAGGGCAGCCCTGGCGGAGTCCAACTCTCACTGGGAATGTCTCTGACAGAGTGTTGGCAATACGAACCAAACTCTCACAACGGTCGTACAGAGACCGACTAGCTCGTAGCAACAAGCCCGATACCCCATACTCCCGAAGCACCCCCCCCACAAAAAACCACGAGGGACGCGGTCAAATGCCTTCTCCAAGTCCACAAAACACATGTAAACTGGTTGGGCAAACTCCCACGAACCCTCGACTTCTCAAGAGGGTAAAGAGCTGGTCCGATGTGCCACGGCCAGGACGAAAACCACATTGCTCCTCCTGAATCCGAGGTTCGACCAAGTAGACGGTTGTGCTGTTTCATTCTATCTAGCTACAATGCTCCGCACTGTGTGTTTATATATTTATTCCATCTAGCTACAATACTCCGCACTGTGTGTGTGTGTGTGTGTGTGTGTATATACAGTGTATATATATATATATATATATGTGTGTGTGTGTGTGTACATATGTATACTCGCTGCTCTTGTTTTTCTTTCGCCTTCTGATTGTTGCTCTGAGTGTTGCTATCCCTGTGCTGTTGCAATCCTGGAATTTCCCCATTGTGGGACTAATAAAGGCTTATCTTGTCACATTGATGATGGGGCAGTTTAAGAGTGGGAATACCCAGGTCCCGGGCAAGCTGGGCCAACACGAAATTGCCCTTTCCCCATAAATCAACTAACACCAAGACCCTCCTCTCGACCCCCAGCAATTGCACAAGGGCCGGAATAGAGAAATTGCCGGGGGGAGTTAACTTGGTGCCGCCTGCCAGACCCCTCCACTGTTACTGACGGGCCACATCTTTTGGCCACCTGGGGCACTCGTCCTGACCGTGCTCCAGGGAAGCACAGTACAAGCACACGCCAGTTCTTCTCCTTCACCGGCGCTCAGCCTCAGTTGGACAAACCCGGCTGAGGTCCATTGGCTCAGGAGGAGAAACGTCCCCCCAGTGTCAGTCCCTGCAGCGGGCACACGCTCGGCGGATGAGCGAGAGGAGGCCTGTCGCTCCCTCATGCGCTCACGGTAGCGGTTGTCCAACCCACAGCCTGATCAATAAGACCATCGAGCATCTCGGGAATGGCATAAATTATCAGGTCGTCACGGAGATGGACATTTAACCTGTGGAGGAACACGCTGCGTAGCGCAACCTCGTTCCACCCAGAGTCTGCCACTTCGGCCCGAAACTCCACAGAGAACTCGGCCACAGACCGAGCCCCCTGGCGGAGAGTCATAAGGCGGCTCATTATGTTCCCCTGACTCTCGGTGTGGTTGAACGCGCAACAAAAAGCGACCACAAATTGGTCAAACGTGTAACTATGGCCCTCAGGGCTGTCTGCTATGGCCCGAGCCCAACTGAGGGCTCAGTCCCACAACAGTATGGTGGAAAAATTGAATTTTAGCGACAGCCATCAGGTACTCCACCCCCCCCACCCCCAACCTGCTCCAAATACATCCGCACCTGGTGTGTGTGTGTGGGGGGGGGGGGGGGGAACAACAAAAAAAAACAACTTGCATTTCCCCACCTCCTCCAAACTGGGCAGGTGAGGGAACAGAGGTGGTACGGCAAATTCGTGGTTGAATAACGGGAGCAGGCTGAGGAGGAGGAGCCGGAGGAGCCGTCCCAGCCAAATGACGCATGATGGTGTCCAATTGCTGCATCATTGTTTGCAGCTGCTGGTTCATCATGGTGAGCTGTTGCTCGGTCGCCTCTAAGTGATCCAGAGCGGATTGTCCCCCCTGTTGCACCTGCTGAGCTGAGGTTAAGGCTGGCTCATTCTGTCATGACTGATAAGATAATTGAGCCCACGTGCAAGGTGCAGCAACACAGACTATCAAACAGTTCACATGTTTGAATGTTTTATTAAATGGCAAAAACCGCACTGCTACAGAACAGTCACTCGCCAGAGGAATGGGCCTGTGGAGAGAGAACGAGAGCTGTCAGCAGAGGAATGGAGATAGGGAAAATGGGCGAGCCAAATTACCACTTACGTGGGCTCCGAGGGAATGCTAGCAGGACTCCAGCGGGGAATAGACAAACCAGCAGGGAAGGGGACTACTGGTGGAGCCTGACCGGGTGGAGGTTACCGCATTGGGAAAAGTTGTGGCAGGAGAGTGCGCACAGCCCCTCAGACACACATGCACAATGGCAGCAACCTGCACAATGGGGGGGGGAAAAGCACACAGGTTAATAACTTCTTTACCGGTGTTGTGATGACTTGCTGTCTGTTCACGGCAGTATACCCAGATGACCCAGCGTTGCGTCACGGAAGGATGCCTCCTTAAGTACGCTGGCTGATAAGAGGGCGCAGGTGTGTCCTCTCCCTCAGGTGCGATGATGAGCTGCAGAGAGATGAACGGGAAGGAGTGGGCGCCCTCTCGCCGCCCATAACATTATATGCTTCTGTTGGGCAATATTATTAGAAAGCACTGTTTACATTTACATTGTTATGCAGATGGCACATAATTATATTTGTCAATGAAGCCAGATGACAGTAATCAATTGGCTGAATTAGAGGCTTGTCTTAAAGGTCTGAACAAAATCTTTGACTGGGCAGCATTGTGAGGTATACTCTGGAGAGAAGAGGAATGAAAGTCAGTAGAAGCAAGACAGAACACATGAGTGTGAATGAGAGGAAGGAATGTGCAACGGTGAAGATGGAAGGAGTAGAGGTGGTTAAAGTAGATGAGTTTAAATACCTGGTGTCATCCATCTAAAGCAGGGGTGTCCAATCATGTGCCATGGAGGGCCAAGACCCTGCAGGTTTTCTCTCCTACCCAGTATCTTTAGCAAGTGTTTTCACCTATCAGCAATCAGTGGGAAGAAATTCAGTGGAATCTGGCGTTGAAGACACTGGTTGGGGGTAAAGCCTGCAGGGTCTTGGCCCCCCATGGCACATGATTGGACACCCCTGATCTAAAGCAATGGAAAATGCACAAGAGAGGTGAAGAAGAGGGTGCAGGCAGGGTGGAGTTGGACATGAGTGTTGGTGATCTGTGACAGAAGCATAGCAGCAAGAGTGAAAGGGAAGATTTGCCAGACGCAGTGAGACCTGCGATAATGTATGGTTTGGAGATGGTGGCGATGATAAAGACAGAAATTGAGCTAGAGGCGGCAGAGTTGAAGATGCTAAGATTTTCATTGGGAGTTACTAGGAGGAACAAGATTAGAAATGAGTATATCAGAGGGACGGCTCACGCTGAGCGGTTTGGAGACAAAGTAAGAGAGGCAAGGCTGAGGTGGTTTGGACAAGTGCAGAGGAGGGATAGTGGATATACTGGACAAAGGATGTTGAAGATGAAGCTGTCAGGCAGGAGGAAAAGAGGAAGACCACAGAAGATTCATGGATGCAGTGAAGGAGGACATGGAGAGGGTTGGTGTTACAGGGGAAGATGCAAGGGATAGGGTGAGATGGAGGGAGATGATCTGCTGTAGCGACCCCTAAGGAGAGCAGCCAAAAGAAGAAGAGGAAAGAAAGAGAAAAGATTTGTTTGTTTGTTCATATGGTCAGGCACAGCCCAATTTTCAACAACTGTTTTCTGGTTAAATATGGTTTGTACTAGATGGATTACACTCAAGCTAATTTTCAACATCAATTTTTTTGTTAAATATGGTCCGTATTAACCAGACTAAATGCAACCCAATTTTCAATGTCTATTAGGATAATAATAATGATAATAACAATAATACTTTAGACTTGTATAGCACTTTTCAAGACACTCAGACACTTTACATAGGGGAGGAAAAAAGCATCAATGAATGAATGCAGTGTTGAATAGATGGGTTTTTAATGATTTTTTTGAATGCTGGGAGTGAGGGGGAGCTTCTGGTGGTTATAAGGAGTGAGTTCCAGAGGGTAGGCGCGGCAATGGAGAAAACCCTGTCTCCCCACAACTTGTACTTAGTCCGGACAGGGGGGTCGTAGAAGCTTGGCATCAGTAGAGTGGCGTGTGTGGGAAGGGGTGTATCAATGGAGGAGCTTGGTGAGGCAGGATGGGGCCAGGTTATTGAGGGCTTTGTAAGACATGAGGAGGATTGTGAAATGAAGTCTCTGGGGGATGAGGAGCCAGTGAAGCTTGTAGAGGATGGGGGTGATGTGGTCATGGATACGAGTGTGGGTAAGAAGACGAGCAGCACAGTTCTGGATGTTCAGGTTACTTTATTTGTACCCGTAGGTAGATTTGTTTTGCAGTCTGGTGACATCCATATTTACAAGCCACTAATTACATTCAACATAGACACAAACACAGGCACACATCATACAAAATAAGTAAATATAAAATATGTACAATATATTTTTATAGCTTGTTCAACTCTTTGACAGCAGCAGGGACAAAGCTGTTTTTGTAGCGCTGGGTTTTGCTTTTTGGGACAGCAAACCTTCGTCTGGAGGGAAGAAGCTGAAAGTTGCAGTGCAAAGGGTGGGAGTCATCATTTAAAATCGAGTCAGCCATCCTCTGTACTTGTCTGGTGTACAGGGATGTCAGGCTCAGCTGTGACTCACCAAGCAAACGACTGGACCATCTAACTACCTGATCCAAGGATTTCCTCTGTTTCAGTTTTATCTGACCAAACCATGACATTAAAGAAAAGGATAAAACAGATTCAATAAAAGCCCGATATAACAGTCATTATGGTTCGGTCAATTTGAAAGCGTGCCAGTTTCCTCAAACAATGCAAATTTTGCTGACCCTTTTTGCACACCCTTTCACAGTTCACTTCAAAGTTTAATTTACTATCAATAATCGTCCCAAGATATTTGTACGATTGTACACATTCGGTGGTCTGGCCTCTTAGTATGGTGACTTTGTGCCTGGGAGTTTTCCTCCTAAAGTCAATAATCATATCTTTCGTTTTTGTTGTATTCAGCTGCAGGTAGGAATCCTCACACCAGTGAACAAAGTCATCAACTACTGGGCCGTGGCCACTCTCACGGATGTGTTGCTTGCTGTGGGTTTTTGATGGTGTAAGAGGCTGTTGAAATAGTCAAGACGGGAGGTGATGAAGGTGTGGATGAGCGTTTCAACAGCTGTTGGGGTGAGGGAAGGACGGAGGCGGGCAATATTCATTAAATGGAAAAAGGCTGTGTTGTAATGTGTTTGACATGTTTTTCAAAAAGTGTCTGGTCAAAGATGGTGCCAAGGTTACATATTTGGGGAGAGGAGGAAATTGGGGAGCCATCAATGTTTAGGGTAAAGATGTGGGTGGATTTGAGTAGAGACTGAGGACCAGTGATAATGACTTCAGATTTGTCTCAGTTCAGTTGTAGAAAGTTGAGTTGCAGCCATGATTTTAAATCGGCAGTGCAGTTTGTCAGGGTAAGGCGGGTGATAGTGGAGATGGACTTGCTGGAGAAGAGGAGCTGGAACAGCATAACAATGGAACTGGAGACCATGGTGGCAGATAATGTCTCCAAGAGGGAATAGGTACAGGGTGAAGAGAAGGGGGCTGAGAACTGATCCTTGGGGGACACCTTGAGGTGGGGGAGCAGTGGGGGAGTTGCCGTTGTTGATGGAAATGAGTTGTCTCTCAGAGATATGATCTGAACCAGTTGAGGGCAGTGCCAGTGATACTGAATGTTTCAAGTCGGGTGAGAAGGATGGAGTAATTGATGGTGTCAAAGGCGGCAGAAAGATCAAGGAGAATGAGAATGTTAATGTTTCCAGCATCAGAGGAGAGGAAGAGGTCATTTATGATTTTTTTTTTAAGAGGGTAGTTTCAGTACTGTGATGAGAGCAGAATCCAGATTGAAGTGTTTCATGTTTCAGGTTATTGGAAGAAAGGTGGTCTTTGAGTTGAGAGGTTACAACACGTTCCAATAATTACACAGGAAGGGTAGGTTGGAGATTGGTAGAAAATTATTAGGGATGTCAGAGTTGAGGCCAGGCTTTTTAAAAATGGGGATGACTGTCGATTTTGAGAGATGGTGGGACAAGGCCGATAGACAGGGAGGAGTTTATTGTTCCAATGGTTAGAGGGGTGAGAGAGGGAAGGCATACCTTGACAAGGTGGGAAGGGATGGGGTCCAGGGTGCAGGTTGCGGTTTTCATTCCAGTGATGAATTTGGAGAGGTCTGTAGAAGAGACTGAGAAGAACTCGAAGGTTTGACTGGGTTGAAGGGGGGCAGGGTAGTTTCGAGAGGAGCTGAAACTGTGGTGATTAAGCTGCTGTAGATGTTGTCTATTTTAGTTTGGAAGGAAGTGCATTTGCTATCTGTGAATGACTTGGAGATGCTGTGTTGGGGGGTTAAGAATCTGTTGATTGTTAAAAACAGTTCTTTTGGTTTTCCAGAGCCAGACTGAATCAGATTAGAGTAGTAGGTGGATCGGGCATGGGAGAGAGCATCTTTGTATTGCAGCAAATGATCTTTGAAGGCTTTGAGGTGAATTGTGAGTCCAGTTTTTCTGCTACATCTTTCCAGTTATCGAGCACAAATTATCTCTCAGGCGGAGACTGGGGGTTAAATATCATCCATATTAGATGGACTTAACACAGCCCAATTTTCAATGTCTATTTGTGGGCCAAATTAAAGCTTGGACAGATGGACCCATGACATCAGACTGTTTGCATCACTAGCTAGGTGGCGCCTGAACATGCAGCGTCCTCCCTTCTTTCTTTGTGTTCTGCGCTGTTTAGTGTTGTTTAAATTACGCCTAAGTGTATATCCATGTGTTCAATGTCCATATATGATGTTGCGCACAAGGTACAGTCACCGCAGCCTTCTGAAGATGAGGAATATGACCCAAACATTATGCCGTGGACCAGAGCATTAGGGAGGAATTCTGTGGCCTAGGACTTCTCCACCAGATCTCCACACCCCCGGCCTCAACTGCTGTCCCATCCCAGATGGAGATGCCGCAGACGGTGTGAGAGAAGACGAAAGAGAGGTAAATGTGGAGGTATCCAAATGAAGCTAGCCACTAGCTCACACAGACTCCTGATTTCTTCCCTCATTCTGGCCAACGTAAGCTCACTAGACAACAAAATAGACCACATACAGCTCCTGAGATCTATGCAACGTGATGCGCAGAACTGGTGTGTTTTTGTCTTAATGGAAATGAGGCTAAATGACAATATCTTAGACTCTACTATTCAGTTAGCAGGGCTAACATGTTATCATGTCGATCGGGTGCTCATGGCAAGAGGGAAGACCCGCAGAGAAGGGGTATGTGCTTACATCAGTGAGGCTTGGTGCCGAGATGCAACTGTTGTACATAACCACTGTTCTCCGTTGGTGGAATTTATGATCAAGTGTCAACCCTTCTATTCACCGAGAGAAATTACATCTATCCTGCTAGTCGCCATGTATGTCCCACCTACCACCATCAGTGAGAGGAGTAAATCCCTAAATGAACTTTATCAGGCCATCAGTGAGACACAAACGGCGCATCCAGACAGATTCCTCATCACAGCAGGAGACTTCAACCATGCAGATTTAAAGGCCCTCCTACCAAAACTACACCAACATGTGGACTTTCCAACAAGAGGAGACAATTTGCTGGACCTCGGGCCTCATGTTCAAAGGGTACTTGTGCACAAAAACATGGCGTACGTCCTTTTCCATGGAAAATTTCAGATGTATCAAGAATGAAATGACCGTGGAAATATGCGCAGCCCCATGCCAGCTTCATGGCTGGCGTAAGTACATTTCTACTGTTATTGGTCCATTGGCAACACTTAGAAGTGATGTTGGGAGACTGATAATGACGTGAAAATGATTGTACACACCAGAGACGCGTGATGAACAAACATCCAAGTGTGTGCAATTAGATGAGTGGATATAAAAGCAAGCGCAAAGAAGTGCAGAAAATGCCTCTAACAACAAAGGATTAGAGGATATTGCAAATCGCACAGTGAGAAGAGAAAAGGTATTCTAGAGACAGAAGATTTTCTGGCTCAGGATGATGACTGGCTTGTCAGCCAGTTTAAGTTTCCACGGGCAGTCCTTGTGGAACGTGCCTGTGGGCCCGCAAATATCATCTTGTCTTCAAGGCTTCATTACAACTCAGTGATTTGAGTAAGTGACTTTCTTTTGTTGCTGATTAAACTACAGTGTGACAGCATTCTACCAAGCCCCCAACTGCCTCTGTGTGTACAGTAGTTATGTCAATAAACACGTGTAAAGTTTGAAATGCAACAGTCTCACCTTTTCCCCGGCGCACTTCATTCATTTACAATAGTGTGTGTAATCCATGTAAATTGTAAACAACTATAAAGGATGAGATTTGTATTTTGGACATAAAATATGTACTTTTTGGGTCTAATATGATCTGCTTTCAACTGACAGGTGACCGTGGCTACCCACTAAATAGGTTCATATTGTCGTCTTTTTCATTATCGTTTTCCTTTATTCAACCAGCTGATCGACCCGGCTGGTCACAAATTGATTTGATTTATTCATTGTTTAAAATAATATTGTAAGATACAACATACATCAAAAAAAAAAAAAGGATGGCACAAGAAAGTGCTCACACTTATTTCCATTGTGGTCCCTAAAAGATATTGCAGCTGGTCTCATACCTGCAACCTTTCACTTCGGAAACTTGCACTATAACCACTGAGCTATATATGCTCCAAATTACAGTGATCAGCTGACACTTCTGAGGACAACTGCAGACGTCAGTCTAAATATGTCAAAGTTTAATAAACGTCTCTTTCTTATCCCTGCCTGAAAAAAATTAAACAATAAACTAATCTTATAAGACTGTGAGCAGGCTATTGAATTACCTGTATCTGGCACTCATGCCAGAGGACAGCGTGCCAAACAAAATGTTTTTACATGACACTACCTCATTCGGGAGCATCTCCAATGCACGTTCCATGAAATTCAATTAAATCCATTATTTTTGATTGTGGATACAGGAGAGTCAAACTTGCTGGGCATGTATTTATCTATTTTCACACCTATTTGCATCTAATTGCATATTCAAATGGAGGTGTGTCAAGGGAAGAGTCCGGTATTTCCTCACGTGCGTTCAATTTCAAGCAGTTCGGCATGTACAAAAGAAATGTGCTTAGATTCTTGCGTACGGAGGATTTCATACATCTGGATTTTTTTGTTGCTTACGACATTTTCTTGATTTAAATGTACATCATTTTTTAGTAGGAAATTCATGCAAGTCTTTGTACATGAGGCCTCTGGTGTATACAACTCACAAGAGAGTATACAGAGCCTCCCCCCCTTCCACACCTGGGTCTCTCTGATCACATCACCATCTTGCTAAGGCCTGCATACAGCCCCAGAGTGAAAGCCATCAGACAAACAAAAAATCAGGTACATAACTGGCCAGAGGGGGCCTCGGATGCTCTGAAAGACTGCTTCAGCACTACAGACTGGGACATTTTCAAGCATGGAGACTTATAATGGACACACAAACGTAAAGGAGTACACTGAGGTTGTTGTGACATACATAGCTAAAAGCATTGATGATTTTACTCACTACAAAACAGTCACTGTTCATGCCAACCAAAAGCCATGAATGACAGCAGAGATCCACAGGCTCCTGAGGGCTCAGGACACAGCCTTCAGGGCCGGTGACACTGCAGGACTAACAACAGCTAGGGCCAACCTGTCCCGTGGTATCAAGGACACAAAGCGACAGTGCAGCAAGAAAATATCCGGCCACTTCAGCAACACCAGAGATACACGTTCCCTCTGGTGTGGCATACAGACCCTCACAAACTACAAACCTCCACCTCAGCCCTGTGCAAGTGATATCACACTGCTTAACAACTTAAATGACTTCTTGGCTGCTTTAACGCACAAAACAGCACATTAGTACAGAAGACCACTCCTCCCTCAGAAGAGCAGGTTTTAAGTCTGGATTTGGCTAGCATGAAAAGGACCCTCTCCAGGATCAACCCACGCAAGGCAGCTGGACCAGACAACATACCAGGTCACATTCTGAAGGACTGTGCGGAGGAGCTCAAGAATGTCCTGGCTGACATTTCAACATCTCCCTGAGTCAAGCTGTTGTCCCCATATGTTTCAAAACTGCTACCATAATACCAGTCCCAAAGAAGCCTGTCCCATCCAGCTACAACAATTACCGGCCAGTAGCACTGATCTCCACCATAATGAAGTGCTTCGAGGGGCTGGTCATGCAGAATATCAAGTCCACCTTCCCTTCCTCCCACAACCCATCTCAGTTTTCATACAGGTCAAACAGATCCACAGAAAATGCCATTGCTGCTGCTCCCCTTCCAGCCCTCACCCACCTGGACTCAAAGAACTATGTGTGACTTCAGTTCAGCATTCAACACACTCATCCCCCAGAACCTAATACAAAAACTCAGACACTTGGGACTCAAAACCTCTCCCTGTAACTGGGTGCTGGACTTTCTCACATGGAGGCCACAGAACATTCAGGTCGGCAGCAACACCTCCAAGAACATCACATTGAGCACAGAGGCCCCACAAGAGTGTGTGCTCAGTTCGTTGCTCTTCACTCTGCTGGCCCATGACTGCAGAGTGATGGGCCAGATTTGGGCCGGATTTGCTCTGCAGTACCAGCATCAAGTTTGCGGACAACACAATGGTGGTGGGCCTCATCACAAACAATGAAGAGGCCAAGTACAGAAATGAGGTGAGCCAACTGGTACAGTGGTGTAAAGACAATAATCTCTTCGTGAACACGGGAAAAACCAAGGAGATTGTGGTCGACTTTAGGAGAGGACACACACAGCATCCCCCTCTGATCATTGATGGAGCAGCTGAGGAGAGGGTGAGCAGCATAAAGTTCCTGGGGGTGCACATCTCTGAGGACCTCTCCTGGTCCAACACACCACATCACTGGCCAAGATGGCTCAAGCTCTCCTCCATTTCCTCCACAAACTGAGGAGAGCATGCATCCCACCCACCCCATCATGTGCTCATTCTACCAGGGCACCATTGACAGCATCCTCACCAGTTGCATCATGGTGTGGTACAGAAGCTGCACCACCTCCTGCCTTAAGACATGACAACGCACAGTGAAAGCAGCCAGCAAGATCATCAGTGCCCCTCTGCCCCCCCCCAGACATCTACCTCACCCGCAGAGCCATCAACATTGCAGGCGACACCCCTCACACTACATCGTCAGCCCTCTGCCCTTGGGGAAAGGTATCGGACCCTCTGGGCCCAGTCCACAAGACTTCTAAATAGCTTTGTTCATCCGGCCATCAGGACCCTGAACTCTGCCCACCCCTGGACTGCAACACACTCACCCACACAATAAGTGCCTCAGCTGTTTGCACAGAAAGACTTGGCACACAAACTTTAATACATCTGCCGCTGTATGTCTCTGCACGTTACTGCGACCATTTGCACAAATGCCGTACCTGCTGCTGTCTGTCTGTTATTGAAATATTGTTCATGTGCAATCCAATCTGTCACTGTCTGCACCTACGCTATCACATTGAACTTGCAATTACGGGTATTATGGCTCCACTTTTTCTGTATATAGTGATTGCTGGGTTTTATCATTTATCTTTATTTGCACTACGGGATTGCTGGGTTTTATCTTTTATCTTCATTTGCACTACGGGTAGCATTACTGTACATTGACTGCTGTTGTTTTTTCATCCTTATTCCTTCTTTTCTTATATAGTGTGCACACCACTAAGAGAAAGCGAAACAGCGTTTCATTTCTCCTGTATGTCCTGTAAGTACAAAAGTATTGACAAATAAAAATCTTTGAAACTTTGAATCTTAGCTCAGCGCAGTGAATCTGCGCAGGAATTGTATGGCTCTTTGCTGTCAATCCTCATCACCATACTAGAACAGCTAGTTCAAAACTGAATAGCTATTGCCACTCTGGCTTATGATGTTATATTTTGGCTGTGATAGACGGGTAGATTGGGGTGCTAGCATGAGTTGCGGTGAGGGGCAGCGCACCGGTTTTGTGACCAAGGAGAGGTGCCCTTGGCTGAAACAGAATGAAACAGAGGTCACTAGTCTTTACTAGCCTTTTGCATAGGTCTGACTCAGTGTTAGTTTTATCTGTTTTCTGTGTATATTTTCTATCCCAGCTAGACATCCCAGTTTTCCCAGCCAGACCATCTACCAACCGTGAACATATATTTCATTCACACTCATTATTTTTGATTATTTTATCATAGTTATTTATACTCTGGACACCTCTTTGACAGCAGTTAGCTGCCATTAGCAGAGCTAACTGTTCACTCATTCAGGGTTGTTTCCATGCTTATTACGCTACAGGGAGCAGTCATATCCTATCAACAACTTACACCACACGCCTTTGTCTCTGACTTTTTTGAACTTTTACATTCTCACATTTAACTAGTTTTATGCTAGTTGGACACAGTGGCGGACCATGTATTTTACAAAAAGGCTTTCAGTGGTGACCAACCCGATTTAAGTGCCATTCATACCAAGCACCAGAAAAATAGCCTATAGGGCCATCCACACAAAGCATGTTAAAAATCACTTTCATTATAAAATTATACTTTTAAAGATCTTTACCTTTTCGCTGTGGAGCTCCATTTCCCTGCACATTTGTTTGTTGAGCTGCAGATCCACTCTTGTTTCTCCAAAGGTTTAAAAGTACTGTTACTTGTAAGTGTCCGGCAGGCAGCTGTGCTTTGGTGTCTCTCTGCTGCCTTGGTTAGACAACTCAAGTTTGCAAACCCTGTCTGGCTGCAAGTATCTACTTGATCAGTTACAAACAGCAGGCATTCCCAGCAAGATAATTTGCAGCACTCCTCGGAGTCTGTAATCCAAGGATACCACTCGTTGCTAATATAGAAGTGACAGAAAAATCCTTTCCCTAGCTGAGACGGGCCTGCTAGTTTCAGGGTTGGCCGAACTCTCTTCGCAATGACCAGCTTTTCTTGAAAAGTCCATCTGGAAAATTGATTTTGTTTTAAATATCAGCGAACAAATAATTTTCCTTTCCCCTGTTAGCCATTGTAGGTGGAAAAACAGCTACTATATTTAAACAGATACAGTATATTGTAGCTGCTTAAGCAAGTCCTTGCACCGGCATTTTGCTAGCTAGGATCCTCTGCGTTGTGGTTGGAGGAGTCTAACCATCCAATCAAAAGACGTGAAAATGCTGACGTCCTCGAATGCCTTCTATGCGTACCCCAAGATGTACAGAAGACATCTGATTGGTTAAAGCAACAGGATAAGTTTAACAGTTAATTTAACCTACAGAGCACACTGTTAATTCCCGAAGGCCCAAGACAGATTTGCTTGACCCTGGCAACATAGATGGATGAAATATGATTGGACAAAAAACTCTAACATGCATTACACTAGTGGATGTAGAGCAACCAAGAGAAAAAGCTACAAACTGAACAGAATAGACTATTGGGAATAATTTAATACATCCTCATGGAACAAATATAATAATATAGGTTTTAAATGCAATTCTGATAGTAGACTTTGCTGGCCCTGAGGGTCCACCACTGATTGGACATACAGACCTAGTAAGCTTGTGGTAGCCTCAACATGGTGGCGATATCAACACATATGTCAGAGAAATGGGGAAAAAAAAGAGAAAGGGTGGGTGGCAGTGTTACCAGATATATGATAATGATCGTATTTATACAATAGTTTTAGGGCCTATACAATATATGCTCAATACTTTTTAAAAAGTCCAAATATACAATAGTTTTGACATTTCCATGCAACCCCCCCCCCCCAAAAAAAAAAAAATGTTTACGTGAGCACCCACATATCACCAGAAACTGATGCCTGCTCATATCCGATCAGCTCATACCTGGCTGGCTCCTCCTCACTGCCAATCACATCAAAAGCACTCAACTCATGTTTGTTTGTGCAGCAGTACTGACACCACAACAAACGTAAAAAGTGAACATGAGTTCGGACTTGGAGGAAAAAAAGTACTAAAAGAAAAGAGTCCGGCAACACAGACACAGGTAAGAAAACAAAGCAACCCTGCCTGGCAGAGCAGCTTTATTGCCCTGCCTTGGTGTTATATCTAGGGTTGCCAACTTTCTCACAGCCAAATAAGGGACAGAGGGTTTTAACAATTGCTTGGTGCCACAGTGTGGTGGGCATTAGTGTTGTCATAATACAGGGATGTTTTTTTTTTATTTTTTTTTTACATTGATAATATCTTTAAACATATCGATATTCAATGTCATGTTTGATACAAGTAAAAACAAATACCACACTGTATACCTAGGAATTTCAGATTTTACAAAATGCAGAATCTCAGTTTAAAAATGTGTAATAGCTATGTTTTTAATAATGGATTGCACTTATAACACTTTTCACAACACCCAAAGATACTTTACAATGAGTCCATTATTTATTCACTCCACAAACAATGATAGTGGTAAGCTACTTCTGTAGCCACAGCTGCCCTGGGCAGACTGACAGAAACATGACTGCCAATCTATGCCAACGGCCTCCCCGACCACCACCAAACATTTATTCACATTCATGCATCAGTGTCATGAACCATGAACACACTGGGGGCAAGGTAGGTAAAGTGTCTTGCCCAAGGACACAACAGCAAGGTGGGGGGAGTGGGATTCGAATTGCCAACCCTCCAGTTATTGGGCAACCTGCTCTATCTCCTGAGCCACTGTGGGCTCATTTTTGCTTCTCTTTGAGAAACAATGCAACTTTGAGCTAGAAAACACAACTACACTGCAAAAAGTCAAATATAAGTAAAATTAAATAAAGGCTGTTTATGCTTGTCTTTTTACCTGACAAGATATTTAATTCTTGCTGTGCAGTTTGTGTCAGAAAAATGTACATGCTTTCCAATAGTTTTAACTTGTTTTGTGCAATTTGATGTCAAATTGTCTTGCTCTGTTGGCAGATAATTTTACTTAAAAAAAAAAAAAAAAAATTCCGGCAATAGATAATTCTTGTTAAAATTAGAAAAAAAAAAATAACTGCCAACAAAGATTAAACTGCTTAAAACAAGTAAAAACTTCTATAAAGCAAGTAAAATCTTACAGAAAACTGCACAACAAAAAGAACTTCCTGTGTTGTCAAAATTATCTTGAAAGCGAAAAACATGCCCCCCCCCCGACCCGAAAAGGATTAAGCGGAAGAAGATGAATGAAAATGAATGGGGGAAAAACAAGCATAAAGCCTTGATTTAGGATATTTTATCTTAATGATATTTCCCTTTTTACAGCGTGACAGATATTACCGTTGGCAAAAAAATTACTACAGTGAAGTATTCCTGATTCAAACAAGCACAATAGCAGCAATGGAAAACCTGTGCAGGTGGCTGGAGATGCTACAAATACCATGTCTTACCTTTTTTTATAAGTTCTTTCTTTCTTCTGGCCTTCTTTAAAGAAAAAGCCTTTATTATGCCCTTTAAGTCCAGCTCATGAATATCGTCATACTCTATGGATGCACGCTTGATCCAGTTTACTTTTTATCAAGTTTGGAGTCCACTGTCCCACACACAGCTGTCTGATGTAAGCAATCATGGCATATCCCTTCTCCTCCAGGTGAGAGCTTTCACGGCCCACCTGTCTCCTCCGCAGTGATTAGCAGCCTCCTCCACTCAATGCTCCAGCTTAAAACAATCCTTTACGCTTCGGGATTTTTTGAGCAATTAATTTTCCCTAAGCTCTTTTCCTCACAATAATTTTATGAGCACCACTTTCAAACATTTTCAGGACATTTTGACCAAGCTACTTCTTACCTCCCACTGGCACTTGCACAGTCACATGTCAAAACAATTTCTCTGATAGGCTATTGTCACTGGTACCCATGTGGGGCACTTGTAAATTAGACCAATTGGCAGCCACACATGAATATCAAGTGATGGACATAGAACCTGACCAATTAACAATGTGATCTTTTTCATTAGCTCATGATAGGTCTCACTGGGCAGTGCGGTGGCGGAGTGGTTAGCACTGCGGCAGCACAGCAACTCACCCTTGGGCGGGGGATCCTGGGTTCCATCCCAGCCCCCGACCAACAGTGATCTGTGTGGAGTTTGCATGTTCTCCCCGTGTCTGCGTGGGTTTACTCCGGGATTTCTCCGGTTTCCCCCCACATGCCAAAAACATGCAAGTTAGGGTAATTGGCATCAAACTGGGGGATTCTAAATTGTCCTTAGGTATGACTGTGAGAGTGAATGGTAGTCTGTCTCTCTGTGTTGGCCCTGCGATGGACTGGTGATCTGTCCAGGGTGTACCCTGCCTCTCACCCAAAGATGCTGGGATAGGCTCCAGCCCCCCCACGACCTGAAAAGGATTAAGCGGAAGAAGATGGATGGATGGATGGATGATAGGTCCTGATCTTTGTAGGCCCCTGGGCTTCAGCCCAGCCTAGCCCGTTCATTCAGGCGGCCTTAAATATACGGGACAACTCACGTTCTGCTTGGGGAAACCATATTTAACCCAATAAACAGGATGCCCCGACTAAACCGGTGTAACAGGCCAAATTAACCCCTGCCCAGATTAAACCTGGGGTATACTCTGGCCCTGAGGGATAAACTGGCCTATAGGCCAAACTACTGAATACCCTGGGGTGTAAAAGAGCCTAGGCCAGACTATACCCCTCTTTGTAAAGAGGTTTTGATTGTATTTATACATTATATTTATAACACAACATATCATCACATCATGACGTCACTACGTTACTTTACATTATCAGCTGATCTGACCACATTTTTCTGTTTTATAAACTGACATATATATCGAAATAAGTGACACACTTGCCCATCCCACTTTTACGCACAGGTAAATATTTTTCGACTATAATATTGTAACAATCAACTATTAAATACAGACTATTACCCCCCCCCCCAAAAAAAAACGGGTTACAAATGATTTCAAATGCACAAGCAAATATGATATTAGTAGTAGATTAGTTTATTTGACAGGGACAGTGCAATAAACATAGACAATTAATCAAAGACAATCAATCTGATGTGTTGCACATAGAGTGTATAGCTATTAGCTAATTTGCAACTCTTGTCCCTGGATGGGCTTTAGAAAAAAGAATCAAGATAAAAATATACACAATAACCACATACATCAATGCAGAAAAATTATAAATACACAATTATAAATATTATAAATATTATAAATACACAAATATAACAGCCTGACTCACATTTAACATAAATATTATAAATACACAAATATAACAGCCTGACTCACATTTAACACATATAACATAACTCACATTTGCCTATTTCAGGCCTTCCTCCCTCCGTCACTCACTATAAACAAACACATTTATTCCTTCCCTTCATTCACTCTCACTTTGCAGACAAATAATTCATACATGAGTACATTCTTGTTTATTTTTCAGCCAGTTTTTAACATTTTTAGTGAATGTTTTAAAGTCCATTATTATTTTAATTTCATTTGGCATTGTGTTCCAGATGTGACTGCCCTTTATAGAGAAAGCTGTTTGTCCAAATGTGGTTCTGCGGTGGAATATTTTACAGTTATTGTTAACAGAACTCCTGGTGGCTCTGCTGCTGTCCTGTCTTTGGACGAAACCAGCAAGTGGCTCGGGTGCTGATTTATGGAAACATTTGAACGTTAATTTCAGAAGACAGAGGTCAATGAAGCTCTCAAAACTCAATAGGTTGTATTTTTTTAAAACATTACAGTGATGCCACCTAATGGGCTTTTTGTCCAAGATTTTTAGGGTTTGATTATATAATGAACCTATATGTCTTATTGTGGAAGGGGCTGCTTGAGCCCAGACTGTCAAACAGTATGATATATGAGAAAAAACCATAGAATGCATATACAGTGCAGCTGCTTCGTAAGGTATGTAATATCTAATTAATTTAAAGCAGTTCAGATTTTTTTTTACTGTTTTTGAAATTTTCTTTATATGAAGATTAAATTTGAGTTGAGGATCTAGTACAATGCCAAGGTATTTGAATTCTGTAGCTAAACTGATGTCATGATCATGTATATTAACTTTAAAATGTTGCAGGTTACATTTTTTGATTGAAAAGCACATTGAGACTGTTTTCTGAAGGTTCAGCAATAGATGGTTCTTGAGGAGCCACTCTTGGACATCAACCATACTTGTAGACAGTACATCTGCAGCCTGTGCTGGAGTCTTGGCAGCTGTGTAAATAACTGCATCATCTGCATAAAGTTGGCATGTTGCAGCTGAGCAGTGTAACGGCAAGTCATTAATAAAAATGCTGAAAAGTAAAGGACCAAGAATGGACCCTTGTGGGATACCCATGCGGTTGTTTAAAAATGAGGATTTATCCTGGTGAACTTTTACACACTGTTCTCTATTCTGGAGATAAGATGCAAACCATTCTAATGTATTTGGGGAGAAGTTAAAAGATACCATTTTGGATAAAAGCAAACTGTGGTTTACAGTATCGAAAGCCTTTTTGAGATCTAGAAAAACAGCTCCTACCACATTACCCCTGTCCAAGGACTGTTTGACGTTTTCAATAAGGCAACAATTTGCTGTTTCTGTTGAGTATCCTGGTCTAAAACCAAATTGATGTGGATGAAGAAGTTGACTGTCTTGTAAGTAGTCTATCAGCTGTGTAGCTACAACTTTTTCAAGAACCTTAGATAGGACTGGTAAAATAGAGATTGGGCGGTAATTGCATATATCGTCTTTACTGCCTGATTTATGAACTGGTATGACGACAGCTTTTTTCCAGCCAGATGGAAATGTACTAGACCTAATGGAGAGATTAATGAGATGAGTCAGTGGTTTGATTAATATTTTGCTGTGCATTTTGAGAAAAGAGGTGCTCATATTGTAGATATCATTAGTTTTTGAGTTTGACAGTGTTTTAACAATACCAGCAATTAACTTCTCATTTACCTCATCGATGTGAAAAGTATCTGTTGGAAGTATGGAATTTGTGTTGTTGAGCACATTTGGCAGCACAAATTTTTGTTAAGTCTTCCACAGAGCCCACAAAGTGTGAATTAAATTCATTTGCCAAAGTAGCCTTGTCACTGACGGTCTTGCCATTGATTCTAAGTTCCTTTACCCCCTTCTGATCGTTTTTTTTATTAGTTAAGTTATTTAAATGCCTCCATAGGGAACTGTTGTTACCCTTTGCATGATCTATCAGTTTATTGTAATAAGATATTTTTGATTTTCGCAGCTCATGTACCACTTTATTTCTTAAACTTTTGTACACAAGGTGATCATTTTGTAGTTTGGAGGTTAGTAATGTTTTCAGTGCATAGTCTCGCCTCTTCATAAGTTTTCTTATTTCATTATTTAACCATGGTAGGCTAATCTTCTGTTGTCTACTTTTAATTTGCTTTGAAAATTTTTCTATAGACTTTGTGATTGTTGCAGTTATAAAATTACAACAATCATCTACTTCACATGTTGACATGAGCTGCTCCCAATTTTGATTCTCTAAGTAATGTTCAAACTCCTCATTTTTTGATTTGGGGATAATAAAATTTGATTTGTCAATATCGACTCCCCCAAAATACTGTAGTCGCTTTTTAGTAAGTTTCCTGACAGCAAGAACCATGTTATGATCTGAGAGACCAGTTACAAGATTATAGGTTCTGGTTATTCGTTCTGGTTTATTAGTAAATACCATGTCAATAAGTGTTCTGGATTGTTTGGTTATCCTGGTGGGTCCTTTGATGATTTGCTGGTAATTAAATTTAGTCATGAGGCTTTTCAGTTTTTGTTTGTCTTTTTTATCAGACCAGTTGATATTAAAGTCACCATGAATTATTGTTTCTCTGTTCTTCTCAAGTTGTTTAACCAGATCACTTAATTCATTATAAAAGGAAGAGTTGTGTGATGGTGGGTTGTACACTTCTGCAATGTTGAAATTCATTACCGGAGAGAGACATACATTAACAGCTAAACATTCAAGTGAAGTATTCAAATCAACCAGTTGACATTTATATTTCTCTTTGATGTAAATTAAAACACCTCCTCCCCTCCCTACCTGCCTGTCTTTTCTAAAACACTGGTAGCCCACAATATCGATCATATTAGTGTCTATGTTACTGTGTAGCCAGCTTTCTGAGAGACAAAGGTAGTCCAGATTTGAGTCCAACAGCAACACCGAAATCTCATCTCTTTTGGGGATTATGCTCCGTATGTTTAAATGACCGCCGAGGATCCCCTTTGGTTTAGCCTTGGTGTCCCAAAGAACTCGGGCATGATTAACAGTTTGGAAAAATAAATGTTGTTTTTGCTTTTGTACAGCTCGGTTTTGTGCTAACCCAGTGGTCTGCTGTTTAATAGTGGCAGGTCCAGGGTTAAGGTGAATATCTCCTGCCAGAAGTAGCAGAACTAACAGAACTTTAACTGTATATCCTCTGCCATATTGTGATTTTTGCTTAACAGCCATGTTTGCCTTAATTTGGAAGTTTTTGCTCAGGGCTTTTAAAGACCACATAGAGTGTAGTGTGAGATGTCCAAGCCCAAATCCATACAGATAAAACTTTTTAACTTCACCTTTGGTTGAGTTTGTCGGAAAATCCTTCTTGTTGCAGGTCCAGACACACAAAGACAAAACGAAGAGGAAGTAGAGAAGTAGAGAAGGCTTATTAGTGGTGCCCATCAGCCCGCTTTTTAATCCGGTGGCAGCCATCTTCAGTCTTTCTTGGAAAGAAGGAAAAAGAAAATCTGTGGATAGTAAAATAAATTCTGCTTATATCGCCAGAATCTGATCCGATCGTCCTCGAATCCAGCTGGGCCTCAGCTAGCCAACTAGCCCCTTCCGTTGCTGGTCTCGTTGCTCATAGTCGCCGTAACTGGTCTCCCGTCCCGCTCCTCCAACCGAGTCTCGTCACACACCGCCGCTGCCACCGAGCTCCGCTGAGGTCACGGTAAGTCCTCCGCTAGGCACCGCCACCTACCGTCGTCTGCCTGGGTGAAATCTCTGCTGAGCCCCGTCAACAAATAGCCGCTTGCCTGGTAGTATCTCCGCTGGGCCTCGCAGCTGGGCTTCGATTCAGGCTGGTGTAAGGTGGAATGACTGGCGCCAGCATTAAGCTAACTAGCGTTAGCTTAGCAATTGCTTCGGGTAGTCTCGTCGCACACCGCCGCTGCAGTCACGGTAAGTCCTCCGCTGGGCACCGCCGCCTACCGCCGTCTGCCTGGGTGAAATCTCTGCTGAGCCCCGTCAACAAATAGCCGCCTGCCTGGTAGTATCTCCGCTGGGCCTCGCAGCTGGGCTTTGATTCAGGCTGGTGTTAGGTGGAATGGCTGGCGCCAGCATTAAGCTAACTAGCGTTAGCTTAGCAATCGCTTCAGGTAGGGCACATCAGTGAATCACAAGGAAGCGCTGGAATCGCTGGTCAGTTTACTCACAGTGGCCGGATAAAAGCGATCAAAGGGGTAATCCACCGGAGGTATATCCGATCGCTGTAGGTTAGTTATTTAGAGACTGGCGCCAGCATTAAGCTAACGTTAAAGGTCTGATACGATTTTGACATTTTTTAGCATGTTGTGTAAACCCAAAAGTCATTGTTGAGCAATATAATATGTACAACTGGGCCAGCATAAACTAGTTATCATCAAAAAAACCACAGCCGCTGATTGGACTGTGGTGCCACCCACCGAATGAAGGGTGGCACCACCATGACGTAAGCAACAGAACGGACTCCGGTGTTGTTGACTGGAATGACAGCAGCTTTGTAGCCACAGTTTCTCTGGTTTCTTGTTTTAATTTTATGGCTATGCCTTCATGTTGTGTTGCAGGCTTAGATAAACAGCAGGCCATGAAAGACCACATCACACGCTTCAGCTCCAACTGTCATAAGCCTCCTCATGCGCTCCTCGAGCACTTTTACGCAGGGGGAGCGCACGAGGAGGGGAAGGATTAATGGATTTACGCGCAACTTTGACCTACTTTCTGTGATCGCATGCTGACACTCACCAGTCCGGCCACGTCCCCTCAATCATTCTCACCAGCTGATTAAAAATCCCACTGATCATCTTTCCCGGTCCTCGCCCAGGTGCTTCTCATCACACCATCACTAGCAGTGCGTGTACTTAGTGGCCGTTTGCCAGTCAAGCACTGCTGGTCCATAGTATTGTCATCTGTACTGTTAGTCTGCCAGTCACTCCATGTTCACTGTGGTTCTTGTGCATCCTTGAAACGATGTCGGCTCTGGGGCGCACCTGTGGCTAACACATCTCCTCTCATTTGTTCTCTGGGCGATGCCGGTCCCCGAAGGCCATCAGTAAGTGTTTGTTTTTTGTACGGCTTCACCTTTTTGGGACTTGTCTGTCTTTCTGAATGTGCTGTGGTGAACCCTGCATGTAAATCTCGTTATTTCATCCTCCCTCTCCGTGACCTGCGTAAGAGCTCACAGAGGGTCATAATGAATGGATTTACACGCAGGATTCACCAGATAATACATAAATACATAAAGATAATACATAATAAACCCGATGCCTGAGCCACAGAGAATATACTGCTGATTTTATTGAAAAATCGGGTTTAAATAAATTATATTTATGAATAATTAATTTGTTGCAATATCTGTAACAAAAGCATAACACTCGGTGTTCCCCTGTCGTGTGTTTGTCGCTGCTGCTGCACCGGCCATGTGTGCCACTCCACTGTCATTCTGAGTCTTGGCACATTGCCCGCTTGGCACGGCTCAAACCTATACAGTCTGATGCCCCTAGATTCTTCATTGTCATCCCATTCTTCTGAACTATAATCGTCTGAAGATTGGACAACACAAACCAATTCCAGATGGCATGTGCTGGAATCATCATCGATGTTTTCTACCGCTTCCATCCTGTGTGCACAATGGGCAGCCAAGCGCTGTGTTCTGTCGACGACGTTACAACATGGCTGGGGGGGGTTCCAGCCACTGATGCAACTGGTGACGTGGCGCTCATGAAAACGTCGGATATTCACGTGAAAAAAAGCCTGTTTGTCTTAGAACTGCACAGACCAACCTATTTCGTCATATTGTATTATGTGTTGAAAAATTAGATGAATTCAAAAACATGTCATCAGACCTGTAAGACTGTGCTGTAATTCAACTGAAAAGAAAAAAAATAATAGTTACCCATTAAATTATTTCTTTACAGGTTTGCCGGTACATAAAATTGTTCTCATCAACATCCATCCATCTTCTTCCGCTTAATCCTTTTCGGGTCGTGGGGGGACTGGAGCCTATCCCAGCATCTTTGGGCGAGAGGCAGGGTACACCCTGGACAGATCACCAGTCCATCACAGGGCCAACACAGAGACACACAACCATTCACTCTCACAGTCATGCCTAAGGACAATTTAGATTCCCCAGTTTTGATGCCAATTAACCTAACTTGCATGTTTTTGGCATGTGGGAGGAAACCGGAGAAATCCCGGAGTAAACCCACGCAGACACGGGGAGAACATGCAAACTCCTCACAGATCACTGTTGGTCGGGGGCTGGGATGGAACCCAGGATCCCCCGGCCAAGGGTGAGTTGCTCTGCTGCCGCAGTGCTCACCACTCCGACACCGCGCCGCCCACAACAACTAAATATAATTTCTTAGTCCATTACACTCAGCATTTGCGCATGATAAGAGACTGACTCCAAACACAAACAAAAAAAAAAGTCGTAGTAATGTCCCCACAAATCTTTGCCGGCAAAAAAATAGTCTAGATACTCCACCAAAAATAACTAGAAGTTAATTCTTTAAAATAACAGAAAATGACCCTGAGCTCAGGAAAAACTACAGTTCATAAAGGAAGAGGGAGAGAGGGGGAAAAAAAAAGGCTCAATCACACCAGCATGCAGTCCCGTCACCCCTGGGTCATTTTGACAGCTCAGCTCAACATAAATAAATGCAACAACACTGTGAAACTTAGACAGCTATAGGGCCACAAACAACAAATTAAGTATTCTAGATTATGTAGCAGAGTCAATAAACATTCCTACATGGCTTGCTAAGTGGGTCGGCGCTCTTGGTGACACAGGTAGAGTGTTGAACTCTGGAACCAGAGGTTATGGGTTTGAATCCCCGGATGGATGTAACCAGTTGGGCTTAACCACCTGTCCATTTGGCTACAATTATACTTTATTAGTTATGATAATTAGGCCCATTTTTTGTATTCATAATTTTAGCCATAAAGTGCAATGCATCAACATATTATGTTGATGCATTGCACTTTATGAAGCACTTTATGTGGCATGATTGTGTGAAGGAAAAGCTCACGTGCAGGCTGCTAACACCAGAGAATGCACACGACACAGAGGGGCAATGTTTAACACAACTTTATTGAAAATAAACTCAAATGTAGAGAAAGCGTCACTCGCCAGAGGAACACACAGCCTGTAAAGAGGGAGATGAGAGTGGGTTAGGAATGAGGAAGGGAGGCTGAGATCAATGGTTAAACAAGGGTAGATCTTACGATAGGTGAGCATAGAGCCCGACAGAGGAACCCAGCGGCAACAGAGGAATCGGCGAGGCAGAGGTGGAGGGGAGCAGGAGAAGAGTGTTGCTGGGAGGAAAGTCTGACCGTGTGGAGAAGGCAGTCTGGAATGGAGATGATGATGGGGCAGCTGAGCGTGCAGCAACCCCGGAGACTCACCGTGAAGATGTCAGCAACCTGAGGAGGAAAAGGAGTGTTAGGCTGAGGTCCTAAAAATTCAGTTTTAACTTTTGTTAGAGGCAGCAATATCCAATGAGCCAGTGCTGGAGCGTTCATGAACAGGTCCTTTTAAGCACTGGCAGAGAAGAGGCAGCAGGTTCATCCACTCACGCAGGTGTGCTGATGACCTGTGGTGCTGGGAGTCAAATGATGAATCTCCCACGGAAAGGGAAGGGGAGCACGCTCACTTGATCAAAACAGTGCCCCCTCCTCAAGGGGCATCTCCTGGCAGCCCACCAGGTTTGTTAGGATGGCTCGGTGAAAGGCACGGACCATCCCCCTCTCATAGAAGTAGGATCCATGACTTCTCTTCTGGCCCGTAGCCTTTCCAGTGGACCAGGTATTGCAAGCCCCGACGGCGAACGTCCAGAATCCTCCGAACGATGTAGGTGGTCTGGCCATCAAGGATCCGAGAAGGAGGAGGCGGCTTCAGGGGGACACAAAGAGGGCTGGCGGAGAGGGGCTTGATCTTGGAAACATGGAAAGTAGGGCGGATGCGGAGTGTCAGCTGCAGCTCCAGGCAGACTGTCATGTCATTGATGATCCTGGAGATGGTAAAAGGACAGAGGAAGCAAGGTGACAGTTTCCTGGACTCTGTCTTCAGAGACACCTGGTCTGCTGATAGCCACACGCTCTGACCGACTGCATATTTGGGCACCGGGACCCACCCGCGGTCTGCATACTGGTGATTCCGCTCTGAAGAATGAAAAAGGGTAGCCCAGGTGGCCCTCCAAAGGCAGCGGCAAGCGTGGGCCTCCAGACGGCATGGCTACATCCCTGTCTGCCATCGGCGGGGGGGTATACCCCATGGATGCTTCAAAGGGTGTCAACCCAGTGGATGAGGAGATGGCGGTGTTGTGAGCATACTCCACCCAGGTCAACTGGGTGCTCCAGGTGGAGGGGTTGCAGGATGCCACACATCTGAGGGCGGCCTCCAGGGATTGGTTCACATGCTCAGCCTGCCCATTACTCTGTGGGTGGTATCCGGAGGTGAGGCTGACCGTGGTGCCCGGGGAGCGGCAGAAGGGTTTCCAAACTTGGGAGGTGAATTGTGGGCCCCGGTCAGACACAATGTCCAAAGGAATGCTGTGAAGGTGGATGACGTGGGTAGTGAGCAGGTTGGCGGTCTCAGAGGCGGAGGGCAACTTGGGGAGGGCCGCCAGATGGATGGCCTTTGAAAAATGGTCAACGATGGTGAGAATGACTGCATTACCCTGTGAGGGGGGAAGTCCAGTAACAAAGTCCAGTGCAACATGCAACCAAGGGCAACTGGGAACCAGCAGGGGTTGCAGAAGGCTGGTGGAAGGTGAAGAGTTGGATTTGTTTCTGACACACGCTTGACAGGCCTTGACATAGTCCCGGACATCCGTCAGTAGCGTGGGCCACCAGAACACTCACTGGACCAGGTAGGCAAAGTGGCTGGTGTGCCCCCACCAGATGACATCACTGTGGAGGCTGGCTGGGACAAATAAGCGATCGTCGGGTCCCCCGTCAGGTTTGGGCTCAGTAGACTGGGCCTGCCGGACCCTCTCCTCGATCTCCCAGGACAGAGCACTAAGAATGCAAGAGGAGGACACTATGGGTTCGGGGAGTGAAGAGAGGGCTGGTTGGTTGGGGACAAATTGGCGGGAGAGAACGTCCGGCTTGATGTTACGGGAGCTGGGCCTGTAGGTGGTGGTAAGGTTAAATCTAAGAAAGAATAGGGCCCACCGGGCCTGCCTGGCATTTAATCTGTGGGCCAACCTAAGATACTATAAGTTTTTATGGTCGGTCCACACTATGATGGGATGGTCCACCCCCTCCAGCCAGTGCATCCACTCCTCAAGAGCCAACTTAATGGCCAGAAGCTCTCAGTCCTCTATGTCGTAGTTCCTCTCAGCCGGTGTGAGCCACCGAGAGAAATACGCGCATGAGTGAAGCTTCTAATCGAAAGCTGAGCACTGCGAGAGGACAGTGCTCACCCCTGAATCAGAAGCGTTCACCTCTACTATGAACTGGAGCTTAAGGTCGACCTGGGCCAAGATGGGTGTGCTGGAAAACTGGGCTTTTAATATGGAGAAAGCCTACTCCGCTGCCTCAGACCAGGCAAAAGGCACCTTGACTGAGGTCAGCTGGGTAAGAGGCTGTGCAACCCCACTGTAGTTCCTGATGAACCTGTGATAAAAATTCACAAAACCCAAAAAGCGTTGAAGCTCTTTGCAGGACTGTGGGGTTGGCCAATCGAGCACAGCCTTAACCATGTCCGGGTCAGCCATCAGTTCCCCTTCAGCAACAATAAACCCCAGGAAGGAAGTGGAGCGGGTGGAAAACTCACACTTCTCAGCCTTCACAGAGAGTTGGTTTTCCAGGAGCCACTGTAACACGGCCCGGCCGTGTACTGCATGCTCCTCTGGCGTGCGGGAAAAAATCAAAATGTCATTGAGGTACACAAAAACAATTTGGTTGACCATAATGCGGAGGACATCGTTTATCATATGCTGGAAGGCAGCCGGGGCATTAGTGAGCCCAAACGGCATCACAAGATATTTGAAATGCCCCAGGTGTTCTTCCACTCGTCCCCCTCGCATATGTGAACCAGAAACACCCGTACGCGTTACGCAAGTCCAGTTTGGTAAACACCCATGCGCAGTGAAGGAGCTCAAATGCGGAATTGATCAGAGGTAGAGGGTATTTATCCTTAACAGTGATAGCGTTTAGCTCGCGGTAATTGATGCACGGGCACAGAGATCCATCCTTCTTCCAAAGAAGAACCCCACCCCAAGAGGAGCCGAAGAGGGCCAAATGAGGCCAGCATTCAGGGAGTCCTGGATGTAGCTTTCCATCGCTTCCCTTTCTGGCCCAGAACAGCTGTAGAGCTGGCTGGAAGGCAGCCATGCACCTGGGAGATCAATGGCACAGTCGTAAGAGCGGTGAGGTGGCAAAGAAAGCACTCTCAACTTGCTAAAGACCTCCCCAAGGTCATGGTATCCCTCAAGTACAAGGCTAAGGTCTGGTGGCTCCACCGGGAGGGAGGAAATGAGAAGGGATGGCACACACACAGCCGAACAGAGGCAGGATGCTAAACAAAAGGGGCTCCAGGAGGAAATAGAATTTTGTGCCAAATTGATAATAGGATTGTGTTTCTGGAGCCAAGGGTACCCAAGGACCACCGGGGAGGATGAGCTAGGGAGAATAAAGAACGACAAAGTCTCCCGGTTGTTCCCAGAAAGGACGGAGATTGGCACCTTGCGTTCAGTGATGGAAGTCAAACTACAGCCAGATAATGCCGTAATGTTTAATGAAGACAGCACTTTAGTCTTGGGGATGCATACCTCCTGCACAAGCCACAAGGAAATGAAATTCTGTTCCGTGCCTGAATCAGTTAGTGCTGACACCTTCTTCTTGACCCCCGGTAACTGGATGAGGGCTGGAATGGAAAAGTTACCGGGGGATTAACGGAATTCCAGCCTGTCAGACCCCCACCCCCCCCATGACTCCTGACAGGCCTAGTCTTTTTTGCTTAAGGTGGCGATTGAACAGTTTATGCTCTAATGAACAGTACATGCATGTGCTGGCTTTCCTTCATTGCTGGTGCTCCTCTGGAGTAAAATGGGCTCAGCCAAGCACCATAGCTTTGGAGGAAGAGTCTGATTCACCTGCGCCAGTAGCCGGGGAAAGTGTGAGCGAAACGGACGGGCTGGAGTAAGTCTTCCGCTCCTTTGCAAGCTCACGGTACTGGTTGTCCAAACTGACAGCCTGATCAATCAGCCTGTCAAGAGAGGAGGGAACCGCCAGGTCATCGCAGAGGTTGGCATTCAGATCCTGGAGGAAGGTGCAGCGTAAGGCAGCGTCATACCACCCAGAGTCCCCTGCGATGACCCAGACTTCCACAGAGAAGTCAACAGCAGACCGGCTCCCCTGATGGAAAGACATAAGGAGGCTCATAATGTTCCCCTCACTCTCCGAATGGTCAAACTCGCCAACAAATCGGTCAAAGGTGTAATTAGGGCCCTTGGTGCTGTCGAGAATAGACTGAGCCCAGCTAAGGGCCCGGTCTCGCAGCAAGAAAGGAAAAAAAACTGGATCTTGGAGGTGTCATCCGGGTACTCCCCGCCCACCTGCCCCAAATAAAGCCGAACATGGAGCAAAAACCACTTACATTTCCCTACCTCCCCCGCGTACGGAGCCAGTGAGGGAACGGAAGTGGCACGGCAGATGGTAGTGGGTAATGAGATGGCAGGTGGTTGGGAGGGCCCAGACAAGACATGTGGCAAAGATGATCGGTGACCATGCTCAGCTGCTGAGTAAATATCTGCAGCTGCTCCATGAACACGGCCACCTGCCGCTCTGTGACATCTAAGAGGGCAGAATGCTCCACTGATGCAGCACCTGTTGAGCTTAAATCATGGCTGGCTCGTTCTGTCATGATTGTGTGAAGCAAAAGCTCACATGCAGGCTGCTAACACCAGAGAATGCACATGATACAGAGGGGCAACATTAAACACAACTTTATTGAAAATAAACTCAAACGTAGAGAAAGTGTCATTCGCCAGAGGAACACACAGCCTGTAAAAAGAGAGAAACAAGAGCGGGTTAAGAATGAGGAGGGAGGCTGAGAGCAATGGATAAACAAGGGTGGATCTTAAGATAGGTGAGCAGAGAGCCCGGCAGAGGAATCCAGCGGCAATGGAGGAACCAGCTGGGCGGAAAGTCTGACCGGGTGGAGAAGGCAGTCTGGAATGGAGATGATGATGGGGCAGGTGAGTGCCCAGCAACCCCGGAGACACACCGTGAAGATGTCAGCAACCTGAGGAGAGAGGAGGAAAAAGGAGTGTTAGGCTGCGTTCCTAAAAATGCGTTCAGTTTTTACTCTCGTTAGAGGCAGCAATACCCAATGAGCCAGTGATGGTGCGTTCATGAACAGGTCCTTTAAGCACTGGCAGAAAAGAGGCAGCAGGTGTGTCCACTCCCGTAGGTGTGCTGATGACCTGCGGAGCCGGGAGCCAGATGGAGAACCTCCCATGGAAAGGGAGGGGGAGTGCGCTCACCTGGTCATAATATTAAAGCCATATCTCAGTGTTTATCGGCCTGTTCAGCCCCAGGCAGTACTGTTCCAGCAGAGTAGACGTTTAGGATTCTCTTCCATGGTCATCATAGACCGACGGAGGCCGACGACGACGACATCGTCTATCAATGTCAAACATGGCGTTTAGAATCTGCACTTTCAGTTTTTAAATGTACACCAAGTTAATCCCTTCCACAGCATGTGGGACACCATGTGATGTATGGGGTGATGCCTATCTCCTTTTCACTGACCTTAGGTCACACAGCTACTGTGAGTAGTGAAAGCTACAATTGGGGGGGGGGGGGTAGTACTCTGCTAGCTCTGTGCGTTAACTTTCCTTTCTCTGTTCTATTTTGCTGAGCACCAAGCTAGAAGGTGGAAAGTATCATTTTTATATGGTCTTTGGTATGACCAGGCAGGGATTTGAACCCATGACCTCCCGGTTGTGGGGTGGATGCTCTACTAACTAGGCCACCACTCCGGTGTACACCAAACGTGACGAAAATAGTTGGAAAAACATGATGGAAATTGTTTATCATAATTCTGGTTTTACTTGCCCTATCAACACAATTTAAAAACTGGCAAAGAGTTTCAAATCTGCACTAGGCCAAGGACCTTCTCTGGTAAAAATTCCATCCAAATCCATCCAGTAGTTTTGAAGTATTTGTTGGATTAATTTGTATTAAAATTAATCTGAGTCAGAAAACCAGGCAGGATTGTAAGTTATGAATACATTTATTCTCTGGCCAGGAGAATGAACAGAAATTGCCCCAGAATCCATTCGCTTATCATTCTAACTAGGTCATCCATGTCTCAGTCTTTTATAGATCTCAATGTTCGTGCAAGGGAGGGAGAGAAAGTACTTGGAGACAAACAGCGTGTCCAGAATCTAATCTAAGAATGCACACATCGCTACAGTCACACAGGAACTATACAAAATGAGTCCAAACAAAGATTGAACACCTGCATCATCCTTATTTCTGCTGACACACACTGATTCTGGGGCACACTGAAGGCCACATGAACAATGAACAATATGGATAATAAAAATGCGCAAATACATAAACAAATATGGAAATATGATTTATATGGAAATACAGGAGGTAAATATGGAATTATTCTTTCAGTATTCTTGCTAACACACTGTGAGAAGATAAGAGCCTTGACGGAGGTACGTTTTCTCAGATCATGACCAAAATGTTATGAGTTCCTCTCTAGGCCAAGGACCACCTCTGGTGAAAATTTCATCCAAATCCATCCAGTAGTTTTTGTGTAATCCTGCTGCACAAATACAAACAAGGTCCTTGGTGGAGGTATGCACTCTCAGATCACCAAAATTTAACGAGTTCATCCTTGGCCCAAGGGCCACCTCTGGTAAAATTTTCACCAAAGTCCATCCTGTAGTTTTTGCATAATCCTTGGGGGGGGGGGGTATAAATTGGCCTAGGGGGTATGAATTGGCCTCGGCAATAATATACCGGGGGTATAATCTAGCTGAGGCCACTTTCACTCTGGGTATAGTCTGGACTGGGGGTATACTGCAGCCTGTTACACAGGGACAGTTGGCAACCCTAGTTATACTATCCATTTAAGGGATGGCTTCAACCTGTTGCTGGGAACAAGGCTAAAGTATTTTGCAGCTGCTGCAACATTCAGTTAGTGTCAGACATTGCAGTTCTAAAAAAAATCATGCCAAAGGCAAAAAACACACAAAACATATAGTCTCTAGCTCCAAATCAAACCTCCATTGTCCACTGTTTGTAACAAATGTGTTCTTCTCCTTCTTGCTTTAGATTTGATTGGCAGTTGGCAACCAGCTTACAGGTGCATTACCGCCACTGGCTTGATTATCATCAGTCTATATCTTCTTCTTCTTCCTCCAGACCCGATCGGCTGGTTGACAACCAGCCCACAGGCGCACCACTGCCATGCACTTCACTCTGTATCATCAATCTATCTGGTCAGGAGCTCCTCCCCGTAAGTTCCCATAAAACAACTCCTTATGTGTGAAAAAATCATCCGTCAGGCTCTGGGGATTCCAGCCTATTACAATCATAATCACTCTATATATATATATGTTGATTCCTTAGGTTATTGCAGTTCCATGCACATAAAATAGCTTTGTTTTTAAATGCACTGTCTTGTGATTTTTCAAGTTGTTTTAGATAGTTTGGGTCAAAATACAAGAATTTTAAAGTAACAGTACGATATCTCTTTATTTCTTATCTGGCGACACTGGTGGGTGGGGTGAAATGTGTTAAAGCAAAATGGCATTAAACAAGCCCTTTTGAAGAGAGCACCTTCCATGTGAAAAAATGAGACTACAGTAACTAAACAGCGGATGGCTTTGAAAAAAGCATGTCACAGTGTATTAACACCTCTGGGAATTGTGTTAACGTGAAAAAAGTGCACAATATGGGCACTTTGAGTGCAATAAAATATCTAAATGTAATGTATCTTTCAATATAATCAACATTTATTTTTGTCCAGAGTCTACATGAATTTTATTGATTATATTCTTGACTAGAAGATTTAGAGTACATGTTTTTTGAGCTTCTACATGTAAGAGCTTTTTATGCTTTCTTGTCACCACACCACAGGGATTTTTTTCTGATAATGGCTCCATTGTTGAGTGTGTGGATGAGGCAGCTAAATTTGTAGTGTGAGATTGTGTAATATGGAGCTGTAGTTTTTATTACACCTCTTTAAAACATACCTTTGCTTGTATGTAATCACTGTTCTTTGGTGCTAGTATCAGAATCCATGAAAATACACACACTGTCTCCTGATCAAAGCAGAGCCATATGTCCGGAGCCTGATGATGAAAATGAGAACTGACAGACGATTAAACAGCTGATTAGCTCTACCATGAACGCTGTGTTTTTCTCTCCGTGTGCAGGATGTGTGGGTATCTGCTTGTGTGCATGCGTAGGAAGGTGTGCAAGCATCCGTCTGTGTGTTTCCACTGTAGTCAACAGCTGACAAAACAATTTCAGTAATTTTGGACCAACTGTAACGGAAAAAACAATGTTCCTCTGTTTTCTTCATTTAAGCATCAGCATGCAGCCATCCTCATTCCTGAGGAGTCAGCATGGTCTCTCTTGTTTGGCTTCTTTAGTTAAGAAAAGTTATATTTCAGTGTTCTTGAATACTTCAAGAAAAATGTGGAGAATATCAGGTATTCCGTGAAATAAAAACATGCAGGATGTGTGTTCAGATAGAAGTGAGCACTGGCAGTGGGAGTGTGTGGCAGCTATCCTCCACTTCATCAGTGATTTTTGACAATTACCACCTATGCTTACAGAAGCCCACAGTAGCATCTGTGTTGTTTTTGCAAAGGTTTCACTTGCAGTTTCATAATTCCTGAAAAAAAATAAGAGGCAAGCATCACTGCAAGACCAGCAGCTGTCTTTGATACTGTAGTTGCTAAGAATGAGCTATGATATAAAGTCTTTTAGTCTGTTTGTGTTGCTCTTTAAAAATCAAAGCTCACCATTTCACAAGCTTACATTTGTATCTTCTGTTATTTTGCTAAGCTTACTGTATATGTGTGTTTCATAAGGAGGAAATGTTCCGTCACATTTAGCCTTTTCTTCTCCATGGGTGGATAAGCCTTTACAATTATATCAAGTTAGATTCTATTCAGCCTTATTTTCTATAGGGCTAGTTTGACAATGGTCATCTCAAACCACTAAATTATAAGCTAAAGACACTGCAATGAAAGAAAGCAAACTCCAAAAATTGGGCGATCTCCAATGCACAAGCCATTTGCAATGGGCAGAAAGACACCTCCCTTAAAACAGGAAGAATCCTTCAGGAGAACCAGAATCTGGGAGGGGAAACCATTTCCATCATTGACCATGTTTACATGCACACGAATGAACCGGTTATGATTGGATTTCTGGAGTTTTAGTTCATTTTTTCTTCATTAAAATGACTTTGTATAAATTTACCAAATCATTAAAACAAATAGATAAAACACAAATAAGTGCAAGCACTTATTTCCATTGTTCTTATCTGATGTAGCATCATCTTGCTTTGGCTCATCAATAAAATTATTCTTCATCTTAACGATATTGTTTCACCCAGGAAAAGGGCAGTCAAGAACTGCTTTTTCATCTCAGGACCACAGCTGAACCAACATTCCTTTGAGAGCATTCCTTAGCTTTGCTCAACAATCTATTAACTCACATCATAAATAACTTGGGGACTTCCTCAACTAAGACAGGTTTATATTCAACAGGCATACCATAAAACCTTAAAGGCATTCACTAAGGCCTTGGATTGGCCACAGCTCGATCCTACCCCTGGTGGACGTCTATGGAGTAGATGCTCACTTTGTACAAGTTTTGAACTGAAATTAACTCTTCAAGTTTCATTTCTCAGGACAATTCTAAGGACTCCATTTGTTGAAGATCACTGCCTCGGTAGGACTTTGATATTCTGTGGACAATCAGTGGGTTTGAAATGTATATTAATCCTTGATTTTAAATATGTGCATGTTAAAATGATTCAATGAATGTTTATTCTTGCATGTTAGTTTAAAAGCACTAGTTATAAAGTTGCATGAATCACTAAAGCTAGCTTAGACTTTATACATAAGTAGGTTAAGGAATCCCCAGTGTATTAAAATTGTGCGTCATCCTGTGAGGACTGGTATCAGCCAATCACCACCCAGCCTATGCTGGGCTCCAGCTCTTTCATTCCATTGGTTCCTTACAGACAAAAGCCTGTTCACTGGACTAAAGTTCATAAAACCCGCCCACGAAGGAAAACTATTGGCTGGGGCTCCTGCCAATCCCCGGAAGCCCACAAAAGTTGTCCGCAGATAAAGAGGAAAGACTCCCTCTTTTCAGCCCTTTTTCTTCTTCCTCTCCTTCTACGAGCACTCTCACTGAAAGTTTCAGAAGAGTACCACAGGAGAACAAAGAGATCTCTTCACTGCCACCGAACAAAGACTTCTCACACATGCTTTTTCTACTAACACTGCAAGCCAGAGAACATGGAATATTGCGTTTGTGTAAACTTCTGTGTATTTTAATGTTTTTCTTTAAACGTCTAGGAATTAATTCTTTTCTTTCCTCAGCTCAAATCCTAATTCGGAGTCAAACTCCCATTCCTAGATGCCTATTTTTACAACTTCCTCCTGTTAAACGTTCTTTAAACTCACTGTTTTTAATTTTGACTTTATTTTTATATTGACCACCTCCACATTAGATGCTATTTTCACTCCACTAAGTCAGAAAGTTGTCGTTTAATTTCGTGTTGGGATCAGAGTTTGATTATTCTTGAATTCCTTTGGGAGAAGCCACTGACCCATGACAGCCTCGATGCAGCTCGCCATTACACTGCTTGAAGAAAACACCGTCGTCATCTTCGCTGCACCTCAGCCCAACAGTCAAAATCTCATCTTTGGAAGCTGCCGTACCTTGTCCGAATATCTGCTGGGAAGATATTCTGGTTTTGGGTGCCATCTACAACTAAAGCTTCAGGAGAAGCCGCCGAAAGGACCACCACACAAGGATTCATGTGAGCTGCATTCTTTATTCATCTGCTGAATAAAACGTCTGAGATTTGACAATAATTCAGTATCTGATCAGATACAAAATTAAAGAGCAATTAACATAACTCTTCTTTTCAATAAAATTCCATTTTCATTTTCTTAAGAGTAATCCAAAATTTTCCATATAATTAGTTTAATTTTCCCCATAAATTTGCGTTCAGTTTTCCATAATCCATTTACTTCAAACTGATCTAAATTCAGCTTACATTTTCACCCTGGTTCTGCAAATGTTCACATTGTTACTCTATCATTTACAAATTTAATTTAATGGTTAATGCAAATAATTTCAATGTCTTTTAATCACCATTTCATTTAATAAATACTTGAAAAATGAGAGAAGTTGTTGGGAATTTATTTCATTCTGGGTCTGGTTTCAAAGCCCCAGTATTGAATTCACAAATATTTTGAGACTGATTTTTAATTAATTTGAGTAATTAAACAGGTATAAAGTGAAATTAATGACTAAAATGCTCACTAAAGAGGTGAGCTGGTGCCCCGACAAGTGTTTACTATAAACTTTTTCTGAGTTTGGACCTGGAGTAAATCTCAGGTCCTGATACATTAATACAAATTAAATAATCTTTATACCCCATCATAATTATAAATCGCATATCGCTACACTGATTATTCAAGTGGCCATGTAAACAGAATAATCCAGTAAAGGCTATTGTCATGGTGCGGAGCACGGTGGGAGAATCGTGCTCATGCTTTCAGTTAATTTCTTATTTTCTGTACTTTTTCAACTTTAATTTTATTATTGTATTTATGTAGGGTTTTGTTTGTATGATGTTCTGAGTGTGGCCTTTGTTTCTGTTTGTTTTGAGTTGTCCTGTTATCGTATCTTAGTTTGGTCATTATATATCTTTTGTTCATATAAAAGACAAAAAATAAAATGGAAAGGAGATGTCTTTAGTTTATCATTTTCTCTAATCAGTTACCAACTCGCAACATATGCTCCGCAGGCTGGGGAAAGCTCCCCACCATCTGTACCTGTGCCGACGAGGAAGCATCCCCAGGTACAGACGTCTCCAGCCTCTCGCCATTACCCAGCTGCAGCCCAGCCTTCTCCTCCCAAGCCATGGTCCACACCATCTGCTGTCACCCCAGTGCCCTCTGATGGTCCCACTGCCGAGGAGCTGTAGGAGCGCTGACGGGTTTTGCTGTCTGAAGCGGAGTTGTTATTTAATTGCAAGCCATGGCTCCTCCCAGAGTATGCAGCCCTTATAGATGATGATGATTCCCTGGGAGGGTCGGAGTCTGAGCCGATGATGGAGCATCTTCTGACTCCGGCATCTCATCCACTAATCCATGTGCCCGTGCCCTGACCTCTTCGCCAGATGACCCCAGCAGCTCCTCCTTCACCACCCATTGCTGAGCTTCCTGCCATCTCATCCCCAGCTTCACCCATCATCATGCCTGCAGGGCCAGCTCTTCAATTTTCTACAGTGGGGCCCAGCCCGCTGCAGCCAATAGGAGGCATTTGCCTGGGCCTTCAGCAGCAGCAACCACAACTACTTGGGAATTAAGGCAAGTACATTTTCATTGTCAAACACCTATTAATGAATTGTCTTGCCTTATTCTTGGGGGGGGGGGGGGGGGGTCAACAGCAGCCATCCACTTTGGCTGAGTCCTCACCACCTGCTGGTGCACCCATTCCTCTATCCTCATCTGCATCTCTTGTGTCCCCCTCTGTTTTTTTCTGTGTTCACCAGTCCTGGTAGGGAGCCGCCAGATGATGGAGGGGCCTGCTGTTCCACAGATCCCTATTCTGGTACCGCAGTCTCATCCTGGATGAGAGAGAAGTGCCCTCTGTATTCCAAAGCTAGAGCTGACAATTGAGTGTCCCCTGGTTTCGGCATCGCGGTACCCGGTGCCATTGGTGAGACGTTTCCTGGCTGTGTTACACATGGCTAGGGTTCTGCCAGCGTCAGCTGCCCCGTCTGGAGTACCACCAGCATCAGCTGCCACATCTGGAGTTCCACCAGCGTCAGCCACCACGTCTGGGGTTCCGCCAGCATCAGCTGTCAAGTCTGGGGTTCTGTCAACTCCTGCTATCATGCCTGTTCCTTGGGCCACAGCAGCAGAGTCACCGGGGTCATGGTCGGTGGTGGAGCTTGAGTTAAGGAAAGTACTCTTCTGTCTCTACGTTATCAGTTTTAGAGAGATCTTGTCTTGCTTCTGGCGGGGGCAAGCAGTTGCAGCTGCCATCTGCTCCTGAGTTTTCCCCGTTGGGCTCCACTGCTGCCAGTGACAGTGACCCGGTGTTTGTCTCTTCATCCCCGTCTGAGGTGGCTGTGTCGGGGATGGATTCCCAGGCGACTGGACTTGAGTCGTCCCAGCCTGAGTGGCCTGGTTTTGCCGTTGGTCAGCAGTCTTCGCCTGAGGTCTTTGCTGGTCAACAGTCCTCTTCATCTGGTTTCTCTACTGGTCAGCAGTCTTCGCCTGAGGTTGCCGCTGGTCAACCGTCTTCGCCTGAGGTTGCCGCTGGTCAACCGTCTTTGCCTGAGGTCGCCGCTGGTCAACCGTCTTTGCCTGAGGTCGCTGCTGGTCAACAGCCTTCGCCTGAGGTCGCCGCTGGTCAACAGCCTTCGCCTGAGGTCGCCGCTGGTCAACAGTCCTCTTCATCTGGTTTTGCAGCTGGTCAGCAGTCTGCACCTGAGGTTGTTGCTGGTCAACCGTCTTTGCCTGAGGTCGCCGCTGGTAAGCAGTTTTCATCTTGTTTCACCGATGGTTATCAGTCCCCTTCGTCTTGATTTGCCGATGGACATCAGTCCCCTTCGTCTGGATTCACAGTCCCCTCTGTCTGGATTCACCAATGATCATCAGTCCTCTTTACCTGGCTTTGCCAAAGGTCAACAGTCCTCTTTACCTGGCTTTGCCAAAGGTCAACAGTCCTCCTCGTCTGGTTTCCTTGCTGGTCAGCTGCCTTCATCGTCTGGTTTCTTCACTGGTAAGCCATCTTCATCCTCTGGTTTCTTTACTGGTCAAGGCCTTTCAGTTGCTGGCCCGCTGGATCCATGCCTCAACCCCTGCGGTCCGCAAAAAGCACATTTTCCAGCTGCTACTTCCTGAAAGGGACTCATTTTGCTCTGCGGTTCGATGGCTTAGGGATGCTGGGAGGCCACCTGACAGAATGTGTCCTCTGGTCCGTTGGGATTGGAATGCTGGCAGACCCTCCGATGGACTATGTCTTCTGCTTAGGTGGCTCAGGGACTGTGGGAGGCCACCCGACTTATTCCATCCCTTGATCTGGTGGACTTGTGACTCCAGTAGGCCACCTGAACTGCCTTTTTCGCCCGGTGGTCGTAGGCTTTCTGTAGGCCACCTGATCTGTTTTGTGAGTCTTGAGCGAGTATTTTGTTTTGTCCCTCCTGGCCTGGTTTCTTCCACCGCCCTCCCTGGATGGGTTATTGTTCTGTTCCTGTTTGGGGGTGGTGGTGGTGTTGTGTTTTCCTTTTCTTTCTGGTGTTATGCTGGGGTGTCTGAAATCCACCCCTTGGATGGGGGGCTCTGTCATGGTGTGGAGCACGGTGGGAGAACTGTGCTCATGTTTTCAGTTTTTTTCAAGTTATTTTCTGTACTTTTTCCACTTCAGTTTTAACCCTCTAACTGCCCTAAGTGCCATGTGGCGCCTGGGGCAATGCAAGGCAACTCAAGGCCCCCTCTAGTGGTCAAGAGTGGTAAAAAATTTGTCAATAAAATAGTTCAGACTTCTAAGGCTATAACTTGAAAGTTACAAGAGATAATGGCTTACTGTCAATTAGAAAAATGTAGAATATGATCCAAAGTTTCAGATAGGAATACATTTACACATCTAATTTGCATAACGTCGCAGCAGCTATATAAATTACATAACTCAGTCAATAAGTTGACACTTGCAGTTGCTTTGCTGTGCCACTGGGGGCACGTGACCCGTCCATTTAATCTGGGCAGTTAAAGGGTTAATATTGTATTTATGGATGGTTTTATTTGTATGATGTTCTGAGTTTTGCCTTGGTTTCTGTTTGTTTTGAATTGTCTTGTTATTGTATTTTAATTTGATCATTATAGTTGTTTTGTTTGTTTTTGGATCATCTTGTATTTTATATCTTCCTGTGTTTATATTTGAGCCTTCCCCACCTTTGCTTTAAGTTCTTCTTTTGTAACCTTGGTATTTACTAGTACTGTGTTATTAGCAGCTCTTGGGTTTTGTATTCTATCTTGTTCCTTGCCTGGGTGGGTTATTATTTTCTCCTATTGTATCATTTGGTTTATATCTCATTTTGTAATTAGTTTCCTTTGACATCATTCCTCCTGTGCTTTTATTTTGACAGTGTTCTCAGTTCATTTCCGGTTGCTCCTAGCTAGTTTTGCAGTTTTTCTCAGGTATTTGTTATTCTAATTATCTTCACTCATGTTTCCCACAGCTGTTCTTCATTTGTTTATTCCTCTTTGTCCTATTTAAGGGATCCCACTTTGCAGTTCGGCGTGGCGTCCTTCAGTATTGTTCAGTGTTCTCCTGCATGTGTTCCACGCTTCGCTCTTGGTATCCTGATGTGTATCCCACCTTCTTAGCCTGCGGGCTATTCAGTCTTCTCCTCGAATCCTGCCTGTACTTGTAAGGTTTCGTTCCTGCACAGTTTGGACTTTGTTTTTTATTATTAAACGTTTGCAAGTCACAGCCAGCGTTTGGGTCTCCCTTCCACCCTCAAGGGCAATTCATGACAGTCATGCAACCGGGGTCATTAACTCAAGTGGTTTACCCTCCAATAACCTGTTTATTCAGTGCATGGAAACACAACAAAACTGATTATTGCCATTATCGATTTATTCCCAGTAATTGGTTTATTGTGACCATGGAACTGGGGTCACTGATTGGGAGTGAGAACAAGTGTTTATTAAGAATATTGGTTGTATTATGGGGTGAGTTGGGGAGGGCTGTAGTTTTGAGAAGATCTGTGAAACCTTGCGAATATGTCAGGCCAAACTCAATGAAACAGAGAAGAAGTGAGGTGTTCACATGATAATCCCTTTGACACTCTGCTCTACTACCTATCTCTACAACCATTCCAGGTGCAAAATTAGGTTTATACTAGATGGTAGGCTTACTGGAAACAACCATATAGAGGATGGATAGATTTGCTGTGAGGCTGTTGTGGTGTTACGAGGTTGATACTGGTAGAACAAAGATAGGACCCCGCTTGGAAGAGCTAGTCCATCAAAAGCAAGGCCTATTCTTCTATTTTAACTCTACTTGCTTTTTCATTGCTTTCATTGAGTGAACAAAGTAGATGGCTGATTTACCTGAAAAGTTTTTTTCAGCCATCCATCCATCTTTTATTGCTTAATCTTTTTGGGTCACGGCAGGACGGGTGGGGGGGCTGGAACCTATCCCAGCGTCTTTGGATGAGTCCATCGCAGGGCCAACACAAACAGACAGACAACCATTCACTGTCACATTCATACCTAAAGACAATTTAGAATCCCCAGCTGATTCCAGTTACCCTAACCTGCATGCCTTTGGCCTGTGGGAGGAAACCGGAGTTCCCAGAGAAAACCCACACAGACACAGGAAGAACATACAAAGGCCACACGGAAGGGTCATTGATTGTCAGGGGGTGGGATCGAGCCCACAATGGTTAGGGGTGTAATCGATCCTGTGATCTTTTTTCTGTGCTGCCACAGTGCTAACCACTGCGCCACCCATTTCTTTCAGCCATAGGGGACTTTTTCCTCCTCAAACTGTAACAATGAGCCTCCAAAGATAGTAATTTATTGGTTTACTTTTATTATACTCCTGTTTCATCTGATATATTCCAGCTATCCATCCATCCATCTTCTACCACTTTTCCGGAGGTCCGGGTCGTGGAGGCAGCAGTTCAAGCAGAGAAGCCCAGACTTCCCTATCCCCAGCCACCTGCTCCAGCTCTTCAGAGAGGATACCAAGGCGTTCCCAGACCAGCTGGGAGACATAGCCTCTCCACCGAGTCCTGGGTCTGCCCCGGGGTCTCCTCCCAGTGGGACGTGCCCAAAACACCTCAAGTGGGAGGCATCCAGGAGGCATCCAGATCAGATGCCCATACCACCTCAACTGCATTCTTTCAATGTGGAGGAGCAGCGGTTCTACTCCGAGCCTCTCCCGGATGACTGAGCTCCTCACCCTATCTCTGAGGGTGAGTCCAGCAATCCTACGGAGTAAGCTCATTTCAGCCGCTTGTTTCCGCGATCCCATTCCCTCGGCCACCACCCAAAGTCCCCGACCACAGGCGAGAGTAGGAACGTAGATTGACTGGCAACATTCCAGCTATAAAAATCAAATTCAATGACTCCATAGCCAGTGTTTGGACACCAGGGATCCCATTCTATGTTGCAGATTTTACCTTGAAATGGAACTTTATTGCATGAAAGTTCTTTTTGTCATTGCCAGAACTTTCATTTCTGAAATTTTATTTACAGGGGTAACTGACTGAAAATTTGTGTTTTTGTAGATTTTAACCTTTTGAAAGGCATCTATTAGTCACATGATTATCAAAAAATATCAAAACATTCACTTCTCTTTAAAAAACACACAGTTTTTATATCATTTTTCACTCCAAAAAGTAAAATTGACAGTTCCAGATTTGCCACGAGACATCACTTCCATAGTAAACTCAGCCCAGCACACAAAGGGTACCCGCTAGCTGCTCTATTTTTGGCCAGTCTGGCTGTCAATCATGTGGACAACAAGGGTGGTTTATGTAATGAAGAGGTAATGTTTTTGCCGGCGTTGTTTGGTTTGTTTGTTACCTCCGCCAAGGGATGAGGTAATGTTTTTAGTGACGTAGGTTGGTTTGTTTGTTGGTTTGTCTGTCTGTTAGTAACATTACTCAAAAGTTATGAATGGATTTTGATGAAATTTTCAGGAAAGGAGTGTCATGGCACGGGGAACAGATGATCAGATTTTAGTGATGATCTTAGAGTGCATACCTCCACCAAGGGTTTGGTTTGTATTTGTGCCGCAGGATTACACAAAAACCACTGGATGGATTTGAATGAAATTTTCAACAGAGGTGGTTCTTGGACTTGAGAAGTCGTCGGCCTCCGTCGGTCTATGATGACCATGGAAGAGAATCCTAAATGTCTACTCTGCTGGAACAGCACCGCCTGTGGCTGAACAGGCCAATGCGCGAATGGCAGTCCCTGTCACACAGGTCGCACTTGTGGGTGGTCTCCGTGCTGCTGGGTCTGTGGCGGTTCTTCCTGCGGGTCCTTTTTTCATCTGCTGCAGCAGTCAGTCTCTCTTCACCCGCCTTGAGCTGTCTGGTCAGGGTGCCTCTCCATTTGGAGCGGTCCGTTGCAAGGTCCTCCCAGCGCTCTGTGTTGATGATCTCCAGGGCCTTCATGTCTCTCTTGCAGACGTCTCTAAAGCGCAGCTGTGGGCGGCCAACGTCTCTCCTGCCAGTTGCCAGTTCTCCGTAGAGGACGTCTTTGGGGATTCTGCCATCCTCCATACGGTGAACGTGGCCTAGCCAGCGGACCCTGCGCTGCCTGAGTAGAGTGAACATGGAGGGAAGGCCGGCGCGGGACAGAACTTCTGTGTTGGGCACTTTGTCCTGCCAGGATATGTCCAGGATGTGGCGAATGCAGCGCAAGTGGAAGGAGTTCAGTCTGTTTTCCTGCCGGGCGCATGTTGTCCACGTCTCACTCCCATAGAGCAGTGTGCTGATGACGCAGGCGTTGTACACTGCCATCTTCGTCTTGACAGAGAGTTTGGGATTCTCCCACACTCGTGTGGTGAGGCGAGCGAGTGTGAAGGCTGATTTTCCAATCCTCTTGTTGATCTCTGTATCAAGGGAGAGGTTGTTGCTGATCGTGGACCCCAGGTACGTGAACTGATTCACGACCTCCAGCTCGTAGTCGTCGATGGTGATGGTTGGTGGTGCTTCCGTGCCTTGCGCCAAGACGTTAGTCTTCTTCAGGCTGATGGTAAGCCCGAAGTCCTTGCATGCCTGGGAGAAGCGGTCCATCAGGGTCTGAAGCTCCTGCTGTGTGTGGGTTGTGACTGCAGCGTCGTCTGCGAACAGCATGTCTCTGATTAGAGCCTCGCGTACTTTGGTTCTGGCTTTCAGGTGGGTGAGGTTGAAAAGCCTGCCGTCAGATCTTGTGTGCAGGTAGATTCCCTCTGTTGCTGTGCTGAAGGCATGCCTCAGGAGCATAGCAAAGAAAATCCCAAAGAGGGTTGGCGCAAGTACACAGCCCTGTTTCACTCCGCTGCGTATGTTGAATGGCTCTGAGACGTTGCCATCGTGCTGCACTATCCCCTGCATGTTGGTGTGAAACGATTTGATGAGGCTTTGCAACTTTGGTGGGCATCCTATCTTTGGCAGGATCTTGAAAAGGCCCTCTCTGCTGACCAGATCGAACGCTTTGGTGAGGTCGATGAAGGCGACGTACAGGGGCATGTTCTGTTCTCTGCATTTCTCCTGGAGTTGGCGGATGGAGAATATCATGTCTACCGTCGATCGCTCAGCGCGGAAGCCACACTGAGACTCGGAGTAGACACGTTCGGCAAGCTTCTGTAGACGAACGAGAACAACTCGTGGGTAGACTTTGCCAACAACGCTGAGGAGGGAGATGCCCCTGTAGTTGTTGCAGTCGCTTCTCTCCCCTTTGTTTTTGTAGAGGGTGATGATCTTGGCGTCCCTCATGTCCTGTGGTATGGCACCTTCCTTCCAACACTGGCAGAGGACGTCATGCAATGGCAGCAGTAGGGCGGTCTTGCAGTGCTTGATCAGGTCAGGGGGTATGCCGTCGTTGCTGGGTGCCTTGCCAGCAGCCAAGCTATCAATGGCCTTGCTGAGTTCGTCGATGGTTGGCTTGGCGTCAAGTTCGTCCATGGATGGCAGGCAGTCGATGGCATCAAGGGCTGAAGGTGTCACGGTGTTCTGTCTGGAGTAGAGGTCGGAGTAGTGTTCCACCCATCTCTCCATCTGCTTGTTCTTTTCTGTGATCATCTCCCCAGTGGAGGATTTGAGGGGGGCCGTCTTGCTCTGAGCCGGACCAAGTGCTTTCTTGATGCCATCGTACATACCACGGATGTTCCCTGTTATGGCAGCGGTTTGAATGTCTTGGCTGAGCTGAGTCCAGTACTCGTTGACACAGCGCCGAGCAGTCTGCTGAACTTTGCTTCTCGCAGCCCTGAGAATCTGGAGATTCTTCTCGTTTGGGTACTTCTTGTACTCAGCAAGTGCTGAGCGCTTGGCTTCAATGACGGGGGTCATCTCGGTCAACTTGGCATCAAACCAGTCCTGTGACTTCGAGGTCTTCCTCCCAAAGGTAGCCAAGGCTGTGCGGTAGATGGTGTTTCGCAGCTCTTCCCACTTCTGCTTTGCAGATTCTCCTTCTTGTGGTACACCAAGTTCCTTCTCAAAGGTGGAGGCAAACTGCTCAACAAGTTCTGGTTGAGCCATCTTGCTGGTGTCAATCCTTGCCTTTCCAGGCTGTCTAGCACGATGGAATTTCTTCAGCTGCAGCTTGACCTTGCAACACACCAATGAATGGTCTGTGTCGCAATCTGCACTCTGGAACGAACGGGTGATTAGCACGTTCTTCAGTGAGGTGCGCCTGGTCAGGATCAAGTCCAGCTGGTGCCAGTGCTTTGAGCGCGGATGTTGCCAGGAAACCTTGTGTTGGGGCTTGGTCTTGAAGAACGAGTTTGTGATGCACAGATCGTGATATGTGCAGAACTCGAGCAGCCGCTGTCCACTGTCGTTCGTTCTGCCCACGCCAAATGGTCCAAGACAGGAGGGCCAGGAGCCGTGGTCAGCACCCACTCTGGCATTGAAGTCTCCAAGGAGAATGAGTTGTTCAGAGTTGGGGATGATCCTGACAGTTGTTGCGAGATTCTCGTAGAACTCGTCTTTTGCCTCTGGTGTGGCTGTCAGTGTTGGGGCATACACACTGACGAGGGTGACTGGGCCTTGAGTGGTGTTCAGGCGGAGGGTGAGGAGTCGTGCAGAGCCAGTACTGCCCGGTTCCACCATCTTCAGCAAGGTGTTCTTCACTGCGAAGCCCACTCCGTGTTCCCTGTGTTCGTCACTGCCCTTTCCCTGCCAGTAGAACGTGTAGTCCTTCTCTCTGTGTGCCTGCGTCAGCCAACCATGTTTCCTGGAGAGTGGCGATATCCACTCCCAGTCTCTTCAGCTCATTATTGATGATGGCAGTCTTCCTGGTGTCGTTGATGTCCTTGAGGTTAGCAGCGAGTCCTGTCATCATAGTGCGGACGTTCCAAGTTCCCAGTTTTAGAGTTGGTCTCTTTTGTTTTATTGTCTTGCCTGGTGCGAAGATTCTCAGCCTGCTGTTCAGATTTCTCCTCATCCCCATGCACCCAATGAGGAAAGCAAGCTGTGGCGGGACAACACCTTATTGGCTGGGAGCTGCCCAGCTTGAGGCGGGCGGTAGCTGTCCAGTGAGATCTGATGATCCCTCCCACCGTCGGGAACAACCCCTGGCGCCACGCTCTACGCCAATTGAGCGGTGGCTTATAACCGGTAACTGTCATTCCCCGTGTTTTGTCTACGCCAAAGGCGAAGCTGGAGTGTCCTCTCCAGTGATCCGGTGTTCTACCTTCCAGCGTTGGGCGTTGGTAGGATTCAAGCCTGGGCAGGAAGATATGGAGGATAAGATGTTGCCCATGCAGCATGTCCCCCCCTCCACGTCACTGATGAATCCAAAGGAACAGCAGGGCTGCTACAGTTTGGCACCAGCCCCGTTGCAGGAGCTGCCAGAACGATGTTGAGCACAACATAGAACTGCCTTAGGGGCTCCAACTCCGGTTTCTTCCTCAGGGTTGACTCCCGAAGCCTTTCCCATGACCGGGTATGCCGCAAGGCAGCGGAGGTTTGAAATCAGGGTTTGCCTTCCCCTAGATGGGCTACCTTCCCAGGTTGACAAGCCACCATCTACCCGAAGCATCTGGTTTTAAGGCGCCAGAGATCCACCCTCGTCCCTTCTCCTATTAGTAAAAGCAGTTCCGCCAGGCTTAGAGACTAAACCACACGGGCAGGCTAGGAGTTGGACTTAGTTGTCAGAGGCTTTTCGAGACACACGCCATAAGGAGCATTTTATGAGCACTGGGAGCTTAACCCCAGTGCCGCTCCTGGCTATGACAACCTTGGAACTTGGTACTTGAGAAGTACCCATTACATTTTGGTGATGATCCAAGAATGCATACCTCCACCAAGGCTCCTAACTTCTCAGTGTTAGCAACAATACTCCAAAACTACTGGATGGATTTGAATGAAATTTTCACCAGAGGTGTTTCTTGGGCTACAGAGGAAGCCAGTACAATCTGATGATGATCTGAGAATGCATAGCTCCACCAAGGCTCGTATCTTCTCACAGAGTGTTGGCAACAATATTCCAAAACTAATGGACAAACTTTGATGCAATTTTCACCAAAAATGGCTCTAGGCCTACACACAAGCCCATTACATTTTGGAGGTGATCCATGAGGGATATGAGCCTTGGTGGAGGTATGCAGTGAGTGCTTTTCTAGTTGGTTTGTTTGTTGGTTGGTTGGTTTGTCTGTCTGTCTGTTAGCAAAATTACTCCAAACTTTATGAATGGATTTTGATGAAATTTTCAGGAAAGGTGTGTAATGGCATAAAAAACAAATGATTAGATTTTGGTGGTGAATTTTTTGAAAATTATTTTATATCTTAATATTGCACTTTTCATGTACTTCCCCTTTAAGATGTGGCCGCGGAGTTACATGTGTGGCCACACACATAATGCACGTTATTTTCAAACATTGGCAAATTTTCAGCATGCTGAAAATTTTCAAGGAGCACAACTTTCACCAACATTTGCCAACAAACACTATCATTAATTTTTATCAACTTTTTGCCAGCAGATCCAGACGTTTGCCACCAACGTTAGTAAAAGTTGGTCCAAATGTTGTAGTGTGAATCCACCCAAAATAGTAGGTCCAGAATTGCAGGAAGCCTCCACTAACGCTGATCTTTATAAGAGTGGCGCCTGATGCTGATATCAGTTGACCTGCACTGAGTATTTGTTTGATTAAGTTCATCTAAGCTGACAACAGCTACACATACACGAGCCTAAGTTGGCACAAGTTCGCCAATGCTGAATGTAATGCTGGCAAATGTGATCAAATGTTCACAAAAGTTTGTAAAAGTTAGTGTGTGCTGGATTAAAAAAAACCTACTCACGAATGTAATTTCACTGACATTTGGACTAATTTCTGTGATTTTTCAGAACGTCTGTAAAAGTCGGTCCAAATGCTATAGTGCAAACCCAGCTTAAAGGAGAAAAGAGAAGGAAAAAAAAAACTGACCTGAAAGATTCAATAAACCATGATGCTGATTTAAGGTCGAATTGCCCAGCCCCAGTGTATGGTCAATACAGTTATGACAGTCTTGTTACCTCCGCCAAGGAGGTAATGTAACTGGCGCGGTTTGGCTGCCTAATTGTTTGTCTGTTAGCAGGATTACACAAAAACTACTGGACAAATTTTGGTGAAAATTTCACCACAGGTAGCCCTTGAGCCAAGGATGAGCCCATTAAATTTTGGTGATGATCTGAGAGTGCGTACCTCCACCAAGGACCTTGTTTTTATTTATGCAGCAGGATTACACAAAATCTACTTGATGGATTTGGATGAAATTTTCACCAGAGGTGGCCTGTGGCCTAGAGAGGAAACCATTACATTCTGGTGATGATCCAAGAACAGATACCTCCACCAAGGCTCTTATCTTCTCACAGTGTGTTAGCAACAATACTCCAAAACTACTGGATGGATTTGGATGCAATTTTCACCAGAGGTGGTTCTTGGGCTACAGAGGAACTCATTACATTTTGGAGGTGATCCATGAGGGACAGAAGGAGCCTTGGCAGAGGGATGAGCTCTCTGAGTACTTTTCTAGTTATTATAATGTAGTCATATTATGTAGTCATATTGTTTTTGTTGCCGTTTGTCTGTTAGCAGGATCATGCAAAAACTCCTAGATGAATTTGGATGACATTTTCACCAGAGGTGGCTCTTGGCCCAAAGACGAACTCATTAGATGTTGGAGGTGATCCATTAGTGCATACCTCCGCCAAGGCCCTGTCTCACAATGTACAGATGGATGGCGATATGGATGGGCAAAGGGACAGAGGGGAGGATAAAGGGAGGGAGGGACGGAGTCTTGGCGGAGGTATGCACTCTCTGAGTACCCTTTAGTTATTATTATTCTCTTTAAATTTCAGCCACCCTAATAGGCACCACTGTCTCCACCTGGTTCACTAATGCACAGTCAACAAAACATTTCGTGCCATTCTAGATTATTTTATTATAGTTTTGCCATGATGCTACACTGAGCTCTGTTAGCATTAAGGCAGTCGGTCGATATTGGTCACATGACAGACGGCCACCTAGCGTTAGCTTATAGGGGTAATTGACTGACTTTTTAGACATTTTAACAGCTCACTCATGTCTTAATGAAGTACTTGTGACTTTTTTCATATTTTCTTTTTTTTTTAATTGAAACAATTTTTTTTTTTTCATTTTTCTTGGCTTTCTTCAAACGCTCTGATTTGTCACTTTAAGAAACAGACTTCAGCTGTTCAACTCCACCGCAATTAGCTGAGCAGTTTCTAGCCGGCTCCTTCCAGCTTGAATGAACAACACTGGTTGACCGATCTGCAGCCGTTTGTGCATCTCACGTCATCCCGGCCCACCCCTCAAAAACCCCTCTGAGACACCACATTAAATCGCTAGCACCACGCGCTCCACCGATCATTGCAAACCAAGGTGGGTGGCCAGGCATGGGATCTCAAAGGGCAATGTCTCGCTCTGCGGTACTCCGCTCCTGTCCCACTGCCAGCCGGGGGATGACCCGTCATGAAGCAGCTCCCCCATGTTACCTGTGACAGTATGCCCGGAAGATAGTGGGGTAGCTGAGCCAGCAGCTCCAGGCAACTGCCTGCGCTGCACCGCACCCCAGGTGCCGATGTAGGCATTTACCAAGAACTGGGGATGCTGCCTGGAGGTGCTGGCTCTCAGCTCCTTGTGATGTCATGCCAGCAGCCTGCCACGGGACCACGGCAAAACCACCGGGAGGCAGGCCAGAGCAGCGTGAGGCACATTGTAGACCACGGACCAGTGAACCAGGTGGTAACAGGGATGATTATTAGGGTTATTAATATCTGAAGAAAATAACAATATAAGCCCCACTCGGTTCAAGCTTCCTGTTACCAGTGTTAGCTTGGGGGCTAATACCTCAGAGGCTAATAGCCTACCTTTAGCACCACTTCCATATACTTGACAAACAGCTAGGCGGGCCAATAATAGAGCAGTGGGCTGGTCTCAAGGACGGCGGTGGGTTGGCTTTTTCTAAACATGACCTTAACAATTTCCACGAAAAGTCAAAAAAATTTCTGGCATTTCTGGGACAGGAAAATGAGAGAGGCTGTGTGTTGTTGTTGTTTTTAAGAGAATTGACTGTTTTGAAAATTTTTGGATAATTAGGTGACCAGACTCATTTCAGACAGTTAAAACTTACAAACATACCATTTTTCAGTCAATGACCACTTTAACTATTAATCTGGTCAGTTTGGATCATTATTTTCTATACATTCTATTCCCTCTACTGGAATCCTTGTCTATCAACTCAACCATATACATCATTCTTAGACATTATTTTGAGTGGCTAGCCAATGTCAGCTAGCAGTTTAGCCACTCATTTCCAAATGTTTCTGTCCTTATTGTACCCCAGGGACCAGTCTGATACCACACACCTCTGTCAACCAGTGATGCATTATGTAATTCATTCTTTAAGACAAACATTAGTTGACTCAGTGGTAACAGATCAAGTTGGTCCCTGGATTCCCAGCGGCACAAGTGGAGAACCCCTGTAAAACTGTTAAATAGACTTTTTTTCTGTCACCAACAAATGCAAGGAGTTTTACAGAAATTCTCCACCCATGCCATTTAAGATCCCGGGGCTGTATTTGGCTCAGGATGCATCCGAGTAAAGCCACTATAGCGTCTCTACATCCAAGCTGAAGGCTAGGAGCTAGCTAGTCAATGTTTGCAATATGATGTAAGAGGGAGGGTGGAGTTGAATCTAGTCTGAAGATTTAAAGGTATATATACTCAAAATAAGCCTTTTGAACAAAATGTCTCACAAACATTTCATTAAGACTTGACTTCTGTGTGGAGTTTGCACGTTCTCTCCCCGTGTCTGCATGGGTTTACCCCGGGTACTCCGGTTTCCTTCCACAGGCCAAAAAACATGCAAGTTAGATTAACTCTAGACTCTAAAGTAGCCTAAGGATGAAGGGATTGACGCTGTACCGTGGCTGTCTCATCGATCCACGTGGATGCCCTGAATTTCCTTCTGGGGTTAATAAAGTATACAAAATACAAAAAAAAACATGTGAGCTGTTAAAATGTGGAAAAAAGTGTAATGAATGACCCTTTTCATTTTTAAACAGCGTGATTTGCACATCTAACATGGATATTGCAGGTCACATTAATACACCCTCTGAGTGACCTGATCAGCCTGGCTCAGGACTGCTCTATTTACAAACAGCGGACTGCTAGGGTCACATAAATGGTCATGCACATCTTTTTGTTGTTGTTGTTTGTAGCAAAAGAGTAGGAATATTTCTGAATAATACTAGGAGAGATGTTTGTCATGGCAGTCTACTTCATATAAGGACTAGAAAGCTTTGCTTTTTTTTTTTAAACAAGTACGTTACTGTCAGCTTCTGGGCACAGTTCATATTATTTTTGGATTCTTGGTTTTTCCTTTGGCTATTATTAGTATTATTTATCAGTGTTATCATTTATCCTTTGTGTCCTTAGTCATATTTATCTTCTCCTGGCCTTCTCTTTTGCCCTCTGTGTTATTGTTAGTATTATTGTATATTGTAATTATTATCTCCTGTGTCTCCTCTGGTCTGTTGTATCACCCCGTTTGTCTCTAGCGTCTTCATCATGGTCCTGTTTATCGATTGTTCCAGCTCCTCATGTTGTCCATACCTCTAGCCATCCCCCTCTTGGTAGTGCTCCTGTACTGTTTTCCTGTATGTTCATTGTCATGTTTCTTTTGTATCCCATGTCTGTGATTGTGCAGCCCCACCCGTCCTATTCTCTGCAGCCCTTCATTGTTTCCCCAGCTGTCCTGCGTCTGTAATGATTAGTCTCCCAATATGTGAGTCTGTGATTGTACTCTGTGTTGGTTCATTGCCGTGTGTATGTCATTCGTCCAGTCAAGTTCCCAGTGCATACTAGTGTTTCTCTGTGAGTTTTGCCACCTGTGACTCTTGAGTTTATTCCAGCCCTCGTGTTATATTTTTGTTCCCCCTGAGCCTTTGTTAATAAATTATTTTGCATCTGAAGTCCTGCCTGCACCACTGAGTCCTCTGTCCACCTTCATTCTGCCAGGAGGCAGAATATTATGACAGTTACATTGGTTTGAACTTTTAAACTGGCAATAGGATTATTTTCCAAAATGTGTACATGGCTCTGTAAGACTCTATAATAGCTCCAATTTTTACCATCTACAACAAGACCATCCAGTGAATTTACAATGAGCATATAAAATTAATGTTACTTGATAAAGAAAAACAGCCTGTGATTTCTGTTCAGTTGATGGGAAAATACATTAGCGCATGTAATAAGGCCCCAATTGGATCTCTTTACAAAACCTTCCTTCCCTACCATCCATGATCAAAGTACCCTTGAAAAAAGCACTTTGCTATAAATCATTACCGCATGCTACTGCTCTGGGGGCTTCAATATGAGGATTTAGTGGTTTTGAGTAGAACAAGAGTGAATAAGTGGACCTACACAATGTGTACTGCTGAAAAGGAACATGTTCATTCAACTTTGCCCACATTAATTTTTTATATAGACAGCTACACTGTGGAGACGATGCCTTTTTCAGCAAATGTATGCCTACAAAATGGGTTTTGAGTAGCTGAGATGCTAATGATCTGCAGTGTTTTGCATATTGTGACACTTTCCTTCCTATATTTTAAAAGTATGGAGACACTAGGCTGTCTCCATACTAGGCTGTCTCATGAAGCTTCCTGCAAAACACTTTCTCTGGAGTGGAAAAATGGCTATCTTTTATTATGCAGAAATAATGTCCTGTGCGTTCTATTTGATCGCAACAATCTTCCTTCAGAACTCATAACACTGTCATAAGAAGTGGAATTTGAAAAACTTAAGTAAGTACTACATATTTTGCTACTGTGAAACTTTACTGTTGTAGTCACAGTTTGGCAGACACGGTGATGTAGAGTGCAATTGAGTGTGGTGGATGCTAAAATTATAAAATAGAAAATTGCAAATAATAATTATCTCTAGTTTCATCACGACTCTGAACGATTGTCAAACCTTGGATCCAAGAGGAACAGTGTGCCTTCCATCCTGGCCATGGAACTGTGGCTCAGATATGTATTAACCATTGCAGAGTTGCTGGGGGGAGGGGGGCATGGGAATTTGGCTGTCCAGTTTACATGTGCTTTGTGGAAGATGCTATGAGAATATAGGGTTTTGTGGCCTCCATTGAAAGCCATCGGTCTATTTGGGACCAAAGCAAGATCTGTATCTGCACAGCACATTGGTCTCCACCAAGGCTGCTCCTTGTCTCTGGTCCTGTTTGTGGTTTTTATGAACACTATCTCAAGGCATAGTGGTGGTGTTTAGAGGGTCTGGTTTGGAAACCTCAGAGTTGTGTCTCTGCTTTTTTTCACGTGAGGTGGTCCTGTTGGCTTCTTGGGACTGTGCCCTTCAAAGTGTACTGGAATGGTTCATTGCACAGTGTGAAGCTGAGTCATTTCCTCCAAATTTGAGGCCATGGTACTGTTACAACCACACAGGGGTACTGCACCCTGTGAGTTAGGTGTGTGTGTGTGTGTGTGTGTGTGTGTGTGTGTGTGTGTGTGTGTTTGGGGGGGGGGGGTGTCTGTCACATATCTTGGTGTCTTGAGTGATGATAGGATGCAGATCAGGCCTTTATCAATAGTAATGTGGTTGCTACACCGGTCTGATGTGGTGAAGAGAATGTTTTTGATGTTCCAATCATCACCTATGGTAACAAGGTCTAGGCTGTGTCTGAAAGAATGCGATTGTGAAGACAAGCAACCAAAATGAGTGTCCTGGGTAGGGTTTCTGGACAAAGACCTAGAGAGGGTAAGGAACAGAGACATCCAGGCAACTCAGAGTGGAGTTCCTCCACATCAAAAGGAGTCATTTGTGGTGGTTTGGGCTTCTGGTCAGGGTGCCTAGTTGACTCCCTTGGGAAGTTTTCCACATACACCCAACTGGTAAAAGACCCCAGGCTAGACCTAGAACCTGGTGGGGGAATTATAGCTCCCTCCTGTCCCAGGGGAAAGCCTTGGGATTCAAGAGAAGCTGGAGAGTGTCACTAGGGAGAAGGGATTTCTGGGTTTTCCTTCTAAACCTGTTTCCCCAACAACCCAACCTCAGCTAAGCAGAGGAAGAATAAATGAATTTAAAATTTATCATGTGAAATTCATCAATGTAGACTCTAACTAATGCAGTTTAACTGTATGCGAAACAAACTTGCATTAAAGTTATTGTTCAATCCCACCTGTAGCTGTATACAGAATTTGTTTATAGAAATTACTATCAGCCTAATTGTCATGATTAAGCCGATTGAAGATCCAAGAGCAGACTCAAGCATTGACAAAAAACAAACACTGCTTGAGGGGTGTCGTGAACGGCCCTTTTCAAAGGCTAATGAAAGACACCAAACACACACTGTGGTTTCTGCACATTTTTTTTAACGTAAAAACAGACATGAACATTAACATACAAAAACTAAACCATAAAGTGCTTGGCAGTGCTTGGCACTAACAAATAAGTACACAATGAGAAATGTTGGAGGAGAGTGGGGTTCGACGTCCAGCGGGACATGAAGCCAGGAACACCGAGCAAGGGGCGGAATCCAGCCGGAGCTCTCCCAAAGGCTGCAGGGGCTCACAGCTGGAAATAAGGGAAACGCATACCTGGACGGTACTCTCCTACTCTCCTCAACAGTGGCACCAAACACACTCAGGATGTACAGCTCTGCTCCTGAGGATGGGGTAAGGGGGAAGAAGGACACAACAAACCTCGGGGGGTTGCCATGCCCTTATATGCAATACATAATTAGTGACAGGTGTGGATGCATGAGTGGAGAAAATAACAGAATGAACAACAGGTGTGCAGCTCCAACCAGTCTGACAGCCGGAAGCTGCACAGCGCTGTCAAAATAAAATATAACCAGAAACCATAACGATACAAACACAACAGAACCCCAAAATGTACATAATATTACAGATACAAAAAGACAAGAATTTAACAGGAACCAAACACAGCAGACAGAAAAGCACTAAACTAGACAGGAAACTGGGCACGGTGCCCACACATGCCCCAAGAACATGACAGAGCCCCCTCCTCAAGGTGTGGATTCCAAACACCCCAGGGTAACATCATAAAAAAACAACCCCTCCTCACACAGAAGAACCCCCCCCCCCCCCAACAAGAAAAACAACCCACCCCAGGGTGAAGGAGGGGAAACCCAGGCACGGAGGGACCAAGACCAAACAAACAAAAGAACAAAACAAAAAGAAAACGCTCATGACCCACAACCTGAACACTATGGTGGCCCAGACTCCAGGGACCTGGGACGGGAACTAAGGCAGTTCGGGCTCCCTACCAGGGTCACAAAACCACCGCAGCATAAGGCAGAACGCATCCGGTGGCTGCCTAGAGTACCAGAACCACCCGACCAGATGGCGAAACCCGTCAGATGGCCTCCCAGAGTACATGAGCCACCAGTTCGCCGAGCACAACATATTTCACCCCAGCCAGCGGCAGCTGGAACCCAGACTCCCAGCGACTCGCCTGGTCATCAGCATAGGGAAGGCAGAACTGGCGCTGTGGTGGATTGACCTACAACAAAAACTGCTGGCCAACAGTGGGGACCTGTGATGGTGGTGGTCGACCAGTGAGGAGGCCAGACTAGGGAAGAGGCTGCACCGTGGGGACCTCTGATGAGGATGGGAAGTCTATGATGACCTTAGGCTGAGGCGCGGCACCTACAGCGGCCCCAGACTGGGGCATAGCACCCATGGTGGCCCCGGACTGGGGCGTAGCACCCACAGCAGCCCTGGACTGGAGCATGGTACCCACAGTGACCAGGCTGACCCGAGAGAGCACCAGGCCAAGGAGGCGGTCAACCAAAGGGGCCCCAGGCTGAGGCGCTGCACCGACAGTGGCCCCGGACTGAGGCATAACTTCACCGACAGAGGCCCCGGACTGGGGCGTAGCTGCACCCACGGAGGCCCCGGACTGGGGCATAGCTGCAGCAGTGGAGACTTCGACTGGAGGGGGAGCAGCATCCATGGAGACCTCGAATGGAGGGGGAGCAGCACCCACAGAGACCTCAAACGGAGGAGGAGCAGCACCCACGGAGACCTCGAACAGAGAGGGAGCAGCACCCACGGAGACCTCGAACGGAAGGGAAGCAGCACCCACGAAGGCCCCGGAATGAGGCGCAGCACCTACGGAGGCCTCAGACGGAGGGGGAGTAGCACCCACGGAGCTCTCGGGAGAAGGCTTACACACACAAAACAGACATTGGGTCAGAGTCACCGGCAGCAGTGGAGCCTGGTGAGGAGAGGTCAGGCTCAGTGGACAGCTGCATTTGGCCATCCCCACCAAGAGCCAGGCAAGATTTCTCTAAAGGGCCTTTTCCACTAGCACGCTTTAGCGCGACACGGGACGGCTCAGCACGCATTGTACGCTTTTCCACAAGCCCCAACACGGTTTAACAGCCATGATTCTCAGCCCCGCTGAAGGGCAGGGTACAGCAGTGCTGAGCTGGGCCGTGTTGTGACGTTAACAGACTGGTCGCCGCTGATTGGACAGGTCATAACCGGCGCTGATTGGTCAGGTTGTAACTGCCCCTCTCCTCCTCCTCTTCTACTGAATCTTCACGACCTTCTCAATAAAGTTTTTGAAAAAAAAAAAAAAAAAGAATCTAGACGACCGCCATTACTCAGCGAGCAACCACTGTTGGCGGTTTATTTTCAGTGTATTGCTGTGCTATTTTCATTTATTCTCTATCAAAAATGGCTTCGCGTAATAAGGGTGTTCCATGGACCAATAAGGAGCTGCAGTGTCTGCTCACTGCATTGTCAGACGAACGTATCCAGCGCGAGTTAGACGGAGCCACCCGGAATGAAAAAATATACCGGGAGGTCTCGACATCGGAGTCCTTTAACGGTGAGTTTTAATTTTTTTTTTATTGTGCGTTTTTTCGCAAATATATTCGGTAAGACGCTCAGTTTATTTATGCAATAAAAAAGCTGTTCATTTGTGGATGATGATCGCTGCTTTATCGCAGCACACTGCGGACTCGCTTTTCTTTTAATTATTCATGTGAACAATACGCTGAAATAAGCTTATGTAATCTTGTTAAAAACTATTGTCTTTTCTGTATATCTTGCACTTTCATGCTGTATTTTATTGTGTGCATTTTCCTTGTAGAATCCACGTGTCCGCCGCGCCAGCCCGCCCGGATTCTCCAATGTGAATCTGTCCCGCCACCAGGCGCAAAATGTATTCAATGATAAATATTTGCAACATTTAAATGAGGTTGCAGAAAACGCGAGGGTATCCCTGGACCTGGCAGAGACGGCTTCATTCAACCGAGCCTTCCTGACCCAGTTTGGGAAGCTGGGAGAGGCACTCAGTGGTCGGCGTGTATAAAATGTTGATTAACCTTCATGTTGTGTTGCAAAGTTTTTTTTATTTTAATATTTTGTATATAATAAAATGGAATTGTTTTGGAAAGTGTGGTTTGTCTGTTATAACACTGAATTATAAAACAGTATAATTGCATAGAAATTCCATTGCCTAGTCTGATGAAAATGATGCTGATCATCCTGTCAGGGGTCAACCATTGTAAAGGTAATGTAATTTTTAACTAGACCAAAAAACAAATGTTTTTGTAAGCTTTCTGTTCTTTTTATTGAAATATCATAAAAAATTAGCACCACATGATACAGTTCTAAACTTTGGGTAAATTTTTTTATGTTAACTTATAAGAAGTTGCACAGTTGGACTTTAAAATGCAGCAGGAGAGACTGATCAAGCTTACAAGTCAAAAAGTAAGTATATGTAAATTGAATGTTCTATCGGCATTCCAAATTCAGAGAATTACAATACTTTAGAAGGAGTGTAGCATCATCTAAACGGAAAATAATAATACTGTTGTTCCAAACGTTGACCTGAAGGTGAAAAACATGAATTTTTTTTTATTCAGTACATCCAAAATGCCCTAGGGTGTAAAAAATAATACAAATTGGTGTTGGCCAGTGTGCCACTGTCTCATTATTTAATACAAATAAAAACAAGTTTCAGCTCATTATTTCTAGGTCATTTGGCAGTTAATTCAAAACAAAAGTGACTTGTGTTGTTGCAGCTTTTTTATCAGAGAGTTTCTCCAGTTTTGGAGCATATAATCATCCGTCCCTTAACTGTTAAACATTAAATAACAGCAGACAGATTGGCAAAGGATACACAATTGTGTTGCTGTAGCCTAAAACCGCTGTGACCCACTGCTTGTGGTGCTACCTTTCATGTGTGTGCTTTTTATGAATATTCACACGTTTTTGTAAGTACAAGTGGGATAGTATTAAATTGAAATATTCAATCATATTTCATCTCGCTGCCTGTACCCTTGTCTGGCAGTCCTTTTTGGCGTTTACGGTGAAAAAAGCCACAGACCGAGGAGTGGCCTTGTACAGCTATGTGTTATGTTTTGCTTGGGTCTTCTCAATAAAGTTTTGGGAAAAAAAATGTTTTGCTTGGGTCGCGTGCGTTACATCACGGAAGTGTGGCACCGCCTCGCTGTTATAAACCCACCCACCCCAGCACAACACCCATGCCAAACACCGTGCTAATGGAGACAGAAGCATGCCAAGCCGTACTGGAGTGAATCGAGCCGTACCGAGGTGTGCTGGGCTAGTAGAAAAGAGGCTTTATAAGACAGATAACATGAAAACAAAAAAGAGAACTTGCTTGAGCTCCACCGTCGTCCAGGACTCCGGCAATCCAGGCTAGTTTGTCTCGGCCTTCTCCATCTGGGAATCTTTACCCAGACAGCCACCTCAGAGGAAGGAAAGGGGAAAAACACCAGAGAGAAATCACCGGCAGCAGTGGAGCCCGGTGAGAGGAGCTTAGGAGCAGAGGACATCTGCAACTGATTATCCTAACCCTGAGCCAGACAAAAATTCTCAATATCTGTAAATGTTAAAACAGAACTGAGCACTTGCCTGGACTCGAGCTCCACCATTGTCCAGGACTCCAGCGACTCTCCTGCAATGATCCCTGCAGCAGGCATGGTGGCGGATGCAGCCCGCAGACCTCCAGGTGTGGCGACTGACACAGGTGGCTCCTCCGGTGTGGTGGCTTGAACTGAAGGTCATCTCACCGCTGGCGCTAAGTCCCGTGTAGCTGAAACCTGGGGACATTGCATTGTTGGGACAGATTTCAGGTCACGAGGAGCGCTCTTCTCCCATCTAGAACATGGCTGTGGGGCTAGAATGGGGCTCTTCAGAACCATGGGCTCCTCCGTTGCTCCATTGCGCAGGCTCCACTCCAAGACCGGCAGGTACCCAAAGAAAACAGGAGGAGAAACGGGAGTAGCAGGTGAGGTAATGGTGTCAGCAGCAGGTGGTGAGGACTGAGTGAGCTGCAGATGCTGAGCCTCACCGTCAGGAATCAAGCAAGATTACTCATTTTCAGGTAAGGGAGAATGGGGGGGGGGCACTTGCCTGCATTCCCGGGGCACAATGGTTGCTGCTGCTGTAAGCCCAGAGTTATTCCTCCCAGTTGTTGCAGGACCCCCCTGAAGAAGATGGAGGAGCTGGCCCTGCAGACACATCTCCAGCCGAATCAGTTGCTGTAGCGGGGGAGTCCCTCCCCCTTCTCTGGTGTGAAGCAGCTGGGTGGTGGTGAGAGGCTAGGCACGTCTGATCCCGGGGACGTACCGTCGGCTCAGGAACAGACGAAGATGAGCCTCCTACCAGCCCGCGGGACGTGTGTCGCAGGTTGGTCACCGAAATGAGGAGAGCTATAAGCTTCAGGTAGCTCCATCGATGGGGAAATGCCTCCATGAGCTGAGCTGCCCCGTCCCAGCATTGCAGCACCTCCTCGGGAGTGTGGCAGGAGTGAGCGTCCGTAACGATGGGCAGCACGGTGGTGCAGTGGTTAGCACTGTTGCCTAACAGCTAGAAAGTTCCAGGTTCGAATCCCCAGGCTGGCAGGGGGAGGAACCTTTCTGTGTGGAGTTTACATGTTCTCCCTGTGCTGCGTGGGTTTATTCCAGGGGCTCCGGTTTCCTCCCACAATCCAAAGACATGCATGTTAGGTTAATTGGTCTAAATTGTCCCCAGATATGTCTCCTATAGGCCCTTGGATAGAGGGTTAGTACTAGTGAAGTGCTTTGAGTGGTCTTTGAGACTAGAAAAGTGCTATATAAGTGCAGGTCCTTATCCCCTTATTCCCTTAAGGATGTCCTCCAACAGCTCAGCTGCCCAACACACCTCCTCATCCAATCCGAAACTCCTGTAGTCCTTGCGGCCACTCATGCCCACAGAGGACTAAAAAAGGGAGAACAGAAAAAAGGGAAAAACAAAACAGCAGAAATGCACAGTGGCTGGTGTCCGCCCTGGTTGTGTCCTTCTGTCATGAACGGCCCTTTTCAAGGGCTATCGAAGGAAACCAAAGGCACACTGTGGTTTCTTCACATTTATTAACGTAACAACAGACGCAAATGTTAACATACAAAAATTAAACCATAAAGTGCTTGTCGCTAACAAACAAATACACAATGGCAAATGCTGGAGGAGAGTGGGGCTTGACGTCCAGGGGGACATGAAGCCAGGAACACCAAACAAGGAGCAGAATCCAGCCGGAGCTCTCCCGAAGGCTGTGGGGGCTCACAGCTGGAAATAAGGGAAACGCATACCTGGACGGAGCTCTCCTACTCTCCTCAACAGTGACTCCAAACACACTCAGGATGTACACCTCTGCTCCTGAGGATGGGGTAACGGGGAAGAAAGACACGACAAACCTCGGGGGTTTGCCGTGCCCTTATATGCAATGCATAATTAGTGACAGGTGTGGATGCATGAGTGGAGAAAATAACAGAATGAACAACAGGTGTGCAGCTCCAACCAGTCTGACAGCTGGAAGCTGCACAGCGCTGTCAAAATAAAACAAAACATAACCGGAAACCATAATGATACAAACACAGCAGAACCGAAAAATTTACATAGTAATACTACAGATACAAAAAGATAAGAATTAAACAGGAACCAAACACAGAAGACAGAAAAACACTAAACTAGACAGGAAACTGGGCACGGCACCCACCCATGCCCCAGGAACATGACAAGGGGAGGAGTTTGACCTTAAACTGAATATAAACAAAAATGCCGCATGAGAGCAGGGGGAAATAATAATAATAATAATTATTATTAAAGCCTCAAAACTCAAACTCACAGAGGCACATGGAGAAGGAGGAATGAGGTATGGACTGATGACAACCTGACAGGAACAGAGAGCTAAACAGCAAATAAATACACTTGGGATAATTGGGAATGAGATATAGATAGGAGTACGAGCAGGGCAATAGTAAAACCACCTGATCTCACTAAAAAACATACCTAATGAATGTTTTCCACCCCTCAAAAAATGTGCATTTGTATTTACAAAAAAAGTATCTGGATACATTTTACAGAGTCTGAGTCTATGCCTTCACTCACTGCACATGTTCAAATGCATACAAAAAAACTCACTGTGCTCATTGCACATGAGCAGAACAACACTTGTTTAAGCCAGCCTTCCGATGCTCATCAGGCTGGCAGGTGGCGGATGGCTAATGGTTAGTTACTTGTGGTTTTGACCAACAACACATCAGTTTGAGTCCAATGGTGAGTGACTTTTTTTTTTTTTTTTTTTTTAGTTTGTGTTTTTCACTCCACTAATGGTTAAGGTTAGGAAAAGGTTTGGTTTAGGCATCACCTCCTCTAATGGTTAGGAAAAATATTTTGGTGAGGTGTCACCATTAATGGTGAAAGAGAATGAAAGACAAAGGAAGAGAAAGTGGCAGACAAAGTAGACATGTTTCTTAAAGTTGTGAACACCACGTATCCACTGCATGTAAAAAAATGTTTGTTCCGTGTCTATGCACTTTTTTTCTCAGAGTGAAAAAATATGCAATTTTACATTTTTTTAGGCGAGACTGAGCTGAGTAAAACTACAAAGATTATTATAAAGGGGGAAATATCTTACAAATATAAAACAAGGAAACACCAAACATGCAAAACCAAGGACATGAGGAACTCTTCAAGACAAGAGGAACGTGTGTAGTTGATAACGCAACTCAAAAAACTGTACAGAAATAATTTAATTTTGCAATATTATGAAATGCTGCTTTAAAGTAAAATGTTGGGTTGTATTGACATGAACTGATTCATGTAAATTTCTAACATGTTGATTATTATAAGGAAAGAGGTGTATGCACCAAATAAGCTCTAAAGCTTCAGCCTACACCTTTTCGGTTAATTTGTCTGTTTTTTTTTTTCTTTTTCTTTTGCTTGTTGTCCTGTCTCCTGTGGATAAACTGAATAAACTAAAGTGAAACTATACATATATACTTTTAATTAATTAATTAAACCACAATCCAGGATGAGGCAATAACTAAAAGAAGAAAATAAACTAAACATAACTAAGGATAAATAGAACTCAAAAGCCACTGATCATAATGTGAATGGAAACCTTTTGGTTCCTCAGTGAATTTAAACAACTCTTTAAAAAAAACTAAAGTATTATAACAAAAGTTAACTCCAGCATCTGTATCACCAGATCATGAAGTCACATTTGTGTTAGTGAGAAAAATGACTTCAACCAAGTAAGATGACAAGAATATTCTAGCAAGCTGTGGATCCCACCTGTTGGAAATAATGGACTAATAATTCCTAATTAATGAGAGGATGGATAGGATGATTATTTCTTTCAGAAGGATTATTAAACAGTGACAATTACAAAGTGTTCAGACGGAAGCATTCTCCTCCCTTTCCCCTCCATTCTTCTAGAAGAATGATTTCTGTCAAATAAAAGCACTGGCCCATCCTTAAAAAGATTTGTCACCATGTTCTGTTTGTATGAAAACACTTTAACACCTGTCACTGCATCACTTGGTGTGCCGTGTCTCAGTGGAATGTAGACATGCATAAAGTGAATTAATGCTGTAAATCTTATTTCAGTGTCCCACTCACTTGGACTTCCTATGGCTATTTTCCAATTTTTCTTTTATATATGCTTTGAATTGGCACTGTGTGATCTTGGCACTCTGGCAGGCATGTCACATCTTGTACAGAAGTATGGTCTCTCTCCTATTCCCCGCTCTCCTTCACACTCTCTGTATCTTCATGGTTTGTACAAGTGGAAGCTTCATTTCTGCTTTGCTAACAAGCAGAACTGTGCTTGTCTGAGTGTACACCGGTCTTAAGTATACATATTTCTCTTCTTTGTCATTGTGTTAGATGGTTGAGGCACTGAGGCACATAAGAACACTGTGGAATTTTTATGCCCTGTTTGGCTCCATATCAGAACGTGATTGAGAGCATTCAGAATCATTGTCCTCTTGACTAACTGATTAAATATCACTTGAGCAAGGATTCATCTGCTTTGTGGGCAGTGGTGGTCTAATGGTTAGGGATGTGGTCTGGTGAGCAGAAAGTCACGGATTCAATCCCTGGACCAGCAGGATTAGAGCTGGGTGGGACAGAAAACACAGCACTGTTTGCCCCACCATCCTTAGCCCCACTGTGGTGCCATTGAGCAAGGTCCTTAACCCCAACTGCTTCAGTGGAGCTGGTCAGTGGCCATAGGTCAATCTGTGGTTGTATTGGGCAGCTTCCTGGTGCGAATGTGTCAGTGTGAACAGGGCATCCTTGAAAAGAGACGTTGCCTCTCAATGGAACTACCCTGTATAAATAAAGGTTAAATATAAAAAAATTCACCATAACTTGCAATCATCCAGTTTATATTCACGATCGTCACTTCCTTGTGGTAACGTATCGTCACTTCCTGTTTTGCTGTCTGCCTGTGTGGTTTGCTCTCCAGCTCTCGAGCCACTAGCTATGGCTACTAGCTCTCTTTCCTCTCCTCCTCTGGTGTGCTCTCTCTGTCAGATGTTTAGCTACACCTCTGCCTCTTTTAGTGATAACGGTAAATGTAATAAATGTTGTCTTTTTGAGGCGCTCGAGGCGAGGTTGTCTGATTTGGAATCCCGGCTCCGCTGCATTGAAACACCGTCTGCGCCAGTTAATCTCGACGGACGCCCATTAGCTGCAGCGGAGCTAGCTAGCTTAGGTCCCCCTGTCACCGGTTCCCCGGCTCTCCTCTGCAGCGAGGAGACTGGGTGGGTGACGGTGAGAAGGAAGCCTAGTCGCAAAGCCCCGGTTCACCACCAACCTGTTCACGTTTCTAATCGTTTTTCCCCGCTCAGCGACACACCCGCTGAGGAAAAAACTCTGATCATTGGCGACTCTGTAGTCAGAAACGTGAACCTAGAGACTCCATCGGCCATAGTCACATGCATTCCTGGGGCCAGAGCAGGCGACATCGAGTCAAATTTGAAAATGCTGGCTAAAAGTAACTGTAAATATCCCACAATTGTTATTCACGCCGGCATTAATGACATCCGTCTCCGGCAGTCGGAAGTCACGAAACTTAATATAGAATCGGTGTGTGACTTTGCCAAAACGATGTCTGCCACTGTAGTATTCTCTGGGCCCCTCCCCAATCTGACCAGTGATGACATGTTTAGCCGCTCGTCATCCTTGAACCGCTGGCTGTCTGTGTGGTGTCCTAAAAATGACGTGGGCTACATTGACAATTGGAGCTCTTTTTGGGGAAAACCTGGTCTTATGAGACGAGACAGCATTCATCCCACTTTGGATGGTGCTTCTCATTTATCTAACAATCTGGCATCTTTTTTATCCAAATTTCCAAAACCATGACTACTCAGAGTTGGGACCAGGAAGCAGAGTCGCAGTCTTACACGCCTCTCTGCAGCTCCTCTTCATCCGCCACCCCTCAGCTTAGCCCCTGTCTTCCCCATCAGAGAATCGTTGTCTGCTCCCTCCAAAGTAAATAAAAATATAATGTATAAGCATCCCAAAGTGATAAAGCAAAATATTGGTAAAACTCAAATTAAACATAAAGCCTCTAAATTGAATGATTTGGCCTCTGTTCCTCCTCATAATTTAAAAATTAAATGTGGTTTATTAAATATTAGGTCTCTAACTCCCAAGTCTCTGTTAGTCCATGATCTGTTAATTGATCATCAGATTGATTTAATTTCCCTTACAGAGACTTGGTTAGGGCAAGAGGATTATGTTGGTTTAAATGAATCAACTCCCTCTGGTTATTTAAACTGTCAAAATCCCAGAAGTTCTGGTCGTGGAGGAGGAGTAGCAACAATTTACCATTCCAAATTACTAGTTAATGTAAAGCAAAAAACATGTTATAATTCCTTTGAGGGCCTGGTCCTCAGTGTTGGGCACTTTAGCAATTCCAGGTTAAACCCAGTTTTATTTGCCATAGTTTATCGTCCCCCATCAACCTATTCAGAATTTTTATCCGAATTTCCTGATTTCTTAGCTGATTTAGTGCTGAAATCTGATAGCATAATTATAGTAGGGGACTTTAATATACATGTGGATGTAGATAGTGACTGCCTTAATGTGGCTTTTAATTCAATATTAGACTCGATTGGGTTTTCTCAGAAAGTAGGAAATTCTACTCATTACCTCCACCATACATTGGACCTTGTTCTGACATATGGCATAGAAATAGAAAATCTTGTAGTGTCTCCTCATAACCCTGTACTGTCAGACCATTGTCTGTTAACCTTTGATTTTACTATTTCTGACTATTTGGCTCCTAAAGAAAAATATTATCACAGTAGATGCCTCTCAGATGATGCTGTTTCCAAATTTATGCAGATTGTTTCCTCTATGCCATGTGTCAACACAACGGAAATAAGCTATAGACAGCTTGCTCCTTCTGTAATTGATAACATGGTGGATAGTGTTTCAGCTTCTCTGCATCAGGCTCTAGACTTGGTGGCCCCCTTAAAAAAGAAAAAGTCTAATCAGAGATTTTTAACTCCTTGGTTCAACACAGAAACTCGTAGCTTAAAACAGAAGACTCGTCAATTAGAAAGAAAATGGCGCTCTACTAATTTAGATGAAATCTATTTAGCTTGGAGAAATCATCTTTTAATTTATAAAAAATCTCTTAGAAAAGCTAGAACGAGTTATTACTCTGCATTAATAGAAGAGAACAAGAATAATCCCAGGTTTCTTTTCAGTACTGTAGCCAGGTTGACAAAGAGTCAGGACTCTGTCAATCCTAGCATCCCCTTAGAGCTTACTAGTCAGGACTTTATGAACTTTTTCAATAATAAAATTTCATCCATCAGAGATAAAATCAATCAGATTCTTCCCACAGTTAACTTAAATACTGTAACTACTACAACTCCTTCTATTGATGTCTGTCTTGATGAGTTTACTCCAATCGACCTGTGTGAGTTAGACAAAATAGTTTCCTCATCCAAACCTTCAACTTGTCTTTTAGACCCTATTCCTACCAGGTTATTTAAAGAAGTCTTCCCACTTATTGGTAGCTTTATTCTTCATATAATCAATTCTTCATTAACTTTAGGCCATGTACCGCAGGCTTTTAAAACGGCTGTAATTAAACCCTTACTCAAAAAGCCAACGCTAGATCCAGGAGCTTTAGCTAACTATAGACCAATCTCTAATCTCCCTTTCATTTCAAAAATCTTAGAAAGAGTTGTTGCTACGCAATTATTTGACCACCTGCAGGGAAATGGTTTATTTGAGGAGTTTCAAGCTGGGTTTAGAATCCATCATAGCACTGAAACAGCCTTAGCGAAGGTCACTAACGACCTCCTCATTGCATCTGATAATGGACTAGTTTCTGTACTTGTCCTTTTAGATCTTAGTGCAGCTTTTGATACTATTGATCATAATATTCTACTTGATAGATTAGAACACTATGTTGGACTTAATGGAACTTCGTTGCAGTGGTTTAGATCTTATTTATCTGATAGGTTCCAGTTTGTTCATGTAAATGATGAGTTTTCTCTCAGCTCAAAGCTTAGTCATGGAGTTCCACAGGGATCTGTGCTTGGCCCTACTCTTTTTAGTTTATATATGCTTCCGTTAGGCAACATTATTAGAAAGCACTGTATACATTTTCACTGTTATGCAGATGACACACAATTATACCTGTCAATGAAGCCAGATGATACTAATCAATTAGCCAAGTTAGAAGCCTGTCTTAAGGAAATCAAAGTTTGGATGACTTGTAATTTCCTGCTATTAAATTCAGATAAGACTGAAGTCATTCTTGTTGGTCCAAAAAACCTTAGAAATTCCTTTCCAAATCAAACTTTCAGTTTGGATGCAGTTACTCTTTCTCTTAATAGCTCTGTGAGGAACCTTGGAGTTATTTTTGATCAGGATTTGTCCTTCAATTCACATATTAAATTTGTTTCTAAGACTGCCTTCTATCATTTGCGTAATATTGCCAAGATTAGGAGCATCTTGTCTCAGAGTGATGCTGAGAAGCTGATCCACGCTTTTGTTAGCTCGAGATTAGATTATTGTAATTCTTTATTATCAGGCTGTCCTAAAACATCTTTAAAAAGTCTTCAGCTGATCCAAAATGCTGCAGCAAGAGTTTTAACAGGTACTAGAAAGAGAGATCATATCTCTCCGGTTCTGGCCTCCCTTCATTGGCTTCCCATAGAGTTTAGAATTAAGTTTAAAATCCTTCTTCTTACTTACAAAGCTCCTAAACAATCAGGCTCCTTTTTATTTAAAAGATCTGATACTACCGTATCATCCTAACAGAGCACTACGCTCCCAAAATGCAGGTTTACTTGTAATACCTAGAATCTCCAAAAGTACAATGGGAGGCAGAGCCTTCAGTTATCAAGCTCCTCTCCTGTGGAATCAGCTGCCAATCTGGATTCGGGAGTCAGACTTGATCTCTGTTTTTAAGAATAGGGCTAAAACCTACCTTTTTGATATAGCCTACAATTAGGGAGGGATCATGTGTTTCTGAACCCTCCCTTAGTTATGCTGCTAATAGGTTTAGTCAGCCGGGGGACCTCCAGTAATGCACTGGGCCTCACTCCTTTCCTCACTCTCTATGAAATATTTTTTTTTTGCTGGTCATTAACATTTGTTTGTTCTCTCCCATAGATTGAGTCCCCATTGTGCTGTTTGCTCTCTACATGTCTGTTCTTTTCTTCTTCTCTGTCCCCTCACCCCCCAGCCAGTCGCAGCAGATGACTGCCCCTCCCTGAGCCTGGTTCTGCTGGAGGTTTCTTCCTGTTAAAAGGGAGTTTTTCCTCTCCACCGTCGCCAAGTGCTTGCTCACAGGGGATCGCCTGATTGCTGGGGTCTTTCTGCAACTGTGGGGGTCCTCCCTACAGTTGATAGTGCTATGAGATGACTGTTGTTGTGAAATGGCGCTATATAAATAAAGTTGAATTGAATTGAATTGAATATAAATGTCACCTTAGATCACTGCCTCTCTTTTAAGACCAGTGTTGAGAACACAAAATCAAATTTTTGTGCAAGAAGCAACAGATTAGCAGACTTATCGGATCAACTTGGAGCAAGAGCCCGAAAAAATAAAACCACCTCAGTGTTGCGTTACTGCAGTTGTGTTATATGTTTACCCAGTTTGGAAAAATGCAGGAAGATTGTCCTTGTCCTTAATGCAACCTACTGCCAAATCATTGTCTGTATATATATTGTCAATTCAAACACAAGAATACAAACGAATTCACATCCGCGCAAGTTGCAGAGAAGCAGGGTTGCCTTGATAGCTTCTGTAGCTGCTTTCAACCTGCTGTGGAAATCCCAAAAAGGCTGTCATGTTTCGGTTTTGTAGTGGGGCACACAGCTGAGAAAATGTTACTGCCTCCTTCAGAAACTGCACCTGGATGATGGTTGTTTGCAGTGCTAGTTGCTAGCCCTCAATAGCACATCAGTACCAGGAGTACTATGTGAGGTGGATACAAACTAAAGACATTTCCTCTCAGCTGCAGATCTCCATGCCATCTGCCTGCAGGTGAGAGGCAGTCCCATTTTCAAACTAGTTTACTCTCCAGAGTTGATACTTTCACTCTGGTGACGGCAAAATCTCAAGGCTGATTAGTTATCATGACCAACTCATTCAGACGCAAATTCACACATATTTATATGTAATCATGCCGTGTGAAAAATTCCTTTTGCATTTGGTCTGAATGCATGTTTAGACCTCCAGTATACATACATACAGTACGTACATTGAATCTACTATACATAATGATGTGGGCAGCTGGAAACATTTTAAGTTTTAGAAATTTTCCACCTGCCCACACCTGCATATCAAATCCTTGCCATCTGGGGCAGCATGCGCTATACAATGATATATTTGCATTTGTACATTGACATATCTATTCATGGGTATTGACAGGTGCAAGCTGTGCGACTGAGCCCTAACATGGGGCCTTAAGGTTAGCCTAGAAGGAAAACTCCCCACGGTAGTGCTGTAACGTTAGTAAACAATTTGTTCAAATGTACTAGTTTTTATAGATGAATGTACTGTACAGAATTACTTACCAGAACTGTACTGGCAGCCAGATATCACCAGCTGAATCACCCGCCAAGGCAGAGAAAGAATCCTACCTGCTCCTTTCAACCAACTCTCTGTTCAGTGAATGTACTGGAACAGATTTTTTTTGAACGGTCTCTAATGGATTTTTTTTTTAGTAAACGAACCATAAGTGACTCAGTATGTTTTAATGAACTGTGGATCCCATCAATCCCCCACAGATGAATACAGTAAAGGATCACATGTATTGTGTGTGGGGGAAAAAAACTCCCTATGCTAGTGTGAGTAGTCTCCAAAAATATTAAAATGTGTACAAGTGTTGCAAGCAATCACTGAGTCCAGCTACAGTGGTGTGAAAAAGTGTTTGCCCCCTTCCTGATTTCTCATTTTTTGTATGTTTGTCACACTTAAATGTTTCAGATCATCAAACAAATTTAACTAAAAGACAAAGATAACACAAGTAAACACAAAATGCAGTTTTTAAATGAAGGGGTTTATTATTAAGGGTAAAAAAAATCCAAATCTACATGGCCCTGTGTGGAAAAAAATGTTTGCCCCCCCTCCATTAAAACATAACAACTGTGGTTTATTACATCTTTGGAAAGCTTCAATTTCTCTTCAGTTTCTTCAGTTTCTCTAGCCACACCCAGGCCTGATTATTGCCACAAAATGAAGACTTTGGAGTGGCCTAGTCAAAGTCCTGACCTAAGTCCGATTGAGATTCTGTGACATGACCTTAAAAAGGCGGTTCATGCTCAAAACCCTCCAGTGTGGCTGAATTACAACAATTCTGCAAAGATGAGTGGGCCAGAATTCCTCCACAGCACTGTAAAACACTCATTGCCAGTTATTGCAAACACTTAATTGCAGTTGTTGCTGCTAAGGGTGGCCCAACAAGTTATTAGGTCTAGGGGGCAATCACTTTTTCACACAGGGCCATGTAGGTTTGGATTTTTCTTACCCTTAATAATAAACACTTTCATTTAAAAACTGCATTTTGTGTTCACTTGTGTTATCTTTGTCTAATATTTAAATTTGTTTGATGATCTGAAAGGTTTAAATGTGACAAACATACAAAAAAATGAGAAATCAGGAAGGGGGCAAACACTTTTTACACCACTGTATATGGTCACAATAATCTGATAACTTGGAATAAGCAGATGATGGTAATAATCAGTTTTGTCATGTTTACATGCACTGAATAAATGGATTACTGGGCAGTAAACTACTTGAGTTAATGTGATTTGTCATAACCTGATAACAGCCTTTATCTGATTATTCTGTTTGCATGACTACTTTAATTATCAGATAACTCCAGAAATCCAATTAAAATTGGTTTATGTGTACTCATGAATGAAACCATAGCCATTGTAATGATCATATTTCAGGGCACTGCTTCACTAGATCTAAACCCAACTGGAGACCTTTAGTGCTTAGAATCAGCATATCACCACCACTATAATGTAAAACATTAAGCAGAAAATGGAACAGTGTTCATAGTGTAATGTCTAACCACAGTTTTTGTGTCACGATCAAATATATTGCTACAGTTCTCTCAAACTGTCTTTTGTCCAGGAGCCCTAAAGTAATACTGTGTGTGGTGAGCTTAAGGCTTATTTACATTAGTCCATGACACAATATTCCCTGAATAAGTTAGCCAAAGCTAGGCCATACAAGACTGAAATATGAATCTAAAAGGTCAAGTTTATGTAGACTATACAGTATCAAACATACTCTACTAAATATTTCATGGAAGTAGCTCTATATGTATCTTCTAATTGGAGTTTCATTGACAGCATCTTTGTTGAGCATATATCAGACAATTAAGCTTTGAACAAAATAGTCTTTTCTTCTGAAGATCTTACATGCAAAAACAACTCATCTAAAAAGTTACTACACAGTTCGTCCAGCAGAGGTTCATTACCTAAAACTGCTTGGTATTGCTGACAGCTGTTGACTGTTTTTTTCTTCATCTCTTCAGTGAGGCTCTGCAGTGACATGACATCATTTTGTGAAAAGTTTGTGTTCATTTGATTGGATGTAAAACTGGGGCAATTCCAGCTCACTACCATCTGTCACATACTTAGGGCGTCTGTTTGTAGTGATTTTTAGTGGCAGAAATTTCTTTAAACTGTAAGAACAGCGCTGTACACTCACTCATTGCTTTTTGAACTAAGGGCTTGGTGGATTTCCAAGTAATTTCCTCACATTTGCCTTTTTAAATAACCATCAGGTCAAACAGCAATTCATCCGGCCCATTGCTTTCTGGAGCAACACCAAATTGCTGATGTGACTGGCTGTGCCCCAAAGGCACTGAAGGGCAGGTGGCCAATCACTGACCTTTTAGTTAATATAGATCCACCCACATTTAGCTTCACGCACTTATAATGTGTCCACACTCAGACACACCGCATCAGCCTGTCTCTATTACTGTCGCACATACTTGGCTGGCTCTGTGAGATCTATTTAACACATTCTAAGTGGGCAAGACTTGGCGCTGTTTAGGACATAACAGACAGACACTAGTGGAGAGTGTTTGGAGCCCAAAAGACCCCTGGATGCACCGAACATCTGCGGTACCGCTAACTGATTAGCCACACTAACGGTACTAATGACTATGAACGTTAGGAAGTGATCAGCTTGTGTTCTCAGTAAGTTTGACTATAACAGCTCTCCATGTAGGAAAGAGGGTTTTTTTTTTGTTTTGTTTTTTTCAGAAATTAAAGACAATTTTTGTGTTTGTGTCTATGAGATTATGGAACTGTATATTTCCTACCTGGGCCCGAGACAGAACATACTGGCTCCCCAATATTAATGATCTTAATAATATACTTTGTCATAGTTACTTTAAATTCCACATTGCTTTAAAATAATACTTCAGAGTCAGTATGAAATTGTGAGGATTTGACCCATATGTTTAACATGGAGGGATATTCCCTGTCATGCACTCCTGAACAAAATTTTAAGAACAGGGGAAAAATTACAAGTACTTTGCACTGGTGAATCATAACCAGGTTGTAAGTAGAACTTCAAAATGCAAAAAGAAGAAATAGGAACAAGAGACAAAAAATTGAGAGTAGGCAATTTATTGAAAACTGCATTTAAACTCAAACCAGTTGTTCATCAGTTGATCAAAAGTTTAAGACCATAGCCCAAAAAACCAAAACAGAATTAAAAATGTCAAAAAAGGACTCCGTAGTGAGTAGCCCTACTGTTCTTGTTGATCACTTCAAAAAATGCATTTAGGCATGTTTGATGTGAGTGTTTCCAGGAAGCTGGTGGGAACGTCACTCCATGTGGGGAAGATGGCTTTGTGAAGGGCATCCATGGTCTGAAACTGACCGTGAATGCCCTTTCTGAAGTCATCTTCACCACATTGAGCAACATTCCCACCAGCCTCCTGGGAACACTTGAATCAAGCATGTCTAAGTGGATTTTTGATGTCACCAAGAAGAATGATAAGGGCTACTCACTACTGTGTCCTTTTTTGACACTTTTAGTTCTGCTTTTGGGGTTTTCTTTTTGGGAGACTTTTAATGGTCTTAAACTTTTGATCAGCTGATGAACAGCCTGTTGTCAGTACCAACCCCCAGCAGAACAGAAATAAATGACTCCTTCAGGCGGGAAGAACTCCAGTGTATCATATTTTATTAACAGGGTGCAAAATAGCTTATAGCATGGGGGCTGTCGAAAAACAAGATGAGCCAGTATGGCTAAACACTTACAAAAGGTGAGGTTAAACACGATGAAGAACCGGAGGGAAAACTCTGATAATAATGCCACAAAGAACTGAAAACACAAACCAACATATAAATGGTAACAGATGATTAACTGACGCAAGACAGGTGGGGACAAATCAAGAACTAACTAATTTCAACTGGTTACACCTGAGACAGGCTGTAGGTGTGGAAGATATGAGGGAGCCAAAGGAAAATGCACATGAGTGTGTAACCCTTGCCTTATGTTAATTAGGTAAGGGAAATTATTAAGTGTAGACCAGTTGCTAGGTTCGTAAGGGTTACAATAGGGAATTAGAGTGAGTGTGGAATGAAATAGCTGGAGGCAAGAAATGAGCAATTCATATGTTATTAATAAAGATAAAAGGAGCAAAATATACAAACAATGTACAAATATACAAATATAACAACGGCTGGCATGAAATAAAACCCCAAAAATGTCCTACTGAGCTCAGTGTTTGGTTGTCCTTTCAGTTGAGTTGTTTAACCAGCCTAGATATCTTGTGTCTCCAGACTCAGGTTTCTTTTCCTTTTTCTAAAGTGGCAGCTTGAGTTGTTACCACTTCGAATCCTGGGCACTGGAGAGAGGAAGGATGTCCTTCAATCGAGATCTTGGTTAGATCTCGGTTCAATCTCGGGTCAGGCTCGCCATCTCCATTCGGAGAAAATCCAGGATCCAGAAGGATTTTGGTCGGCAACCAAAAAACCTAGCCCGCACGGCAATAATGGTATTATTGTTTACAGCTAGAGTAATTCATCTTCCAATCCCTCCTTATATAACACCATAGCTTAGTGTTTAAATTCTTCTCTCATATTACTATTATCACAATCCAGCAATATAGTAATATCTTACATTTCACATCTTACATACATGTGTTCTTTTACTTTTCTCACAATCTCTCTGGTAGCACATGAAATACCCTATTTTTCATGTAACCAATTAAATGAATTCCTCTGCTTATCTCTACATCACTTAACCATGAAATTATGATTAATCCCTTTTAACCTTGTCTTTGTAAATCATGAAATGAAATACAATTAGAATTCCATCCCCGATGCAGCCACCTCAGACGGGGAGGAAAAACCACAGGAGGGTGCCAGGTCAGAACAGGTACCAGCAGCGGAACCCAGTGGAGGAAGGCCAGAAGCAGATGGGGGTTGCAAGTGGGTTCCCCCGTCAGGAGTAAAGCAAGACTCTTTAAGTATAGATGTTAAATATACAAAAAAAAAAAAGTACTTCCCTTAACTCCCGTTCCTCCGCTGCTGAAGAGGTGACCTTCCCGTCTGGGAGTGCTGGAGGGGCTGCGGACGAGGCGCTCTGACAGGTAGCAGCAGGCGAGGGCACCCGAGTTGGAGATGTGGAAGCCGACACTACAGGTGTGATGACGGACGAAACAGCAGATGAGGCAGTTGGAAGCTCAGCTAAATGGCTATGCACCACCCTCCGGGAGAATATGTTAAACAGTACAGTCACCGGCACAACCACCAGAGCAGTCATTAGAGGAGACTGTGAGGTCCCCCACGGGGCACCACATTTGCTCAATCTGTGCTATCAGTGATGGACACCAACATCTGGAATAATATACCACCTGCAATCAGAGAATGTACCACACTAAACACTTTTAAGACTCATTGTAAAAATTGGCTTTTAAACAACCAAAACCGTATCCATAACTAGTGGTTGCTCTGCGGCATACACATATTTACATATATGTGCCTGTGCATCACACACATATGCTCCGCCTCTTGTTTGTTGCTGTTGTTTGTTGTTGCTGTGAGGTGCTTGGGTGCATGTGTGTGTGTGTACACATACACAGCACTTCGCTTGTGAAACATTTGAATGTTTTGCTTGTAGCACCTTAGCGCTTGCACTTTAGCATATCCACTTTCTTCAGTTTCTTCTTTTAGATTTGATTGGCAGTTGGCAACCAGCTTACAGGTGCATTACCGCCACATACTTTACTCTATATCATTACTCTATATTCTGTCTAAACCCTCTTTCTCATAGCCTCTTCTTCTTCTTTTAGATTTGATTGGCGGTTGGCAACCAGCCTACAGATGCATTACCGCCACACACTTTATATGTGTCTGTCTTTCTGTGTGTTTGTTTTTCCTCATAACTTTGTGGCATGTTCCTCATAGCTTTGTGATGTTTTCCTCATCACTTTGTGACATTTCCTCAGAGCTTTGTGACGTTTTCCTCCTAGCTTTGTGACGTTCTTCTTCTTCTTTACTCTCGTATCTGGGTCTCTGTAGTCCGTATCTGCGGCTCATCTCATTATTTTTCTTCCTTTACACTTGATTGGCAGTTGATCCACCAGCCCATGATGTCTTTGAACTTAAAGAGCCCCCACTGAACAAGTCCTCAACTGCTTCCCAATGTAGCCCCTTAATGCTAAGATATTTTTCTGCTGCTTTCACAATGATTTTGATTTTTTCTGTTTTCTTGGAAGTCTGCGCAGTGCAGTTTATCACATCTAAGACAAAATTATTTTCCTTCAAAACCAGAGTATCTTCCTTAATTCTACTGCATGCACTGCAAGTCTGCACACTTTCCCTGTTTGAGCCCACTCCCACTTTTTTAGCTGGCACCTTTTTTCGCAGCTTCTGCATATGTTAATCCCTGGAAGACTTCTATCTGCTGAATATCTGCTGCTCTTTTGCTGGCTTCACAACCTTGATATGCTGAGCTATGTTCACCACCGCAGTTACAGCACTTTAACTTGGCTCCTCTTTCACACTTGCCATATTCATGTTTACTGAAGCATCTGGCACATCGTTGTCTACCTTTGCATATTGCTGCTACATGACCAAACTTTTGACATTTGAAACATCTGTGTGGAGGAGGAACGTAAAGTCTGACTTCATAGTGAGGTTTTCCTCTTATAGCTTTGTGACGTTTTCCTCATAGCTTTGTGGCGCACCACCGCCACACACTCTATATATGTCTGTCTTTCTGTGCATCTTGTACAATTTCATTGCAGATGTTCTTCTTGTGTATGACTGTTTGTGTGTTTCTGTGACCCGCCGGGGCACTACAGATGCATATTAGTAGTATTACTAAATCTGGCATACCTACATTTGTATTAATGTTCAATAGTATGTAATGCCCCTTTCAAATAAGCAGCAGGCACCGACACCATGGAGGAGATGAGGACAGCAGCAACAGAGGGGGAGGAAGAAGGAGATGATGGGACAGCAGATGAAGAAAATCTCTGGAATGAAGAGGAGGCCGTTGCTGTGATTCTCTGGAGCAATGAAGAAGCTGCTGCTGAAGGAGTAGAGCTGAATTCCCGCTCTGCTGCCGTTGATGTTGCCACTGCCGCTGGGACTACCACGGGAAAACCAGGTGAAATGCTCCATGTGGGGGTGGAGTTCATCTGGTGGGGAGCAGCCGGGAGGCGGTGAGGAGCTGGTGTTGGAAAATGGCGAGGAGCGGAGGCTGGAGCTGGCGGAAGGTGGGGAGGGGGCACCGGAGGTGGAGGGTGACATGGAGAGGATCCCGGAGCTGAAGGATGGCGGGAAGCTGAAGACATCTGCACCAGGGGATGCTTCTTCGTCGGCACAGGTACAGACAGGGGAGAGCTTCTCACCAGCCTGTGGAGCATATGTTGTAAACTGGAAATGGAGATGAGGAGACCCAAGAGTCCCGGATAGCTCTGCAGGCTGGGGTATGCCTCTATTACTGCCGCTGCACCGTCCAAGAATCTCAGGGCTGCCTCGGAAGTCTGGGAAGTGCAGGCGTCTGAGATGAACTCCTCAATTAGCTGCGCTGCCCAAGACTCGTCCTCATCCAGGTCGTGGACACTGTAGTTTGTACCCGCAGAGTCTTTCTGTCAGATTCAACCTCTGGCAGAACAGGAATAAATGACTCCTTCAGGCGGGTGGATCTCCAGTGTAACATATTTTATTAACAGGGTGCAAAATAACTTACAGCACGGGGGTTGTCGAAAAATAAGATGAGCTGGTAGAGCTAAACACTTACAAAAGGTGAGGCTGAACATGATGAAGAACCGGAGAGAAAACTCTGATAATAATGCCACAAGGAACTGAAAACATAAACCAACATATATAGGGTAACAGAGCTGACGCAAGACAGGTGGGGACAAATCAAGAACTAACTAATTACACCCGAGACAGGCTGCAGGTGTGGAAGACATGAGGGGGCCACAGGCAAACACATGAGTGGCTATAGGTATGGAAAATAACAAGAGAGACTAGAAAACGGGGCTGAAACAAGAAACTATAGGGTAAACCAACAAACTAGCGATAACAGAATAAAGGTGCAACCAGTTCAAAAACAACAAAAAGCATGGACATGGTTGGAAACCATGTCCAGATATGACACTTGTTTGAGTTTAAATGCAGTTTTCATTATATTGCCTACTCTCTATTTTTTGTCTCTTGCTCCTATTTCTTCTTTTTGCATTTTGAAGCTCTACTTACAACTTGGTTACGATCCACCAGCGTGAAATGTGAATACTTGTCATTTTCCCCCCAGTCTTTGATTTTGTTCAGGAGTGTATTACCTTACCTGATAAAACCCTATTATCAGATAAAGTAATATTCCCTCCACCCCAGCTATTCAAAAAATTTCAGTTGGATAATATCTTGATAAGTGGTTTAGGACTCCTGATAAAGGACTCTTGGGAATATCTTATTGTTAAAACCAATATAACCAGTCAAGGCTGTTTTCAAATGCTAGGCACACCAAGCTTAGATATCTTACAACATGAAGGGTCGGTTAGGGATTAACCACAACTTTTCTTTAACTGCAGGATTTAGTTTATTAATAAGTTTTGGCAAGGACATTCCAACAGATAAGTAACAGAAAATCAGCAATCCTTTTTTCTAAAACTATAATCAAAATAATAAATTAGAATTAGTTTTCATACCACTCTGACCTGAATGTAATCAAATCTTTTTCATCAGACGCTAAGAAGAAAAAGCAGTTCAATCATTTCCTCTGCCTCTCTCTTCTTCCAAGATGAGGCCACTGCACAGTCACAGCCAAGCAGACCTGTGGTGTGAATGGACCTCCCTTCACTGGCAGAGTGCACCAGGATGGCCTTTGGCTCAGTTTTGACTCGTGGCTGGCTTTTGGGAGCGCAGTAGGCAGGGCCTTGCTTGAGAAGGGCACGCTTCAAACCTGATTTTTCTCCTCTCAGAATCTGATGTTTCATTTTGCCCAAATGTGCACAACTTCTCATCATTACCAGCTCATACAAACCTGAGTCAAGTCTAGATGCCATCCAGGACAACTCAGCCCCTGTTAGGCTGGATTTGATGACAAAGAAACCCTGTTCACCTTTGTCTCTGGGTTTTTATCCTGTGACACACTCTTCAGTTGAGCCCATATGTGCATGCATGTCGGCAGCCAATTGTGCACTGGCATATACGCACGTTATCAGCTCGAAACCACCTGCTTTAGAATTTAACTCAATACTAATTTTTCAACTTTCATTTGATTACTCAACTTAATCAATACATTTCATCACATGTCATAATTCTGATTATACAATAGGGGTCAGTTGTGGTGCAGGTGTAGTGTGGCTAACTACTGATTGGAGGGTCAGGGGACTGATTCTCTCTCTGTCTGCAGTCTGCATGTCGAAGTGTCCTTGAGCGAGACACTGAACCCCCAGTTGCTCCTGGTGGGTCAGGCCAGCACCTGTGTATGGCAGCTCTGCCACCATCAGTGTGTGAATGTGTGTGTGAATGGGTGGATAGCAGGATCTGTAAAGCGCTTTGGTCATCTAGAGATGAGAAAAAGCGCTATAAAAGTGGACACCATTTACAACAGTTTGTTCCGAGTGAGCAATTTGATTGGACAATAGGGATTCCAGGCGTTACTAAATTCCATGATAAATGCACTCCATCCGATTTACCGTTCAAAAGTTTGGGGTCACCCAGACAATTATTTTGTGTTTTCCATGAAAAGTCACACTTATTTACCACCATGAGTTGTAAAATGAATAGAAAATATAGTCAAGACATTGACAATGTTAGAAATAATGATTTGTATTTGAAATAATAATTTTTTCCTTCAAACTTTGCTTTCATCAAAGAATCCTCCATTTGCAGCAATTACAGCATTGCAGACCTAACATGATTGCACAAGGGTTTTCTAATCATCCATTAGCCTTCTGACGCAATGAGCAAACACATTGTACCATTAGAACACTGGAGTGATAGTTGCTGGAAATGGGCCTCTATACACCTATGTAGATATTGCACCAAAAACCAGACATTTGCAGCTATAATAGTCATTTACCACATTAGCAGTGTATAGAGTGTATTTCTGATTAGTTTAAAGTTATCTTCATTGAAAAAAAGTGCTTTTCTTTCAAAAATAAGGACATTTCTAAGTGACCCCAAACTTTTGAACGGTAGTGTATCACTCTGATTCAAAGGTGTTCATGAAACAATTAATTACTAACCCTAATTTACTGTCAATTAACTCTCAGTGACAATTGCAACACTGTGTTGAATACCTTAATTTCCACAGTGAGGCGCTGTTTGAAAAGATTTCTTGCCTGACCCGGAAGTCCCACGGCCTCTCCTTGTATTAACATTGAAAGCTATTTCACATCTGTTTAAAAAAATATGCAGTGCTAGAGTTGGATTTATTGTCTCGATTAACAAACCACATAACCTTTGTGGTGATGGACTCTTTGTTTCATCTGAAAATGGGAAGAAAAGATAGCAAAGTCTGTTAAATCGCTAGCATGCTAACTACTAGCCACCAGCTAACTACTGGATTGGGAACATTTTGATCTCTGCAGTACTGATTCAATAGGTACAGTGGATATATATAAGTGCAGGTTAGTTAGTTAGTTAGTTAGATATAAAACCACACACCCCTGTCAAATGCCAGGTTTTTGTGATGTAAAAAAAATGAGACCAAGATAAATCATTTCAAAACATTTTCCACCCTTAATGTGACCTATAACCTGTACATGTCATGAGTGAGTACCCAAGAGGCTTAAACGCAGAGCAAACCACAATGGGTGAACACTCAGACTCGAGAGGAAAATTTGACACAACTTTAAGGAAAAGTAAAAGACACAAACACGCAAACTTAATAAACATACAATACTCGCAGCAACTAATGAAGAACGCAAAATAAGACAATAAAGACAGGGGCACACTGGAGCCACACGTAGCCTGAAAGAGAGGAAAAGAGAGGAGGTTAATGACCGAGGTAACAGAAAGGAGAATGGTGATAGGGGGAGAGAGGCTTACTACACAAGCTGAGGGCCCAGCAGTGAAACTCCAGCATGGAACACAAAGGGGACAGACTGGAGACTGCAGGGAGATGACAGGATGGTGGAGATGACTGGGTTGACCTGGGTGGAGATGATGTTGTCTTCATTTTTACATCTGCTTGACCAAGCGTTTGACACATGAGCATAACCATCATTTGTAGTTTCACCCCACCCCGAAAGGTAGTGCAAATACACTGATGCGCCAGTTTGTTGACCAACTATATAAAGAGAAGGAAAACAAGAATCATGCATGCGCATTATAGCAACAACAACGGTGAGTGCACAACAAAGTAAAAAGGAGATCCTGTGTTTACTACTTTTACCGCAAATTGCCTTTTCTTTTTCTTTCCCAGGTCTCATCTTGTCACATTTCTCTTTAATTTGTCTTCTTCTTCTTCATCCTTGTTTGCTGGCAGTAGCACCACATTGGTTCTTGCACGTGTGGTCAGCGTGCACACACAGCGCAGTCAAAAATTTGGGCTTTATGTCCTTTGTATATGTTTTATAAACAGTTATTAGGGCTGCACGGTGGCGCAGTGGTTAGCACTGCGGCAGCACAGTTTACCCTTGGCCGGGGGATTGTGGGGATCATGGGATCGTGGGTTCGATCCCAGCCCCCGACCAACAGTGATCTGTGTGGAGTTTGCATGTTCTCCCCGTGTTGCGTGGGTTTACTCCGGGATTTCTCCGGTTTCCTCCCACATGCCAAAAACATGCATGTTAGGTTAATTGGCTGTTCTAAATTGTCCCTAGATATCTGTTTCCTATAGGCCCTTAGAATAGAGGGTTAGTATTAATGAAAAGCGCTTTGAGTGGTCTTTGTGACTAGAAAAGCGCTATATAAGTGCAGGTTAGTTATTACTTTTGCACTTGACAATATTTAATTTGTTTACATGTATGTGAAATGACAATTGATGTCTTTATGCTGATTGAGATGTTTAGCAACAGTTACTGGCTCCATTTAGAATTCAATTTTTAATTCAATTCAACTTTATTTATATAGCGCCATTTCACAACAACAGTCATGTCATAGCACTTTCAACCTGTAGAGGAAAACCCCACAATTGCAGGCAATCCCCTGTGAGCAAGCACTTGGCGACGGTGGAGACGAAAAACTCCCTTTTAGCAGGAAGAAACCTCCAACAGGACCAGGGTCAGGGAGGGGCAGTCATCTGCTGTGACTGGCTGGGGGGTGAGGGGATAGAGAAGAAGAAGAAAAGAACACACATGTAGAGAGCAAACACCATGATGGGGAATCAATCTATGGGAGAAAACAAACAGATGTTAATGGCCAGCAAAAATATTTCATTAAGAGTGAAGAGAGGAGTGAAGCCCAATGCATTGTTGGAGGTCCCCGGCTGTCTAAACCTATTAGCAGCATAACTAAGTTAGGGTTCAGGGTCACCTGATCACACCCTAACTATAGGCTATGTAAAAAAGGAAGGTTTTAACTTGATTTTTAAAAACAGAGATTGGGTCTGACTCCTAAATCCAGATTGGTGGCTGGTTCCAAAGCAGAGGAGCCTGATAACTGAAAGCTGCACCTCCCATTGTACTTCTGGAGATTCTAGGTATTACAAGTAATTCTGCATTTTGGGAGCGCAGTGCTCTGTGAGGATGATAAGGTAGTATCAGATTTTTTAAATAACAAGGGGCCTGATTATTTAGAGCTTTGTAAGTGAGGAGAAGGATTTTAAACTTAATTCTAAATCCTATGGGAAGCCAATGAAGGAAGGCCAGAACCGGAGCGATATGATCGAGCAGCATTTTGGATCAGCTGAAGATTTTTAGAGATGCTTTAAAACAGCCTGACAATAAAGAGTTAAAATAATCTAATCTAGAACTAACAAAAGTGTGGATTACTTTCTCAGCATCAGACAAAGATGCTCCTAATCTTAGCAACATTACGTAAATTATAGAAGGCATATTTAATATGTGAATTAAAGAACAGATCTTGATCAAAAATAACTCCAAGGTCCGATCCATCCATCAATCCATCCATCCATCCATCCATCCGTCTTCTCCCATTTTTTCGGATGTCTGGGTCATGGAGGCAGCAGTTCAAGCAAAGAAGCCCAGACTTCCCTCTCCCCAGCCACCTGCTCCAGCTCTTCAGAGGATAGCAAGGCATTCCCACACCAGCTGGGAGACATACAGTGGTGTGAAAAAGTGTTTGCCCCCTTCCTGATTTCTCTTTATTTTTTGTTTGTTTGTCATACTTAAATGTTTCAGATCCATCCATCCATCCATCTTCTTCCGCTTAATCCTTTTCGGGTCGTGGGGGTGCTGGAGCCTATCCCAGTATCTTAGGGCGAGAGGCAGGGTACACCCTGGACAGATCACCAGTCCATCACAGGGCCAACACAGAGAGACAGACAACAATTCACTCTTACAGTCATACCTAAGGACAATTTAGAATCCCCAGTTTGATGCCAATTAACCTAACTTGCATGTTTTTGGCATGTGGGAGGAAACCGGAGAAATGCCGGAGTAAACCCACGCAGACACGGGGAGAACTTGCAAACTCCACACAGATCACTGTTGGTCAGGGGCTGGGATGGAACCCAGGATCCCCCGGGCAAGGGTGAGTTGCTGTGCTGCTGCAGTGCTAACCACTCCGCCACCGCGCTGCCCGCATGTTTCAGATTGTCAAACAAATTTCAATATTAGACAAAGATAACACAAGGAAACACAAAATGCGGCTTTTAAATGAAGATGTTTATTATTAAGGGGAAAAAAATCCAAATCTACATGGCCCTGTGTGAAAAAGTGATTGCCCCCTAAACCTAATAAGTAGTTGGGCCACCCTTAGCAGCAACAAGTGCAATCAAGCGTTTGCGAGAACTGGCAATGAGTGTTTTACAGCGCTGTGGAGGAATTTTGGCCCACTCATCTTTGCAGAATTGATGTAATTCAGCCACATTGGAGGGTTTTCGAGCATAAACCATCTTTTTAAGGTCATGTCAAAGCATCTCAAGCTGGTCAACTTCACTTTGTCAGGCAGGTCCTATTAAGTGATTTTTTGATTGAGGACAGGTGTGGCAGTAACCAGGCCTGAGTGTGGCTAGAAAAATTGAACTTAGCTTTCCAAAGATGTGGTAAACCACAGTTAGGTTATGTTTTAACAGAGCCATGTAGGTTTGGTTTTTTTTTACCCTTAATAATAAACACCTTCATTTAAAAACTGCATTTTGTGTTTACTTCTGTCATCTTTGTCTAATATTTAAATTTATTTGATGATCTGAAACATTTAAGTGTGACAAACATACAAAAAATGAGAAATCAGAAAAGGGGCAAACACTTTTTCACACCACTGCAGTCTCTCCAGCAAGTCCTGGGTCTGCCCCGGGGTCTCCTCCCAGTGGGACGTGCCCAAAACACCTTTCTGCACGGTGGCACAGTGGTTAGCACCGCGGCAGCACAGTTTACCCTCGGCCGGGGGATCGCGGGGATCGTGGGTTCGATCCCTGCCCCCGGCCAACAGTGATCTGTGTGGAGTTTGCATGTTCTCCCCGTGTTTGCGTGGGTTTACTCCGAGATTTCTCCGGTTTCCTCCCACATGCCAAAAACATGCAGGTTAGGAGAGTTAATGGGCGCTTGCGCACGCAGCGACTGGCAGCTGGTGGCTTGTCACCGGACTGCAGAACAAATCTACCTACGGGTACAAAATAAGTCCAAAAAAAAAAAAAAAGTGGCAGGTGTCCAGGAGGCATCCTGATCAGATGCCCAAACCACCTCAACTGGCTCCTTTCAATGTGGAGGAGCACTGGTTCTACTCTGAACCTCTCCTGGATGACTGAGCTCCTCACCCTACCTCTAAGGTTCCTCACAGAACTATTAAGAGAAAGAGTAACCCCATCCAAACTAAGAGTTTGATTTAGGAAGGTGTTTTGAAGGTTTTTTGAACCAACTAGCATTTGAAGCATGCATTTGAAGTGTAAATTCAAATTTGCATTTGAAGCGTAAATTCAGATAAGACAATGGCAAGAAATTACAAGTCATCCAAGCTCTGATTTCCTTAAAGGACAAAATTCTAGGTGCATCCAGTGGCAAATTCCACATGTGGTGGTTTCAGAATTTTGTCTCTGAACAGAATGAGGTGTTGTTTACTTGGTTGATTTGTAGGCTAGTGTAAAGTAACTGGGGTGAAAATTGTAACTCCTGGAAGTTCAAACTCGTTCTCAGTGCTAAGAAAACAGACAATACTCCTTCCCAATGAAAGAAGGTGATCTGGGCATCTGATGAGGATGTCTCCTGACCACCTCTAGTGAGGTGTTTCCAGCATGTCCAAATGGAAGGAGATCCCAAAGGCTGACCCCAAGCAAGCCACTCTAAAACAATTACCTGCTGTTTCCCTTTGAAAGAGCAGGCAATGGTGTCTGGGGACAGGGCTGTCTGTGCATTTTAAACTCCACATAATGATAGATGGGGAAAAAGTGCTGAGACCATCAGTTGTTAAGATTAACTTCTTCCAACTTAAACTTAGTGTGTGGTTATCAGTCTGGTGGCTCTTTTTGAAATTCACAATTTTTATTTGGTCTCTGAAATGTCCCGTCCAAGACTAGAACCATGCAGCAACCTCTGAGCAGCGGGCTGGATGCTCTACTACAAAACTACTTTTACAACATCCATCCATCTTCTTCCGCTTAATCCTTTTTCGGGTCGCGGGGGAGCTGGAGCCTATCCCAGCATCTTTGGGCGAGAGACAGGGTATACCCTGGACAGATCGCCAGTCCATCGCAGGGCCAAGACAGAGAGACAGACAACCATTCACTCGCACAGTCATACCTAAGGACAATTTAGAATCCCCAGTTTGATGCTAATTAACCTAACTTGCATGTTTTTGGCATGTGGCAGGAAACTGGAGAAATGCCGGAGTAAACCCACGCAGACATGGAGAGAACATGCAAACTCCACACAGATCACTGTTGGTCAGGGGCTGGGATCAAACCCAGGGTCCCCCGGCCAAGGGTGAGTTGCTGTGCTGCCGCAGTGCTAACCGCTCCGCCACCGTACAACATGGTTAAAAAAAAAAAAAAAATCCTCAGCAAATTTAAAAGTAATGTTAAATCTGGCTTTGCATTTGATTTGACCTCACCACGAGCCAGTTATTAGTTCTTTTTTGTGCTGATGTACATAAGTATATACAAACATCTACAATATGTAGGCTGTGCTGTCAGCTGGGAGACTTGACGCCATAGACCAAAACCTCAACTGCTCCACGCATACCTACTCTCTATATCACATACAGCAACCCTGCCTGTTCTGATGTGTTCTGACTTGATCTGAGAGGTTTGTCAGACTGATGCACATATAACAGTACCACACATGAGTTGCTATGACCATGAGCTGTGTGCGCACACAGAGGATTGTTGTGGTTCAGCGCTTTCAGTCCTTCAGTCCTCATTAGGAGCAAACTGTGTGACGGTGAACCATTCTTAGATACAGAGCAATTAAACAGTCTTTTAACTGTCAGTTTGTAATTTAACCTACTGTATATGTTCTCTTCTGTATCTTCTGTGTCTTTCTTGTCATTTTATTCTCTTCGTCCTTGTCTTTTTTACACTTTTCAACCTCTCCTAAGTTTCTTGGTTTGCTAATTGGACACCCATCTTTTTATATCAAATTACAGTGTTTTAAAAGCTAGAAAGAGGCAGCATGTGCATGTGTGCCATTTTGGGGGGGGTGGTGGGTGGGGGGGGGTGTAGTCAGTGTCGGCTGGATATAAATACTGTAAAAACTCAAAGATATCTTACAGTTAATTAATGTATTCCAAAGCCATTGCATGAACTCTGGACAGATCTCTAGAGACAAAAAGAACTGCAGAAATAATTTGATGACTGCTTTGATGACTGAGTCTTCATATCTTATCACACCTGACAACTTGAATGCTATGGGAAGCAGGAGATTTCCTTTTTGAAATTCATGATATTAAAACAGAAATGTTTGATTTCACACAGAACTAAGCAATAGACAGCTTTCCATTTCAAACTGGGAAATTCATGTTGTTTAAGGTGGAATGGATGTCCATTGTTTTATTAAACATTCATTTTGGGGAAATCCATTTACTTTTATAATTTCCATGGGACTTACATGCATTTGCTCCATGATTTAATATTTGAAACTTAATGTAGTGCAGATCTTTGTTTTATATTGGTTGTGTTGTTAGCCAACACCAACAAAGTTTTGGCAGCCAGAGTGACATGTACAGTGGTGTGAAAAAGTGTTTGCCCCCTTTCTGATTTCTCTTTTTTTGTATGTTTGTCACACTTAATTCTTTCAAATCATCAAACAAATTTAAATATTAGACAAAGATAACACAAGTAAACACAAAATGCAGTTTTTAAATGAAGGTGTTTATTATTAAGGGTAAAAAAAAATTCCAAACCTACATGGCCCTGTGTAAAAAAGTGATTGCCCCCCATGTTAAAACATAAATTAACTGTGGTTTATCACTTCTTTGGAAGGCTGAGTTCAATTTCTCTAGCCACACCCAGGCCTGATTACTGCTACACCTGTTCTCGATCAAGAAATCACTTAAATAGGACCTGCCTGACAAAGTGAAGTAGACCAAAATATCCCCAAAAGTTAGACATCATGCAGCAAGCCAAAGAAATTCAGGAACAAATGAGAAACAAAGTAATTGAGATCTATCAGTCTGGAAAAGCTTATAAAGCCATTTCTAAAGCATCGGGACTCCAGCGAACCACAGTGAGAGCCCTTATACACAAATGGCGAAAACATGGAACGGAGGTGAACCTTCCCAGGAGTGGCCGGCCAACCAAAATTGCCCCAAGAGCGCATTAGCGACTCATCCAAGAGGTCACAAGAGACCCCACAACAACATCCAAAGAACTGCAGGCCTCACTTGCCTCAGTTAATGTCAGTATTCATGACTCCACCATAAGAAAGAGACTGGGCAAAACTGGCCTGCATGGTAGAGTTCCAAGACAAAAACCACTGCTGAGCAAAAAGAACATAAATGCTTGTCTCTTTTGCCAGAAAACGTCTTTATGATCCCAAAGACTTTAGGGAAAATACTTTGTGGACTGAAGAGACAAAAGTTGAACTTTTTGGAAGGTGTGCGTTCCATTACATCCGGCGTAAAAGTAACATAGCATTTCAGAAAAGCAACATTATACCAAGAGTAAAATATGATGGTGGTAGTGTGATGGTCTGGGGCTGTTTTGTTGCTTCAGGACCTGGAAGACTTGCTGTGGTAAAGGGAACCATGAATTCTGCTGTCTACCAAAAAATCCTGGAGGAGAATGTCCGGCCATCTGTTTGTGACCCTAAACTGAAGCACACTTGGGTTCTGCAGCAGGACAATATTCCAAAACTGTTAGAAAAATCTGTATTAAAATTAATCTGAGTCAAAAAACCAGGCAGGATGAAAAGCTGCGAGTAGATTTTTTCTTCTGGCCAGGAGCATGACAAGAGATGGCCCCAGGACCCATTCGCTCATCACCTAACTAGCTCATCCAATTCTCAGTACTTTATAGCTGCAAATGTTGATGCAAGAGAGGGAGAGAACATCCTTGGAGCTTCTTGGAGACAAACAGGATGTCTTTAATCTAATCTAAGAACCCACATGCCCCTCAGTCACACAGGAACATACAAAACATGACATAACGCACGGCTCAGGAGACGCACACACACAGGCTCAAAGTAGTTCAAATAGTTTATTAACAGCAGGCGTGTATGAGTGTGTGTCTGCGGGATGTAAATGTGTTGGTGGCGGCGTCTGCTTCGGGCACAGAGGCAGGAGACCGTACAGCCGGGCAACCCTATGGGAAAAAACACAAGGAGAGAGGGTGATGGGCACACACCAACACAGGAGAAGAATGAGCGAGAGAGGAGCTTACTTGGGAGGGACAGATGACTGGCACAACAAGGACGAGACCCGGTAGACAGCCACCTGCAGAGCTCGGTGCAGCAGCGAGGAATGGGCGATGGAGAGGCGTTGTCCGCCGCCGAGGAATCCACCTGTGCACAGGGGAGCAGACTGGGAAGAGAAGGAAGGTAAGATCTTCTTACCCGAGTAGCATGCTGAGGGTGAAGGAAACTCACAGCGAATCATGAAGAAGTCTGACGGCTTCAGGCCGAAGCTCAGGGCGAGGCGGCCTATATCCCTCGCCGCTGATGATGTGCAGGTGTGTGTGCAGGTGGCGCCGCTGATGAGCGGCGCGGCGTGACAGTACTCCCCCCTCTAGCAGCGCCTCCTGGCGATGGTTTCTCGGGGTGCGCTCGGTGGAAATCAGCGATGAGCGATGGGTCCAACACAAACGACGGGCGAACCCACTGCCGATGTTCAGGCCCATAGCCCTCCCAGTCCACCAAGTACTGCAACCCACGATCCCGGCGCCGGGAATCCAGGATGATGGAGACGTCCCAGGCCGGATGGCCACCAATCATCCGGGGCGCGGGTTGCGCAGCAGGAGGGGGGCAAAGGGGGTCGGAGACTGCCAGCTTCACCTTGGACACGTGGAAGGTGGGGTGGATGCGGAGGGAGGGGGGAATAGCTACACGCACAGCCACCGGGTTGATGATCCTGGTGATGGGGTAAGGACCCATGAAGCGCTGTGCCAGCTTCCTCCTCTCGCCTTTTAAGGTCACGTCCTGGGTCGACACGTAGACTCGTTGCCCAACTCTGTACGCCGGGGCAGGTCTTCTGTGCCGGTCCGCCACGGTTCTGTTGCGCTCCGCCGTGCGTAAAAGCGCATTGCGCGCTGACGCCCAGATGGAGCGGAACTGCCTGAGATGGGCCCATACTGAGGGGACAGTTACCTCACTCTCCTGCGCTGGGAACAGCAGGGGGTCGTAACCCAGGGACGCCTTAAAGGGGGACATCCCTGTAGCAGAAGAGCGAGCGGTGTTATGGGCGTATTCAACCCAGGCAAGGTGGTTACTCCAGGACGTGGGTTTGGATGCCGTTACACAGCGGAGCGCAGCCTCCAGCTCCTGGATGGTCCGCTCACACTGCCCGTTGGATTGGGGGTGATGGCCGGAGGAGAGGCTCACCTTGGCTCCTAAGGCGTTGCAGAACGACCTCCAAACCTCTGATGAAAGTTGGGGCCCTCGGTCCGAGACCACGTCCACCGGAATCCCATGCAGCCTGACCACGTGTTGGATGAGGAGGTCCGCCGTCTCCAGGGCAGTTGGGAGACCTCGAAGGGGAACGAAGTGCGCCGCCTTGGAGAAGCGGTCCACGATGGTCAGGATGGTGTCGTAGGTGTTCGAGACTGGGAGTCCGGTGACGAAATCCAGGGCGATATGAGACCAGGGCCTGCCTGGGACGGGCAGAGGCTGGAGCAAACCCGCTGGAGGGGCATTTCCCGATTTGTTGGTGGCACAAACTGGACAGGCCCGGGCGTAGCGGGCAGCGTCCCTCCGCAGGCCCGGCCACCAAAAGGACCGCTGGAGGAGGTCAATCATCCGGGAGGAGCCAGGGTGACAGGTGAGCTTGGACGTGTGTAACCAGTGGATGACCTCTCCTCAAACTGTGGATGGCACGAACAGCCTCCCCTCCGGTCCGCCGCCAGGGTCAGGTTCCACTTCCTGCGCCTTCCGGATCTTGCTCTCGATGTCCCATGTGACGGCTCCCACGACGCACGACCTGGGTAGGATGGTGTGAACCGTGTCCTCCGACTCCTCAGGGGCGAATTGCCTAGAGAGGGCGTCGGGCAGGCCGTTTTTGGAGCCAGGCCTGAAGGTGATGGTGAATTGGAACCTGGCGAAGAACAAGGACCAGCGCGCCTGGCGGGCGTTCAGGCACCTGGCAGATCTAAGATACTCCAAGTTCTTGTGGTCCATCAGGACCACAAACGGCAGGTCTGCCCCCTCTAGCCAGTGACGCCACTCCTGTAGCGCGAGCTTGATGGCGAGGAGCTCTCTGTCACCCACGTCGTAATTTCTCTCAGCCGGGGACAAGCGCCGGGAGAAGAAGGCGCAGGGCCGTTTGATACCGTCGTCTGGCGACCGCTGGGATAGCACCGCCCCCACTCCCGTGTCCGAAGCGTCCACTTCCACAATGCACTGCAGCCCGGGGTTGACTTGGCTCAGGACCCGGGAGGAGGAGAACTCCGCCTTCAGCGCCTGAAAAGCAGCAGCGGCCTCTTCGGTCCACCGGAACGGAACCTTAGGAGACGTGAGGCGGGTCAACGGGCCGACGATGGTGCCAAAATTCGGGACGAAGCAGCGGTAGAAGTTCGCAAATCCAACGAACTGTTGCACCTGCTTCCTTGATGCAGGTGTAGGCCATTCCACCACCGCCTTCACCTTCTCTGGGTCCGGAAGCACCTGGTCGTGTGAGATGATGAACCCCAGGAAGGATGTTGTCCTTGCGTAAAATTCACATTTCTCAGCCTTCACGTATAGCCGATTCTCCAGCAGTCTTTGGAGGACCCGCCTCACGTGGACCTGGTGCTCGTCCCTGGACTTGGAGAAGATGAGTATATCATCCAGGTAGACGAACACAAAGAGGCCGATGAAATCCCGGAGGACGTCGTTGATGAGGCGCTGAAAGACGGCTGGAGCGTTGGTCAACCCGAACGGCATCACCAGGTATTCGAAGTGGCCGTTCGGGGTACGGAAGGCTGTTTTCCACTCATCTCCCTCCCGGATCCGGACGAGGTGGTATACGCTGCGGAGATCCAGCTTAGTGAACCAGGTCGCCCCCTGGAGGGAGTGGAAAGCGGTGTCCATGAGGGGGAGAGTGTAACGATCCTTCTCCGTGATGTCATTAAGAGCACGGTAGTCTATGCAAGGACGGAGGGAACCGTCCTTCTTGCCAACGAAGAAGAATCCCGCCCCCACGGGTGATGACGATGGGCAGATTATCCCAGCACTCAGCGACTCCTTAAGGTATGTGTTCATCGTCTCCTTCTCCGGCGCCGATAGACTGTAGAGCCTTCCAGAAGGTAAGGGTGCCCCCTGGCGGAGATTGATCGCGCAGTCGTAGGGCTGATGAGGAGGAAGAGACATCGCCTTAGATTTGCTGAATACCATACCCAGGTCGTGAAATTCCAGTGGCACCAGGGACAGGTCCGGGGGCGCTGCGTCCGTAGGTGGGGGAGAAGCGGACAGTGAGCAGGCAGCGGACTGTAGGCAGGTGCCCCTGCAGAACGTGCTCCATGCCGACACCCCGACGGACTTCCAATCCAGAGCGGGGTTGTGGAGGTGTAGCCAGGGATACCCCAGGATGACGGGCGACACAGAGTTGGGCAGGACGTAAAAGGTCATTTCCTCCCGGTGGTTTCCTGAGATTATTACCGGGACAGGAATAGTCTGGTGCGTCACTCTCCCAAGGGAGGCACGAGAGAGGTTGACCAGGGAGATTGGGTTTCTAAGTGCCTGGCAGCGGATGCCCAATTGGGTTGCCAGGCTTTGTGAAATAAAGCTGCCTTCTGCGCCCGAATCCACCAGTGCGTGGGTGAGATGCCCAGTGGGGTTGTGGCAGAAACGGATGGGCAGCTTTAATTGAGTGAGGGGATTTAACCGATTGACGTCCGCGAGGCCCCCTACAGTGACTCGCGGACCCCGCCGTTTGGCTTCTGTGGACAAAGCTCTACCGTGTGTTTACCATCTCCGCAATACATACAGAGATTAAACTCACGGCGGCGTTGCCTCTCCACCGGGGAGAGCTTTGTCCAGCCCGTCACCATCGGCTCCGACTCCTCGGGGCGCGACGGTGGCGGCGTCGCCAGGGGGCGAGCTTGGGGCAGGTGCAGCGAGGCTCCACGAGGGCGAGAAGAAGATGACTTCCGCCCTGAGGAGCGTTCGCGCAGCCTGTTGTCCAAACTGATGGCAAGAGATGTTAGCTCCGCTAGCGTCTCAGGGAGATCCCGCCCAGCCAGTTCATCCCTCAGATCATCATTTAGACTGCGGAGAAAAAGGCCACAGAGGGAGCGTTCCTCCCAGCCTAATTCCTCCGCTGCTACCCGGAAGTCGACCGCGTAGTCCGCGGCCAACCGGCTTCCCTGCTGGAGAGCGAGGAGCCAGTCGACCTGGACCGTCTCGGTACGCGAATGGTCAAAGACCTCCAGAAAGCGTCTCACGAATTGGTCATACGTGAGGGTGGCATAACTGGGCCTCGCCATTACGGCGTAGGTCCAAGTTAATGTTCGCCCCTCCAGGAGATTCCCGATATAACCAATTCGGCTGTGATCAGAGGGAAAGTCTCCGGGCACGCAATGGAACACGGACTCACATTGCACAATGAACACCCGCGCTCCGCCGAGCTTTCCGCTAAAGCGGGCGGGGGTCGGAATGGGAGTGAGCCGAGTCGGTGCCGCAGGAGCCTGCTGGACGGCCACTGGAGCGGCAGGAGCCGCGCCACCCTGACGAGCCGGGGGGAACGGCTGTTGGGGGTCCAGGCGGTCCAATCGGTTAGTAATATTCATTAATTGATTGAGGATTACCTGCTGCTGATAGGCTATCTGATCCACCCGAGCCTCGAGGGTGGTAAGCCGGTGTGCGAGCCCGCCGTCTGCCGAGCCGCTCTGCTGAAGCCGTACTGACATAACGCACGGCTCAGGAGACGCACACACACAGGCTCAAAGTAGTTCAAATAGTTTATTAACAGCAGGCGTGTATGAGTGTGTGTCTGCGGGATGTAAATGTGTTGGTGGCGGCGTCTGCTTCGGGCACAGAGGCAGGAGACCGTACAGCCGGGCAACCCTATGGGAAAAAACACAAGGAGAGAGGGTGACGGCCACACACCAACACAGGAGAAGAATGAGCGAGAGAGGAGCTTACTTGGGAGGGACAGATGACTGGCACAACAAGGACGAGACCCGGTAGACAGCCACCTGCAGAGCTCGGTGCAGCAGCGAGGTGTAGCATCATCTCACTTTGGCTCAGCAACAATTATTTTTCTGCTTAAAGACATTTTTGTTTCATCCAGGAATAATGCAAAGAAATGGATTTTCTTCCCCCAGGCCACAGCTGAAATCCCCTTTTGTTAAAACCAGCCTAAGGAATTTCCCCAATGTCCGGCTGCACTTTTATTGCCCCCATAAAACCTACACAGATCCACGACTCAGTTAATTTCCTTAAACTGTGGACATGCTGGATTTAAACAACTTTAAAGTACATTATTACAAACTCAATTCTAAACCTTCATTCTTTTCAGAACTATGAAAATGCAGATGGACTCTGATGTGTTTGATATGGAAAATCAATAATATGTGTGAAATGCATTAATCTGTGATTTTATATATATATATATATGCATGTTGATGTTAAATGAATGTTTATTCCTGCATGTTGATTTAGAAGCACTGCTTATAAGATACACTAAGGTTAGTTTAGTTATACATAAGTTTGTAACAGTACATTCCAATGCATTTAAAACTGTGTATTCCTGTGGACTGATATCATGTGTCACCAGTCTTCATAGAACCCCAGCTTCTTCATCCTATTGGTCCCTCACAGACAAGGCCTGTTATTGGACTAAAGGTTCATCGAGCCCGCCCACGAAGGACTCTCATTGGCTGAGATTCCGGTCAGGCCGGAATCCCGCGAAACTCAACAGAGCTTATAAAAAGGAGAGAGAGACTCGGTTTCAGCCTTTTTGCCTTTTTCGTCAGACACCAGGCTCTTTCTGCTCCGGATTCTCTTTTCGCCTGCTCCCTTCTTTCTGATCTCCTCCATTGTCTACACACAGCAAGGGAGAACAAAGGACCACATGGCGCTTTTCTGAACACAGCAGATAATTTGTTTATGTAACTTTGTATTTTCTTCTTCTCTTAAATGCCTAGGAATTCCTTTTTCTTTGAGCTCAATTCTTAATCGGAGTCAAACTCCAATTCTTAATTTATCACTTTTTGTTAAACTTTCTGTAAACCGCCGTTTGTTTAATTTTAAGGTAAACTTTAATCTTGACTTTATTTTTATAATATTTTTCTTGACCAAGCACCTCCCAAAACTATTTTTATCTAAAGTCCGAAAGTTTCTTTTCTAATTTGAAATCGGATTAGATATCTCTTAATTATTACCGAAGACCTCTTGAAGAAAGACGCAGCTCCCACATAACGTGCAGCTGTAGGATCAACACACAGCTGTCCCACATCACTCTGAAGAGATGTCGGCACCATCTGGCTAAGACCCGTTTCAACTGTGGGTCATGCAGCCCAGAATCCAGCCTCCTTCGACCGCTTGAATCTAAAGGTCGAGCTGTGAACCCTTGAAGTATCTGCTGGCAGATATTTCCCTCACATCCACAAAGTCTTGGGCTGAAAAAGGACGACAGAACTGCCATCACTGAGGATCACGTGAGCTGAAAAAACTTTAATTCATCTGCTGAATTAAACTTGAGGTTCGGTACTAATTTATATATCTAATCAGATGCAAATTAAGAAGCCCTTAACATAACTCTCCTTTTCATTAAAATTCCGTTTTTATTTTCTTAAGATTAATTTAGGACTTTTTCATAATTAGCAAACTTTCTCCATAAATTTGCGTTGTTTTTGATAATCTGTTAACTCAAACTGATAGAAATTCGTTTCTCAGTTTAACCCTGGTTCCGAAAATATTGACATTGTTAATCTATCATTTACAAGATTGATTTTATGATTAATGAAATTATTTCGATGTCTATTAATCATTTTGTTTAATAAATATTTAAAAATGAGAAGTTGTTGGGAATTTATTTCATTCTGAGTCTGTTTCAAGCCCAGGTATCGAATTCACGGAAAATTTTTGAGACTGATTATTGATTAATTTATTGAGTGATCAAACAGGTATAAAGTGAAATTAAAGATCAAATTGCTTCTTAAAGATAGAAGCTGGTGCCCCTTACGAGTGTTATTAGCTTTTCTGATGTATATGAAATGAGATTTGAGCTCAGATTCCAGTACATCAATATAAATTAAATAATTCATACCTGATCATATTTATTATTTATTAATATTCCCATATTTTACGTTACATATATTGGTACCTCGCGTGAAGGCTTGGTTGAACTTGAAACGACTCAGAAGGAAATTAATACATAAGCTTGTGTGTGATTTTGGTCAATTTTAACTCACAAAGGTGGTTCATTGTCTGCAGCCAGTCTATTGTCTGTCTCTGTGTCACGAGGGGGAGGGGGTGAATTCGCCCCCCTGATTACTCCTGATTGCTGTGTGTGTCTGCTGACCAAGGTGGGGGTGAAGACCCCCACTGCACCCTAGTCAGTTTAGTTTTTGTTGTTTAATGCATGCTTAAGTGATTACACGCTGAATAATTAAAATAGGCCTGGAAACAAAATAGCGAAGAAATCCTATTTGTTTTCCCCGTTATTTCAACACCCCACAGGCGAAGCAAACCCTTGGGATTTAATTGAATTAACCATTGTATAAACTTGTTGAATAAAGTTTAGGGAGACGGAAGTTTTCCCGCCTTTGGAAAGCAAGGCGTGGTTTTATGGACTGAAGCTTGAGCTCTGCATCCACGTGGCACGTGCACGCTCAGTCGCGCACGCGACCGTCAAGCTGTGCATGAAACTGCGCATGTGTAGATCGGTTCAGCGACGCCATCTTAAGTCTAGGTAGAGTTCCCTGTAGCCGCCATTTTGAGTAGAGATCCTTGACTCCTTGCGACGTCATTGGGTTTCCTCTTCTGGAAGTGCAGACGAAAACTGCCTCCATCTTGTGGTGAAACATAGGGACTACAATTTTATTTAAACTTATAATCTTTAAAGATGATTTATAACCAAATTAAGTCTTCAAAGTAACTTCAAAGCCGTTCATATTATTCGGAATAAACTAAATTTAACACTAATCCAAACTTTTATGCCAAGAATAAAAGGAAAAGGACCTGTTGGCTTCTGAAAGTTTTTTTTCTCAGTGGTGAAACCCCACTAACTGCATAGACACCTATAGCAGGAACATATACAAACACCTCTATTGTATTTAATCACTTATATAACCACATATTATAATCTTTTAAGCTAAAAGCAAACATATTTACACACTTTTAAGCAAAAGTTACAAACTTTGAAGCTATATGTGTGCTTATTTTGCTGTTTTTAAATGTGATATGGTGTGATTCCCTTCTCACAGAAACCCAGTTTTAGCTTAAGGATTCTAATGCTGATGTCTACTCAAGAGTAACATTAAAGTAGGATTAGTCCTGTGCATTTTGACAAATTTACAGACTTATTGAATATTTATAATTTTTCCTCTTTCTCAAATTTAGGAAACCACATCAAGCAATTAACACTTAAGAGAAGCTTTAGGTGTTATTTAAACTCCTTGTGTCATTTCTGATTCATGTTTTCTCTACAGGAAAAGAAAAACATTTAACCAACCAGCATAATTTTCAAATTTTTCCCAGGATTTAAAAGAAAAATCAAAAAGGTGCAAACATTGATTATTCTGTAAATAAGAAATTTATAGATCACAATCAAGAAAGATCACTATTGGCTTCAATCCTAAGAAATCCTAGGACACCAAATATTCAAACAATTCACTTGTTTCTAATTTGTAAATATTTTAAACATTTAATGCTTCAAAGGAAAATAGGCCTTAACAAATAAAACCAAAGGAAAGCCTTAACTTTAAAAGAAAGTGGAAACTTATAATCTTAAATCTTTAAAGCATTTAGCCTCTTTTGCTTTTGGATTTCTTTTGTAAATAAAATCCTCACTTTCAAAGTGACATTTTGCAAAATCCCAAAGCTAGTTATTGATGACAAATTCCAATACTAGACTTGAAAATCAAAGGAAAGAAGTCAATCCACACCATTGAAATTTCAGTTTTGTTTTGCGAAACAAATTCAAACCGATTTCAATTTAACTTTATTTAACAACATAGTTTCAACGAACGAATTATTTGAAGCATCACTACATTTCTAAATAATTTCAAAATTCTATTTCCCATCCTGCAAGCCTACAAGTTGAAACAAATTCTAAAGGAACTTTCAACTATCACAGTTGTAAAATAAAACATTCAAGGTTAAACCTTGTTGAACAAATTTAAGAATAATCAACAAGTTGAATTTTTTTTTAGAAGCTAAATAACAACAACGGTCAAACATGATGAGTCAACAGACAACCAACCAATTTACCAAACTGGATGACCTTCAAACAACATTGGAAGCATGGACTTCTAATTTAATTTCTAGCTTCACAACACGGGTCAAAGAAACGCAGCCCGAAGAATTGGAGCAACTCACTGAAGAACTTTTGAATGAACACACTGAAAAACCACCGGAAGGCAAGGACCTCACCAGTGTGTTAGGTAAGTTTGCGCTAACATTAGTCGCAAGATTAAAGGTAGCCGAGAACGAGCTAGCAAATCAACAAACAACGATCCTATCTCTCCAAGAAGAGAACGAGACCCTGAAAGGAAATTTGGAACAATCTCAAGAGGAGAATGACAAAACTCAAAACCAACTGGATGAAGCATTACAAGATTTGGACCGTGCAGAGTCACAAAAGGAACGGTTGATGCATAACAATGACGTGCTTCACCAAGACAACAATGAACTTGAAGATGCCCTTCAAGACACAAAGAAGGAACTCAGAAGAGTTGAAGGTCAACTTGAAAATGTGAAGAAGGATTACAAGGAATGTCAACTGCTCCTAAAGGAAAGACATGAACACCGGGACACCCACCGCGCTCCCTTGCCCGATTCCCGTTTCGAATACGGACGACCGCGTGGACAGCGTGCGTGTGCCCCTTCAGACCGCGACCTTGACAAGATCGCGCGAAATATCACCAAATTTGATCCAGGACCTACGGGTTCACCTGATGCCAAAGTCTATTTACAGGACATTGATTACTACCTGCGTAAGTATCCTGATGCTACGACAGACGATCGCATCTATCTGATCAAACTAACATCTAACAGGTCAGTGTCAAAATTCATAGACAGACAGCCGACAAACATCAAAGCAGATTACATGCTGCTCCGCGAAGCCATCGAAAAGGAGTTCTCTGACGACTGCCTACAAGCAGGGCTAACCGCAGCCCTAGCCGTAAAGCAAGGACGCTCAGAGCCAACACAAGCCTACTACCAGAGACTCCTACTTGCATATTTTGGATCTCAGAATACACCAGGGATGGAAGAAGACCACAATTTCAAGACCCTCTTCATCCAAAACCTCCATCCCACTGTGAGTCATTACCTGGGAGTTACAGCTAACCCAAGGTCAAACTCAATAAGTCAGCTGAGAGAGTTTGCACACTATGCGTTCCAAAAACAGCAACAAAGTCGCAACAAGCACACTGAGCCTGCCACAGTGCTAGCTATTAGCGATGCATCTAATACCTTGAAGTTGGAAGGAGCTCCTCGCTCTACTCCACCTCCTACACCGCGAGTACACCAACAGCCGAAGCATTTTCCCAAGCGACCTCAGCAAGGTCAAAACCAAACTAGGTCCTCTGGATACCACTTTGGACCAACTTTGCGAAAACCCGACTACCGTCGTAGACCATATCCGAGGGATAGGTCACGAGAACACGATACGGACTACCATGATGACAGATACCGATACGAAGACACGCGTAACCGCGACAAATGGTCTCCATCCCATCACAGAAGCTCAGAAGCAGAGACCTATCACAAACCTTGGAAGGAAGAAGAAACTCCTACATTCAGTCGAGAAGCTATTGAAATTGTCCAACACCTCCTAGCAGAGATTCAAAGCAACAAAGAGAATAAAACTGCTAACATTCTAGCCATATCAGCTGTGCCAACTCAAAACAAGCGTTCCAAACAAAGGAAACGCAAGAAGAAAATCCCTCATGCAAATGAGGAAGGACTAAAGGACTCAACGCAGTCCAGTGCTGTTATGGCAGTCCAACCACAGGTCACAGACCACTCCTCTAATGACATTTCGCAACTCTGTGTCGAACCACCGGTTCCACAATTCCTATGCGATTTAAACGAGAGGGGGGTGGCACGGAAATTCTACCTCCCACTGACCCTTGAAGACATGGTGTGTCAGGACGCTGTTTTAGACACCGCTGCTGACATCACTCTCATGTCACACACCCTTTTTGACAAACTACGTGTAGCCGCGAACCGCGCTAACAAACATTTGAAACTGGAACCCTGTTCATTAGCTGTGCGACCATATGCGCTCACTAAAACAACCCTGTTGGGCGTATCGCTACTAAACATGTCCATTGGACCCATGACTTTGACACATCCGGTCTACGTGTCCAAACTTGACGCCATTCCATTACTTGTTGGCAAAGACCTACTGAACCGTTTTGAGCCACTGATTGATTTCAAGAACCTCAAACTATGGGCTCAAACGCAACACCCTCACCCATTTGACCCAACAAGAACAACTGAATCACAGTGCTTTGTTCTAAACACTTTGGACACCCCAAGTCTCACACAACTAGCACTGTTGGAACAACTGCAACCGAGTGAAAGTGACCGCCAAGACCAAGGTGAGTACTGTCCACGAGAAGTCAAAAGTCACCTTCAAATACAAGGTCAAGCCAAACACTCAAATGATCTTGAAAACTCAATGGCCGAGCAGAAAACCCCAAACGGCCCTCTTAAAACCCTCGATACCCATGATTCAATGGTGGTGTCACATTTTGAAACCCTCCCACCCGCCCATGAGGCCTGCCTGGTCACAAGAGCCGCATCAACCGGCTCTCTAGACCCTCTGAAATCTCAAGTTTTTGCAACAACGAACCCAACTTTTGCAAACGCAAGGCGCACAGTCACTCAACCGTGCAACCAAATGATCCATGAAACCGTCAAACACCGGTCAGTTAAAACGGTACATGCGCTACCCGCATCTAAACCCTATGACATACCAAAACGGAAACCAATTCATGCGACACAATCTTCTCTGCAGCTATGCAATGGCACTCCTGATAATGCTTCCGATGAACCATCATCGCCACCGCTCAGAGTTCCTCGAAACCAGAGGGGGGTGATGACTGCCAATGCCCATAACACTCCAGCTGCAGAACACAAAAATGTCAAAACGACATACAAAGCTCCCAAGGCTGTATTTCAAAACCATTCGGACCGAGTCGCTAAACAACAGAAAGCGTACAACGATCAAAAACTCTTGCAGGACAAACTGCGAAGGGGGGACAAGATCTTCCACCCCACGTTTGTACCGCAAACACCTGAAATAAATTTACAGGAAAGGAAAATCACTCCTAAATTCCTGCCCGAGTGGATGAATCCACACATTGTCAACAACAAACTTTGGCCACTCAAGAGCCAAATCCAGGACCCCATTTTCAAATGGGCTCACCAAAATCAGTGTAACCTTTACCAAAACCCCATGGGACTTGTCGGGTACAACACTGTCAAAGTAAGTCCATAAATAAGATTAAAACCAAACCTACGTCTGAGAAATAACTGTAGCTAACTACTAGCCTCAGGTACACTCAGTCAAATTTCTCCAATCAGTTAACTGCATCAAAACCTCCAGAAAGGAAAGGGTATATTAAAACCAAATTAGCCCTTAAACAAATTTCAAAGACCTCTGTAAAATCTAATAAACTTCAATCAACTTACTATTACCAAATAGTATACACAAGACATTCAACACCATTAGCTTGAGCTAACAATCTTAAAACTCCCATCAAAGGTGAAAAACAAGCACAAGGTTTAGAGTTCAATCTCTTAAGCTCTATTCTGTAATTTCCCAGTTTTGGGATCAATAAAGTACATCCATCTAAAAGAAATCATTCCACCTCTAAGAGGAATTTTCATTTGCCAACCAGGTATCTAAAGAAAGATCAACAAGAAGATTAAGATCCAAAACCACTCACTTTTGTTTGCCAAGATGATGGCCCTCCTGTTTATCAGTTTAGCCATCTGCCTAGCAATCACACCCACTGTTACCCAGTCAGAATTGGGCCAAGCCAAAACAAAAGGTCAAAGATCCTCGGATGGATTCTTAATAACAGCCTCATCGTTAGAGCCTCTAGTTAACCTTAGCATGCCCACTGTTAACTCGGTCAACACCGCTAAACCGAAACGCCAGGTTGTCAAACCACAAATGGTTACCAAAATCTTACAAGACACTGTGTTGGTTTTGAATGCTTGCTCCGAAGCTTCAGTCAAACTCAACAAGGTCTTGAACTCTTTGCTCTTTGTGTTAAAGGTTGACTATGCTCACACACAGCCAATGTCTATGTTACTCTCAGAAGTAGCTAGAAACATTAGCTTTTCAGTTAACGCTTTAGCAATGAATATGCTCTCTCATCATATCCTTTTTGCAGTAAATCCAAATTTACTTCTCATTGCCATCCAAAGAATGATAACGACATGCTATGCCCACTCAGTTTTTCTGAACAAAAGCCTCAAACACCCTATGATTTGGACATCTATGGAACCATGGTTTAGTCTAACTAAACAAATTCAATTTGAACCTCCTTGAGTCACCTCAACACTGATTAGTCTGAATCTACCTCAAATATGAAAGAATTTTATTTTTGCTTTTGACTAAGATTTTTGGATACTTGCATGTGTATATACAAATAATCCTTTATACTTTATTTAGATTTTATGCACATTTAAACTGTTTTTGAAATTTTTACTAGATATTTTTTTCAGCAAACCCAAAACATTTATATCAAGTATGTCAAAACCCACATACTTCTAGTTCACTTTTTTTTTTTTTGTACCCAGAATTTTTAAGTCTTTACAGGCTTATACAGAACTTTAGTATATCCTAGACAATTATGCAATGTTTATATTTGGTCACGCCAAAATTATTTTTTCGAAATTTCCAGAAGTTTTTCAGAAAACCAAATTTAAGGACCTACACTTTGGAATAGATACTGTTTACAAGCTTAAGACTTACCGACATCAGAACTTTAGTTCAGCATTTGGATCAAGCCTCGCCAAATTGGGATTTGATGCCTAGGATTGCTATCAACGCTGAATCAACGTCACCATTGATACCAGAGGGGGGACTGTAGCATCATCTCACTTTGGCTCAGCAACAATTATTTTTCTGCTTAAAGACATTTTTGTTTCATCCAGGAATAATGCAAAGAAATGGATTTTCTTCCCCCAGGCCACAGCTGAAATCCCCTTTTGTTAAAACCAGCCTAAGGAATTTCCCCAATGTCCGGCTGCACTTTTATTGCCCCCATAAAACCTACACAGATCCACGACTCAGTTAATTTCCTTAAACTGTGGACATGCTGGATTTAAACAACTTTAAAGTACATTATTACAAACTCAATTCTAAACCTTCATTCTTTTCAGAACTATGAAAATGCAGATGGACTCTGATGTGTTTGATGTGGAAAATCAATAATATGTGTGAAATGCATTAATCTGTGATTTTATATATATATATATATATATATATGCATGTTGATGTTAAATGAATGTTTATTCCTGCATGTTGATTTAGAAGCACTGCTTATAAGATACACTAAGGTTAGTTTAGTTATACATAAGTTTGTAACAGTACATTCCAATGCATTTAAAACTGTGTATTCCTGTGGACTGATATCATGTGTCACCAGTCTTCATAGAACCCCAGCTTCTTCATCCTATTGGTCCCTCACAGACAAGGCCTGTTATTGGACTAAAGGTTCATCGAGCCCGCCCACGAAGGACTCTCATTGGCTGAGATTCCGGTCAGGCCGGAATCCCGCGAAACTCAACAGAGCTTATAAAAAGGAGAGAGAGACTCGGTTTCAGCCTTTTTGCCTTTTTCGTCAGACACCAGGCTCTTTCTGCTCCGGATTCTCTTTTCGCCTGCTCCCTTCTTTCTGATCTCCTCCATTGTCTACACACAGCAAGGGAGAACAAAGGACCACATGGCGCTTTTCTGAACACAGCAGATAATTTGTTTATGTAACTTTGTATTTTCTTCTTCTCTTAAATGCCTAGGAATTCCTTTTTCTTTGAGCTCAATTCTTAATCGGAGTCAAACTCCAATTCTTAATTTATCACTTTTTGTTAAACTTTCTGTAAACCGCCGTTTGTTTAATTTTAAGGTAAACTTTAATCTTGACTTTATTTTTATAATATTTTTCTTGACCAAGCACCTCCCAAAACTATTTTTATCTAAAGTCCGAAAGTTTCTTTTCTAATTTGAAATCGGATTAGATATCTCTTAATTATTACCGAAGACCTCTTGAAGAAAGAAGCAGCTCCCACATAACGTGCAGCTGTAGGATCAACACACAGCTGTCCCACATCACTCTGAAGAGACGTCGGCACCATCTGGCTAAGACCCGTTTCAACTGTGGGTCATGCAGCCCAGAATCCAGCCTCCTTCGACCGCTTGAATCTAAAGGTCGAGCTGTGAACCCTTGAAGTATCTGCTGGCAGATATTTCCCTCACATCCACAAAGTCTTGGGCTGAAAAAGGACGACAGAACTGCCATCACTGAGGATCACGTGAGCTGAAAAAACTTTAATTCATCTGCTGAATTAAACTTGAGGTTCGGTACTAATTTATATATCTAATCAGATGCAAATTAAGAAGCCCTTAACATAACTCTCCTTTTCATTAAAATTCCGTTTTTATTTTCTTAAGATTAATTTAGGACTTTTTCATAATTAGCAAACTTTCTCCATAAATTTGCGTTGTTTTTGATAATCTGTTAACTCAAACTGATAGAAATTCGTTTCTCAGTTTAACCCTGGTTCCGAAAATATTGACATTGTTAATCTATCATTTACAAGATTGATTTTATGATTAATGAAATTATTTCGATGTCTATTAATCATTCTGTTTAATAAATATTTAAAAATGAGAAGTTGTTGGGAATTTATTTCATTCTGAGTCTGTTTCAAGCCCAGGTATCGAATTCACGGAAAATTTTTGAGACTGATTATTGATTAATTTATTGAGTGATCAAACAGGTATAAAGTGAAATTAAAGATCAAATTGCTTCTTAAAGATAGAAGCTGGTGCCCCTTACGAGTGTTATTAGCTTTTCTGATGTATATGAAATGAGATTTGAGCTCAGATTCCAATACATCAATATAAATTAAATAATTCATACCTGATCATATTTATTATTTATTAATATTCCCATATTTTACGTTACAGAGGAATGGGCGATGGAGAGGCGTTGTCCGCCGCCGAGGAATCCACCTGTGCACAGGGGAGCAGACTGGGAAAAGAAGGAAGGTAAGATCTTCTTACCCGAGTAGCACGCTGAGGGTGAAGGAAACTCACAGCGAATCATGAAGAAGTCCGACGGCTTCAGGCCGAAGCTCAGGGCGAGGCGGCCTATATCCCTCGCCGCTGATGATGTGCAGGTGTGCGTGCAGGTGGCGCCGCTGATGAGCGGCGCGGCGTGACAAAACAAGCCTAAACAAAGTTGGACCAGCTGCTTTATCAGTATTTCTGCTGACCTGTATCTCACTCATACAGATCCTGGGGCAAAACTGAAGGCCACATGAATCACATATTCAGCAATGTAAAACTCACAAGTATGTCAGACATGGAAATATAAAACAATAATATAGAGTAATATGGAATTTTTCTTTAATTTCCCCCTTGATGCTTAATAAAGCATCACAGTTTAAAGAAAAACAACAAAAGAAATATCAAAGTCAAAATAAAGAAAAGTAAATTGAATATTAATGAATAATAGTATAAGGATTTGTATATGTAAGGATGTTTGTGTTGTTATGTGTGTTGGCAGATTAGCAGCAACTTGTGTCTTAGTTTAAACTAAAACAAAGCTATGATAAGATGTGTAGCAATAAAAGTGAATATGTGTAATGATAAATGTAAATATATAATCAAAATCAATTAAACTGTGTAAAATGAGAATGTAGCAATTAATGATATGATAACAAGTGTAATGTGATGAAAACAACAGTGAAAATGATATGAAAAACCCAAAACGAATAAAACAATATTTCAAACTTCATAGGTGTGTTTGTAAATTTGACACTTCACATCGTGGTCATGCATTTCCTCTCGGTTTTCTGCATGTCAGCCACACTCGTGGAGAGACACCTTAGGTTGGTACTGCCCCTTTTACCATCCTCATCATCTCAAGCAATTGCATCATGATACATCATTAAGTTCACATGAACAAGCCTCATCTTCATACTAGGAGTGACAGGAAAAGACCAAAATTATCACTACAAAAATCACAAACAAATTCCTGATGAGACTTCTCCGTGAAGAGAATAACCAACTTGATCAATTCTGTGCAACAGTGACAGGGATTAAAATACAACAATAATTATCTACAATAGCACACACGCCCCCATGGGCAGCAGTTAACTGATTAAGAACCATTTTATTTTGTGTCATCATAAGCCTCATAGCCGTCATTTCTTCCCTTTCACCCAACCAAGCAGATAAGGAAAAAATTGCAAATGACTGTAGCCTTTAATCAAGTGTTTCAATCCATCAGGTCTTCTTGCCCACTCCTCACCCAAGGAACAGTGAATGAAGGACCTTTGCTCCTGTGTGTTATGGTGCGGCCCTCACAGACTGCTAATGAGACGCTGCAGGCAGCCGTTGAGTTTGTACATTTATTAAATAAGGACAGAATGACAAAATAATGAGCTTTGTGGGGCAAAACACAAATAAAGACAAGACACAACACTTACATATAAGCAGCGAGAACGGAACCTGAACGCTGGGAAGAACTGGCTTCGGGGTTAGGGAAACCAGACTGGAAGGCAGACGAGGTCGCAGCCCCGAGCAAACAGAGCTGCTCCCTTAAACAGGGCATAACAGATTAATCAGCTGATGAAAGATCATCAGCTGATTGGAATCCAGCCGTCCAGTGGAGCTCCGCTCCTGACAGCCGGAAGCACCGCCGAGACGCTGTCATAATAAAAGCCCGGAGGCCAAGGAGGTGCGCCGGAGGAGAGAACGGGGAACTACCGCACAACCCAAGTGCAGACAGAGTCAGCACACAGACCATGACAGTTGCCCCCGTTCACGAGGTGGATTCCAGACGCCGTGTAACATTGAGCCCCCCCACCTGGAAGGTCCACAGGACCGCCCCAGGGAGGGAGGAGGGGGAAAAAGGCTAAGGAGGGCCCAAACCAGATGACAAGGGCGAGTACAGAAAAAAAAAAAAACATGGAGCAACTACAGAGCATGGGGAAACAAACACAAAAGTACTCCACAATGCACAGGAAAAAAACAGTCAAGACAATAAATGCAAATAACGGAATATTAAACCTACGAGCCACAAACAGAAATACCAGGTCTACAGACCAAGATACACAGGCCCAGAAGAAATACAGTAAATGGCAACCACATATCCTCCTTCCAACAGAGGAAGGGAGAGGGGGGAAAAAACGCGCTAAATAGCGGCGAATACCAACAGTTTAAATCCATTCAAATAACCCATTATAGGCAACAAAAGGACGTCCCCCAGACTACGGAGGGATCCATCAAAAGAGAGAGGAAAAAAACACACGCTAAGGAGCGGTGAAATACATAGTTCAACAAAAACACCAGCACATCCCAAAAATTACAGAAGAGCAGGAAAAAAACAGGGATGACAGCAGGCAGAGCACAACGGCATGAAAGCAAATAGTTCGGGGGGTCGTCCTGCATCTAGCGTCCAAATCGCTGGCAGGGGGAAAAGGAACAGTCTCCCCCAGTCCCAGGCCAGGAAACACAGTACCTCAGGTGGCCGGACCAGGTTGCCGAACAGAAAGTTCGGTTTGTCGGGTGGCCGACCCAGAATGCCAAACCAGTGAAACAGTCTCCCAAGTGGCTGACCCGCGTCATCAGGCCACCAGGACCACAAGGGAGAACTCGGAGACGGCCTCCCTATGACGAGGAACGGCGAGGGAGAGCCGAGCCGATTACGGGGGAAACCCAGCGGCCCCAGTTGGAAGGGAAAAGGGGACGGGGAAAGGGGAAGGGACCAGTCCGGCGCTGATCGGTGAAGAATCTGCAGCTCCTTCTCCGAACCCCACACGGACTGGCGCTGCACTCACATTGGGTCCCAAGCGGGACCGTGCCGCACCCACGATGGACCCCAACTGGGTCAGAGCAGCGTACATGATGGACCCCAACTGGGTCAGCGTAGCACCCACATCGGACCCCGATTGGGCTGGAACTCAACCCATGACGGACCCCGATTGGGTTAATGCTGCACCCACGATGGACCCCGATTGGGTCACGGCTGCACCCATGTCGGGCCCCGATTGGGTCACGGCTGCATCCCGCGATGGACCCCGATTGGGCCGGGGCCACACCCATGACGGACCCCGGCTGGGTTGGTGCAGCACCAGGGACGGCGACCGGGATCGACTCCGCACCGGTGACCCTGGGAGAAGGCTCAGGAGAAGAAAAAGAACCGGGATCAGGATCACCAGCAGCGACAAATCCCAGCGAGACAAGCTTGGATGCAGTGGACGGCTGCACCCGGCTCGTCTCCCCATGAGACAGGCGAAAATGCTCTAGAATTGAGAGGAGAAAGACAAAGTAGAGCACTTGCCTGATCTCGAGTTCTGTCGCTGTCCAGGACTTCGACAATCCAGGTTCTGATGGAAGAAGGTCGTTATCTGGTTCCCACTCAACTACGGCGGGCTCCGCAGCCGGCATGATGGAGTCCACAGTCTGGAGATCCCCTGATGCAGAGATCCACACCAAGGGCCCGCACGGCGTGATGGCAGGGGCTCTGTGACCTGCCGGGTCGGACTGTCCCTCCGTGGAGCTCCGGGGACGCTTGCTCGCCGGTGCAGGCTCCAATCCGCAGTCTGCCCTCCTCCTCTGCCCATGTCTTGGCTGCAGGGCTGGATCCAGGCTCTTCTGGCTGCAGGCTCCCTCCTCGTCCAACGGCATAGTCCACGCTCAGGGGAAGGAGACACAAAGGTAGCAGGTTCATAATTAATTACTGCAGCAGGTGGAGGGAGCTCAGGGGACTGTGAACCCCAAACTCCACCCCCAGGAATCAAACAAGGCAGTTCATCCAGTGAAGGAAAAGAATGAAGAGTCACTCACCTGATCCGCTGAGGGCAGCTGGAACCCGCTGCAGTGGACTTGGTTCTCCCCTTCCCCCGCTGGATGGAGATGGAGGACCCCCCGGGAAGATGAAGAGGAGCCTCTCACACCAGATCAGGAACGGGAGCAGCCGGAGACGGACTCATGGAATTCACAGCAGCTGGAGGGGGCGTCGAGGAGGGGAGAGGAACAGCCGAGGCGAACTGGGATCGAGGAGCTGACAGAACACCGGGGACAGATGACCCGGAGGTGGAGGCGGCTGTCTTACTCCTCTGACGAGGCACGGAGGCTGCAGCTGGCTGGGAGACAGAATTCATGTGGCTACCCGGAACTGGATCCGGACGGGGGTTCTCACTGAGGCTTCCAGTCTGCATGGTGATGACGTTTACTGGCAGAGGGCGAGGCAAAGGTGAGGTCAGGGCAACGCTGCTCCTGCACGGAAACCGAGGTGAGCCGGTCAACGTATTCAGGGTATTCATACAGTTCTGATTTCCCATCCAACAGCCTGACCACCGCCGTCACATGCTTTAAGATCTGTGTAGGTTGGAAGGCGGAGCGAGCTGCAGCCACTCGGTCCCGGCTGGAAGCCGCTATCAGCTGTAAATCCTTCGGGGGAATCTCGACTGATGTCTCACTCCGTTGAGGATGACCTCTGGGAGGTGCGAACTCCTGGACTGGATGAGGGACAGGAATGGAATCCCGAAGCGAGAAGCGAGGATGTCTCCTCTTCGGCTTCCTGCCAGAGTTTCCCTCCAGCCCATGGAGCTTCTGCCGGTGTGCAGAGATGTCCGCCATCCTCGCCGTGATCTCAGGGTGGTCAGCATAGCGAGGATGGCTGTTAATAGTCGCCTCAGTGAAGTCCAGGTACCAGCGTGCATTGCTGGGAGTGTCGTAGAGGCAAGCGGTGAAAAGGATTCCATCAATTCCTCGAGGGCCCTCACCAGCTCGTAGCCCAGGCTCCTAGCGTAGCCCTTGAGCAGTGCCATCTCCCAGCACACTGATACACGGTAAGTGGAAAATCAAGTCCAAACAAACGCACGGTCACCGGTGTCTCTTTTTGGCTGTGACCTACTGTTATGGTGCGGCCCTCACGGACCGCTAATGAGACGCTGCAGGCAGTCGTTGAGTTTGTACATTTATTAAATAAGGACAGAATGACAAAATAATGAGCCTTGTGGGGCAAAACACAAATAAAGACAAGACACGACACTTACATATAAACAGCGAGGATGGAACCTGAACGCTGGGAAGAACTGGCTTCGGGGTTAGGGAAACCAGACTGGAAGGCAGACGAGGTCGCAGCCCCGAGCAAACAGAGCTGCTCCCTTAAATAGGGCATGACAGATTAACAAGCTGATGAAAGATCATCAGCTGATTGGAATCCAGCCATCCAGTGGAGCTCCGCTCCTGACAGCCGGAAGCACCGCCAAGACGCTGTCATAGTAAAAGCCCGGAGGCCAAAGAGGTGCGCTGGAGGAGAGAACGGGGAACTACCGCACAACCCGAGTGCAGACAGAGTCAGCACACGGACCATGACATTGTGCTCTTTATCTTGAGTTACTCTGGTACATCTGTGCCCCAAATGGCATCATGTGGTGCAAAGGCGGCATCCTGCAGTGAAAAGACATCTCTCTTTACCCTGCCCACCTGGCCTGCCAACATAATGAGTGTGTGGTCAGTCGCAAGAACAGGGGAACACAACCCTGTCCATTTCATGGCCAGGTGTGAGTACGCCCTATGGCCACATAATGACAGAAAGGATCTTCAGTACAACATTTTCCATCTTCGTTGGTCAAGCAGGTGGCAGTACAGGGGAGAGACACATTGTAAACCATTGCACACTTAGAGAGTGGTAAGCTGCCCAGAGGGACATCACTGCTTCCCTTTAGACAAAAGGAGGAGTTCTTTGACGAAATTAACCTTGCCCTCACAGAGTAAGGAGTGTCATCATGTTTCCGATCGGTGGAGTGATTAGTGGTGTAAGTGGTGTGATAGGTGTGATTCAAAGTAATATTTGCTGTGCTATTTCTGTATATGGCCTCTTTTAAGAAACAGACAGCCTGTGGCAGCTCCATTATTTTAGCAGTAACAGATAATTGGCACAGTTGATAGTGGCATTAAGGAACAAACATAACAATTTGAACGATTAGCTGATTTAGCTGTGTAACTAGTATATCTCCATCGGACATTGCCAGCATAAACATGATCATGATGACCTGGAGCTTCCAGCCAGTCATGGTGTGTGTGTGTGTGTGTGTGTGTGTGTGTGTGTGTGTAATGAATCCTGCTCTACGGTGTATAGGCAGTGGGACAACTAAGAATAACCAAAACAAAAGTGTTACTACAAGAATGATGAGGATGAAAAGGAAACAATACCATTCGCACCCTTTGGTTGCCAGCCTTCTTTCTCTTGCATTTTGTCTCTCCATGATGAACAAACAATTGCTTCGCTATGCAAGCCATTACTGGACACCCAAGGGCACCGTCAGCCGACACTTGTATAGAGAAACAGTTGAACAGTCACTTGCTGAGGATTTTTTAATGAGTTCGCAGTGTGTATTAAACAGTCTCTTGCTGAGGGTTCCGAGTGGGGTAAAGCGTTAAATACACCCAAGAGTCCCATCCTTCGGCTTTCACAGCTGTTGGTGTCACCAGGATAACCTTTGTGTTTTCCTTGCCAGGGAGTATTGGTCTCGTTTTCCTCTTTGATGACCAGATCCCCTGGTTTGGCCAAAAGATGGGTGCACCCCCAGTGGTTCCTTCGCCGCATGGTCCCTCCTGGGAAGGGCAGGATGGATAACATCTCTGTCAGTTGACATTCTTTGCATGCAATCGACCAAAAACCCTTCCTCATCACCTAAGTTAAATGGCCTTAATGATGAGAGTAGTTGGGGTTTTCCATTCATTTTTTCCCTATTTTTTTGTCACTATTTTCTTGAGCCATCTTTAATAATCCTATTTGTGCATTATGCTAATCCTACAGATTGTGAATGGTGAGCTAAATGGTTTTTCAGGTAACTGAGTGCTGTACCTAAGTATGATATAATTTAATTCACAAAATGTATTCCATTATCTGAGTAAATCACTTCACTTATTTCAAATCTTGGTATTATTTCAGTTAAGGGTTTCAGTGCTACCATAGCAGCACTTGGATTAGTGCGATGGAAGGCCTTTGTCTATTTGTTAAATATGTCACTAAACAATATTTTTTTGCCTTCACACTTGTTTAACTCAATGAAATCCATGCAAAGGTTTTGAAAAGAATACGTTTATGCAGGGAAGGTCAAATTATTTTTGCTTTAAGTTCCCTTAAGCATTGTTTCCTTCTTACATAATTGAGTAAAAAATTGTTTTGTCTTTGTAGCAAACTTTAAATTGAGTCCCACAGTAAACGTCATCAGCATAAATTGGACTTTCCTTAGAAATTTGGAACTTTCCCCATAAATTTGTAGTTTTTTTCTCACATAATTTTTCTTAAATATTTGCAAATTTACTGATGTAAATTTGACTTTTTCTGGTGAATGTTGTGACTTCATTACCAAGCTGCTTCTCTTTTTGTATATTTGTGAAATGTTTCACCTATTTTTCATACATTATTAATCTTTTTCACTACCATTAATTATTTCACTGGTAATTGTACATTATCTGTCTTTACTAGTTTTATTCTTTCTAATTGCAGTTGCACCACCCTCCTCTGGCAGAGGCTTGCTGAAACAGTGTATCATGTGATGTTTTTGTGAGGAGAAAGTGGTGCAGCGTGTGTTCCTATGTGACCTTGTGCAGCTGCTTTTGGTAGGCAAGTGTTTTCCTTAGAGATTCAATGTGTGCCATTAATGTGTGTGGCAAAGTTTTGTTTTATAAATTGATTGATGGTACTGACTATTTGTTCATATTGTGAGTGTTTTCCCTTGACCTAATTTACAAATTTCAGTTAGAGCAATTAATCTAGTTGTCTGTGCAGACTTAGTGTGATTCAGCATTTATTATAATCAATTCTGCAACTGGTGTCAGGCCTACATGTGCTTTTCCTGTTGACCACAGGCAATTGTGAATTTATGAAAGTGCATGTTTGTGAAAGTGCATGTTCCGCTCCTTCTGTTAATGGAAAAGTGGACATATTGCTTAATTGGGATGTGGACTTCATTCTGCACAAGGAATGCTTTTATTATTTTTCTTCCTAAATTTCGATCTGACCTGCAGTTGCTGCACCTGGCTCGGCCGAAAGCCAAGCACAGTGAGTACAGTGCCTTAACACATCAAAATCATACAACACAACTATTCCTTATTCCTGTCACATTTATCAAATGTGATACTGTCATACCATTATCGGGTGGGAAGCCTTATTGAAATGTCATGGACCTGCAATGTCATTTCAGGTAAACACTGCATTTTTAACTCAAGTCAAAGTCAGGTAAATTGATCTTTGTTATGTCTGTTAGTGTCATTTGTTCTACTTAGCTTCGGGTCTGCTTGTCACATGTTATGGTCAGCCCGTGAGGTCCATCTCCCCCATCCTGCCGCTGCCCTCCGCCAATGGCCCTGATGTCCAAATTGATGACAAAAGTCACGTTCCCCTTGCCGCAGCCAGCTCGTCCCACACCTCTCTCTGTCCCCCCTCCACCACAGGGGTTCAGTGTCAGTGCCACCCTGAAAAATAGAATAGGGGGAAGCTCTGGGCCTCCCTCCCTTTACGTCAGTAATCACACAAACAAGAGTTTAATTGTGCTTTTATAAATTTTCTGAGTGGTACTCTTGTAGTCATTCAACTTTTTCCTTTTAGGTTGTCACAGTGCTTATTGTAATGTTGATGAAATTTTTAGTCTAAGTAATGGTTCAGTTTTTTTTTTTTCCTCTTGTACATCTAGAAAATGACCCAAGCTTATTTTCTAATGTTTTTGTTGGAATGGGAGAGATCTTTTCTCTCATCATTCCTTCATTAAAGGAAAAAAAAAATCACAGAATATAAATTCTTTAAATGGGAAACTCAGACTTGAGCTTTCTGAGTTCCCTTTCTAAGTTAATATTTTAAGCATTATACTATTTAAGGCTTATAAATAGTAAAACAGAAAAAAGTAGTGATTTGCATATGTCTGTCCTCATAAAGTCCCACACCCCTACACTGTGTATTACAATCTCAACTTTCACACACAGTCTCTCATTTATTTAAATTTACAAGACAGTAAATCAACCAAGTTATCATTTTAATACCAACAGAATCAAATATAGTCAGAGAGCCCAGTATTGGAACTCTTTCCACCTTTTTTTTCAATCTTGCAACCGTTATTAAGAGTGACTTTTCTATTTTAAAAAATAACAATAATATGGCAAACATTAAAAAAACATCTGTTTGATCATTAGCAGCCTTAGTTAAATCAGATCTATAAGCAACATCTTCATCACTACCTCATTTGTGCTTTGAATTGTCTCATATAAGCCGTATTTAAAGCTTTAATCATTGAGTATTACGTAGTGACAGCATTATTCCATAATCTTCAGTATGATGATGATTACAGAGATGGATATGCATACACTATTACTAAACCCTTTTGAGTGTGAGATTTCACGTGCCCCTAGTGGCAGAGCATGGCACTGCGCCTGTCATCTCATTCTGATATCCCCGGTTGCACTGAGGATTTGTACTGACTTGTACTGATCTGCCAGTTTCAGAAGATGGCAGACACGAGTTGGAGGACTGAATGGATGACACGTAATACACCAGAGAAGAAGAACTCCTCATTTCCTTTTCCTGTTTTCATCCTTTTTGCCCAGAAAGCTAACATGGCTGCCACACGGAAAATAGCCCCGGGATACAAGCGAAATTTATGTGGGATAATCAAAAGACTTTGTAGATGTAGAAGAGAGCATAAAATGACCAACAGAACACAAAATAATGACCATGATGGACTAAACCTCACCGACCACGGCAGCGAGCGAGTCCCTTTAGCCACCAGTAAGTGACAAATTTCTTTGTTTTTTTACATTGTACTGATTTCTTGTTCATATACTTCGAAGATAAGATGATAGCGTACCGCTGTACAAAAAATCGGTGTCAAAAGACTGAACCATTCTTTGTGTAAATACTGTATGTCCAAAGTCTGCTTTTAACTGAGTTATGTAATTCAATATAGCTGCCACAGCATTATGCCAATTAGATGCGTAAAATCACTCCTATCTGAAACTTTGGATCATATTTTACATCTTTCTAATTGACAGTAAGCCATTATCTCTTACCACTTTCAAGTTATAGCCTTGGAAATCTGAACTATTTTACTGACAAAAAATATTTACCACTCTTGACCACTAGGGGTTATATCGCAATTTGGTGACAGTCACACTCAAAGCCTTAACTCTTTGGCATCCGGCATAGCCGCTGTGGACAGGAGGGGTGGATGCGGGCAGCAGCGGGGTGATATCAGTTGCTGGAGTCCTGGGGCAGGGCCATGGCTTAGCAGCAGAATAGCGCAGAGGAGGAGGATGGTGGGGGGGGGCAGCCCCCCGTCCTCGTGACAGACCATGCAGAGAAGAGGAGACACATATATTAGTCCGGTCTGTTCCTCTTACTATGGGTAATTTACCAACAAGCCTTAGCCTCACCATCAGTCCGTCACCCTTTTTCCATGTGAAGTCCACTGTTGCCCCTCAGTCAGAGAGATGATGCAACTGTGAGCTAATAAAAAAAAAAGTTGTACTGACACTTCAAAAATTTAATAAAATAGCCCAATGCTGTTTACGTGCCCTCAGGCATCCCCAAAGATAAAATGTGAAAAGACACAAAATAAGGAAGAAAAAAAAAAACTTTGGCAATTGCGAATGTTGGCTCAAAAACAAGATATTTGCCAATAGTGCAACATTAGATTGCCCACCAAAAACCCACAAAAAGTTGCAAGCAAAAGAAATTACTGTCAAAGCTCCCTTGAAATAAAAGCAAGCTTTGTAAAAAATACCCATTTTTTTCTCTTTTTCTTTCTCTGTTTCTCCTTCACTCAGATCAGCCGTAAAGCAGAGGTTTTCAAACGCACGAGCCGCCAACACACACACACAGCTCTCTCTCACTGTCTGTCCAGAATCAGAATCAGAATCAACTTTATTGCCAAGTATGCTTACACATACAAGGAATTTTACTTATCACTAAGGTGCGCTCGTGTTAAGCGCTCCCTAATGACGCGGCAGCCATACAGGTGCCTCATACAGTGGGGGGTAAAGAGGAGGAGGGGAGGGGAGGGGAGGGGGTGACACATTAGGCAGAGAGAAAAAACATAGTTATCAAAATATAGCTTGAGTGAGCAAGATTGTGATCACATAGAAAAAACCCCTCTAATTGCACACTTAGCAGACAATACAGATCCACACATTAACAAAGCAAGAGAGAGACCAGTGTGTGTATGTCAGTCATGTGATATCAGTGTGAATGCAGTGTGTGAAGTATCAGTTACTGGTGGACAACAAAAATCCTCTCCTAGGCAACGGCTAGATGTTATGTCCTTGGTGTTCTAAAACATAGATAACATATCTTATCTCTTCAGTGCATGCCAGATGGTAAAATTCCATGTTTGTCACATGACGCTGTCCTTGGAGAGTTCAGATTGCTGCACATGAGCAATTGTTTGGATTAGAGAGAAGCCGACAAGTATGTCAGAATCTGGAAACTCAGAGTGATTGTATGTTGGTTCGTTACCTCAAATAAGATTCATGACACAAGTATATTCCTCATATGAGCCGCGCACTTTATTTACTTATCGCGTTAGTCACTCGTAGTTGGATTTGGAGATTCTTGTAACATATTTAAGAATACATTCTGTTTTACATTACTCACTCAAGGCTGGATTTTAGAGAATCTTCTAAACGCACATATAGTAAATAATAAAAAAGACGTCACTTACTTTTCTTTCTCTTTATCGAGGATGGGCTTCACTAGACCACGTCCAAGGTCACTCTTGGGCAGCTGCTCACACACAAACAGTTGCAGCCTCAAACCAACGCACAAGTTAGTGAAACAGTCTGGACACACACACACACGAGCGATATGGCAACCCAAAGTACTTATAAAATCAAATCTGGCAACCTTTTCTCCGCTGTGAGAACACAATTCATTTTCTCCCCTAAATCATCACTTGCAAACTCCCATACACTGATTCATCACTTTATACACAATTTTATCATTACCCCGTGAGACAGTAATCACGTAACCATACTTTTACACTTCACAATGACCAGAAAAAAAACACCACAGCTTCAAACCTCCATGGCACCTGCTTCTTCCGCCTCCGCGGAATCTGTCTTTTCTCTCTTGCCAGGACAAACCGTAAAACACAGAACAACCAGACAAACAAACAAAACTGCGGTAATTTTATTTTAACTAGCGCTATTTTAAGGCCAACCCTGATCAAGGCTCACTCGTGATGAAAGAAAATAAGGTCTTTTGATGTCATGAACTTGGGTTTGATGGTCTCAAACCCAGTTCTGACGCTGTGGCAATTTGGACTGTGTTGTGTATTGTGTGCCTATTTTCCATCAGGAGCGCTCGAGGAGCCCGTTGGGTCCATTCAGCTCTCTGACAGCTCAGCCACGCCTCCTTCCTCCTGTCAGTTTCACCAGCTGTTTCCACTCACTCCCTTTCACGCCCACTCACTTACTTATTACTAACACCGGTGTTCTCTTCTCTGATTAGGTTTGGCATTATTTAAGCCCTGTTTGAGTGGGAAGAGATCGCCGGATCATTGTGGAGTTACACTGTAGCTTATCCTCTCAGTGTATGTTAGCACCCACTAATGTCTAGAAGCCCTGCCTGTTCTCTACGGTACTGCTTCACATTGGGTGGTGCGCGTATTGGTAACTGTTTGTTCTCCACTCCCTGCGTAGTATGTTCAGCCTAACTATTTAGTCTTCTACTAACAATACCTGACGCCTGCTCATTACCTGATGTTAGCGGCTGTTCCCTTTTATCTCCACTTTGGACAGCACGGATCGCCTCAGGACTGCTCCAATCCATAAGTTCATTTGCCTTTCTCCCCATGCCTTCTGTGGCACTAGGTATTCTCCCCCCTCAGCCTGTTGAGCATCTTTGAGGCGTCCCTGTTCTCCTGGTGCCCTCCATGACTATTTGTCCCCTAAGACTGTTTAGCTCATTTCTCTGCTCATTCATCATAACTGTTGCTGGACTGAACTCTTTATTTTTCTTCAATAAATTGCACACAACTATCTCTACATGTGGGTTTTCATTCCTCGATCTGTGCACTGTGTAAAGGCACACGGGGGATCATAACAGAATGATCTGTCCAGAAAAAGAAAACCCAGCGGAGTAGTCGTGTGTTTTCTCTTTTTTCTTTTTTTTTCCCTCCGAGCAATGCCATGGTGGTCTGGACAGACAAGCAGCTGACAGTGCAGGATCTTTTGGAACAGGCTCTCTTTTCTGCTCAGTGGCTGCAGTCTCCAGAGGATGTTCGGCTGGTGCAGATTACTGCTGAAGACATTATGCGGCGTCATCCCGACCTCAGGCTAATTCCAAGGGTGGACGACATCCTTTTCGTCATCTTCCCTCAGCCAGACGTGGAGTCAGAGTTGGACTCCCCGACGCTTGAGCCATCACCCCATTGGAAGAAGCGCTCACGGTGGAAGAAGCCACCCTCCTCCCGCGGATCTCTCGCTTCTCCTTCATTCCTCGAGCCTGGGGTCGCCCAATCCACTTATGTTATGACAGAGGAGGAGGAACTGGCTTTGTTGGCCCAGATAGACCGCCAGATGGAGGAGGAGCGCCGCAAGAAGGAGGAATGGAGATGCGCTTTGCTTGCCAAAACTGCTTCGTCCTCCAGACTGGGGTCCACCCAATCCATGTTTGCTATGACGGAGGAAGAGAGACGGGCTTTGCTAGCTCAGATTGACCATCAGATGGATGAGGAATGCCGCGAGAGGGAGGAACTAAGACGCGCTATGCTGGCCGAGACTGACCGTCCCTGGGAGGAGCAGAGAAACTCGGTCAGGCCGTTTGTTCCCCCTGCAGTTACTTCTCCCTCAACCTTCACATCCAGCAATGTGGAGGAGGCAGTTTTTCCCCCTTCCTCACCTTCCCCTGTGCCCGTTTGGGAGGCTCCTCCGCCACCTACCAAGGAGTTCGGGCCTAGGGTGGACGTAAAGAGGAAAGGAGACGCCCTGCACACCGCTGGGGATGTCAAGAGTCAGGAGAACAGGCAAGTCCTTTCTCATTTAATTTCTACTTTTGATGAACAATTTTGCCTGTCCCCTGACCAGGAGACTCAGGGTTTGCAGTCTCCTGACTACTCTGCTCCAGTGGCATGTAACGACTCTTCACCTGACCTCTCCAAATCCTCTCTGTGTGCTCCTATGAGTGTGCCAGCCCCAGAACCAGGTCGCCAGAGAGGGGAGGAACCTGAGGCCCTGGAGGATCCAGTTCCAGGGTCGACGGTGAGGCAATCCCCGGCCGCCACGCTGGATGGGCCGTTTGCATGGAGGATGGTGCACGGAGGCATAGAGACTGCAACTACCATCACACCTGCTGCGGGGGCCACTGCAGCAGAATCCCCCTGCGGACCAAACCTCCAGCCGACTGGGCCCAAGATGTCATTATCGGGATCGATGGATTCCCGGACAGCGGTGGAGCTCGAGTCTAGGCAAGTGCTCTCATTTGTTTCTCTCCCCTGTAAATTGGAGCAATCTTGTCTGGCTCTTGGAGATGAGAGTCAGGTGCAGCCCTCAGCGGCATCGGATCTTGCCTCGCCGGGCTCCACCGCCGCCAGCGACCCTAACCACTCTCTTCCTGTCATCCCTGAGCTCCTTCCTAGGGTCACCGGAGAGGATCTGCCACTACCTGGGGTGCCCACGGACGACGACGACGTGAGTCCAGCCACCCCGGTGGAGGCCGATGTCGGTACAGCACCTCCTGAACTTTCAAAACCAGCGCACACTAGATCGCTGGAGTCCTGGACGGCGGTGGAGCCCGAGTTCAGGCAAGTGTGCTCCATAATGTCTTCTGTGTCTATGTTGAAGTCACACTCCCCGACTCATGGTGAGGAGGGCCAGAGGCAGCTCACTGCAGCCTCCAGGCTAACCTCACCAGGCTCTGCCGCTGCTCGCGACCCTGACTCAGTCTCTTTCTCTCTCCCTCTGGTTTCAGAGCTCCTTGCCAGGGTCATCGGAGGGCAGCCAATTCCACCAGAGGCCGCCGAGGATCTGGGTTCAGGGCCGGAGGTCATGGAGAGTCCTACTTCCCTCGCTGGGGAGGTCACTGCAGGAGCATTGAGGTGCCCGATGGGGACCACCGCAGGTGCAACGGTGCTCCAGCTGGAGCCCACCGTGGGTGCTGCAAAGCTCCAGCCTGGAGCCACCGCGGGTGCAACTCTGTCCCGGACCGGGACCACAGCGGGGTGCTACTGTCTCCCAGCTCGGAGCCACAGGGGGCAAGGGGGCTCCTTCCTCGTCGCTGCCTTATGATGTCGGGGTTCTCCTTCCTTGGTCTCCCCCTCGATTGGTCCTTCCCATGGAGAGACCATCTCCCGGGCTGCCGTTTCTGAGCTGGTGGCTCAAAGACTCAGCTCGTCCGCCCGACAAACTGTGTCGTGGTGTTAGGTGGCCCTTTTTCCCTGGCCAACCACCTGACCCGCTCCCCCTTGTGGTCTGACTGGTCTTGGACCTGGACAGACCACCTGACTGGCCTCCTTCCGTCGCCCCTTGGGCCTGGGACTTTTGGCAGCGCCCTGGACACTTGGTCTTCTGGGTTTGGGGGGGAAGACTGTTCTAGGTTGGGGTTGAAGGGAGGTTCAACTCACTTATTTTGTGTTATATTGTCACCCGTTACTTCCCACCTGACCTGTTTCCCCCACCTCCCACCCTGGTTTGGTGTTTCCCCGGGGGGGGGGGGGTTCCTTATTGTGTTTTTGAGTTTCTTTTGTTGTCACTAGGGGTGTCTGGAACCCACCCTTTGAGGAGGAGGCTCTGTCATAAACTTGGGTTTGATGGTCTCAAACCCAGTTCTGACACTGTGGCTATTTGGACTGTGTTGTATATTGTATGCCTACTTCCCATCAGGCGCGCTCAGGGAGCCCATTGGGTCCATTCAGCTCTCTGACAGCTCAGCCATGCCTCCTTCCTCCTGTCAGTTTCACCAACTGTTTCCACTCACTCCCTTTCATGCCCACGCACTTACTCATCACTCACATCGGTGATCTCTTCTCTGATTAGGTTTGGCATAATTTAAGCCCTGTTTGAGTGGGAAGAGATCACTGGATCATTGTGGATTTATACACTGTAGCTTATCCCCTCAGTGTATGTTAGCACCCACTCATGTCTAGAAGCCCTGCCCGTTCTCTATGGTACCGTTTCACACTGGGAGGTGCGCTTCTTGGTAACAGTTTGTTCTCCACTCCCTACGTAGTATGTTCAGCCTGACTATTTAGTCTTCTACTAACATTACCTGATGCCTGCTCGTTACCTGATGTTAGCGGCTGTTCCCGTTTATCTCCACTTTGGACAGCACGGACCTCCTCAGGACTGCTCCAACTCATAAGTTCATTTGCCTTTCTCCCCGTGCCTTCTGTGGCACAAGGCATTCTCCCCCCTCAGCCTGTTGAGCGTATTTGAGACATCCCTGTTCTCCTGGTGCCCTCCATGACTGTTTGTCCCCTAAGACTGTTTAGCTAATCTCTCTGCTCACTCATCATAACTGTTGCTGGACTGAACTCAATAAATCAATAAATTGCACGCAACTATCTCTGCATGTGGGTTTTCATTCCTCCCTCTGTGCACTGCGTAAAGGCACACGAGGGATCATAACACATAAACATATGCGTATTTAACCCCACTGGGACTCAAACCCAGAGTCAATCCCCATTGGCACTCAAACCCAGTATCTATCAGTATATAAATGTACTCACACTCAATCCGGCCTGTAGGGTAGACCCGTCATCCAATCCGCTCCAGTGTCCCCGGTTCAGATGCCTCACTGAAGCCAAAACCGAGCCTTTGGGCTCAGCGCCAGAGGACTTTCTTTCAGCTGTGCACCTGCTGAGATTGGGCGGAGGTGCCAGAAGCAGGACAGGGTTATCTGGGTCCCTGTTTGATGCGCCAAAATGTTAGAAAAATCTGTATTAAAATTAATCTGAGTCAAAAACCAGGCAGGATGAAAAGTTGTGAGTAGATTTATTCTTCTGGTCGGGAGAATGACAAGAGATGGCCCCAAGACCCATTCACTCATCACACTAACTAGCTCATCCAATTCTCAGTCCTTTATAGCTCCAAATGTTGACGCAAGAGAGGCAGAGAACATCCTTAGAGCTTCTTGGAGAAGAACAGGATGTCTTTAATCTAAGAACCCACACGCTCCTCAGTCACACAGGAACGTACAAAACAAGCCTAAACAAAGTTGGACCAGCTGCTTCATTAGTATTTCTGCTGACCTGTATTTCACACACACTGATCCTGGGGCAAAACTGAAGGCCACATGAATCACATATTCAGCAATGTAAAACTCACAAGTATATTAGACATGGAAATATAAAACAATAATATAGAATAATATGGAATTTTTCTTTCAAAAACACACTAGCAAGTCCACCTCTGAATGGCTTAAGAAAAACAAAATGAAGACTTTGGAGTGGCCTAGTCAAAGTCCTGACCTGAATCCGATTGAGATTCTGTGGAATGACCTTAAAAAGGCGGTTCATGCTTGAAAACCCTCCATTGTGGTTGAATTACAACAATTCTGCAAAGATGAGTGGGCCAAAATTCCTCCACAGTGCTGTAAAAGACTTGTTGCCAGTTATGGCAAACGCTTGATTGCAGTTGTTGCTGCTAAGGGCAGCCCAACCAGTTATTAGGTTTAGGGGGCAATCACTTTTTCACACAGGGCCATGTAGGTTTGGATTTTTTTTTTTTTTTTTACCGTTAATTATAAACACCTTCATTTAAAAAAAAAAATTGTATTTTGTGTTTACTTGTGTTATCTTGTCTAATATTTAAAATTTGTTTGATGATCTGAAACATTTAAGTGAGAAACATACAAAAATTAAGAAATCTGGAAGGGGGCAAACACTTTTTTCACACCACTGTATGTATCAGCTGTCTGGTTGCCAACAATTCAATTCAACTTTATTCATATTGTGCCATTTCACAACAGTCATCTCATAGTACTGTCAAACTGTAGGGGAAAACCCCACAATAACTGTTTGCTCTGTTTTTAACTGTTTGCTCTGTTTTTAACTTCTTTTTCAGTTCTGATTAGAACATGTTTTTTGGCCTGTTATGCTGCTGCATTCAGCCCCACCTTTATGTTTAATGCTAAACATAATGAATAACTGTAAAGAGAATGGTACATCTGTCATTATTATCAGCATCAGAGCAACAGTCTATGAACAGAATACTGAAAATATGGTAAAGAGAGAGATGGCAAAGGGTCTCAGCAAGGAGATCTGAGAGTGGTTAGAGAGCACAGAGGGGTTCCATCTCTAAGCACAGAGTTTATCCAGGGAGAGCAGTGAGAAGAGTTAATCCTGTGATCTCTGATTTTCAGAGAACAGAAGATGGAGAGGGGATCAGGGACATTTTCCAGAGCCGGAAGGTAATTGGTTAATTATTTGGTGAGTGCAATCAGCCCTCCTTGGTTTTGTGGAGAGAGGTTATGCACCCAAAAAGATATGACCCTCCCTGCACAAATTGGTTGAAAACATCTTTTGAAAAGACAGCTTTGCCAACATCTAAAAAAATGTCCCTATTTGGTTGAAAAGTGAAGGATAAAAAGCTGTCTTTTTAAGGTTGTTAAAAAGAATCCTATAGACATTTGTAGCCATCATCATTCATCTTCTGATCCTCTTTGATTTGTGTGAGTGTGGGGTGTGGCATCTATCCCAGCATATTTGGGCAAAAAGCAAGGTACATCCTGGACAGATCAACAGTCAAAGAGTCAAAGATTTTTATTTGTCAATACTGCTAGACATACAGGACATACAGGAGAATTGAAATGCCATTTCTGTCTATCTTAGTGGTGTGTGAAGTAAATAAGAAAAGAAGGAACAAGGATGAAAACAGCAACAGCAGTCTATGTACAGTAATGCTATCCATGGTGCAAATAAGATAAAAGATAAAATCCAGCAATCCTATATACAAAAAAAAAAAAAAAAGGAGAGCCATAATACCCGTAATTGAAAGTTCAGTGTGGTAGTGTAAGGGCAGACAGTTGGACCGCACACTGATCAGTAATTGGACTGCAATTGGACTGCACATGATCAGTACTGCAATAACAGACAGACAGCAGGTATGGCATTTGTACAAATGGTTGCAGTAAGTTGCAGAGACATACAGCAGCAAATGTGTTTCAGTTGGTGTGCCAAGTCTTTCTGTGCAAACAGCTGAGGTAGTTATTGTGTGGGTGAGTGTGTTATGGTCCAGGGTTGGGGAAGTGAGCATAGTTCAGTGTCCTGATGGCCTGGTGAACAAAGCTGTTTAGCAGTCATGTGGAATGGGCCTGGAGGCTCCGGTACCTTCTTCCTGAGAGCAGGAGGCTGAAGTGGGAGATTGACGGGTGGGAGGTGTCGCCTGCAATGTTGATGGCTCTGCGGGTGTGGTTGATGTCCAAGAGGGGGGATAGAGGGGCACCGATGATCTTGCTGGCTGCTTTCACTGTGCGCTGTAAAGTCTTCTGGCAGGAGGCAGCACAGCTTCTGTGATGTAGCTGGTGAAGATGCTCTCAATGGTGCCCCGGTAGAATGAGCACATGATGAGGGGTAGGACTTGTGCTCTCCTCAGTTTGTGGAAGAAATGGAGGCAAGTTTGAGCCTTCTTGGCCAGTGATGTGCTGTTATTGTACCAGGAGAGGTCCTCAGAGATGTGCACCCCCAGGAACTTGGTGCTGCTCACCCTCTCCACAGCTGCTCCATCGATGGTCAGAGGGGGATGCTTTGTGTGTCCTCTCCTGAAGTTGACCACAATCTCCTTGGTTTTTCCCACGTTCAGGAAGAGATTATTGTCTTTACACTACTGGACTAGTTGGCTCACCTCATTTCTGTAGTTGGCCTCTTCATTGTTGGTAATGAGGCCCACCACTGTCATGTCGTCTGAAAACTTGATGATGTGGTTGGTGCAGTAACCGCTCGCTCCAACCCCCGAGCAGACCCTAGAGACCCAGTGACCCGTGCAACACGCAGAGACCCCGGAGCCTCCGTTTTCTGTAGATCTTCTCGACACCGACTATATAGACCGTCCTAAAACCCTGAGTCCCACGGACATCGAGTGTGACTGTGCGGGGTGTCAGATCCCACACTTTTCACATACATTATCGGGGCATAATTCACCATCAGCACCGGTAACATTGCCAGAAGATCATCCTGATGGGCGGATGAGCAACGTGTTCTTCAGACTTGTAAAATCAGCCGTGCTCCATTTGCTCAGCAAAACTCTGGCGGAGTACCAGCCTGAGAAATGTCTGGGATGTCGTATTAATCAACCCAGTCAGAGGCAGCACCAATGCTTGGATGTGATCACCGAGGGTTTCTACCAGGAAAACTTTCACTGGTTGATGGGGAGACTCTACACACTGGGGTTTATTCCGGCCATCCGCCACCTCGTACAACTCCACAACATTCAGGCTGATGATCAACGAATCAAAACTACGGCGCAGACTCTCCTGTTGGAGCTGCAATCGGCCAGAGTCATCCACGAACCCGTCAACGATATGTATGAGAAACTGGTTGGAGAAAATAAGATTGACCCGGCACATCTTCAGAAAGCCACGGAGCTGTGGATGAATCCTTTGTTTTGGGATGTCTAAAAAAAAAGAACAAAATTGTCAATAATGGGGAGTTTCATTGAAAAACTTTGGAGTTTGTTTGAGAACCATCTTAACTCTCTTTACTTAGCAAATCTCTTGTATCGTGTTATTGATAGCAGAGTAAATAAAAATGTAACGGTTGTAAGGGGTGACGTGGAGTGTGAGAGACTGGAGAACCTGTTTGAAAAAGTACGGACTTTATCCACCAGTACACCATGGAAAAGACTGGTACGAGTCTGTGTGACTGAGTGCAACTCCAACTTCTCCCGCAGTTTTAGAGAGATCATTAAAGAAATGGGGAATGACCCTCTCTGGCCTAGTCATCTACTCGCATTCTATGCTTTGTTTGTTGATGTTACCACAGAACCTTTGCAGGCCAGACACCCTATCAACGTCTTTGGTGAACTCCTGAAAATACACGGTCTCATTCGTAGTACTGTAGATCATTCTGTCCTAACTCAAACTGTAGCTATTATAAAACGAGGGTGCTAAGTTTCTGATACCTTTTGTAGCACTAGATTTCTTTAGTTTTTTACTTGTCACATTTTATCCTGTGTCGATGTTAGTTTTAAGTTATTTTTAAGAAATTCCTTTTTAAATCTTTGATCAAAAGTGTTTTTTCACACATACATCGCTACGTTGCAACTATGATGTAAAGATGTTTACTTAAAAGAAGCTGAATAAAGATCCTCTGTCCCGTATTTTTTCCTCATTCAGATTTCATCATGTCAGAGACACGCTTCATGAAAACGGTATATTACAATCCCGCACACCCAGGTAGCTTCGGAGGCGTAGAACGACGACATGATAAACTAGGCTGGTGTTGTGGGTACATAGATGGTCGACCTCTCGTGAGGAAGTATACCCGTCCTCAGCCTGTATTGTTCTGGACAGGAGGGTGTGAGGTCTACTATTAAATATCCGTGGGGGTCTCTGGTGGCGTCTTCAAAACTCTCTAGGAAGAAGGCCTTTTATGATGGGAAGATTTGGCGTGCTAATATATCTATTTGTAGTTTATCCCATGGGTTTTTAAACATCACCAGATAATTGCTGTTCAGACTAATGGTGCGGCTGTATTTACCCTTATGGAAGACATTTTGCGTCAGCATCATGACGCTCATGTTTCTATAATGCCTGTACTGGGTAAAAATTCTTACTACTTCAGGATGGTCGGAGGCTTGAAATATAGCATCGTCCAGAATAATCAAGTGTTTCTGATCGGGAGGAAACAGGTTTTCATCTTCAAAAGAATCAGGGAGTCCTTGGACAAATTTTATTCTTTTATTCACCTTCTGCAGTTCAGTGTACATAGGCTGATGACACGTACAAATCCATACAATGTTTTCGGGTACAATATTTACATCATGTTCACAGTCAACCACAGTCAACCACACCCCGCACAGTCACACTCGATGTCTGTGGGACTCGGGGTTTTAGGACGGTCTATATACAGTGGGGCAAAAAAGTATTTAGTCAGCCACCAATTGTGCAACTTTTTGGTAAAAACTCATCTTGTTGTGTTTGGAGGAGAAAGAACTCCATACCTACTGTGAAGCATGGGTGTGGAAACATCATACTTTGGGGCTGTTTTTCTGCAAAGGGACCAGGACGACTGATCCGTGTAAAGGAAAGAATGAATGGGGCCATGTATCATGAGATTTTGAGTGAAAACCTCCTTCCACCAGCAAGGGCATTGAAGATGAAACGTGGCTGGGTCTTTCAGCATGACAATGATCCCAAACATACCGCCCGGGCAACGAAGGAGTGGCTTTGTAAGAAGCATTTCAAGGTCCTGGAGTGGCCCAGCCAGTCTCCAGATCTCAACCCCATAGAAAATCTTTGGAGGGAGTTGAAAGTCTGTGTTGCCCAGCGACAGCCCCAAAACATCACTGCTCTAGAGGAGATCTGCATGGAGGAATGGGCCAAAATACCAGCAACAGTGTGTGAAAACCTTGTGAAAACTTACAGAAAACGTTTGACCTCTGTCATTGCCAAGGAAGGGTATATAGCAAAGTATTGAGATGAACTTTTGTTATTGACCAAATACTTATTTTACCGAGGAATTTACCAATTAATTCATTAAAAATCCTTCAATGTGATTTTCTTGATTTTTTTTTTCTCATTTTGTCTCTCATAGTTGAGGTATACCTATGATGAAAATTGGAGACCTCTCTCATCTTTTAAGTGGGAGAACTTGCACAATTGGTGGCTGACTAAATACTTTTTTACCCCACTGTAGTCAGTGTCTAGAAGATCCACGGAAAACGGAGGCTCCGGGGTCTCTGCGTGTTGCACAGGTCCCTGGGTCTCTAGGGTCTGCTCGGGGGTTGGAGCGAGCGGTTCCCCCGCAGGTTTGATGGCCACGGTTTTAGTTTTGGATTGAAGACCCTGAGACTTTGAAGGATCAGGGCCCAACTTCGTAGAGGTAAACGCAATACATCTGGCAGCATAGTTTCTCTTTGGGTTGCTCATGGTGATGTGGGTTTTTTTGTTGGTGGCGGTCTGATGTCCACAGCGGTGTCTGTACTTTTTAAAGCATTTTGAGCGCACATATGTGTGTGTGTGTGTGTGTGTGTGTGTGTGTGTGTGTGTGTGTGTTTTGGACAATCTGTCAAAAACTTCTTGTCAACTTAAAACCTAATTACGCATAACCCCGTAATGACCCTAACCCTATACGAACAATAGAGCTGTCAAAACTTCTTGTCTTCATTAAAAAAACTAATTACGCATCAGACCATTATGACCTTAACCCTATACAAACAATAGAGCTGTCAAGTTCACTTAATTTGATGAGAAGTCCAGACGCTTTTAATTAGGTTGTGGGGGGGGAGGTGTCATGTCTGGGTGAACAATAGAGCTGTCAAGTTCACTTAATTTGATGAGAAGTCCAGACACTTTTAATTAGGTCACGGGGGGGTCATGTCAGGGGGCGGTCAGGGGTCATCACGGGTCACTGCACCTGTCACAACTAATTAGTGAAGACAATAGGATGTGTTAAAGTACATCCCTCCCTCTCTGCAGTGGGCTGAGCACGCACCCTTGTGGGGCCCTTGTGTTCAGTGTGATGGTCTTGGAGGTGTTGCTGCCGACCCAAACGTTCTGTGGCCTTCCTGTGAGAAAGTCCAGCACCCAGATACAGAGAGAGGTTTTGAGTCCCAAGTGTCTGAGTTTTTGTATTAGGTGCTGGAGGGTGATTGTGTTGAATACTGAACTGAAGTCCAAGAACAGCATTTACACAGGAGTTCTTTGAGTCCAGGTGGGTGAGGGCTGGATGGACAGCAGCAGCGATGGCATCTTCTGTGGATCTGTTTGACCTGTATGCGAACTGAGATGAGTCGTGGGAGGGAAGGAGGGTGGACTTGATGTCCGCATGACCAGCCCTTGACATAACATGACAAGCACTTCATTATGGTGGAAGTCAACGCTACTGGTCGGTAACCATTGTAGCTGGATGAGACGGGCTTCTTTGAGACTGGTATTATGGTAGCAGTTTTGAAACACGTGGGACAACAGCTTGACTCAGGGAAATGTTGAAGATGTCGCCCAGGACATTCTTGAGCTCCTCCACACAGTCCTTCAGAATGTAACCTGGTATGTTGTCTGGTCCAGCTGCCTTGCATGGGTTGATCCTGGAGAGGGTTCTCTTCACACTAACCAAATTCAGGCTTACAGCCTGCTCATCTTGAGGTGGACTGGTCTTCTGTGCTGATGTGCTGTTTTGTGCTTAAAAGCGGCCAAAGAGATCATTTAGGTTGTTAAGCAGTGTGATGTCACTTGCATAGGTCTGAGGTGAAGGTTTGTAGTTGGTGAGGGTCTGTATGCCACGCCAGAGAGACTGTGCATCTCTGGTGTTGCTGAAGTGGCCGGATATTTTCTTGCTGTACTGTTGTTTTGCCTCCTTGATGCCTCGGGAAGGTTGACCCTTGCTGTTGTTAGCCCTGCAGTGTCACAGGCCTTGAAGATTGTGTCCCAAGCCCTCAGGAGCCTGTGGACCTCTGCTGTCATCCATGGCTTCTGGTTAGCACGAACAGTGATGGTTTTGCAGTGAGTGACATCATCAATGCATTTAGCTATGTATGCTACAACAACCTCCGTGTACTGCTCTATGTTTGTGGGTTCATTGTGAGTGGCTGCATGCTTGAAAGTGTCCCAGTCTATAGTGCTGAAGCAGACTGTCAGAGCATACGAGGGCCCCTCTGGCCACACATGTACCTGCTTTTTTGTTGGTCTGATGGCTTTCACTCTGAGTCTGTATGCAGGCCTTAGCAAGATGGAGATGTGATCAGAGAGACCCAGGTGGGGGAGGGGGAGGCTCTGTATGCTCTCTTTTGAGTTGTGTACACCAGGTCCAGCAAGTTGTCTTCTCTTGTTGGAAAGTCCACATGCTGGTGTCGTCTTGGTAGGAGGGCCTTTAAACCTGCATCAATGAAGTCTCTAGCTGTGATGAGGAATCCATCTGGATGTGCTGTTTGTGTCTCACTGATGGCCTGATAGAGTTCACTTTGTGCCTTTCTCTCTTGTCGATGGCAGTGGGCAGGACGTATGTGGCGACTAGCAGGATAGATGTAATTTTCTCGGTAAATAGAAGGGTCAGCACTTGATGATCATAAACTCCACGAATGGGGAACAGTGTTTGTGCACGACAGTCACATCTCGGCACCAAGCGTCACTGATGTAAACACACATGCCTCCCCCATGGGTCTTCCCTCCTTCCATGAACACCTGATCAGCACAATGGCATGTTAACCCCACTAACTGAATAGCAGAGTCAAAACAACAAGCAAAATAAAAACACAGCAGTTCCGCGCATCACGTTGTGTAGATCTCAGGAGCTGTATGTGGTCTGTTTTGTTGTCTAGTGAGCGTACATTGGCCAGAATGCAGATTGGAATCAGGAGTCTGTGTGTGATGGCAGTTAGCTTCGTTCAGATACCTCCACATTTACCTCTCTTTCATCTTCTCTCACACCATCTGTGGCATCTCCATTTGGGATGAGACACAGCAGTCGATTCCGGGGATGTGGAAGTCTTGTGGAAAAGTCCTTGGTCACAGAGTTTCTCTGAAACGCTCTGGTCCAAGATGTAATGTTTGGTAATATTCCTTATCTCCAGAAAGCTGTAGCTGCTGTAACTTGTGCGCAACATCATATGTGGACATTAAACACATGAATATACACTTAGGCGTAATTTAAACAACATTAAACGGCACAAAACATGAAGAGAGAAGGGAGGCCGCTGCGTGTTCACACACTGCCTAGTGAAAGGAAGATCATCACAGCGTCTCACACCAAGCACAATTTAAAAAAATTTATATATTGAAAAGATGGCTTTGCCAACTGTCTAAAAAATGTCTGGATTTGGTTGAAAAGTGAAAGTTGAAAATCCATCTTTTTTCAGGTCATTGAAAAGGCACCTTCATGTAGATGTTTCTGTATGCTCTAAATCTGGTTGACAAATGAAGATGAAGAACTGCCTTTTCAAGGTTGTTTTTTATTATTTTTTTAAAGGCATCACATAGCAACCGATACATCCTCTTCTGATCCTTTTTGGGTTGTGTGAGGGATACACATTTGCCAGCATCACTGGGCAAGAGACAGAGTACATCCTGGACAGATCACTAGTCCATCACAGTACCTGGTTCCTGATTTTGGGCTAAATTAAGGCTTGGATTGATGGACCTTAGCCCAAAACAAAATACAAAATGTCTAATTATGGCTTGTGCTTGTGGGGGTACCACTAGACTGAGTGTGACAGAGGTCATCCTGCGCAGTTCGCCCCACACGGGACACGAACCCGCGACCTCTCAGTCAGCTACACAGTTCGAGCATGGGAGACACAGCACCATCGCGCTGAGCTAAAGGTCCGACCGGTAGCTCAGCGCTACCATCTGGGGCTCACAGCACCACTTTTAACTAACTGAGGTCATCAGCGCAGTTCGCCCTACACAGGACACGAACCCGCGACCTCACAGTTAACTACACAGAGACACACACAGCACGATCGTGCTGAGCTAAAGGCCCAACCGATAGCTCAGCGCTACCGATACTGTATGAGGCTTTGGGAGGGAGGTTTACTAACGTTCTACGCCGAACAGTACTAGTTGGCATCCGTTACACTCTCCCCCTTAAACCTCACTCCCATGCCGGGTTCACGGCACCATTGTGACAGAGATCATCCTGCGCAGTTCGCCCCACACGGGACACGAACCCGCGACCTCTCAGTCAACTGCACAGTTCGAGCATGGGAGACACAGCACGATCGCGCTGAGCTAAAGGTCCGACCGGTAGCTCAGCGCTACCGATACTGTATGAGGCTTTGGGAGGGAGGTTTTACTAACGTTCTACGCCGAACAGTGCTAGTTGGCATCCGTTACACTCTCCCCCTTAAACCTCACTCCCATCCGGGTCACGGCACCATTGTGACAGAGGTCATCCTGCGCAGTTCGCCCCACACGGGACACGAACCCGCGACCTCTCAGTCAGCTACACAGTTCGAGCATGGGAGACACAGCACGATCGCGCTGAGCTAAAGGTCCGACCGGTAGCTCAGCGCTACCATCTGGGGCTCACAGCACCACTTTTAACTAACTGAGGTCATCAGCGCAGTTCGCCCTACACAGGACACGAACCCGCGACCTCACAGTTAACTACACAGAGACACACACAGCACGATCGTGCTGAGCTAAAGGCCCGACCGATAGCTCAGCGCTACCGATACTGTATGAGGCTTTGGGAGGGAGGTTTACTAACGTTCTACGCCGAACAGTACTAGTTGGCATCCGTTACATGAGCACCATCAGCTGTCCACTACATCAGTTTTTCAGGAGATTAATGTTGTCACAGCCATTCAAAACACATAGAAGAATTCTTCCATTTGACATATTTAGTTAAAAAAAAAATCAATTCAGCCTCTCAAGTAACTTCTTGTCATTTGTTCTTTTTGCTGGAGACTGGGACCTCAATACAGAGAGCAGCCTTATGATTGGTTCTTTTGTAGCCTCACCCAAGAATATTTTTAGACAGTCATATATCTCATAGTTCAAAGAAAAATGCTCCAGACAACATCAACACCACAAACACAGCAGAAACATTGAGTTTGACAATTCACATAGTGGATATACTGTAGAGTCAAGGAGATAAAGACAACAGCTGTATATATCGATACTCCTGACAGTCAAAGCTGATGCACTCAGAAGAAATGACAATAAAAAACAAACAAAAAAAATGTACAGTTGTTATCAGTGGATAAACTGGCTACAAAGACCACAACCACATTATTATTTAATTGAAGATGTTTTACATTTTAAGATGAAACTCTCAGGTTCAGGTTCAGGTTACTTTATTTGTACCCGTAGGTAGATTTGTTTTGCAGTTGGTGACATCCATATTTACAAGCCACAATTACATTCAACATAGACACAAACACAGGCACACATCTTACAAAATAGGTAAATATAAAATATGTACAATATAATTTTTATAGCTTGTTCAACTCTTTGACAGCAGCAGGGACAAAGCTGTTTTTGTAGCGCTGGGTTCTACTTTTTGGGACAGCAAACCTCCGTCTGGAGGGAAGAAGCTGAAAGTTGCAGTGCAAAGGGTGGGAGTCATCATTTAAAATCGAGTCGGCCATCCTCTGTACTTGTCTGGTGTACAGGGATGTCAGGCTCAGCTGTGACTCACCAAGCAAACGACTGGACCATCTGACTACCTGATCCAAGGATTTCCTCTGTTTCAGTTTTATCTGACCAAACCATGACATTAAAGAAAAGGATAAAACAGATTCAATAAAAGCCCGATAGAACATAGTCATTATGGTTCGGTCAATTTGGAAGCGTGCAAGTTTCCTCAAACAATGCAAATTTTGCTGACCCTTTTTGCACACCCTTTCACAGTTCACCTCAAAGTTCAATCCACTATCAATAATCGTCCCAAGATATTTGTACGATTGTACACATTCGGTGGTCTGGCCTTTTAGTATGGTGACTTTGTGCCTGGGAGTTTTCCTCCTAAAGTCAATAATCATATCTTTCGTTTTTGTTGTATTCAGCTGCAGGTAGGAATCCTCACACCAGTGAACAAAGTCATCAACTACTGGGCCGTGGCCACTCTCACCATCCTGGAGGAGACTGACAATGACTGAGTCATCAGCATACTTTATAATGTGTCTGTTGTCATGTCTGCTCCGACACATGTTTGTGTACAGGATGAAGAGTAGTGGTGACAACACACACCCCTGAGGAGAGCCAGTAGAAGAGCACTTTAGGTCAGACAATGTGCCATTGACCCTTACTCTCTGCGTCCTGTTGGTTAAGAAATCCAGAATCCAACCCACCAGATTATTGCTTAAATCGAATTGTTGCAGGAGCCTTTCAACTAAAATATGAGGTTGGATTGTATTAAAGGCAGAAGAAAAGTCCACAAATAAAAGCCTGGCGTGTGTCCCATTAAAATCCAGATGTTTAAAAAGCATGTTAAACAGAGTGACAGTAGCATCCTCCACTCCTCTGTGAGGCCTATAGGCAAACTGCAGAGGATCCAATGCATGTTCAGTCTGCTTTAGGACCTCACATCTGACCAGTTTTTCAAAAATTTTCATTAAAATTGAAGTCAAAGCAACTGGTCTAAAGTCATTTACCGTTTTAGGACAGCTGGATTTTGGAACGGGAACAACCACGGCATCTTTCCAGACCTTGTTAATTACCACTCTATGGTAATTAACAAGGTTTTGGAATCTCACAAGAAGCCAATCACCAATCTGTTGTTTTGTAATTTGTTTTATGCTTCAGGAAGGTGTCACTTCATTTGCAATTCTTAAGCTGCATTCACACCAAACGCGAACGGGCGGCACAAATCCATACAAAGTCAATGGAAAGAGGCGAGTACACGTGAAACTGTGCATTTGCACATTCGCGTCTGACACTAGCTAGGTAGCTAGCTGCTAGCTTTGAGATTCTGTTGTCACCAGAGTAAAAGTATCACCATTGCAGAGTAAACTAGTTTGAAAATGAGGCTCACTCACCTGGAGACAGGAGGACCAGGAGCTCTTCAGCTGAATTGGGATTTCAGAGTTATTTACCCATGGATTCCTGTCACGGATGTGCTAACCAAAGCTAGCAAGTTAGCAATGGAAACACCCATCATCTTGTGACGTTTTGGAGCCAGGGACAACATTTTCAGGTGAGCCTTCCTTCAGATAATGTAAATCTAAGCATGACGTTATTTTGGGAATTTCCACAGCAGGTTGAACACAGCTGCAGAAGTTTTAAAGGCAACTTCGCCTGTCTGCATCTCACTCAGAAGGGGAATTCATGTCTGTTCGCGTGTTTACATTTAGTTATAATGTAATCGTGCCACACAAAAAATTTGCCCGTTCGCGTTTGGTGTGAATGCACCTTTAGTAATTTACTTTGTTAAAGTGCATTTTAATTCTCTCAACCCACCCACTTCTTTCTGGGGCTTGAGCCTTTCTCATCTGGCAAAGCCATCAGTCCATCACCCATCTTGTAACGCATGAGACATCTTGTAATGATCTATCAGATCATGGAAAAGGCAATCATGTTGTACTGTATGTGTCATGACTACCTAGCACTGCAGGGGAAGGTACTTTTACCTTTTTCTCTTTATGGTATACAACCAAGACTTCCAGTACAACTCTGCAGAAATTCAATGATGGGTCTGCATTTGTGGGGTATGGTGTAGACGAGACCGAGTACCAAGAACTGGTGGGCAATTTTGCAGTGTGGTGCAGAAACAACAGTTCCTCTTAAATCTCAGGTTCACATCAGGTTGTACAATGCCCATTTGCACACTGTACATAGGTTCATGCCATCTCAGGTTCACATCATCTCTGATATCAATATACCACTAGCACTTTAGTCATCCAGTGAATTTTCAATTTCATTCCTGAACTGCCTGTGTGTTGGTGTGTGTGTTTTAGCATCCATTAGTATTAGGTCGAGTTACTGTGTTAGTGTGTCATGACCTATTAGAATTGATGTTTCTGTACCTTTTAACTTGGCATTCGTTCAGAGAGCAAAGAAAGAATTTCATTGCTCAGGAAATATAGCACTTCTTAACTGTACACATGATAATAAAGCCTTTGAATCTTTGAATTTTGAATCAAAATGTAGCCAAAAACAATGAGAAAACGGTGGACTTTAGAAAGACCAAGATTGATTTAAAAATTGTTTTGATCCTGGTGCTGTTATCGCACCAAAAATATGAAGGTGTAACAGAAGTTTTTAAACATGCATAATCCCACAAACAATGCTTGACTGCATGGCTCCTTTCCCACTGTGAGCAGACTTGGTTTCTAGCCCTTGTAGACAAGCTGTGTTTCTGTTTTGTTTTTGTGTTTTTCTCTAGTATATCATATTTGCAATGATCAAGCTAGAAACACATAGAAGCCAGTGAAATGGCATTTTTAAAAATATCTTTTCCATACAATGAATCACAGCAGATATACTGTATATTCATTGATATCATACTCCCTCTCATGTAATATTGCTTAAACAATATACTGTATTGATTAAAAAAAACACACTATATTTTTTTTTTTACAGATCCAAAATAATTGTATTTACATCTGAACAGTTGGATAATGAGAGCTACAGTGGGTGGTAACATGAAATTTTTATATTATATATATATATATATATATATATATATATATATATATATACACACACACACACACACATATATATATATATACACCTTATTCCTGGGGGTGCCGCTGTAGGAACGATTATGGGCGGAGCTTCCAGTTTCGGCTGACGTTGTGTTTAATCAGTCAGTAAAAGTGGATTAGCAGGGGCATTTAAAATATATATTCTTATCCACTTCCGGCACCACACGAGTAGGAATGTCTTTTTGCAACAGCAGATCAATTTCTTCCTATTTCTATTTACTGTCTGGCTTCTCTTGCTAAACTTTCTGATCCCATGACACCTTATCCATCACAGACACATGGATCACCCAAATGTCTCCTGAACCAGCGGACGGAGCCACTGCTTTTAGGAGGCAGTACAACAGAGACCAACTGTTAGCACTTAATCAGCCCACGATGGTAACGCAAGAATACGACATACCGCTAGAAATAAGACAGAAGCGACGTGGATGTCGTGCTGGAGCAAGACGGTGGACGAGAAACATAAGGTACAGACCCATCCTTCCATCCATTATTATAGGGAATGTATGATTGCTGATCAATAAGACAGATGAGCTAGTGGCTAAGGCTCGTTACCAGAGCGTCTTCAGAGAGATTAGCATGATGTTGTTTACTGAGATGCGGCTAACAGAACTAGCAACAGATACTATCATCGAACTGGAGGGTTTCCACGCAATACGGGCAGACCAGACACTAGACAGTGGGAAGGCAAGGGGCGGGGGAGTGATAATGTATGTCAATAACAGCTGGTGCAGACCGGGACATATCACGGTTAAGGAACAACACTGCAGCAAAGACATTGAATTGCTAGCTGTTAGCATGCAGCCTACCTATCTCCCGAGGGAATACTCCCACGTGATCTGCATTGTTATTGATGCAAATCCGACGGCGAACGCTGGGACAGCGCGTGACGCCATTCACTCAGTAACTGGCAGGCTGTTGACACAACACCCAGATGCTCTCCTCCTCATCTCCGGTGATTTCAACCATATTTCAGTGTCCCCCATTCTGCCCACATTCACCCAGTATGTCACATGCCACACTAGAGACAATAAAACACTGGACTTATTCTATGCAAACACTAAGGAGGCGTACACCTCATCACCACTCCCCCCACTCGGGAGATCGGATCACAACTTGGTTCATCTCCTGCCGGTGTACAAACCCCTAGTACACAGACAACCTCCGGTCATGCGCACGGTGAAGATATGGTCTGAGGAGGCAATAGATGCTTAAAGGACTGTTTTGAAATCACTGCCTGGGAGCAGCTCCGCAATCCACATGGTGAGGACATCGATGGCCTCACTCACACCATCACGGACTACATCAACTTCTGTGTGGACAACACCGTACCCACCAAGACCATACGGTGTTGCTCGAACAACAAACTCTGGATCAACCCTGAGATAAAAACACTTCTGAGAGAGAAGAAGAGGATCTTCAGGTCGGGGAACAGGGAGATGCTGAAGTCCGTACAGAAGGAGCTGAGGAGGAAGATCAGAGAAGGCAAGGACAGCTTCAGAAAGAAGATGGAGGACAAGCTGCAACGGAGCGACATCGGCGGGGTCTGGAGAAACCTCAAAACCATCTCTGGGCTCCAGAATACCTCCTCCCAGGCCATGGGGGACAGGGAGTGGGCAAACAATCTGAACCTGTTTTTTAATAGGTTTGACCAACCACCCTTCCCCCCGCCTGCACACCAACCACTGCTGCCTCTAAAGTCATCGAGACCTGCTGTCCACACCCCACTCCACCAACACCCCCCCACTCCCAGCACACAGCCCCCCAACCTGACCTTCACTAAGACCCAGGTGAGGACGGAGCTGAGGAAGATCAAGACGAGGAAGGCCTCGGGACCAGACGGCATCAGCGTGAAGCTCCTCAAGTCCTGCGCAGACCAGCTGTGTGGGATTGTGGAGCACATCTTCAAGCTGAGCCTGAAGCTGGGGAGGGTACCACAGTTGTGGAAAACATCTTGTGTGATTCCCGTACCAAAGACTTCCCTCCCCAGAGACCGGAACAGCTACAGACCAGTGACCCTGACGTCTCACATGATGAAGACCATGGAGAGACTGCTCCTTGCTCACCTCCTCCCCCTGGTGGGACCAGCGATGGATCCACTCCAGTTTGCCTACCAGCATGGCATTGGGGTGGAGGATGCAGTGATCTTCCTCCTTCACCGTTCCCTGTACCACCTGGAGAAGCCTGGGAATGCGGTGAGGATCATGTTCTTTGACTTCTCCAGTGCTTTCAACACCATCCAATCGATGATCCTGAAGGACAAGCAGCTGTGCGCAGGGGTGGACCAGTACCTGTCATTATGGATCCTGAACTACCTCACAAACTGGCCACAGTTTTTAAGAACCCGGGATTGTGTGTTTGACATGATCATCGGCAGCACGGGGGCCCCCCAGGGAATGGTTTTGGCTCCCTTCCCGTTCACCCTTTATACTGCGGACTTCTCACACAACACAACACACTGCCATCTACAGAAGTTCTCTGACGACTCTGTCATCGTCGGCCTCATCTCCAACAGAGATGAAGCTGAGTACAGAGGATTTATCCAGGACTTTGTGGACTGGTGCCATTGGAACTGCCTCCAGATCAACGCGAGGAAAACTAAGGAGCTGGTGGTGGACTGCCGCAGGCAAGGACAACCCCTCACAGCACCAGTAAACATCCAGGGAACAGACATTGAGATGGTGACATCCTACAAGTACCTGGGTGTTCATCTGAACAATAAACTAGACTGGTCACATAATACCAACGCACTCTACAAGAAGGAACAGCGCAGGCTGTTCCTACTGAGGAGACTCAGGTCTTTTGGTGTACAAGGGGTGCTCCTGAAGACATTCTACAACACGGTGATGGCATCAGCCATCACTTTTGGCATGGTCTGCTGGGGCAGTGGCATTACAGCAGCCAATAGGAAGAGACTGAACAAACTGATCAAGAAAGCTAGCTCTGTCCTGGGGCAGCGCCTTGACCCAGTGGAGGAGATAGGAGAGAGAAGGATGGTGGCTAAACTGTCATCTCTGCTGGAGTCCGAGTCCCACCCTATGCAGGACATACTGAACGCACTGAGGAGCTCATTTAGCAGTGGACTACATCATCCTAGGTGCGCGACCGAGAGGTTTCACAGGTTCTTCCTACCTATGGCTGTCAGAGTTTATAACCTAAGCAGGGCTGCTCGCAGAGATAGCAAAAAAAAAAAAAAAATGTGACGACCTAATAGTATTGAATGCAAAAGACGCAACAGACTTACACATATGGTCCCCTCCAGTATACAACTAGGACAATATCAGTCGCTACGGAGGGTGACAATATGTATGGGTACATATTCATACTATGTAGGATAACTAAGTAGACGGTTATGCTGTTTATTGCATCTAGCTACAATGCTCCGCACTGTGTATATATATTTATATATGTATTTATGTGTGAAACACCATTAAATGTGTACATTTGTTTATTCACTGCTCTTATTTTTCTTATCTTCTAAATTGCTGTGAGTGTTGCTGTCCCTGTGCTGTTGCAATCCTGGAATGTCCCCATTGTGGGACTAATAAGATAAGATAGATAAGATAAGCCTTTATTAGTCCCACAATGGGGAAATTCCAGGATTGCAACAGCACAGGGATAGCAACACTCAGAGCAATAAATAATAAAGGCTTATCTTATCTTAAAAGTTTTTCACATCCATTTTAATGTATAGTCCACATATGTGTTTTGCACTCAAGTGGCAGCTAATTTCAGCACTTGTAGTTTTGTGTTTTTGAATATTTTCGCGTAGTTCTGGTACTTGCTGCTGTTCGTGGTGTGAGGCTCCTCACAGATAAGCACAGCTAAATCTGTGGCTTCAACAGCAATGAGTAGAGCATGCATTGAAAACAAAAGGATTATTCGTGTGATCGGTGGTACAGACACATCAGCACTAGGTATGTTTTCACTTATATGACTGTCACAGATCTGATGTTATACCCTGAATTTAAAATGCCCAAGCACGGTGTTGTGGTTCTTTCTGGCTCTGACTAGACTCTACGTCTGCTCTGAGGTAAATCTGATTATGTCCAACGTATTTTAACAAAATGCAGCCGACTTTATTGTGGTGGAGACATTGATATTATCTCAGAGCTTTTATTTGTTTACATCTTTAGCATATTAGCAGCAGCGCTAACAAACGGAGCTGCCATCTGCCAGGCCACTTTTTGAGGTCATCTTCCTATCCCTAGATAGTCGTGGGAAGTCGTATGATTATATTACTGTTTCTGAGGCGCAAAAGGTCATGTTCCCACTTTTCTGATGCCAAAGTCATTGTTTGTTTGTTTTTTTTTTATAAAGGATATGTTCTAAACTAGTACCGGAAGTTGATACCATAATTCACGCAAGGCATCATGGGGCAATGGGGCATAGGAATAAGGTGGATATGCTCTTGCACTGAGTCCTGCCTGTGCGCTATATATATATATATATATATATATGTATATATATATATATATATATATATATATACAGTATATATATATATATATATACAGACGTGGACAAAATTATTGGTACCCCTCTGTTAATGGGGGTACCATTAACAGAGGGTTTTTTCTTTCTGTTAATGAAAGAAAAACCCACAATGGCCACAGAAATAACTCAAATCTGACAAAAGTGGTAATAAATAAAAATTCTATGAAAATTAACCAATGAAAATCAGACAATGCTTTTGAATTGTGGTTCAACAGAATTATTTTAAAAAACCAATCTCATGAAACAGGCCTGGACAAAAATGATGGTACCCCTTGAAAAGATTGAAAATAATGTGACCATAGGGACATGTTCAACCAAGATGTGTCCTCTAATTAACATCACAGGTGTCTACAAACTTGTAATCAGTCAGTCGGCCTATTTAAAGGGTGACAAGTAGTCACTGTGCTGTTTGTTGTCATGGTGTGTACCACACTAAACATGGACCAGAGGAAGCAAAGGAGAGAGTTGTCTAAGGAGATTCGAAAGAAAATTATAGACAAGCATGTTAAAGGTAAAGGCTACAAGACCATCTCCAAGCAGCTTGATGTTCCTGTGACTACAGTTGCACATATTATTCAGAAATTTAAGATCCACGGGACTGTAGCCAACCTCCCTGGACGTGGCTGCAGGAGAAGACGGATAATACGAATGGTAACAAAAGAGCCCAGAACAACCTCTAAACACATTCATGGTGAGCTCCAAGGTCAAGGTACATCAGTGTCACATCGCACCATCCGTCGTTGTTTGAGCCAAAGTGGACTTCATGGGAGACGACCAAGGAGGACACCACTGTTGAAAACAAATCATAAAAAAGGCAGACTGGAATTTGCCAAACTGCATGTTGACAAGCCACAAAGCTTCTGGGAGAATGTCCTATGGACAGACGAGACAAAACTGGAACTTTCTGGCGAGGCACATCAGCTCTATGTTCACAGACACAAAAATGAAGCATACCAAGAAAAGAACACTGTCCCTACTGTGAAACATGGAGGAGGTTCTGTTATGTTCTGGGGCTGCTTTGCTGCATCTGGCACAGGGTGTCTTGAATCTGTGCAGGGTACAATGAAATCTCAAGACTATCAAGGTATTCTAGAGAGAAGTGTGCTGCCCAGTGTCAGACAACTTGGTCTCAGTCGCAGGTCATGGGTCTTGCAACAGGATAATGACCCAAAACACACAGCTAAAAACACCCAAGAATGGCTAAGAGTGAAACATTGGATTATTCTAAACTGGCCTTCTATGAGCCCCGATCTAAATCCTATTGAACATCTGTGGAAGGAGCTGAAACATGCTGTCTGGAGAAGGCACCCTTCAAACCTGAGACAACTGGAGCAGTTTGCTCATGAGGAGAGGGCCAAAATACCTGCTGAGAGGTGCAGAAGTCTCATTGACAGTTACAGAAATCGTTTGATTGCAGTGGTTGCTTCAAAAGGTTGTGCAACAAAATATTAAGTTAAGGGTACCATCATTTTTGTCCAGGCCTTTTTCATGAGTTTGTTTTTTTTAAATAATTCTGTTGAACCACAATTCAAAAGCATTTTCTGATTTTCATTGGTTAATTTTCATAGAATTTTTATTTATTACCACTTTTGTCAGATTCAAGTTATTTCTGTGACCATTGTGGGTTTTTCTTTCATTAACAGAAGGGTACCAACAATTTTGTCCACATATATATATATATATACACTACCGTTCAAAAGTTTGGGGTCACTTAGAAATTTCCTTATTTTTGAAAGAAAAGCACTGTTTTTTTCAATGAAGATAACTTTAAACTAATCAGAAATACACTCTATACATTGCTAATGTGGTAAATGACTATTCTAGCTGCAAATGTCTGGTTTTTGGTGCAGTATCTACATAGGTGTATAGAGGCCCATTTCCAGCAACTATTACTCCAGTGTTCTAATGGTACAATGTGTTTGCTCATTGCGTCAGAACTCTCCAGATTACCTCAACAAATTAACAGCTAGAATGCCAAAGGTCTGCAATGCTGTAATTGCTGCAAATGGAGGATTCTTTGACGAAAGCAAAGCTTGAAGGAAAAAATTATTATTTCAAAAACAAATCATTATTTCTAACCTTGTCAATGTCTTGACTATATTTTCTTTTCATTGTACAACTCATGGTGGTAAATAAAAGTGTGACTTTTCATGGAAAACACAAAATTGTCTGGGTGACCCCAAACTTTTGAACGGTAGTGTATATATATATATATATATATAGGGGTGTAACCGTACCCCTAAAATCACGGTTCAGTTGGTACCTTGGTTTTAAGGCCATGGTTTGGTTCATTTTCGGTACAGTAAGAAAACAAAATGCAAAACATAAAACTGCTTATCATTTGTATGAGCAGGAACAACTGACAAAAAAAAAAAAAAACCTGCAAACTGCAAGCAGTAAATTCTCCAATAAATAAAATGTATACAATAAAATTAATATTTTTTTCAAGAAATGAACAATGCAGACAAGTGCAACAATAGAAGTTTGAATAGTCTGAATTATTCTTTTGTTTTTAGCAAATTAAAGTTCCTTATTGCCTGGCACAGTGTTTTTAAACAGGTTGCCCTGCTATGTTTAGGTTTCTGTGGGAAATTATCTAATTTCACTTGTTAATTGGTCAATAATTTGTCATTGTTGTATATAGGTTCTGAAGGCACCCATGCACAGCAGCAAATTATTTGCAAGTTTTTGGACAGTTAAGAAGTTAAATTAAGTAATGTCCCACAAAAATCTGAACATACCAGGGCACCCTTGAAAAACACAGGCCTAAAGTGCAGCATTAACGGATTTAGCTTTTTCATAAAAGGATCGTATTATTTTCTGACTGAAGTGGGTACAACAAGGAACTTCATACCAGGGCTCAGTTACCTTCCGCATGTGTTTAAAGTTTAAACCCAGTGTTCTTAACAACTGAATATGACCTTAGATCCGCTGCTATTAAAACACCAGTAGCATTTGTTATTGTTCAAAAGCAAAAAAAAAAAAAAAAGGCAGCACACATCAACCTTGACAGTTCAGTTCCCTTTAATTCACCATTTATTTTGGCCAAAGTCAAAAAATCATGTGAACCTTTTGGCCTGTGAGCCATCATCAAAGCATGAATCAAATGGCTTTGTTTGACTTTTATAGCCCGACATAACAGGTGATTGGTTAAAATGGTCACATGACCTGTCACTTCCCTTGATCACAACCCCCCCCCCAAAAAACCCCACATTAAATAAATCATAATGTAAAATAAATGTAAGTGTGTGTGTGTGTGTGTGTGTGTGTGTAAAATAAAATAAAAAAATAAAATGTAAAATAAATAGATTTGAAAAAAGTTTCATAAATGTAAAATAAATAAATTAAAAAATTAAAAAAAAATACCATAAAATGTGAATAGGAGACAAAATGAATGAATCTGACTCAGGTTACAGTTAGAAGGTATACACTAGTACACTTATACTTTAACTCTCTTCTGAAAGGAAACATTTAAAACTAAAATCATTATTCACTCCAGCAGGTGCCATTGTGTTTAGAGCAGAGATCCAAAACATTTCTCTGAGACAACAATTTGGGTAAGTTTTTCCCCCCCCGGTTGGAAGTGTTACATGTTCAAGTCCAACAAAATGGAGACTCGCTGGGGATCCATGTTTGGCCTCATGATAATGCCTGGCCATTGCATAGTCCATATTTCCTATTCGAATGGCTGTTTTGTGATCCAAGATGCGTTGTTTTAATGCTCTCTTTGTCTGTCCAATATATGCTTTTCCACACAGGCATGTAAACACATATCTAACTGCTGCTGTGTTGCAATTTATGAATTGTTTCATGTAAAATTTCTTCCCAGTATGTGGATGAGTAAAGAAATTTACATTAGCATTGTTGCATTGACTGCATCTGCCACATCTGTCAGAAGTGACCTCCGGTAGAGCAGAAGTGGACTCAGTAGCACAGGCAAGACTCAGTGCAAAAATGATTTATTAACAAAAGATAAACGAACAAATAAGAAGCAGCTCATGGGCTGTCAAACACAAAAGGGCCATGGAAGACAAACCCTCACTCAAAAGATAATTTCCAGATGAAGAGGGAACAGGAGGGAACACACGACTTAACACTAACAATGCCACTGTAGCATCATCTCACTTTGGCTCAGCAACAATTATTTTTCTGCTTAAAGACATTTTTGTTTCATCCAGGAATAATGCAAAGAAATGGATTTTCTTCCCCCAGGCCACAGCTGAAATCCCCTTCTTTTGTTAAAACCAGCCTAAGGAATTTCCCCCAATGTCCAGCTTCACTTTTATTGCCCCCATAAAACCTATACAGATCCACGACTCAGTTAATTTCCTTAAACTGTGGACATGCTGGATTTAAACAACTTTAAAGTACATTATTACAAACTCAATTCTAAACCTTCATTCTTTTCAGAACTATGAAAATGCAGATGGACTCTGATGTGTTTGATGTGGAAAATCAATATGTGTGAAATGCATTAATCTGTGATTTTATATATATATGCATGTTGATGTTAAATGAATGTTTATTCCTGCATGTTGATTTAGAAGCACTGCTTATAAGATACACTAAGGTTAGTTTAGTTATACATAAGTTTGTAACAGTACATTCCAATGCATTTAAAACTGTGTATTCCTGTGGACTGATATCATGTGTCACCAGTCTTCATAGAACCCCAGCTTCTTCATCCTATTGGTCTCTCACAGACAAGGCCTGTTATTGGACTAAAGGTTCATCGAGCCCGCCCACGAAGGACGCTCATTGGCTGAGATTCCGGTCAGGCCGGAATCCCGCGAAACTCAACAGAGCTTATAAAAAGGAGAGAGACTCTTTTCCCAGCCTCTTTCTGCTCCGGATTCTCTTTTCGCCTGCTCCCTTCTTTCTGATCTCCTCCATTGTCTACACACAGCAAGGGAGAACAAAGGACCACATGGCGCTTTTCTGAACACAGCAGATAATTTGTTTATGTAACTTTGTATTTTCTTCTTCTCTTAAATGCCTAGGAATTCCTTTTTCTTTGAGCTCAATTCTTAATCGGAGTCAAACTCCAATTCTTAATTTATCACTTTTTGTTAAACTTTCTGTAAACCGCCGTTTGTTTAATTTTAAGGTAAACTTTAATCTTGACTTTATTTTTATAATATTTTTCTTGACCAAGCACCTCCTAAAACTATTTTTATCTAAAGTCCGAAAGTTTCTTTTCTAATTTGAAATCGGATTAGATATCTCTTAATTATTACCGAAGACCTCTTGAAGAAAGACGCAGCTCCCACATAACGTGCAGCTGTAGGATCAACACACAGCTGTCCCACATCACTCTGAAGAGACGTCGGCACCATCTGGCTAAGACCCGTTTCAACTGTGGGTCATGCAGCCCAGAATCCAGCCTCCTTCGACCGCTTGAATCTAAAGGTCGAGCTGTGAACCCTTGAAGTATCTGCTGGCAGATATTTCCCTCACATCCACAAAGTCTTGGGCTGAAAAAGGACGACAGAACTGCCATCACTGAGGATCACGTGAGCTGAAAAAACTTTAATTCATCTGCTGAATTAAACTTGAGGTTCGGTACTAATTTATATATCTAATCAGATGCAAATTAAGAAGCCCTTAACATAACTCTCCTTTTCATTAAAATTCCGTTTTTATTTTCTTAAGATTAATTTAGGACTTTTTCATAATTAGCAAACTTTCTCCATAAATTTGCGTTGTTTTTGATAATCTGTTAACTCAAACTGATAGAAATTCGTTTCTCAGTTTAACTCTGGTTCCGAAAATATTGACATTGTTAATCTATCATTTACAAGATTGATTTTATGATTAATGAAATTATTTCGATGTCTATTAATCATTTTGTTTAATAAATATTTAAAAATGAGAAGTTATTGGGAATTTATTTCATTCTGAGTCTGTTTCAAGCCCAGGTATCGAATTCACGGAAAATTTTTGAGACTGATTATTGATTAATTTATTGAGTGATCAAACAGGTATAAAGTGAAATTAAAGATCAAATTGCTTCTTAAAGATAGAAGCTGGTGCCCCTTACGAGTGTTATTAACTTTTCTGATGTATATGAAATGAGATTTGAGCTCAGATTCCAATACATCAATATAAATTAAATAATTCATACCTGATCATATTTATTATTTATTAATATCCATTTTTACGTTACATATATTGGTACCCCGCGTGAAGGCTTGGTTGAACTTGAAACGACTCAGAAGGAAATTAATACATAAGCTTGTGTGTGATTTTGGTCAATTTTAACTCACAAAAAAAAAAGGTGGTTCAATTGTCTGCAGCCAGTCTATTGTCTGTCTCTGTGTCACGAGGGGGAGGGGGTGAATTCGCCCCCCTGATTACTCCTGATAACTGCTGTGTGTCTGCTGACCAAGGTGGGGGTGAAGACAGTCAGTTCTTAGTTTTTTTTTGTTGTTTAATGCATGCTTAAAAGTGATTACACGCTGAATAATTAAAATAGGCCTGGGAACAAAATAGCGAAGAAATCCTATTTGTTTTCCCCATTATTTCAACATCCCACAGGCGAAGCAAACCCTTAGGGATTTAATTGAATTAACCATTGTATAAACTTGTTGAATAAAGTTTAGGGAGACCAAAGTTTTCCCGCCTTTGGAAAGCAAGGCGTGGTTTTATGGACTGACGCTTGAACTGCATCCACGTGGCACGTGCACGCTCAATCGCGCGCGCGACCGTCAAGCTGTGCATGAAAAAACTGCGCATGAGTAGAGAGCCTTGACTCCTTGCGACGTCATTGGGTTTCCTCTTCTGGAAGTGCAGACGAAAACTGCCTCCATCTTGTGGTGAAACATAGGGACTACAATTTTTATTTAAACTTATAATCTTTAAAGACGATTTATAACCAAATTAAGTCTTCAAAGTAACTTCAAAGCAATTCATATTATTCGGAATAAACTAAATTTAACACTAATCCAAACTTTTATGCCAAGAATAAAAGGAAAAGGACCTGTTGGCTTCTGAAAGTTTTTTCTCAGTGGTGAAACCCCACTAACTGCATAGACACCTATAGCAGGAACATATACAAACACCTCTATTGTATTTAATCACTTATATAACCACATATTATAATCTTTTAAGCTAAAAGCAAACATATTTACACACTTTTAAGCAAAAAGTTGCAAACTTTGAAGCTGTATGTGTGCTTATATTGCTGTTTTTAAATGTGATATGGTGTGATTCCCTTCTCACAGAAACCCAGTTTTAGCTTAAGGATCCTAATGCTGATGTTTACTCAAGAGTAACATTAAAGTAGAATCAGTCCTGTGCATTTTGACAAATTTACAGACTTATTGAATATTTATAATTTTTCTTCTTTCTCAAATTTAGGAAACCACATCAAGCAATTAACACTTAAGAGAAGCTCTAGGTGTTATTTAAACTCATTGTATCATTTCTGATTCATGCTTTCTCTACAGGAAAAGAAAAACACTTAACCAACCAGCATAATTTTCAATTTTTTCCCAGGATTTAAATGAAAAGTCAAAAAGGTGCAAACATTGATTATTCTGTAAATAGGAAATTTATAGATCACAATCAAGAAAGATCACTATTGGCTTCAATCCTAAGAAATCCTTCGACACCAAATATTCAAATAATTCACTTGTTTCTAATTTGTAAATATTTTAAACATTTAATGCTTCAAAGGAAAATAGGCTTTAACAAATAAAACCAAAGGAAAGCCTTAACTTTAAAAGAAAGTGGAAACTTATAATCTTAAATCTTTAAAGCATTTAGCCTCTTTTGCTTTTGGATTTCTTTTGTAAATTAACTCCTCACTTCAAAGTGACATTCTGCAAAATTCCAAAGCTAGTTATTGATGACAAATTCCAATACTAGACTTTGAAAATCAAAGGAAAGAAGTCAATCCACACCATTGAAATTTCAGTTTTGTTTTGCGAAACAAATTCAAACCAATTTCAATTTAACTTTATTTAACAACATAGTTTCAACGAACGAATTATTTGAAGCATCACTACATTTCTAAATAATTTCAAAATTCTATTTCCCATCCTGCAAGCCTACAAGTTGGAACAAATTCTAAAGGAACTTTCAACTATTACGGTTGTAAAATAAATCTCAAGGTTAAACCTAAGAATAATCATCAAGTTGAATTTTTTTTTTAGAAGCTAAATAACAACGGTCAAACATGACGAGTCATCAGACAACCGACCAATTTACCAAACTGGATGACCTTCAAACAACATTGGAAGCATGGACTTCTAATTTAATTTCTAGCTTCACAACACGGGTCAAGGAAACACAGCCCGAAGAATTGGAGCAACTCACTGAAGAACTTGTGAATGAACACACTGAAAAACCACCAGAAGGCAAGGACCTCACCAGTGTGTTAGGTAAGTTTGTGCTAACATTAGTCGCAAGATTAAAGGTAGCCGAGAACGAGCTAGCAAATCAACAAACAACGATCCTATCTCTCCAAGAAGAGAACGAGACCCTGAAAGGAAATTTGGAACAATCTCAAGAGGAGAATGACAAAACTCAAAACCAACTGGATGAAGCATTACAAGATTTGGACTGTGCAGAGTCACAAAAGGAACGGTTGATGCATAACAATGACATGCTTCATCAAGACAACAATGAACTTGAAGATGCCCTTCAAGACACAAAGAAGGAACTCAGAAGAGTTGAAGGTCAACTTGAAAATGTGAAGAAGGATTACAAGGAATGTCAACTGCTCCTAAAGGAAAGACATGAACACCGGGACATCCACCGCGCTCCCTCGCCCGATTCCCGTTTCGAATACGGACGACCGCGTGGACAGCGTGCGTGTGCCCCTTCAGACCGCGACCTTGACAAGATCGCGCGAAATATCACCAAATTTGATCCAGGACCTACGGGTTCACCTGATGCCAAAGTCTATTTACAGGACATTGATTACTACCTGCGTAAGTATCCTGATGCTACAACAGACGATCGCATCTATCTGATTAAACTAACATCTAACAGGTCAGTATCAAAATTCATAGACAGACAGCCGACAAACATCAAAGCAGACTACATGCTGCTCCGCGAAGCCATCGAAAAGGAGTTCTCCGACGACTGCCTACAAGCAGGGCTAACCGCAGCCCTAGCCGTGAAGCAAGGACGCTCAGAGCCAACACAAGCCTACTACCAGAGACTCCTACTTGCATATTTTGGATCTCAGAATACACCAGGGATGGAAGAAGACCACAATTTCAAGACCCTCTTCATCCAAAACCTCCATCCCACTGTGAGTCATTACCTGGGAGTTACAGCTAACCCAAGGTCAAACTCAATAAGTCAGCTGAGAGAGTTTGCACACTATGCGTTCCAAAAACAGCAACAAAGTCGCAACAAGCACGCTGAGCCTGCCACAGTGCTAGCTATTAGCGATGCATCTAATACCTTGAAGTTGGAAGGAGCTCCTCGCTCTACTCCACCTCTTACACCGCGAGTACATCAACAGCCGAAGCATTTTTCCAACCGACCTCACCAAGGTCAAAACCACACCAGGTCCTCTGGATACCACTTTGGACCAACTCTGCGAAAACCTGACTACCGTCGTAGACCATATCCATGGGATAGGTCACGAGAACGCAATACGGACTACCATGATGACAGATACCGATACGAAGACGCGCGTAACCGCGACAAATGGTCTCCATCTCATCACAGAAGCTCAGAAGCAGAGACCTATCACAAACCTTGGAAGGAAGAAGAAACTCCTACATTCAGTAGAGAAGCTATTGAAATTGTCCAACACCTCCTAGCAGAGATTCAAAGCTATAAAGAGAATAAAACTGCTAACATTCTAGCTATATCAGCTGTGCCAACTCAAAACAAGCGTTCCAAACGAAGGAAACGCAAGAAGAAAAGCCCTCATGCAAATGAGGAAGGACCAAAGGACTCAACGCAGTCCAGTGCTGTTATGGCAGCCCAACCACAGGTCACAGACCACTCCTCTAACATGTCGCAACTCTGTGTCGAACCACCAGTTCCACAATTTCTATGCGATCTAAACGAGAGGGGGGTGGCACGGAAATTCTACCTTCCACTGATCCTTGAAGACATGGTGTGTCAGGACGCTGTTTTAGACACCGCTGCTGACATCACGCTCATGTCACACACCCTCTTTGACAAACTACGTGTAGCCGCTAACCGCGCTAACAAACATTTGAAACTGGAACCCTGTTCATTAGCTGTGCGACCATATGCGCTTACTAAAACAACCCTGTTGGGCGTATCACTACTAAACATGTCCATTGGACCCATGACCTTGACACATCCGGTCTACGTGTCCAAACTTGACGCCATTCCATTACTTGTTGGCAAAGACCTACTGAACCGTTTTGAGCCACTGATTGATTTCAAGAACCTCAAACTATGGGCTCAAACGCAACACCCTCACCCATTTGACCCAACAAGAACAACTGAATCACAGTGCTTTGTTCTGAACACTTTGGACACCCCAAGTCTCACACAACTAGCACTGATGGAACAACTGCAACCGAGTGAAAGCGACCGCCAAGACCAAGGTGAGTACTGTCCACGAGAAGTCAAAAGTCACCTTCAAATACAAGGTCAAGCCAAACACCAAATGATCTTGAAAACTCAATGGCCGAGCAGAAAACCCCAAATGGCCCTCTTGAAACCCTCGATACCCATGATTCAATGGTGGTATCACATTTTGAAACCCACCCACCCACCCATGAGGCCTGCATGGTCACAAGAGCCCCACCAACCAGCTCTCTAGACCCTCTAAAACCTCAACTTTTTGCAACAACGAACCCAACTTTTGCAAACGCAAGGCGCACAGTCACTCAACCGTGCAACCAAATGATCCATAAAACCGTCAAACACCGGTTGGATAAAACGGTACATGCGCTACCCGCATCTAAACCCTATGACATACCAAAACTGATACCACTTCATGCGACACAATCTTATCTGCAGCTATGCAATGGCACTCCTGTTCATGCTTCCGATGAACCATCATCGCCACTGCTCAGAGTTCCTCGAAACCAGAGGGGGGTGATGACTGCCAATGCCTGTAACATTCCAGCTACAGAACACAAAAGCGTCAAAACGACATACAAAGCTCCCAAGGCTGTATTTCAAAACCATTCGGACCGAGTCGCTAAACAACAGAAAGCGTACAACGATCAAAAACTCTTGCAGGACAAACTGCGAAGGGGGGACAAGATCTTCCACCCCACGTTTGTACCGCAAACACCTGAAATAAATTCACAGGAAAGGAAAATCACTCCTAAATTCCTACCCGAGTGGATGAATCCACACATTGTCAACAACAAACTTTGGCCACTCAAGAGCCAAATCCAGGACCCCATTTTCAAATGGGCTCACCAAAATCAGTGTAACCTTTACCAAAACCCCATGGGACTTGTCGGTTACAACACTGTCAAAGTAAGTCCATAAATAAGATTAAAATCAAACCTACATCTGAGAAATAACTGTAGCTAACTACTAGCCTCAGGTACACTCAGTCAAATTTCTCCAATCAGTTAACTGCATCAAAACTTCCAGAAAGGAAAGGGTATATTAAAACCAAATTAGCCCTTAAACTAATTTCAAAGACCTCTGTAAAATCTAATAAACTTCAATCAACTTACTATTACCAAATAGTATACACAAGACATTCAACACCATTAGCTTGAGCTAACAATCTTAAAACTCCCATCAAAGGTGAAAAACAAGCACAAGGTTTAGAGTTCAATCTCTTAAGCTCTATTCTGTAATTTCCCAGTTTTGGGATCAATAAAGTACATCCATCTAAAAGAAATCATTCCACCTCTAAGAGGAATTTTCATTTGCCAACCAGGTATCTAAAGAAAGATCAACAAGAAGATTAAGATCCAAAACCACTCACTTTTGTTTGCCAAGATGATGGCCCTCCTGTTTATCAGTTTAGCCATCTGCCTAGCAATCACACCCACTGTTACCCAGTCAGAATTGGGCCAAGCCAAAACAAAAGGTCAAAGATCCTCGGATGGATTCTTAATAACAGCCTCATCGTTAGAGCCTCTAGTTAACCTTAGCATGCCCACTGTTAACTCGGTCAACACCGCTAAACCGAAACGCCAGGTTGTCAAACCACAAATGGTTACCAAAATCTTACAAGACACTGTGTTGGTTTTGAATGCTTGCTCCGAAGCTTCAATCAAACTCAACAAGGTCTTGAACTCTTTGCTCTTTGTGTTAAAGGTTGACTATACTCACACACAGCCAATGTCTATGTTACCCTCAGAAGTAGCTAGAAACATTAGCTTTTCAGTTAACGCTTTAGCAATGAATATGCTTTCTCATCATATCCTTTTTGCCGTAAATCCAAATTTACTTCTCATTGCCATCCAAAGAATGATAACGACATGCTATGCCCACTCAGTTTTTCTGAACAAAAGCCTCAAACACCCTATGATTTGGACATCTATGGAACCATGGTTTAGTCTAACTAAACAAATTCAATTTGAACCTCCTTGAGTCACCTCAATATTGATTAGTCTGAATCTACCTCAAATATGAAAGAATTTTATTTTTGCTTTTGACTAAGATTTTGTGATACATGCATGTGTATATACAAATAATCCTTTATACTTTATTTAGATTTTATGCACATTTAAACTGTTTTTGAAATTTTTACTAGATATTTTTTTCAGCAAACCCAAAACATTTATATCAAGTATGTCAAAACCCACATACTTCTAGTTCACTTTTTTTTTTTTTTGTACCCAGAATTTTTAAGTCTTTACAGGCTTATACAGAACTTTAGTATATCCTAGACAATTATGCAATGTTTATATTTGGTCACGCCAAAATTATTTTTTCGAAATTTCCAGAAGTTTTTCAGAAAACCAAATTTAAGGACCTACACTTTGGAATAGATACTGTTTACAAGCTTAAGACTTACCGACATCAGAACTTTAGTTCAGCATTTGGATCAAGCCTCGCCAAATTGGGATTTGATGCCTAGGATTGCTATCAACGCTGAATCAACGTCACCATTGATACCAGAGGGGGGACTGTAGCATCATCTCACTTTGGCTCAGCAACAATTATTTTTCTGCTTAAAGACATTTTTGTTTCATCCAGGAATAATGCAAAGAAATGGATTTTCTTCCCCCAGGCCACAGCTGAAATCCCCTTCTTTTGTTAAAACCAGCCTAAGGAATTTCCCCCAATGTCCAGCTTCACTTTTATTGCCCCCATAAAACCTATACAGATCCACGACTCAGTTAATTTCCTTAAACTGTGGACATGCTGGATTTAAACAACTTTAAAGTACATTATTACAAACTCAATTCTAAACCTTCATTCTTTTCAGAACTATGAAAATGCAGATGGACTCTGATGTGTTTGATGTGGAAAATCAATATGTGTGAAATGCATTAATCTGTGATTTTATATATATATGCATGTTGATGTTAAATGAATGTTTATTCCTGCATGTTGATTTAGAAGCACTGCTTATAAGATACACTAAGGTTAGTTTAGTTATACATAAGTTTGTAACAGTACATTCCAATGCATTTAAAACTGTGTATTCCTGTGGACTGATATCATGTGTCACCAGTCTTCATAGAACCCCAGCTTCTTCATCCTATTGGTCTCTCACAGACAAGGCCTGTTATTGGACTAAAGGTTCATCGAGCCCGCCCACGAAGGACGCTCATTGGCTGAGATTCCGGTCAGGCCGGAATCCCGCGAAACTCAACAGAGCTTATAAAAAGGAGAGAGACTCTTTTCCCAGCCTCTTTCTGCTCCGGATTCTCTTTTCACCTGCTCCCTTCTTTCTGATCTCCTCCATTGTCTACACACAGCAAGGGAGAACAAAGGACCACATGGCGCTTTTCTGAACACAGCAGATAATTTGTTTATGTAACTTTGTATTTTCTTCTTCTCTTAAATGCCTAGGAATTCCTTTTTCTTTGAGCTCAATTCTTAATCGGAGTCAAACTCCAATTCTTAATTTATCACTTTTTGTTAAACTTTCTGTAAACCGCCGTTTGTTTAATTTTAAGGTAAACTTTAATCTTGACTTTATTTTTATAATATTTTTCTTGACCAAGCACCTCTCAAAACTATTTTTATCTAAAGTCCGAAAGTTTCTTTTCTAATTTGAAATCGGATTAGATATCTCTTAATTATTACCGAAGACCTCTTGAAGAAAGACGCAGCTCCCACATAACGTGCAGCTGTAGGATCAACACACAGCTGTCCCACATCACTCTGAAGAGACGTCGGCACCATCTGGCTAAGACCCGTTTCAACTGTGGGTCATGCAGCCCAGAATCCAGCCTCCTTCGACCGCTTGAATCTAAAGGTCGAGCTATGAACCCTTGAAGTATCTGCTGGCAGATATTTCCCTCACATCCACAAAGTCTTGGGCTGAAAAAGGACGACAGAACTGCCATCACTGAGGATCACGTGAGCTGAAAAAACTTTAATTCATCTGCTGAATTAAACTTGAGGTTCGGTACTAATTTATATATCTAATCAGATGCAAATTAAGAAGCCCTTAACATAACTCTCCTTTTCATTAAAATTCCGTTTTTATTTTCTTAAGATTAATTTAGGACTTTTTCATAATTAGCAAACTTTCTCCATAAATTTGCGTTGTTTTTGATAATCTGTTAACTCAAACTGATAGAAATTCGTTTCTCAGTTTAACCCTGGTTCCGAAAATATTGACATTGTTAATCTATCATTTACAAGATTGATTTTATGATTAATGAAATTATTTCGATGTCTATTAATCATTTTGTTTAATAAATATTTAAAAATGAGAAGTTGTTGGGAATTTATTTCATTCTGAGTCTGTTTCAAGCCCAGGTATCGAATTCACGGAAAATTTTTGAGACTGATTATTGATTAATTTATTGAGTGATCAAACAGGTATAAAGTGAAATTAAAGATCAAATTGCTTCTTAAAGATAGAAGCTGGTGCCCCTTACGAGTGTTATTAACTTTTCTGATGTATATGAAATGAGATTTGAGCTCAGATTCCAATACATCAATATAAATTAAATAATTCATACCTGATCATATTTATTATTTATTAATATCCATTTTTACGTTACACCACAGAGAGGAAAACAAAGGCAAGGCTATAAATAGGGTCATGGGAATTAACTAAACAACAGATAGCTTGGAATAATCAAGGCCTGAGCAGAGTACACATGAGGGAGAGTGGCTATGGGTACGGAAAACATAAGGATCAGGAATAATAGGTAAACAGATACACACAGAGACCCAGGACCAAACAGGGGATGACACAGTAGACAATGACAAGGGACCCAGGGGAACACAGTAAGCAACAAAAGCAAATAGTAAATCACAAATAATTACAATAACCAAATTAGGGGAGCACAGAGAAGATATAAATGAACATAAAGCATGGACAAGGTCAGAGGGCCAAAGCCCAGATCATAACAGTACCCCCCCCTCCCCAAGGGGTAGATTCCAGATGCCCCTACGAAAGGGAAAACAGGGAAACCGCAAGATGGGCGGGAGGAGGGGGCAAGGCACGGTGGGACAAAAAACAAACAAAATAAAAACAGAATCTTCACATAATAAACCCAAAGAAGAAAATAAATGTCCATCAGGTAGTTGGCCAAGGTCCCATGACCACAAGCAGGAGGAGCATGACGCATCTGGTGGCCTACCAATGTTCATGGCCCACCAGGCGGGGGAACAGAGTACGTCAGGTGGCCTACCAAACTCCAAGGGCCATCAGATGGGTAAACACGGTGCATTGGGCAGCCTGCCACAGTCCATAAGGGGTGTAAAGCTCAGAAGTCTTTTGCACAGATAATAACAACACAGAGGCTTTAAACTCAAGAGATAATGACATGAAAACTTTATCCTCTGAAACTTTAAACTCTGGAGAAGACAACAAGGAAATCCTGCACTCAGGAGATGATAACATGGAAATTTTGCGTTCAGCAGATGATAAAATGGAAATTTTGCATTCAGGAGATGATGGCAACATAGAAATCTCACACTCAGGAGATGAGAACATAGATCCTTTACACTCAGAAGATGACAACATAGAATCTACTGACTCCGGAGATGGCAAGAAGGAATCTTTAAACTGAGGAAGTGTCAACAAGGAATCCTTAAACTGAGGAGGTGTCAACATGGTACCTTTAACCTCAGGAGGTAACACAGAACCTATAACCTCAGGAGGTGACAATATGGGACCCTTAATTTCAGAAGGTGTCAACATGAATTTTTTTACCTCGGGCGGTAACATGGAACCTTTAACTTCAGGGGGTGATAATATAAACACTTTGAGCTCAGGAGAATATAATATGAAGCCCATAAACTCAAGAGATGATAACATGGAAACCTTAAACCTAGGAGATGATAACAAAGAACCTTTAACCTCAGAGGGTGTCAACCTGGAACCTTTAACCTCAGAAGGTGTCAACATGGACACTTTAAATGCAGAAGGTGAAAATATAGTACCCTTAAACTCAGGAGATAGTGACAACACAGACACTTTAACCCCAGGAGAAAATGACAACACAGGTGTTTTAAGCTCAGGAGAAAACAACATGGGATTTTCTTTCTCTAGAGATAACACAGAAGTTTTAAGCCCGGGAGATAACATAGGTTCCTTCTGCTCAAAGGAAAACAACATGGGGGATTTTAAACTGAAGTGATGACATTGGGGCTCTTTGCTCTGGAGACCACAAAGGAGCCTGTTGACCTGGAGACCACAAAGGAACTGTTTGCTCAGGAGACAAGAACATGGGAATTTTTCAGCTTAGAGGAAAACATTGCAGCTTCTTCCCCTTGACATAATAACTGAGAATTTTTTAGTTCAGAATACAACAACTGAAGGGTCTTTTGTGCTGGAGAAAAACACATAGAAGCTTTGAGCTCAGTTGATGACAACAGTGGAGCTTCTTGCACAGAAAATAACATAACGATCTTTTGCTCTAGAGGTAACAACATAGAAGTTTCTTGCTCTAAAGACAGTACTTGAGAGGCCTTCGGCGCAGGGACTAACAGCAACCGAGGAGCGGCAACCCCAGGTGGCGAAGGTGGACCGGACTGCTCAATCTCTTTGGTGATGGGTGGAAGTCCTATGACCTCTGGGATGATGGGTAGAGGTCCCATGACCTCTGGGATGATGGGTGGAGGTCGATGATGATGGAGCGGCATGCTCCGATGACAGCAGTGATGGAGCGGCATGCGCCGATGATAGCGATGATGGAGCGTGGTCCTCCTGCAGCTCCATCCTTGACACGGCCACCTTGGTCGATGGAGGGAAGCGGGAGATCAGTGAGGTGACACCACAGTCATTAGCAGCAGAGACTGGTAGGGAGTGTGCTTGGGTCCCCCCACCAGAAGCTAGACAAGTCTTTTCCAAAATAATGGTAGAATATAAACAAATAGGTACTTGCCTTAACTCCTGGTCTCCTGCTGCAAAGGTGACAACCTCAGGATATACTGGGATAAGGAGGATAAGGACCTGTACTTATATAGCACTTTTCTAGTCTCAAAGACCATTCAAAGCACTTCACTTGTACTAACCTTCTATTCTAAGGGCCTATAGGAGACATATCTATGGACAATTTTAGAACAACCAATTAACCTAACATGCATGTCTTTGGATTGTGGGAGGAAACCGGAGCCCCCGGAATAAACCCATGCAGCACAGGGAGAACTTGCAAACTCCACACAGAAAGATTCCTACCCCTGCTAGCCTGGGGATTCGAACCTAGAACCTTCTAGCTGTAAGGCAACAGTGCTAACCACTGCACCACCATGCTGCCCTGCAGGAGAGATGGCCAGTAGAGCTGGTACTGGAGCTGAGAGGTGCCGTGGCGCAGGTATTGGAGCTGAGGAATGATGAGGAGCCGGCACTCGAGCTGGGGGGTGACAAGGACTCGGCACAGGTGGGGGCTTTGGAGCTGGAGCAGCACGAGATGGTGTGGTTGAGAGAGGCACCGGAGCCCTGGGATGTTTTGTCGTTGCCGCAGGCTGCAGCGCAGATGGTGAGTGCTCCTCCTGCCTTTGGAGTGGTTGTGGGGCTGGAGAGGCTGGCGCAGGAGCTGGGGAGTGCACCTTGGGGAGAAACAGGGAGACCAGCGATGGTGACAGCACACACACAGGAGTAACAGCAGAAACAGGTGGTGGGAGCTCAGCAGTAGAAGGGGGCTGCTGCTGAGGCCCCTCACCAAGAATGAGGTTTGACATATTGCTAGTTGGTAAAAAGAAATGCACTTGCCTGTTCCGCTTTTCTGCTGTTGCTGCTGTCACTGCTGGAGATGAGCCCAGAGTGGAGGTGGTGAATGCTGATGGGGCAGTGGGCGCGGGCACCCGCGCAGCAGATGTGGAAGCCGGTACTGCAGGTGGAGGTTGACGTGGAGCCGGCATTACTGCTGTCATGGGGGCAGATGCTGGAGAGCCTCAAGGCAAGGAGATGCTGAAGATGTCTGAGCAAGGGGACACTGTCTCGTCAGCACAGGCTCCGGGCTTTTCACCAGTCTGTGAAGCGAATTTAGCGAGTCAGACAATAAGGTGAACAGTCCACTCAGACCAGGGTAGTCCCACAAACTGGGGTAATCCCCAATCACTCTGGCTGTAGCATCCAGGAACCTCATGTCTCGCTCAGGAGTGAGGGATGACCAGGCATCCGCGATTAGCCCCTCGATCAACTGAGCCGCCCAACATTCAACCTTGTCCAACCCAAGCACCTGTAGTCCGTGACCGCTGAGTCCATTTTTGGTGGTGTCATTCTGTTAGAAGCGGCCTCTGGTAGAGCAGGAGATGTAGACTCGGGAGTGCAGGCAGGACTCAGTGCAATAATGATTTATTAACAAAATATAAATGAACAAATAAGAAGCAGCTCAGGCGCTATCAAACACAAAAGGGCCATGGAAGGCAAACACTCACTCAAAAGATAATTTTCAGATGAAGAGGGAACCGGTGGGAACACACGACTTAACGTTAATGACGCCACAGAGTGGAAAAGAAAGGCAAGGCTATACATAGGGTCATGGGAATTAACTAAACAACAGACAGCTGGGAATAGTCAAGGCCTGAACAGAGCACACATGAGGAAGAGTGGCTGTGGGTACAGAAAACATGAGGAGCAGGAACAATAGGTAAACAAATACACACAGAGACCCAGGACCAAACAGTGGATGACACCGAAGACAATGACAAGGGACCCAAGGGAACACAGAGGGCAACAAAAGTAAACGATAAATCACAAATAATTACAATAACCAAATCAGGGGAGCAAAAAGAAGACACAAATGAACATAAAGCGTGGGCAAGGTCAGAGGGCCAAAGCTCAGATCATAACGACATTGAAAGTTACCTTGTGAGTTAAGTCAAGTATGGCTAAACTTATATTGAAAAGTCTGAATAAAATTGTCTCAAATTGTTGTTGCGCTTTGAAATGACAAAAGAGGAGGTGTTTTGATGTATTATCTCAATGTTGGTTCTGTTCCCAAGATGTGCCAATGTTTGTAGACAATATTCCTCAATTTTTCCAAAAATTGAGGTTGCTAGGTTACCCAAATTGTCTCAGTTTTTGGAAAAACATTGGCACATCTTGGGAACAGAACCAACACTGAGAGGATTCATCAAAACACCCCCTCTTTTATCATTTCAAAGAGCACCAACAATTGGAAACGATCTTACTCAGACTTTTCAACATAAGTCGAGCCATACTTGGCTTCACTCACAAGGTAACATTCGATGTGGCAGATGCAGTCAATGCAACAATACTACTAATATAAAATTCTTTACTCATCCACTTACTGGGAAGAAATCTTACTTTAAGCAATTCATAAATTGCAACACAACATCAGTTATGTATGTGTTTAGATGCCTGTGTGGAAAAGCATATATTGGACAGACAAAGACAGAATTAAAACAACGCAACTCGGAACACAAAACAGCCATTCGAATAGGAAATATGGAATATGCAATGGCCAGGCATTATCATGAGGCCAAACATTTATCCCCAGCGAGTCTCCATTTTGTTGGACTTGAACATGTAACACTTCCAACCGGGGAGGGGGGGCAACTTACCCAAATTGTTGTCTCAAAGAGAGATGCTTTGGATCTCTGCTTTAAATACAATGGCACCTGCTGGACTGAATGATGACTTTAGTTTTAAATGTTTCCTGTGAGAACAGATATAGTTAAAGTATAAGTGTACTAGTGTATACCTTCTAACTGTAACCTGAGACAGATTTATTCAATTTGTCTCCTAGTCACATTTTATGGTATTTTGTATATACTGTATGTTTTTATATGTTTTATTTATTTTACATTTAGTTAACTTTTTATTTTATTTTTTATTTTAATTTGTTTTACTTTTTTTCATTTTTAAAAAAAAATATTTTATATTTTTATTTATTTAACAAGCTTTTTTGTGACCTGGGGACGTGAAAGGTCATGTGACCATTTTAACCAATCACCTGTTGTATCAGGAAATAAAAGTCAAACAAAGCCATTTTGATTCATGCTCTGATGAAGGCTAACAGGCTGAAATGTTTGCATGATTTTTTGACTTCGGCCAAAATAAATGGTGAATTAAAAGGAACTGAACTGTCAAGGTTGGTGTGTGCTGCCTTCTTTTGCTTTTGAACTGGCTTTGCACCATGAATCTGGCTAGGTAAACCCCTCCTTACAAAGAAGTCAAGGCATTTGTTATTGCTTTGGCTCAATCTGAAAAGGCCTGGAGAGGCTGTCTAAATGCCGCTGAGAGCTTTGCTTGCACCGTGCTAGTTTTTTGTTTGTTTTTTTTTTGTGCTGCACTGATTTTCACGTTCGCGTGATGTCGTTTCCAATGAGTTAACAAGTTTGACATATTGCCAAAAGCAAATCCAATGCTATTTTCATTGTATTCACTTGCCTTTGTCCATCAACATATTTCACTGGAAAGCTGAAGTGTTCCCAGACAAGAGACTCGTGAAGAGGGTCTTCAAGCTCTGGCTTCTCTGTAGTATTACAGCCAGCCATGACGCTCGCTGCTGGGCTGCACCATTTGTTTACATATACTGCTAATAGCGCAAGGCAGTTACACTTCCTGTCCGTCACTCAGTATGGTCCGTATGGAACCACAGTATGCCTCTGTACTGTGCCGAAGGGGCCGTACCAAAAAATTTGAATACAGGTACCGGTACACCCCTAATATACGTATATACAGTGGTGTGAAAAGTGTTTGCCCCCTTCCTGAGTTCTTTGTATGTTCCTGTGTTCCTGTTCCTGAGTTTTTTGTATGTTTGTCACACTTAAATGTTTCAGATCATCAAACAACTTTAAATATTAGGCAAAGATAACACAAATAAACACAAAATGCAGTTTTTAAATGAAGGTGTTTATTTATAGAAAAATCTATATTATTATTATATTATTATTATTATTATGTTTTTCCATGACTTTCCTATGTCATGTATGATGTTTATATGTGCATTTCATGTAGAATAAGTTCATATATTCCTTATATTATTCTTTCATGTCTGATATATTTTTTTTTTTTGGTGTGTTTCTGTGAGCAGTTATTCTCTATCTGTGGCCTTAAGTGGATGTGTGTGTGTGTGAGTGTTAAAGAATGTAGGTCAGCAGAGACATATAAGACAACCTAGGCTTGTTTTATTGACCTGCTCTGCTAAGTTTCTTTGACCAGGAATGTGCTATAGAATAGATTTAGAGACACTTAGACTGTCTTCAAGAGATGTTTCCAAGATGCCAAGGACGTCTTCCCCTTTGTTTATCTATCCTGAAGGGCTATAAATACCAGACTCAGAAAATGTATGGTCAGAGATTCGGTGTGTGGACTGAAGGCCATGCTCATGTAATCTCTCCCCCAGTGGCCATGGGGTAAATAAATAAACTTACATTCAAATATGCCGCCTGATTTTTGACTCAGAATGATTATGCTGAAAATTATTCTATCATTTGGCACCCAAAAAGGGACTTGATAGCGCCGTCCTTCCGGCTCCTCTGCCCAATTTCAGTGAGTGCACAGCTGACGGAAGACCTTCCAGGCTGAGTACAAGGCTCAGTGTTACTGCAGTGAGGGCATTTCAGAACCGAGGCACTGAAATGGACTGGGTGATGGGTCCAAGAACCCTAAAGGCAGCTTGGGTGTGAGTACATTTATCTGTTGCGTAAAAAGTTGTGTTCCCTGGGATGAGAGATTCCCCGAGGGTATAATGTTGGGTTTGTTCCCTGGGATGAGAGAGTTCCCAAGGGTAAAATATTGTCCTAAGCAGCTTGACACCGCAAAGTCTGGTTATGTTTCTGCTCGCCTTTTTGGTCTGGAGCAGTTCAGGTTTTGGCAAGGTGAATGCTAAGATGTGTTGTCCACGTGGGATCAGTGCAAGAGACTCCAATATTGTCGCAAAGTGAGCACTGATGTATTAATCTGTGCGAGATTCTTCAATAATATTGCAGTGAGCCCTGATGTAATTGGTGCAAGAGACTCCATTAATATTGCAGTGAGTATTGATTTACGAATTGGTGCAAGATTCTCCGATTTAACTGCAGTGAGCACTGATTAAAGTGACTGGTGAAAGGAGGGTTAACCTTTAAGTAATAGCGCTGGTTTAAAAATAACTGCAGTTTTGTTTGTCTGTCTGGTTGTTCTGTGTTATACAGTTTGTCCTGGTGAGACCGCAGAGGCGGAAGTACAAGTGCCGTGATGGTTGGTAGCCATGTTTGTCCATTGTTTTTCTGATTATTGTGGAGTGTAAAGGGACAGTGTTGTGATTATTGGTTCACGGGTGATAATGAAAATTGTGTGAGCTTACAATTAACACTTTTGAGTAAGAAATTGAATTGTGTTCTCAGAGTGGTAGGCAAAAAGTTAACATGAGAACGTGAAGTTGCCAGATTTGTTTCTGCAAGTACTTTGGGAGTGTTGTTTTTTTTTTTTTTTTAACTTTTGGTTTCCATTTCAAGCTTGTTTTACTAGCTGTTTGTGTGTGTGAGCAGCTGCCCAAAAGTGACCTTGGAGAGATAAAGGGAGAGAGCTGCATGTGTGTATGTGTGGGCCCTTGTGTCTGACAGTGAGTGAGTGAGAAGGGAAAAATATATATATGGGTATTTTTGCAAAGCTTAGGAGTTTTTACAGTTTCTTTTTGTGGGTTTTGAATCTAATGTTGTGTAACTGATAAATATTCTCATATTTTTAAAGCCAACATTTTAAGTTACCAGATTTTTTTCCTTATTTTATTTATTTATTTATTTATTTATTTATTTACTTTTATTTTTTGGGACACTTGAGGGCAGATGAACAACATTGGGCTATTTTTATTCATTTTTTTTTAAGTATCAGAGTAATTTTTATTAACTCAGTTGCATTATCTCCCTGACCGAGGGATAACAGGGAACTTTACAGGGAAAAAGGACGACGGACTAAGGGTCTGACATGGTTCCTCCTTCCCCTGCTCCTCACTCTTCTGCTGTCCAGCCATGACTCTGCCTCAGGAGCCCAGTGAATGACGTCGCCTCACCCCTGCTCACCGCACTCCTCCCATCAACAACCAAGCCATGTTGGATAGCCAATAAGTTAAGTAAAAGTGCTAATTACTGCAACCATCATCAGTATGACAAATTAAACTGGTGATTATGGAATAATGCTGTCACTAAACAATGCCCAATGTCTGAAAGCTTTAAATATGGCTTAAATGACATGATTTTAAGCACAGAACAAGGTGATAATGACAATGTTTGTGCATGTGATTTACCTGAGGCTGTTAAATATCAGAGGTTTTAATGCTTCTGTGTCATATTATTGTTCTTTTAGACATAGTAAGGTCACTCTTAAGGAATTACTATGTGATTATTAAAGTTTTAATCCTTTTACTGTTCATGACAATACACCAAAGCTCTGAAGGATTATAGGATTTAGAAGAGGGAAAACAACAAAAAAACAAAACAATTAGAACATCAATATGGAATTATTTACATGTATCTTATTTTGGCCTTTGGTCTCAGAAGTTTTGGGTGACTGAGTTACAACGTGTTGACAGAGCTGCATGTTTGGACTCATGCTGTAAATTTTTCCTGTGTGATAACACTCCTGGAGACAGAATGGCTCAAGGAGACAGATAATAAATGCCCACTGTGACCAAATGGAATGAGGGAAAAAAGGAAAAGAGGACCAGTTGGTTGGTTTGCTGTCTTGTCAGTTTAAAGGAATGACAGACTATGTGAAAGTAGACCATTGTGGTTTATATTAATCATATATTCCATACCTACATATGTATAGACATATTAGAATGTTTAGTGATTACATATGTGCAATGACCTCACGCCTCAGAACAGGACAAGAGGTCTCGACCGCCAGCGAAGATCAAAGAGCATACGGAGTCGCAGCGGTGGAGACCAGATCGATCTCCCTGACTACCCAGGGTCAGGTGGAGGAGACAGAGGACAATGGAGGAGATCGATCTCCCTGACCACCCAGGGTCAGGTGGAGGAGACGGAAGACAAAGGAGGGGGGATTAAGTTAATGCGGGATGTCAGCTTTGATATGCAATGTCTTTTTTTGTTGTGTGTAGGTATAAGTATGAAGGTCTGAATGTGTTCGACCTCTTATTCTGCTTCTGCACTGAGATGAGACTTGTTAGAGGAGCGAAGCTGATATTAAACTTTGGTTTATAAATCACATCGCCTTGTTATTCCAAGCTCCTCTACAACCATCACTTTTTCTGTCTTACTATTTATATGGGTATGCTTGAGTAAAAAGAACTATCTTATTTTTCTTTAATGATTAAAATATCAAAGAACACAAAGATGTTCCTTTTGATGGGTTTTTGGATTAAGTAATGAAAAGAAAACAAGTTCATGTTAATCCTTGAGTACTATAATGCTTAAAACTTTATCTAGAGAAGGAAGTCAGAAAGTTTTAGTCTGAGTCTCCTATTTAAAACAATATACAGTCTTTGAAATTTTTCCCTTTAATGAAATGAAATACGCTTAAGGGCTTCGTACAAGGTGGGAAGTACCTTGTGGAATTTAACCCCGCAAATTTCATTAATCAATCCTTTAATACTTATCCAGTCACATTGACAGCAGTCTAAGCAGACAAGACAGACTGCTGCCCAGCTGACTTATCACTATTCAATTCAATTCAACTTTATTTATATAGCGCCATTTCACAACAACAGTCATCTCATAGCACCATCAACTGTAGGCGGAACCCCCACAGTTGCAGAAAGACCCCAGCAATCAGGCGATCCCCTGTGAGCAAGCACTTGGCGACAGTGGAGAGGAAAAACTCCCTTTTAACAGGAAGAAACCTCCAGCAGTACCAGGCTCAGGGAGGGGCAGTCATCTGCTGCGACTGGCTGGGGGGTGAGGGGATAGAGAAGAAGAAAAGAACAGACATGTAGAGAGCAAACAGCACGATGGGGACTCAATCTATGGGAGAGAACAAACAGATGTTAATGACCAGCAAAAAAAATATTTCATTGAGAGTGAGGAAAGGAGTGAGGCCCAGTGCATTACTGGAGGTCCCCCGGCTGACTAAACCTATTAGCAGCATAACTAAGGGAGGGTTCAGAAACACATGATCCCTCCCTAATTGTAGGCTATATCAAAAAGGTAGGTTTTAGCCCTATTCTTAAAAACAGAGATCGAGTCTGACTCCCGAATCCAGATTGGCAGCTGGTTCCACAGGAGAGGAGCTTGATAACTGAAGGCTCTGCCTCCCATTGTACTTTTGGAGATTCTAGGTATTACAAGTAATCCTGCATTTTGGGAGCGTAGTGCTCTGTTAGGATAATACGGTAGTATCAGATCTTTTAAATAAAAAGGAGCCTGATTGTTTAGAGCTTTGTAAGTAAGAAGAAGGATTTTAAACTTAATTCTAAACTCTATGGGAAGCCAATGAAGGGAGGCCAGAACCGGAGAGATATGATCTCTCTTTCTAGTACCTGTTAAAACTCTTGCTGCAGCATTTTGGATCAGCTGAAGACTTTTTAAAGATGTTTTAGGACAGCCTGATAATAAAGAATTACAATAATCTAATCACGAGCTAACAAAAGCGTGGATCAGTTTCTCAGCATCACTCTGAGACAAGATGCTCCTAATCTTGGCAATATTACGCAAATGATAGAAGGCAGTCTTAGAAACAAATTATGACCTCAACAAACTATGACCTCTTCGACAAGATAACTAGGAAGAGTTCAAAAGATTTAGCATGAGGAAAGAACAGATCTCTCCCACTCCAGCAAAAAGTTTACAAAATGAGCTTAGGTCATTTTTTTCTAAATGTACAGGGGAAAAAAAACAAAAAGTGAATCCAGGTACATCTGTTTGGCCCCCCTTGCTCTTATCTGCTTAGTGTCTGTGTGTGTGTGTGTGTGTGTAGAAGCTGCTAGGGGGAGGGGTCATAGACCACTGCTCCCTGCTCCACTGACCAGATTGTTTGTTTTAAAAAAAGGAAAAAGCCTGCTATAACTCCAGTAAAGCATTATTATGAGCAGAATTAATTAAAATAGGCCTTAAAATATGGATCACAATATCAGATCCCTCTTTTGTTAATTCAACTTGTTGGCGATGTTTTATTCAATAGTGGTCTTAAAGTAATGCTAACCTGTGCATATTGGTAAAAGATTAAGTGATTCACTGAATATTTAGCAAAAAGTTGTTTTTGTAATTACAAAAGAACAAAAAACAGCGCAGGCTGTTCCTGCTGAGGAGACTCAGGTCTTTTGGTGTACAAGGGGCGCTGCTGAAGTCATTCTATGACACGGTGGTGGCATCAGCCATCACTTTTGGAGTGGTCTGCTGGGGCAGTGGCATTACTGCAGCCGATAGGAAGAGACTGAACAAACTGATTAAGAAAGCTAGCTCTGTCCTGGGGCAGCGCCTTGATCCGATGGAGGAGATAGGAGAGAGAAGGATGGTGGCTAAACTGTCATCTCTGCTGGAGTCCGAGTTCCACCCTATGCAGGACATACTGGATGCACTGAGGAGCTCATTTAGCAGCAGACTACATCATCCCAGGTGCACAACCGAGAGGTTTCGTAGGTCCTTCCTACCAACGGCTGTCAGACTGTACAACCTAAGCAGGGCTGCTCGCAGAGATAGCAAAAAGACGTAACAAACTAATAGTTTTTTTTTTTAATGCAAAAGATGCAATAGACTTACACAATGGTCCTCTCCGGCATACAACTAGGAACATACCGGTCGCTATGGAGGGTGAGAATATGTATGGGCACATAATCATACCATGTAGGATAACTAAGTAGACGGTTATGCTGTTTCATCCCACCTAGCAACAATGCTCTGCACTGTGTGTGTTTATATATTTACATATTTATTCCATCTAGCTACAATGCTCAGCACTGGGTGTGTTTATATTTATATATCTATATATTTATTCCATCTAGCTACAATGCTCCGCACTGTGTTTTTATACTGTATATCTACATATTATTCCATCTAGCTACAATGCTCTGCACTGTGTGTTCATATATTCATATATTTATTCCATCCAGCTACAATGCTCTGCACTGTGTGTCTCTGTGTGTGTGTGTATATATATATATCTTATAGTAATATGTACATATGTATATTAGCTGCTCTTGCTTGCTTGTTTTTTTTTCTTGCCTTCTGATTGTTGCTCTGAGTGTTGCTATCCCTGTGCTGTTGCAATCCTGGAATTTCCCCATTGTGGGACTAATAAAGGCTTATCTTATCTTATCTTAAAATCACATTGTTCAATTGATAGAAGCTTTAGGTGTTATTTTAAATTCATTGTGTTGTTCTGGGTTCATGTTCATGTTTTTTTTTGTTTTTTTTTTTAACAGGAAAAGGAAAGCATTAATCAACTATTTATCTTTCACCAGAATTTAAAATTGAAAAGTCAAAAGGTGAAAACTAACAATCAAAGGATCACCTTTAGCTTTAATTCTAAAAAAATCTTTGGTGACCAAAATACACAAAAACAATTCACTTGTGTTTCCTATGGTTAAAAATTATCATCAACAGTGAGATAAGCACTGTATAAACTTAAAATGACAAAAGTTGAATGACTGTAACAGTAATACTTACAAAAACAATTTATGAGAAGACAAAATTTGCACTCCTGTTTGTGTGATTTCTGATGCAAGGACAGGGTGGAAGCCTATGGCTTCCCCCCGATTTTTTTTCTTTTTTTTTTTCAAGGTGACCCCGGCATTGGACATTTGTGTTGGACGGGAGGACGGAGAGCGGTGTGGGGCAGGCTGGCTGTGGCAAGGGGAATACCACGTTTGTCATCAACCTGGACATCAGGCTCATTGGCTGGGGCAGTGGCAGCGTGAGGAGAGGAGAACCTCACAGAGGACAACAACAACAACAACATGTGACAAGCAGGCCTGAAGCTAAGTAAAACAAATGACAATGACATAACACATATAAATTCAACTGACTCGGACTTTGAAAATGCAGTGTTTACATGAAATGACATTGCAGGTCTGACACATTGCAATGATGCCTCTCACCAGATAATGGTATGACAGTATCATATTTCAGAAATGTGACAGGAATAAGGAATAATTGTGTTGTATGATTCTGATGTGCAAAAGAGTTGGGCTGTGCTCCCGGTGCTTGGCCTTGGCCGAGCCGGGCCTCGGGACTACAGACCACACCAAATTTTAGGAAGAAACATGGGAAAATAAAGCATTTCTTGTGCAAACTATAGCTGATTCTAATTAAGCAATATGTCCACCTCTCCATTAACAGAAGGAGTGGGACATAACCTTTCACAAAGCTGCACTAACACAAATTCAAACTGTCTGTGTTCAACTGGGCAGACAGATGTGGCCTTAATGACTAATTCAGAATTGGTTACAATACATGCTAAATCACATTAAATCTGCACAGACAGCTGGATTAATTGTCCTAACTGACATTTGTAACCTAGGTCAAGGGAGGACACTCACAAAAAAGAGACATGATTACAGAAACCTCATTTTGGGGGTGTTATACAACTCACAGAGTTTCACCAAAAATTAACCATGTGCCACATACGTATACTACTGGCACATACTGTATCTTTAAGGAAAAGATTTCCTTCTTCCAATAAAAAAAGGGGACAACCTATCACGCTGTTCAAGTATACCGTAACTTTGATGCATGAGCATCTCCATACATCAAAGGGGGGGGGGTACCACAACAAATAATTAGAAAAAAATCCTCAGAAAAATGGATTAAAAAATTATCAATAAATGATCAATGATGTAGGAGAGAAAAAATATAAGTGAAACTGCTTGGTAATGGAATCACAACATTCAATAGGAGAACTTAAATTTATATCAATAGATTTGCAGGTATTTAAGAAAATTATGTGCTGGAAAAATATTTGCAGATTATTCTAAAGTAAAAATATCATGTTTAAAAGAAATAAATTAAACTGATAAGGAAACAGAGAACCATGCAAATTTATGAGAAAATTTCCAAATGTCAAAGGAAGGTTCAATTTATGCTGATGGAGCTTACTGTAGGACTCAATTTAGAATCTACTACAAAGACAAAACAGATTCTTACTCAATTATGTAAGAAGGGAACAACACTTTAGGGAACTCAAAGCAAAATAATTTGACCTTCTCTGCATAAACTTATTCCTTTCAAACCCTTTGCATGGATCTCATTGAGCTAAATAAGTGTGAAGGCAAAAATGATTTTTAGAAGTTATTGACATACTTACTAAATAGACAAAGTCTCTCCCTTGCACTAATCCAAATACTGCTATGGATCACAATAATCTAAATACTGCTATGGTAACACTGAAACCTTTAACCGAAGCAATATCAAGATTTAAAATAGCTGAAAATGATTTGCTTAGATAATGGAATACATTTAATGGAAAACACTTTGTAAATCAAATCATATCACTTTTAGGTACAGTACCCAAATTGTTGGTACCTAACATTTACCTAGGAAGCCATTCAGCTTACCATCAGCAATCTACAGGATCAGCATAATGCACAAATAGAATTATGAAAGATGGATTAGGGAAATAGTGACAAGGAAAAATAAGAAAATTGTGAATGGCAAACCCTACTATTGAAGCCATTTAACTTAGGTGATGAGGAAGGGTTTCTGGTTGATTACATGCAAAGAATGACAACTGACAGAGATGTTATCCATACTGCCCTTCCAAGGAGGGACCATGTGACGTAGGAACCATGGGAGGTGCACCCATCTTTTGGCCGAACCAGGGGATCTGGTCATCAAAGAAAAACTGGACCAAAACTCCCTGGCAAGGACAAAACAAAGGTTATCCTGGCAATGCCAACAGCTGTGAAAGGGGAAGGACGTGACACTTGGGTGCATCTAACGTTTTACCCCACTTGGAACCCTCAGCAAGAGACTGTTTAATACACATTACATACTCATTAAAAAAAATAAATAAATAAAACCTCAACAAGTGACTGTTTAACTGTTTCTCTATGCAAGTGTTGGCTGATGGGCCCCCTGGCCCAGGAACGGCTTTTGCATAGCAAAGCAGGCTGCTTGTTTATCATGGTGAGGCAAAAAATGCAAGGGAAAGAAAGGTACGGTTTGTGTTGTTGCCTTTTTTTAACCTCATCATCCTCGTAGTAACACTTTTGTTTTGGTTATTTTTAAGTTGGTCCACTGCCTATACACCGTAGAGAACTGTTATGTTTGCTCCTTCAATAACACTAACAGCTGGACAAATTACACAGGGTTACAAAAATAATATTTTGTAAGTTGTATGTGTTTTTTCAACTGATTTAAGACAATTTTGCACTGCTGAATCCAAAAATGACATCTGTTTCTCTCGATCAGGTACTAAGTAAAAACCTGTACTTACTTAGTACTTACTTAGTACTGTGCATGTACTTACCTTTGTATAAAGGTAAGTACATGTAAATTTAATGTTACATCATCATTGTTCAAAATTCAGATAATTTCAAGACATAAAAAAGAATTTTGCATCATATAAAGCAAAAATACCCGTACATGTAAACAAAAACGTATAAAACAACATGTGGCCATAATTGAAAAAGTTGACCTGATTGAGCAAAGCCAATGTGATTTTTGAATTCAGCACGTCAAAATTGCCATAAATCAGCTGAAAAAAAAACTTCGACAATAAATTTGGTGTTGACCAGTGTTATCTGCTACTGCTAAAATAATGCAGCTACTACAGGCTGTTAGTTTCTTAAGAGAGGCTATATAGGGAAATAACACAGCGAACATCACTTTGGATCATATCTGTCACAACACTTATCACTCCACTGATCGTAAACATGATGACACTCCTTACTCTGCAAAGGCAAGGTTAATTTCATCAGGGAATTCCTCTTTTCTGAAGCAGTGATGTCCCTTTGGGCAGCTTAACATTCATTAAGTGTGCAACGGCTTACAGTGTGTCTCTCCCCTGTACTGCTACCTGCTTGACCAGCGAAGCAAGCAAGTGTTATACTAAAGATCTACATTGTCAAAGGAGGGTTGGTCGTCATTGGGGGTTTCCACACCTGGCCGGAAACTGGGCAGGGTTTTTGTACCCCGTTTTGGCAGCTGACTGTACCCTCATCATGTCGGCAGGGCAGGTGGGCAGGGTGAAGAGAGATGCTTTCTTACCACATAATGCCATTTGGGGTATGGCTGTACCAGGAGTGGGGTCCCTTCATTCACTGTTTCCTTGAGTGAGAGTGAACAAGAACACCTTATGGATTGAAACACTTAATTATAGGCTGCAATTACTTGTAAAATTACGACATAAAATAGAATGGTTCTTGGTTGATTAACTGCCCCCCCTAGGGGGGTGTACCCTGTTATGGGGGGTTATTGTACCTTTGTGCGTAACTTTACTTTCCCCGTTCCATTATGCGGAGCACCACGCTAGAAGGCAGAAAGTATCATTTTTATATGGTCTTTGGTATGACTCGGCCGGGATTTGAACCCCTGCCTCCCGGGTGTGGGGCGGATGCTCTACCAACTAAGCCACCACTCCGGTACGCACAGAGCTACCAGAGGACTGACCCCCCGCTGTAGCTTTCATTACTTACAGTAGCTGTGTGGCTAGGGTCAGAGAAACGGAGATAGGCGCCGCCCCATACACCAACATGGTGTGAAGGGAATTAACTAACTAACTATTGTACCTTTACCCATGAAAATGATGCAAATGGTTATATTATTACTTCAATTACTTCAATCCACTGCTTTTCCAAGATGGCGCCCACAGTGGTCGCCATGGTGTTTCGCTGCCCTTTAATTTTTTTAATTTGTTTGTTTCTGTTCATTGATTGTGCGTCTGCCAGTTCATACACCCGTGAAGAGTTATTAAATATCAGGACTCTTACTCCCACGGACCTTCTCCCAGTATTTTTAGCTCCTGCCGCCGATCTGATTCATTGTTTGGCTCAAAAAGTAAGACGGCGTAAAAGAGGAAAGCAAGGGGGGATTCTCGCTCGGCTGCGAAGGAGAGGCACGCGGACAGCCTTGCCTGGCATATTTCTATCCAATGCCAATTCTCTCTTGAACAAGGTAGAAGAATTAAGACTGCTGATGCGATTTAAGGACCTCGCTTCCTCGTCTGTCATCTGTTTCTCTGAGACCTGGCTTAAAGGGAACATACCGGACAGCGCGATCAGCCTCGAGGGATTTCAGCTGTTTCGTGCTGATCGCGTCACAGAGCTCTCCGGTAAGTCTATTGGAGGAGGTGTCTGCTTCTACATCAACAGCAGCTGGTGCTCTGATGTAACGGTGATTTCCAAACACTGTTCTTCCGCCCTGGAATTTCTTTTTATTAACTGCAAGCCATTTTATTCCCCGCAGGAGTTCGCCTCATTCATCCTCGTCGCTGTGTACGTCCCTCCCGACGCGGACACGCGCGAAGCTCAGCGCGTGCTCGCAGATCACATCCAACACACGGAGCGGACTTTTCCAGACTCCCTGGTTATTGTGGTTGGCGACTTTAACCAGAGCAATCTGAGTCACGAGCTCCCCCGCTACAAACAGTTTATTAAATGTCCAACCAGAGGAAAAAACACGCTGGATCACTGTTACACTACAGTGAAGGACGCGTATCGCGCTGTTCCCCGTGCTGCGCTCGGATTATCTGATCACGTGATGGTCCACCTCATCCCCACATACAGACAGAGACTGAAGCTCAATAAACCTGTTGTGACCACCATGAAGAAATTGACCAGTGAAGCTGGAGAGAATCTGAACACATGCATGGAAATAACTGACTGGGACATGTTTAAAGGAGCCACACATGATCTTAATGAGTACACGGACACTGTGAACTCATATATCAACTTCTGTGAGGAGAGCATTCTCCCATCACGCACCAGGGTGAGGTACTCTAATGATAAGCCCTGGTTCACTGCCAAGCTCAGACAGATCAGGAAGGAGAAGGAAGCAGCGTTGAAAAGTGGAGACAGGGACTGCTACAGAGAGGTCAAATATTGGTTTAACAGAGAGCTGAGGAGAGCTAAATCTGTGCATTCTGAGAGACTCCAGCAGCAGTTCACTGCTAATGACTCGGCTTCTGTGTGGAGAGGACTGAGGCAAATCACCAACTATCGGCCTCAGGCTTCTAAAGGTCAGGATGACAAAGCCCTTTGTCAAAAATGTCCCAACATTACACCCGTTTTGACACCTCGTCAGCTGTGTCCAACTCACCCACTCCACCCAGCTCCACTGCCTCCTCGGCCCCAATTCATCAAAAGTGGTCCCCCCCCCTCCTCCTCCTCCTCCTCCTCCTCCCCCCCCTGCCCTTGTCATCAGTGAGCAGGACGTGCACAGACAGTTCTCCAGACTGAACCCGCGCAAGGCCCCCGGGCCGGACGGTGTGTCTCCCTCCACCCTGAGACACTGTGCGAAAGAGCTGGCTCCTGTCTTCACAGACATTTTTAACACCTCCCTTAAGCAATGTCATGTGCCGACCTGCCTCAAATCCTCCACCATCATCCCTGTCCCCAAGAAGCCATGGATTACTGGACTTAACGACTACAGACCTGTAGCGCTCACCTCTGTAGTCATGAAGTCCTTTGAGCGCCTGGTCCTGTCTCACCTCAAGTCCATCACCACTCCCCTCCTGGACCCGCTGCAGTTTGCCTACCGTGCTAACAGGTCTGTGGACGACGCAGTAAACCTGGCTCTCCACTCCATCCTGCAGCACCTGGACTCCCCGGGAACCTACGCCAGGATTCTGTTTGTGGACTTCAGCTCCGCATTCAACACCATCCGCCCCGATCTGCTCCAGGACAAGCTGTCCCTGCTCGATGTGCCTGACTCCCTCTGCAGGTGGATCACCGACTTCCTGACGGACCGGAGGCAGCATGTGCGGCTGGGAAAGTCTGTCTCGGACTCTGTTAGCATCAGCATTGGATCACCCCAGGGCTGTGTACTTTCCCCCCTACTCTTCTCCCTTTATACCAACTCCTGCACCTCCTCCCACCAGTCTGTTAAGCTGATTAAGTTTGTGGACGACACCACCCTCATCGGGCTCATCTCCAACGGCGACGAGTCCGTCTACAGGAAAGAGGTGGCCCAGCTGGTGTCCTGGTGCAGCCACAACAACCTGCAGCTGAACGCTCTGAAGACAGCGGAGATGATTGTGGACTTCAGGAAAGTCACAACCCCCCTGCCCCCCCTCACCATCACAGGCTCTCCCATCACCATTGCAGATTCCTTCCGCTTCTTGGGCACCACCATCACCCGGGACCTCAAATGGGAGCCAACCATCAGCTCCCTCATCAAAAAGGCCCAGCAGAGGATGTTCTTTCTGCGGCAGCTGAGGAAGCTCAAGCTACCCACCAAGATGTTAGTGCAGTTCTACACGGCCATCATCGAGTCCATCCTCACCTCCTCCATAACTGTGTGGTATGCAGAAGCCACTGCCAGGGACAGACTAAGGCCGCAGTGCGTCGTGCGCACTGCTGAGAAGGTGATCGGCTGCAAGCTCCCATCTCTCCAGGACCTGTACATCTCCAGGACCCGGAGGCGTGCTGGCCGGATCATAGCCGATCCTTCACACCCTGGTCACGTACTGTTTGCCCCCCTCCCCTCAGGTAGAAGACTTCGGTCCATTCGGACTAAAACCTCCCGGCACATGAATAGCTTTTTCCCCTCTGCCATCAGACTGCTGAACATTAAGTGACTTATTGACTCTCGTGCACTATGTACAGCAGCTCAACCAGACTCATGACATTCATCACTGTTTTTCTGTTGCATTATGAACTGCACTGTGGTACCCCATATTATCTGCTACTTGCTAATTTATTTAAAACTGCCTTGACTCGTATTACTCATCATTACTATTATTATTATTATTATTATTATTATTATTATTATTACTTATTTTTCTACACTTATTGCACGTTTTTAGTCCTTTAGTTTTTTAGTTTATTTCTTTATCTCATCATGTTTTTAATGTTGCAGCATGGCACCGAGACAAATTCCTAGTTTGTGTACTACATGAACAATGGCAATAAATCTGATTCTGATTCTGATTCTGATTACACACAGCCTTGTTGCTTTGCGGGCAATGATAACAAAATTGATTAAATTAGTGATTTTCTTCATGAAGAAGTCTCATCACGAACTTGTTAATGAGTTGATCACTTGAAGTATGGTGATGAGGCTGGTTCATGTAAACTTAGTGATATGTCTTCATACAACTTCTGCAGATGATGAGGATGGTGAAAGGGGTGATACTAGCCTAAGGAGTATGAAGTTTGTGATATTGTCTAAATCTATTTTGAGTTTTTCTGTACCATTTTCTACGTTCTTATTTGAAACAGTCTAAAATTGATTTTGATTATATTACACGTTCACTTTTAATGACATACTGTATTCATACACATGTTCTACACACGTTCCTTGTTTAAGTTTGAACCATCTCATAAGATTGCTGCTAGTCTACCAAGACACATAATAACATGTAAATCCTTACACCTACATATATCTTTAAATCATTATTCATTATTATTCAGTTTACTTTACTACCACTTTGATTATTTTGATTATTTTTCAATTAATCATGATGCTTTATTAAGCATCAAGGGGGGAATATGGTAGAAAATCTATATTATTATTATATTATTATTATTATTATTATATTATTCCATGACTTTCCTATTTCATGTCTGATGTTTATATGTGCATTTCATGCAGAATAAGTTCATATATTCCTTATATTATTCTTTCAAGTTGATAGATTTTTTGGTGTGCTTCTGTGAGCAATTCTTCTCTATATGTGACCTTCAGTGGATGTGCGTGCGAGTGCTAAAGAATGTAGGTCAGCAGAGATGTAAAAGACAACCTAGGCTTGTTTTATTGACCTGCTCCGCTACGTTTCTGTAACCAGGAATGTGCTATAGATTAGATTTAGAGACACTTAGACTGTCTTCAGGAGATGTCTCCATGATGACAAGGATGTCTCCCCCTTTGTTTATCTATCCTGAACGGCTATAAATACCAGACTCAGAAAATGTATGGTCAGAGATTTGGTGTGTGGACTGAAGGCCATGCTCATGTAATCTCTCTCCCAGTGGCCATAGGGTAAATAAATATACTTACATTCAAATATTCCACCTGATTTTTGACTCAGAATGATTATGTTGAAAATTATTCTATCATTATTATTAAGGAGAAAAAAAATCCAAACCTTCATGGCCCTGTGTGAAAAAGTGATTGCCCCCTAAACCTAATAACTGGTTTGGCCACCCTTAGCAGCAACAACTGCAATTAATCATTTCTAATAACTGGCAATGAGTCTTTTACAGCACTGTGGAGAAATTTTGGCCCACTCATCTTTGCAGAATTGTTGTAATTCAGCACATTGGAGGGTTTTCGAGCAGGAACCACCTTTTTAAGATCATACCACAGCATCTCAATCGGATTCAGGTCAGGACTTTGACTAGGCCACTCTAAAGTCTTCATTTTGTTTTTCTTAAGCCATTCAGAGGTAGACTTGCTGGTGTGTTTTGGGTCATTGTCCTGCTGCAGAACCCAAGTGTGCTTCAGCCAGAAGTGTGCTTCAAGTGTGCTTCAAGTGTGTTTTTGTCCAGTCACAAACAGATGACCGGACATTCTTCTTCAGGATTTTTTGGTAGACAGCAGAATTCATGGTTCCATTTACCACAGCAAGTCTTCCAGGTCCTGAAGCAGCAAAACAGCCCCAGACCATCACACTACCACCACCATATTTTACTGTTGGTATGATATTCCTTTTCTGAAATGATGTATTACTTTTACACCGGATGTAATGGAACACACACCTTCCAAAAAGTTCAACTTTGTCATGTCAGTCCACAGAGTATGTTTGCAAAAGTCTTTGGGATCATCAAGATGCTTTCTGGCAAAACTGAGATGAGCCTTTATGTTCTTTTTGCTCAGCAGTGATTTTTGTCTTGGAACTCTGCCATGCAGGCCAGTTTTGCCCAGTCTCTTTCTTATGGTGGAGTCATGAACACTGACCTTAACTGAGGCAAGTAAGACCTGCAGTTCTTTGGATGTTGTTGTGGGGTCTTTTGTGACCTCTTGGATGAGTTGTCACTGTACTCTTGGGGCAATTTTGGTCGGCCGGTCACTCCTGGGAAGGGTCATCACTGTTCCATGTTTTTGCCATTTGTGGATAATGGCTGTCAGTGTTGTTTGCTTGAGTCCCAAAGCTTTAGAAATGGCTTTATAAGCTTTTCCAGACTGATAGATCTCAATTACTTTGTTTCTCATTTGTTGCTGAATTTCTTTGGATGGCAGCATGATATCTAACTTTTGAGGATCTTTAGGTCTACTTCACTTTGTCAGGCAGGCCCTATTTCAGTGATTTCTTGATTGAGAACAGGTGTGGCAATAATCAGGACTGGGTGTGGCTAGAGAAATTGAATCAACTTCCCAAAGCTGTGATAAACTACAGTTAATTTATGTTTTAACTGGGGGGGGGGGGCACTTTTTTACACAGGGTCATGTAGGTTTGATTTTTTTTAACCCTTAATAATAAGCACCTTCATTTAAAAGCTGCATTTTGTGTTTACTTGTGTTATCTTTGTCTAATATTTAAATTTGCTTGATGATCTGAAACATTTAAGAGTGACAAACGTACAAAAAAAATGAGAAATCAGGAAGGGAGCAAACACTTTTTCACACCACTATATACAGTGGGGAAAAAGTATTTAGTCAGCCACCAATTGTGCAAGTTCTCCCACTTAAAAGATGAGAGAGGTCTCCAATTTTCATCATAGGTATACCTCAACTATGAGAGACAAAATGAGAAGAAAAAAAAATCCAGAAAATCACATTGAAGGATTTTTAATGAATTAATTGGTAAATTCCTCGGTAAAATAAGTATTTGGTCAATAACAAAAGTTCATCTCAATACTTTGTTATATACCCTTTGTTGGTAATGACAGGGGTCAAACATTTTCTGTAAGTCTTCACAAGTTTTTCACACACTGTTGCTGGTATTTTGACCCATTCTTCCATGCAGATCTCTTCTAGAGCAGTGATGTTTTGGGGCTGTCGCTGGGCAACACGGACTTTCAACTCCCTCCAAAGATTTTCTATGGGGTTGATATCTGGAGACTGGCTAGGCCACTCCAGGACCTTGAAATGCTTCTTACGAAGCCACTCCTTCATTGCCCAGGCGGTGTGTTTGGGATCATTATCATGCTGAAAGACCCAGCCACATTTCATCTTCAATGCCCTTGCTGATGGAAGGAGGTTTTCACTCAAAATCTCACGATACATGGCCCCATTCATTCTTTCCTTTACACGGATCAGTCGTCCTGGTCCCTTTGCAGAAAAACAGCCCCAAATTATGATGTTTCCACCCCCATGCTTCACAGTAGGTATGGTGTTCTTTCTCCTCCAAACACGACAAGTTGAGTTTTTACCAAAAAGTTCTATTTTGGTTTCATCTGACCATATGACATTCTCCCAGTCCTCTTCCGGATCATCCAAATGCTCTCGAGCAAACTTCAGACGGGCCTGGACATGTACTGGCTTAAGCAGGGGGACACGTCTGGCACTGCAGGATTTGAGTCCCTGGCGGTGTAGTGTGTTACTGATGTAGCCTTTGTTACTTTGGTCCCAGCTCTTTGCAGGTCATTCACTAGGTCCCCCCGTGTGGTTCTGGGATTTTTGCTCACCGTTCTCATGATCATTTTGACCTCACGGGGTGAGATCTTGCGTGGAGCCCCAGATCGAGGGAGATTATCAGTGGTCTTGTATGTCTTCCATTTTCTAATAATTGCTTCCACAGTTGATTTCTTCACACCAAGCTGCTTACCTATTGCGGATTCAGTCTTCCCAGCCTGGTGTAGGTCTACAATTTTGTTTCTGGTGTCCTTTGACAGCTCTTTGGTCTTGGCCATAGTGAAGTTTGGAGTCTGACTGTTTGAGGTTGTGGACATGTGTCTTTTATACTGATAATGAGTTCAAACAGGTGCCATTAATACAGGTAACGAGTGGCGGACAGAGGAGCCTCTTAAAGAAGAAGTTAGAGGTCTGTGAGAGCCAGAAATCTTGCTTGCTTGTTTGTAGGTGATCAAATACTTATTTTACCAAGGAATTTACCAATTAATTCATTAAAAATCCTTCAATGTGATTTTCTGGATTTTTTTTTCTCATTTTGTCTCTCATAGTTGAGGTATACCTATGATGAAAATTGGAGACCTCTCTCATCTTTTAAGTGGGAGAACTTGCACAATTGGTGGCTGACTAAATACTTTTTTGCCCCACTGTATATATGTATATATACTGTACCACTGCAGAATTAGCATGTTTTTTAAATAGCTAAGGGACTTCAGCACAAACGTTTATTTTGTAAAAAAAAAAAAAAAAAAAGAGAGAGAGAGAGAGAGAGAGCAAAATTAGAGAACAGTAACTAGTGTCAGAAGACAAGATTTGTACAGAGCTTTTTTTTAGGACTAAAGGATTCAAAAATTAATATGAAGTGTGGAGGCCCTTGCTTTGAATTACTTCAGCACATCTTTGCCCACAGGACATCATTAGTTTCTCACACTGCTCTGGTTTAATCTTGGTCCATTCTTCTTGCAGTCTCTTCACAGCTCACTAACTGTAGTGAGTTTCTTAGCCATTACTTTGTTGCAGAGGATTTTCCAGAGAGTCTCTATGGGGTTTAGATGTGGACTGGGCTGGCCATTTCATTGTTTCAATATTGTTAGATTCAAGGAACTGTTTCACCCATTTTGCAGTGTGACAGGGGACATTGTCTTGAATGAAAATTGCGGGCTGATTGGGAGACAATTGCAGTGAAGGAACTGCTTGTTGCCAAAGGATGTTTACATAAACATTTTTATTCCCCCTGCCATGTAGCTGTACAAGAGGCCCAACTCCTGCTGCTGAAAACATCCCCCAAACTATAACACTTCCCCCTCTAAATTTAACTGACTTCTTTACACACTTTGGATTCAGTCTTTCCCCAATTTGATGCCGAACCTATTGTTTCCCATTAGACCCCCAAAATCGCGGATCGCGGATCCGCCTCCCTCACCAGTGGCATAGCCACAGCTGATTGTCTGTCAAATTCTGAACAATGAAAAATAACAATATTTCAGAATAAATCAAGTACAGTATTGTACATTGTTCTTGCACGGTGGCGCAGTGGTTAGCACTGCGGCAGCACAGTTTACCCTTGGCCGTGGGATCGTGGGTTCGATCCCAGCCCCCGACTCAACAGTGATCTGTGTGGAGTTTGCATGTTCTCCCCGTGTTTGCGTGAGTTTACTCCGGGATTTCTCTGGTTTCCTCCCACATGTCAAAAACATGCAGGTTAGGTTAATTGGAGACTCTAAAGTGGCCCTAGGTGTGAATGTGTGTGTGAATGGTTAAGGGATAGCGCCGTATCGTGGCTGCTTCATCCATCCAGGTGGTGGATGCCCTCAATTTCCCCTCTGGGGATCAATAAAGTATACTAAATCTAAAAAATCTAAAAATATATGGTCAGTCAAGATGTCACAGTCAATTACAGCCAATAACATAACTGGGTTGCTGTCACGTGTCTCTACCAACCAGTCAGCGCAAGACTAAGTGTGACACCTATTGGCCAGGAGGTCACAATATTGTCTCTATCACCTTTGAGACCAATATGTGCCTGGTGACTGGAAGTATACAGCACAGTGCATACAAATGGACATGATAACTTGTTGAAAAGGCTTCATGTCAAATTAACAGAATAACACCTTCTGGCTACCAGATAATGGAGAAACAAAAAAGTTGTTACCATCTTTGAAAAGGTTTGCCAAAAAAATAACTAAAAATGTTTCCCAAAATGGGGAAGGCATTATGTGGAAAACTGTCTGTTAGGATTTCAATGGTTAAATCACTGTGACAAATAAACATGTATTATTTTCTCAGAAGAATTTTACATCTTTTCACTTTCTTCCATTAGCTGCACTATATTCCACTTTGCTCAGTGCAACCTTCCTCAGATTTGTTGCTCGTGACTTTTCCCCCTTTCTCAATACTAGTTTGCACTCTACTTGCTTGCTTTTATCCACATTTCTGAGCGTTCCCTTGGACATTTTACCCACAGCTGCAGATGAAATGTGGATCCCTTTCCCTAGAGCTTTATAATTGGAGCCTTGAAGTGGAGAAAACATACTGAAACACATCCCTGCTTGAGGACACAACTGTTTGTCACTGTTTTCCTTCCTCGAGTACACTGTCCACTGTTCTTACCAAAAGTGACAAAAATGAATAAAATTACAGGCACAAACTGGGACTCACAGTGGCTTCACTTCAACGGTTTATTCCTGGGAAAAACTGGTTTCCTCCTAGTACTTTTAATGCTGATTCAGGTGGACTGTAGAGGAATCAGAAACAACACAAAAAGGGAGGGGTGTATGTTTTAATATTGAAAACAAATGGAGCCAGGTAATACCTGCCTGCTGAATTCTGACTCACTCTTGTACTGGAGACATGTTGCTTATTCACTGCAATTTTGTCACTTTGGAAGTTTGCTTCAATCATGTTTTGCTTCTGTGCGCATCCTCCTTTGGGCAAAAGCAAATTGCCTGCAATACCTGCTTTCAGGATAGTAAATAAAAAAAACCCAAGACCAAACATCCCCACTCAGCAGCATTTCCTTTTATAGGGGAAAACACAAAGTACAGGGGACCCTCCACTACTCCACCATTAAATGTTCATTCCACTTTTCACCAAAGCCCTTCGTGGGTTTTATTCAAGACCCAGGTGGTTCCAACATACCGATGTTTGGGCAGACAGACAAATCTGTGCCTCAGTTTGAAAGTAGACTCTAGACACTGTCTGAGAACGCACTGATTCCATCATCACTATAGGGTGGCTGCTTCTAGCCAACAATTGTCAGTGAGCCCAGTTGCTGAGAAATCAAACTATATTAATGTGTGAAACCACAAGTATCCTCCCCAGGACACTAAGGGCTTGGTTGTAAAAGCCTACTGATGCTTTAATTTTATGTGTTTGTTTTTGAAAGCTTAACTCTCAACCTGAAATGGTAAGCGAACATGTCCTGCATGGTTATTTCTGATTAAATCATTTTTTCTTTTGTTTCAGATGTGTCTGATGGAGAGTAAACACATAATTTTGCAACATTACTGCAGTAATATTGCAGGATGAATCTCAGCGGAAGCCGTCCACATTGTGGGCTTTGTCTGTAGATCTGTATGAGGAATTGACACTAGCAGTTATTTATCTAACCCAAGCTATAAATCTCTTAAACAGGTAAAGAAATCTGTGCATGTTTGCATGCTCTTTGCCCATATGGACAACTGTTAATTGATTATGCTGTATTTCAAACATGACCTGCATATTGCGGGGACCAAAGTAAGAACAGTGCCAAGATGAATGAAAAGTGCTCTCATCACTGTGGTCCTCCTTCTTTAATTGCTTGGCAATTAAGTCATGAGCTATGTTCCGATCGACAGTGTACTTCAAATTGTATTCCCTACTCCCCGCTCTGTTCTCAGGGAATATAAGTAAGTTAACTGCCCTTCACAAAATTTCTCCATTTGAAACACCCCGTAACCGTGGGCTCCTCCTCCATGAGTGACCATAGTAACCATGGACATGTACTGATACTATGGTAGATAATTTATTTTTCTTAAATAAAATATTAATACAAATATATTCTTATTACTATCAGTTGATATAAACAATAACCAGCATCAGTTTAGCTTATTAATAACGTTAGCAACAATAGTTTGTTTTACTCGTATTTGAGGCGCAATGGCTTATGGGTAATATTCTTGTCAACTTCCGGTGAAGTAATGTCCAGTTGTTCACTTCTTCCCTGCACAGTTCTCAGTTACCTTTGAGCTGAAGACCGTTCGCTCCCTTCGATTTGGAATCTCAGTTAATATGGCGGATACCCTGTGCAGTCCACTTTGGAGTACACTATTGGGCGATCGGAACGCAGCTATAGAGCCTGTTGACCCTATTGGCAGTGTTTACCAGGATCCCACAAACAAATGTATTTAACATTAGAGTTGCCAATACTGAGGAGGTTTCTCTAAAACTCAAATATCACAGCACCCAAACCTTGGACATATAGAACACTCACGGTCTAAATAAGGAAAGATGCTTATTTCCAAACATTTAACAACACTAATGGCTGCTGGAATTTAGGAAGCCTGTTTTCTTTTTGTGTTCCAGGGCCCCAAAATGCATTCTTGCATAGGGCCCCCCAAACCAGGAAACAGCCCTGGTGTTCAGTATTAGTCTTGTCTATCATAACATGCTATACTGCTGTATTCCAGATAGAACTGTAGGCTTTTTAAAGTAGGAATTATTACCTCAGATGATGGCACATTATTCTGTTTCAATTCCTGGAGTTCAAACTTATCTACACTGAATATGATTACAATGAGCAAATAGCAAATTATTAAAGAATATGCAGAAATTTTAATGGGCTTTTTAAAATGCTTATCAACCTGCATTACCTCGTGGCTGTATTTTAAAGATGCATTGCAATGGATATAAATCCTCTTAAAAACAAATCTATATTGGACTTCCGGTCTGGACGCCATGGTGATAGCAACCTAACGGTGAAACTCCCAGACTCAATCCAAGGAAAACCTCCTCAAAATCAGACCTAACGGATTTTTGGAAGATTAAAATTCAAAAGACAATAACACCATGCCTAACCAAAAGCAGAGGAAACTGACATTCCCCAGATCAGGACGCACAGCAGCCGCGGAATCGGAACCAGAAGACCTCCGTTCAGAAGACGAGTGCCTGGGCCTAGCTAACAAAAGGATTAGCTTGAAATCGCTATTTGACGAATTACGACGATTTCGGGCCGAATTTCTTGAATTCAGAGAGGATCTAAAAAAGGCGAACAGCAGAATGGACCAGGCCGAAAACCGAATCTTGGAAGCTGAAGACAGAATAAAAGTGCTTGAAGATTCTGTACTGGATTTACACAGAAAAGAGTCAAGGCTGGAGGCTAAGCTAGCCGACCAAGAAGGAAGACAGAGGCGAGACAACATCAGAATTCACGGTCTGAAAGAAGGAGCTGAAGATGGTTTCAACACAGTGGCAGAATGCGTGGAATCCTTATTGAGAGAGAAGTTGGATATTCCACAATCCACCGATTTGAAGATAGAAAAGGCACATCGCACATTAGCCGCAAAGCCAGCCCCGGAAGCGCCCCCACGTTCAGTGTTGGTAAGATTCTCCGACTTCAAAATAAAACAAGAAGTTGTAAGATGGGCTTGGCAGAAGAAAGGATTTATGCATCAAGAAAGAAAAGTCTTCGTGGAACACGATTACGCCCCTGAAGTTCTTAAAAAGCGACGGGAATATAACGACGCCAAAAAGGTTTTACGGGAAAAGAATCTACGCTTTCAGACGCCATTTCCGGCGAAGCTAAGGGTCTTTTACGGGGAAGAGTCATGTCTCTACAATTCAGCGGAAGAAGCAACAACTGACATGGCAAGAAGAGGACTCCCGGTAACGGTGTTTAAACCCGCAGCGGATCTGAACGAGAAAATCAGAGCTCAAACGTGGTCCACTCAGAGACCTTCAAAATCCATGGGCCAGCAGCGGGAACACCCAGCCCCAGAGCTACAAAGATAAGCTTTCCAGTTCCAGGAAGGAATAGCGACCTTTTAGGGTTTTTTTTTTTCTTTCTCTCTACAGTCACTCTGCACTTCCATCCCCCCTCCTACAAGGTAACAAACATTAAAGAAGATGCAGAATCAGCATGTGGTAAAACCTTTCATCGAGCAGTTTTAGCATTAGAAACAAATGTCTTCTTAATTTAAAGGGGGAAAAAAAAATCATGTTAAAATAGAAATGTAACAATGACCCACATGTTCTCCCCACACTAACAAATACTGTATTAGAGTGAATGTTTGCTGTGATGGGGGTGGGAGGGTGCACACAAGCTCATAGAGTATAGGCATAAAAAAAAAAAAAATCATTACAAATTCGGATTGGGATCTGAAATTCACGTTAAAAACATGGGACAACTTACAGGGGTAAGAGAGGGCCCTCAGCACGTAACAGAGTTTGAGGAATTTCCCTCAGAGCCCATACTCCATCAGGGCTCTTACAGGGTCTTTAAAGAGACCCCAGCTCAGGAAGTTTTTTTGACAGTTTTTTGTTTTAAAGTTTCGTTCATTATGTACTTAATGTTTTTTATGTTCTTAATGTTCTTTCAGTTTCTGAGTAGCAAAAAAGAGGGCCACCACACTGTTATACTAAATAAGAAAATACAATGGAGAAACAGGGTGTAACCAAAATAGCCTCATATAATGTAAAAGGGATCCTAAATCCAGTTAAAAGATCCAAGATTCTACGCAAAATGAAAAAAGACAAAGCAGAAATAGTATTTTTACAAGAAACCCACCTAACAGACGTGGAACACACTAAACTCAGTAGACAAGGGTTTAAAATGATCTCTTCATCTTCATATAAATCAGGGAGGAGGAGGGGAGTAGCGACATTGATATCAACCAAAATTACATTTGAAAAAAAATCAGAACACAAAGATAAAGAAGGGAGGTACAGTTTGGTAACTGGGCGGCTAGAGGGAGAAGATATCACCCTGCTGAATGTATATGCACCACCAGGGGCTAAATGGAAATTTTATAAAAATGTATTCGACCTAATGATAACTAAAGCCCAAGGTTTAGTGATATGTGGTGGAGACTTCAATCTTAGACTGAATCCATACTGGGATGCAACAGGTAATTCTTCACATCAAAATAACACCCAAAATAGGAATACTCGGATGCTACTAAAAGAAATGGGAATCTGTGACGTATGGAGGGAATTCAACCCCAATGTAAAAGATTATACTTTTTATTCAACGCCACATTCTTCTTACTCAAGGATTGATTACTTTTTTATGTTTAATAGAGACATTGGAAGAGTAAAAACATGTAAAATAGGACTGATGGATCTCTCCGACCACAGTCCGATCTATATGGATTTAAACATCCAAAAATACACAAATAATACATTTTCCTGGAGGTTGAATTCAAGTGTCCTCAAAGGGCCACTGAAAGATGAATTGGAATCAGATATTCTCAGATATTTGGAAGAAAACGATAATGGAGAAGTATCCCCTTTAATACTGTGGGATGCGTGCAAAGCTGTAATAAGGGGAAAAATTATTGCAAAACTGGCAACCCAAAAGAAACTGAGACAAGAAAAACTAATCACACTAGAGTCAGAGCTCAAGAACCTAGAAAAAGAACACAAAGATAACACTCATTCTAATGGCTCGCTCAAGATCAAAGAAATTAAAAATCAAATAAATGAGATCTACACAATAGAAATCCAGAAGAAACTTACATTTCTGAAACAAAAACACTATGAAGCAGGCAGTAAATCAGCAAAATTACTAGCCTATAAATTGAGGAAACAACAAACGGAAAGAGCAGTCTACAAAATCAGAGACCCAGTATCAAAGGAAATAAAATTCAGAATTCAGGATATTCTTAAAAGCTTCGAGAATTACTACAAGAACTTATACTCCCACAAAAAACATTAAAACGCATCCGAGACATTCCTAAACACATTAAACCTTCCCCAACTTACGGAATCACAAAATAAAACCCTACTGTCAGAAATACAACCTAAAGAATTGGAAAAAGCAATTATGAAACTTAAAGCTAACAAATCCCCAGGAGCAGATGGCTATACAGCAGAATGGTACAAAACCTTTAAACAGCAACTATCTCCTCTCCTCCTGAAAACATTTAACTACGTCCTCCACACAGGGGAAATCCCCCCCTCCTGGAGAGAAGGGGTCATTGCAGTCATACCTAAACCTGAAAAGGATAAGCTAGAATGCTCCAACTACAGACCAATCAGTGTATTAAATCAGGACTATAAGCTTTTTACCACTATCCTTGCCAAAAGGTTAGAAAACATACTGACAGACTTAATTCACTTAGACCAAACAGGTTTTATAAGACAAAGACAGACACAAGACAACATTCGACGCACTTTACACATAATTCATCATATTAAAAAAATGTAACTTAAATGCAGTCATATTGGGATTAGATGCTGAAAAAGCATTCGATTCGGTTGACTGGTCTTTCCTCTATAAAATCTTATCCAGTTTCAATTTTCATAACAACTTCATTAGAACTATACAGGCATTATATAAAAAACCAACAGCTAAAATAAGGATTAACGGTAATTTATCATCATCTTTTGAGCTGGAAAAAGGATGTCGTCAAGGCTGCCCCCTGTCTCCACTGCTCTTTGCAATCTTCATAGAACCTCTGAGCCAATGGGATAAGACAAAATCAAGAAATTCAAGGTATTACACTTGGTCAGAAAGAACATAAAATAGCACTCTTTGCTGATGACATTTTAATATACCTAGGGCAGCCAGACACTTCTCTACCAGAACTAATCTCAGTTTTTTCAGACTATGGAGATTTATCAGGGTACAAATTAAACATGCATAAAACCCAAGTTTTAACATTCAACTATGACCCAAATCATTTTTCACTAAATGAACTCAAAACTAACTGGGAGTTGGAATCTATGAAATATCTGGGGGTCAATATCCCGAAACAACTCGACAAAATTATAACACTAAACTATGATCCACTGGTGACAAAAATAAAATCTGACCTAGCAAGATGGAATATGATACCATTCTTAGGTACCGCACAAAGAATTGAAGCAGTCAAAATGAATATACTTCCACGTCTTCTATACCTTTTCCAAACAATACCGGTAGAACCTCCCAAAAAAACATGGCAGGAACTGGACAGAAGGATCTCAAGATTCATATGGCAGGGTAAGAGACCTAGAATCAGATATAGAACCCTACAGCTAAACAAAGACAAAGGTGGGCTCGCACTGCCAAATATCAGGGACTATTTTATAGCTGCACAAATTAAAACTTTAGTAGAGATATGTAACCCAGTCTACACTGCACAATGGAAGGAGATGGAATGCCAAATAACAAGTGACATCCCCCTACAGGCGATAATAGGGAACAATGCCTTAACTAAACTCCTGAATAACACTAACCCGTGGATAGAGACCCCGCTAAAAATTTGGTTTAAGATAGTCAGAGAGAATCAAGCTAAAGAGCCCTATCGACTTCTGCAATGGATTGCCTATGATCAAGACTTTACCCCCAATAAAACAGACACTAGATTTAAAGAGTGGAAAGAGAAAGGGCTGATAAAATATTACGATTTTTTTAAGGGGCAAACTTTAAGAAGTTTTGAAGATTTGAAAAAACAAGGTCCAATAAATCAAGATCTTTACAGGTTCTTTCAGCTTAGACACCACATAAACAATATACTTAAAAAGGAGGATTTGGAAAGGGCCCAGTCAGGTGTTCTGAAGGTCTTCTTAATGGCATATAAAGGGATCCCAGGGATCAGATACATTTCTAAAATATACCAAGGTCTTCAAGACTTAAAAGGAGACAACACATCGTATATAAAAGAGAGATGGGAAAAAGAGGGGAATTTCACTTTACAACTGGAAATATGGGAAAAGCTAAATAAACAGCAATGGAAAAGTACCTCATCCCTGCAGTGGAGAGAATTTGGATGGAAAAACTTGGTAAGATTTTTCAGAACACCTGCACAAAACAAATTTACCCATAAGGGGTTGAACTGTTGGCGCTCGTGTGGTGAAAAGACTGCAAATCATTTTCATGTGTTTTGGTCATGCCCAGTTATCCACCAATATTGGTCCAACGTACAGACAATATTGGGGAAAATATTCAAAATAACAGTTCCCTTTTCTTTTGTAACTTTGTATTTGGGTTTATTACCGGACTCACTGGAAAGACGAGGAGATAAATATTTATTCAATGTTTTAATATTGGCAAGTAAAAAAGCCCTAACTAAAAAATGGATGCTGAAGGACTGTCCTACACCTGAAGATTGGATTAACGTGATTCAAGACATTTACTCGATGGAAAAGTTGACATTCGCACTGAGACAGGACATGGATGGGTTCATAATCTTTTGGCAACCCTGGATCGCATATGTGTCTTCCATTAGAACTAATCTTTGACAAATACCATTTCAATAATGGTCCCGCTCTTTGTTCCAATGCTACTCAGTTGCTCTTTTACTTTTAATTACTTAATTTTCTGTTTGTTTGTTTTTTGCTGTTCTGTTTGTTTATTCATTTGTTTGTTTGTTTTTTTTATTTAATTCTCCTTAACTTCACTTTTTCTTTCACTTTAAAAAAAAGGGGAGGTTGTTGTAATAACTATCCTACCAATGTTGTCAAATAGCAAAAAATAAGGGAACATGTGATGAAAATGTATGCTGTAATGACCTGTATACCCTTTACAAAAACTTAAATAAAAAAAACAACAAAAAAACGTAAACCCTAAAAAAAACAAAAAAACAAAAAAACAAACAAATCTATATTGTCTAAAATGGTATCTTATGCCCCTTTTTCCATAAAAAAAAACAACTTTTGTTATTGTTATTGTGAGTTTTTTAGGTTTTTATTTTTCCCCTTAAAAGATTTCAGTTTGTTTTTCAACTGGGTAATACAGGTAATAGGTCACATTAATGGTGGAAAAAGTTTTGAAATGATTTATCTTGATCTCATTGTTTTACATCTCAAAAACCTGGCATTTAAACAGGGGTGTGTAGACTTTTGATATCCACTGTATATGCAGCTGTGTGCACACCGCCCTTGTCTAAAGGGTACACACATCATAGACACACAGAGTGGAGGTAGCACATAAACAGAAATGCCTTACAGGGAAAATTTGTGAATTTACGATTGAAAATCTTTTAATTTCCTGTGAGGAAAAAACTCTCCGATAAATAATGTTAACGGGTCCATTTTAATTTCATTATAAACTCAAAAATGTTTTGGCTCCACGCTTTTTTTTTTTTTTTTGTCTAGGAATTGCTCAAAATGGTTCTTTTTATAGGCAGATAAAAACAGTGTCCAGTAGGAGACATCAGTAATCAACAGTACTCACACACCAATGACCCCGACTTAAAGTAGACTGTGTCCTCTTCCAGGGACAAGGTCCAGCACATTTTCCGCACTGGTGATCAACTGTCTGCCATCTTCTATCTAGGAACTGCGTGACACCAGGGTGAGGAAAAGGGCAAGAAGGATTGCCAGTGACCCTAAACACCTAGTTAACCATCTGTTCCAAAGCTTCCTTTACTGAGACAGTCTGCTCTTCCCCAAATCACCTGTCCATGCATTCAGTCAAGGTACCAAGCATTAATAAGACTTTACCTTGCCACATGCATTCAATAGAATGAGCTATTTTAAAATCTATAAATATTTAATTCATTTGAATTTACATTACTTCTTGGTAAGTGCTATCTTTATAACTCAGTTGGACTGCAGGCTTTAGTATATTTTTGCCTCAAATGTAGAGCAGTCTCCAATGTGCATATATTATTTCATGAATCTTATTCTGTTCTCTGGGACTTATTTTACGGAATGATGGCATCATGTACTAATAATGAATTCTCATTATATTTCCTCCAAGAGCTATTTCTGTGCACTCTAAAAAAAAAAATGACAGTCTACTTACAACTTAATTTCAACTCAATGTATTCTGATAAGTTTTTGATTTTGAACTCAGTTCTGTGAGTTTTCAAATGCTAAACTTGCAGAAATCCATTGTGCTATTTGATATTACATTTCAGATCTGTGCAGGTTCATTGATCTTGGATTTAAAAGTTATGTTGGGTAAAAAAAGCACGGTGGCCTTTGACCTGTCAGCCTCATCAAGTCATTTCCAGATTTTGACATTGGCAAAAACATCCTTTAAATCACAGAAAGGAAGAAACAGAGTTGCTGCTCGTTATTTGAGAACCATAAGCGTAACTTTTGTTTGTTAAAAAAACAACAACAAAAACACACTCAAATAGTTTTCAGTGCAATCTTAAAACTAAACTTAAAAAGTTTTCAATATATGTGTTACAACATTCACAAATAAATAAATAAATAGCCCCACACCCAATTATGTGGAAGTGCAGCTTTCAGTAAATAAACCAAAACACCATATTTTCTTCATCAGTGCTACAGATCATGAAATTATTCATACTTGCTACAAAAAAAATAAGAAACTTTGCAAAGGCATTAGAACTGTCTGAAAAAAACCAGAGTACATAAATAAAATTAACATGAAAAATCTATAACATACTAATGCATCCAAGTAAATCCTTGAAAAAGTTATTTCTTACAATTTAAAGACAAACTTTCATATATTCAGTGCAGTTACACATACAATGAAATATTTAAGCCTTTTTTATTTCACTTTGAGGAATATATTTATACATTAAATGTATAAATATTATATACCTTATTATAGACCTTATTATATGCCGCGAAAAATGAAGTGCGCTTTAATTGTTATCGTCTACGTCCCTCCGTCAGCTGACGCAGCAGTGGCCTGTGACGTCATCAGCTCCACTGCGGCCACATTACTGGAGAAGCACCCGGATGCATTCATGGCCATCACAGGTGATTTTAATCATCTCTCAGTGGGAAAAACACTACCAAACTTTCACCAGTTTGTTGACTGTCCCACCAGAGAAAACAAAACACTGGATTTACTGTATTCCAATGTCAGTGATGCATATAGTGCCACAGCTCTACCCCCCATTGGTAAATCAGATCACTGCATGGTCATGTTAACACGCAAGTATGTCCCCCTTGTGCAAAGGCAGCCTGCTTATACATGGACTGTGAGGAGGTGGACACAGGAGACTGCTGATGCACTGCAGGACTGCTTCGAGACGACAGACTGGAGCGTACTCTGTGAACCACATGGGGTGGACATGGACAATATGACCGACTGTATCACAGAATACATTAGATTCTGTGAAGACATGACCATGCCAGCTCAGACTGTACACTGCTTCTCCAGCAACAGACCATGGGTCACCAGTGACCTGAAAGCACTTCTGAACAAAAAGAAGAGAGCTTTTAGGGCTGGAGACAAGGAGAAGCTGAGGGGAGTGCAGCATGAGCTGAGAGAGATGCTGAGGAGGTGTAAGGACAATTATATGAGGAAGTTGGAAGAGAAACTCAGGCAAAATAACACTAAAGATGTGTGGGAGAGAATGAAACAAATAACTGGGTGCAAGGGGAGAGTCAGGCAGCCATTTGAGAGCCAGAAGAGAGCTGAGGAACTGAATCTGTTTTTTAATAGGTTCAACTCACAGTCTGTCACCCGAGCAACACAACCAGACCCCCACGCACCCCTCCCCACCCACGGTCCCATACAGAACCTCTCTCCATCTCCCCCCACCTCCTCCTCAGGGGGCACCAGGACCCTCCCTCACTTCACGGTGACTCCAGATCAGGTGGAGAAACAGCTGGAGAGACTCCGTCAGCGGAAGGCTTCTGGCCCTGATGGCCTCTCCGCAAGGACCCTGAGGACCTGTGCCAACCAACTAGCTCCGGTACTGAAACACCTGTACAACCTGAGTCTGAGTCTGGAGAGAGTACCGGTGCTGTGGAAGACATCCTGCCTGGTTCCTGTCCCCAAGAAGTCATCTCCATCGGATTTGAATGACTACCGACCAGTTGCCCTCACATCTCATGTGATGAAGGTCCTGGAAGAGACTGGTCTTAGCCCACCTGAGGCCGCAGGTGAAGACGTGGCTGGACCTTCTGCAGTTTGCATATCAGCCCCATTTAGGAGTTGAAGATGCTGTCATCCACCTGCTGTAACGAGTCCATCTGCACCTGGATGGTGGAGGAGATACTGTGAGAATCACTTTTTTTGATTTCTCCAGTGCCTTTAACACCATCCAGCCACTGCTGCTGGGTGAGAAGCTGCGGGTGATGGGGGTTGACAGCTCTGTGATCTCCTGGATTACTGACTACCTGACAGGCAGACCACAGTTTGTCCGGCTGGGCAGTGTCTTGTCTGGAGTGGTGGCTAGTGATACAGGAGCTCCACAGGGGATTGTGCTCTCTTCCTTTTCTTTTTACCTTATACACCACTGACTTTCAGTACAACACTGAGTCATGCCACCTGCAAAAATTCTCTGATGACCCAGCTGTTGTGGGGTGTATAAGAGGAGGAGAGGAGGGGGAGTACAGGGCACTGGTAGACAGATTTGTGGAGTGGACGGAGCAGAATCACCTGAGGTTGAATGTCAGCAAGGCCAGAGAGATGGTGATTGACTTGAGGAAGAGGAAGGCTCCTTCTCAGCCACTGCAGATTAGGGGGGAGGATGTGGGAGTGGTTGAGGACTACAAATATCTGGGTGTCAGGATCAGCAGCGGGTTGGACTGGAGATCCAACACCGATGCTCTGCACAAGAAGGGGTTGAGCAGACTCTACTTCCTGAGAAAGCTGAGATCCTTCAACATGTGCAGCAGGATGCTGGAGCTTTTCTACCAGACTGTTGTCGCCAGCGCCATCTTCTTTGCTGGTGTCTGTTGGGGTAGCAGTATCAGGGCCAGAGATACCAACAGACTTGACAAGATTATCAAGAGGGCTGGCTCTGTAATTGGTCTCAGACCGGAGACCTTTGAGACAGTGATGGAGAGGAGAACACTAAATAAACTGCGATCCATCATGGACAATCCTGATCACCCCCTCTACCACACACTAGATAGACAGCGAAGCACTTTCTCCAGTAGATTACTACAGCTTTGTTGTCAAACGGCCAGGTACAGGAAATCTTTCCAGCCACATGCATTTTCACTGTACAATAACTCACTATGATGTTGTATTCTGGCATAGCTATGCTGCCACACTGCACCTTACAGTCTAACTGGTACATCACTTTTTCACTCTGCTCCTGATAGTCCCTGTTTGTGCAATGGGATGATTCATGTGTTTGTACGGGTCATCATGTATTAAGCTATGATGTATATAGGTTTTATAGTTGTGTTAGTTTTTACTTTCCATGGGTAATCCCTTTATCTGTCATGTGTGTTTCTGTTGTTTGGTTGTCAACTGTCATGCTGCTGTTACACTGTAATTTCCCAGTTTGGGATCAATAAATTGCATCTATCTATCTATCTGTCTATCTATCTATCTATCTATCTTTGTAATTAGAAATCATCATGACATTCTAATTTACTGAGATGCACTATAGTATAAAGTTCTTGTGTTCTGTGTGTTACCTGTGTCTGAAATGCTGATGGATGGTCCTGAGTCAGGGTTCCAGTTCTGTTCCAGAGTACTGAGATCTGCTGAAGATGATTGTGGGTTCGGATCCTCTGGGTTATCCTGAGGGCCTTGTGACAAATTTCAGCAATGACCTTGCATCAGTTCAGAAATACAAGCAAGCTTAATTAGCATTTTATTTTTCATTTTCAAGATTCTCAAACTTCATGAAAGAACTGAAAGAAGATTAAGGGTGTAAATTAAGTGGAAAGACTAAACAATGACCATAGTGTGTCACACCTGATGTTACAATTTTATATTTGACTGTACTTTCACAAAAGAAATGAAAACAATTACTAGACTACAACTTCAACAAGATATTATTGTATATTTGATGATAATACATTATCTAAAATCATTTCAGACATAAAGTTTATTCCAGAAATATTCTGGTAATTTTCCTTTGTAAGGTCAAATATAAAAGGTAATATTTTGGAACATCTGTACACACAATTTCTTATCTGCCGGCTGCACTATTAAGATTTTTAGACATTTTTTATTTCAGGCTAAAAGTTTAATTGATCCATTTAATTAAAAATGACGGAGGTTATAAAGCTGTAACATACACTTACTATATGTATGAAGATCACATCATACCAACAAGTCAGAGATGGGATGTTTAACTTTTCATTTATATCAGCCCAGAGGTCATCATGTGAATTTTTAACACTATCAAACAGCAACAGAAAAGGACTGGGACTGAAAATGACCAGTATCATTAAAATACAAAGCAGTGTTATTTAATCCTAGGAAGGACTATGTCTCCCATCTGGTCTGGGAATGCCTTGGTGTCCTCTCTGAAGAGCTGGAGCAAGTGGCTGGGGAGAGGGAAGTCTGGGCTTCTCTGCTTGAACTGCTGCTTCCGCGACCCGGACCTCTGATAAAGCAGTAGAAGATGGATGGATGGATGGAAGGAGTCCTACCTATAGATCAACTGTAAAGTCAGGCAGTAGTTATTGCAAGAGCAATAGGAACTGATAACTAAACTGTAAAAAACAATCTGGACTCTGAAAACTTCACAGGAGAAACACAGTTATAAGGAAGTGGCTATCAATGCGTAAGCCATAGCCCAATACGCATTGTCTATTGCTACGGAAGAGTTGATCAATCCGATAAAACCTTTTCAGATCAACTCCAAGCCAGCTGCTGCGGTGGCTTAGGCAAATAGTACAGTGGAACTGTGATTATGCCGATTATTGTATTCGTTACTGTATGTTTGTTTTGAATGTAGCTACTTCCAGGCCTCCTACTTTTTATCTCTTTTTTCAACCCAGCTGGTCGAGGCGGATGGCCATCCTCTATGAGCTATGGTTCTGCTTGAGGTTTCTGCCCGTTAAAGGGAAGTTTTTCCTTGCCTGTGTCGCCACAGTGCTTGCTCTTAGGGGTCTCTGCTGGGTTCTTTAAATTTGAGAGCATGGCCTAAACCCAGGGCCAGACTAAGAACGATCCAACAGACTCTCATGATAAATTGTATATCAAGGATTCAGTGTACCCCGCCCGGTATGGGGTTACCGGGGCCCCACCCTGGAGCCAGGCCTGGGGGAGGGGCCCGAAGGCTAGCGTCTGGTGGCCGGGTTTCCACCCATGGGACCCGGCCGGGCTCAGCCCGAAGGAGTTACATGGGTCCGCCCTCCAGTAGGTTCACCACCTGCAGGAGGGATCATGGAAGTCCGGTGCTATGTGGATTAGGTGGCAGTCAAAGGCGGAGACCTTGGCGGACTGATCCCAAGCTTTCTAAACTGGCTTTTGGTACGTGGAATGTCACCTTTCTGGTGGGGAAGGAGCCTGAGCTGGTGTACGAGATTGAGCGATACCGGCTAGATATAGTCGGCCTCACCTCAACACACAGCTCCGGTTCCGGAACCAGTCTCCTGGAGAGGGGCTGGAGCTTGGCCTTTTCTGGAGTTGCCCCGGGCGAGAGGCGACGAGCAGGGGTAGGTATTCTTGTATCGCCCCACCTTGCTGCCTCTATATTGGAGTTTTCCCCGGTGGACGAAAGGGTTGCTTCCCTGCGCCTTCGGGTTGGGAAACGGGTCCTGACCATCATTTGTGCCTATGCACCAAATGATGTTTCAGAGTACCCACCCTTTTTGGAGTCTGTGACTGGGGTGCTGGAGGGTGCTCCTCCTGGAGACTCCATTGTCCTACTGGGGGACTTCAATGCGCACGTGGGCAACGACAGTGAAACCTGGAGGGGGGTGATTGGGAGGAACGGCCTGCCCGATCTGAACCCGAGTGATGTTCAGTTATTGGACTTCTGTGCTAACCACAGTCTGTCCATAACGAACACCATGTTCAAGCATAAGGGTGTCCATATGTGCACCTGGCACCAGGACACCCTAGGCCGCAGGTCGATGATCGATTTTGTTATCGTATCATCAGACCTGCGACCGTATGTCTTGGACACCCGAGTAAAGAGAGGTGCAGAGCTGTCAACTGATCACCACCTGGTGGTGAGTTGGATCCGATGGCAGGGGAGGAAGCCATTCAGACCTGGTAGACCCAAACGTATAGTGAGGGTGTGCTGGGAGCGTCTGGCTGAGGCCCCTGTCCGGGAGGTCTTCAACTCCCACCTCCGGAAGAACTTCAACCACATTCCGAGGGAGTCTGGAGACATGGAGTCTAAATGGGCCATGTTCTCCACCTCTGTTGTTGAAGCGGCGGCCCAGAGCTGCGGCCGCAAGGTGGTCGGTGCATCTCGTGGTGGCAACCCCCGAACCAAGTGGTGGACACCAGTGGTGAGGGGGGCCATTAAGCTGAAGAAGGAGTCCTATCAAGCTTGGTTGGCTTGTGGGACTCCCGAAGCAGCTGAAGTGTACCGGCAGGCCAAGCGGAGTGCAGCTCGGGTGGTTGCTGAAGCAAAAACCCGGGTATGGGAGGAGTTTGGTGAGGCCATGGAACAAGACTTTCGGTCGGCTTCAAAGAGATTCTGGCAAACTGTTCGGCGGCTCAGGAGGGGAAAGCAGCTCCCCGTCCACACTGTGTATGGTGCGGATGGGACGCTGTTGACTTCAACTGGGGATATCGTCGGGCGGTGGAAGGAATACTTCGAGGATCTCCTCAATCCCACTGATACGCCTTCCACAGACGAAGCAGGGTTTGGGGACGAGGGGGATGACTCGCCTATCACAGGGGCTGAGGTCACCAAGGTGGTTAAAAATCTCCTTGGTGGCCGGGCCCCGGGGGTGGACGAGATTCGCCCCGAGTACCTCAAGGCCCTGGATGTTGTTGGGTTGTCATGGTTGACACGCCTCTGCAACATTGCGTGGAGGTCGGGGGCAGTGCCTTTGGCATGGCAAACCGGGGTGGTGGTTCCTCTCTTCAAAAAAGGGGACCGGAGGGTGTGCTCCAACTTTAGAGGGATCACACTCCTCAGCCTCCCTGGGAAGGTCTATGCCAAGGTACTGGAGAGGAGAGTCCGGCCGTTGGTCGAACCTCGGATTCAGGAGGAGCAATGTGGTTTTCGTCCTGGCCATGGCACATCGGACCAGCTCTTTACCCTCTCGAGAATTCTTGAGGGTTCGTGGGAGTTTGCCCAACCAGTTTACATGTGTTTTGTGGACTTGGAGAAGGCATTTGACCGCGTCCCTCGTGGATTTTTGTGGGGGGTGCTTCGGGAGTATGGGGTATCGGGCTTGTTGTTACGAGCTATTCGGTCTCTGTACGACCGTTGTGAGAGTTTAGTTCGTATTGCCAACACTCGGTCGGAGTCATTCCCAGTGAGAGTTGGACTCCGCCAGGGCTGCCCTTTGTCACCGGTCCTGTTCATAATTTTTATGGACAGGATTTCTAGGCGCAGCCAGGGAATGGAGGGTGTCATGCTTGGTGACCACAGGATCTCATCTCTGTTGTTTGCAGATGATGTTGTCCTGTTGGCTTCATCCAGCAATGACCTACAGCTCTTGCTGGGACGGTTTGCCGCTGAGTGTGAAGCGGCTGGGATGAGAATCAGCACCTCCAAGTCCGAGTCCATGGTCCTCAGCCGGAAAAAGGTGGATGTCCTCTCCGGGTTGGGGACAGGCTCCTGCCCCAAGTGGAGGAGTTTAAGTATCTTGGGGTCTTGTTCACGAGTGAGGGGAAAATGGAGCGAGAGATCGACAGACGGATTGGAGCAGCATCTGCAGTGATGCGGACGTTGTACCGGTCTGTTGTGGTGAAGAGGGAGCTTAGTTCTAAGGCAAAGCTGTCGATTTACCAGTCAATCTACGTTCCTACTCTCACCTATGGTCACGAGCTTTGGGTAATGACCGAAAGAACGAGATCGCGGATACAAGCGGCTGAAATGAGCTTTCTCCGTAGGATTGCTGGACTCACCCTCAGAGATAGGGTGAGGAGCTCAGTCATCCGGGAGAGGCTCAGAGTAGAACCGCTGCTCCTCCACATTGAAAGGAGTCAGTTGAGGTGGTATGGGCATCTGATTAGGATGCCTCCTGGACGCCTCCCACTTGAGGTGTTTCAGGCACGTCCCACTGGGAGGAGACCCCGGGGCAGACCCAGGACTCGGTGGAGAGACTATGTCTCCCAGCTAGTCTGGGAACGCCTTGGTATCCCCTCTGAAGAGCTGGAGCAGGTGGCTGGGGAGAGGGAAGTCTGGGCTTCTGTGCTTGAACTGCTGCCTCCGCGACCCGGACCTCCGGAAAAGCGGTAGAAGATGGATGGATGGATGGATGGATGGCCTAAACCCACTCTTTTCTGTAAAGTACCTTGAGATGACATAGAAATGAAATATAAATCCAAAACTACAGGAACTGACAAAATAATACTAATACTAAAGACATAGATAACTAACAGAACAATAAACCACCAAGGAGACATCATAACTCAATACACAGGAAAACAACACAAAGCTGGAAAATACTGAAAATATTCAGAAATAAATTAAGAGCCTGAGCCCTTTGAAACACCGTGCTCAGCCTCATGACAGAGCCCCCCCCCCAAAAAAAAGGGGGTGGAATCCAGACACCCCAAGGTAACACCCCAAAAATGAAAAAAAGCCCCCCCCCCCAAAAAAAAGTATAAAATAAACCACCCTGGGTGGGAGGTAGGGGGAACAGGCTTATAAGGGAACAAAAAACACAAACTCGCTCAAGACCCGCACCCACACGATACAAGACCCCTGGGCTCCCTAGACCACTGAACTAAACAGTTCGGGCAGCCGGCCCAAGTCCCAGACCTGACAGATGGCAAGGTGGTGTGAGTCAGGTGGCCTACCGGAGAATAAGAGCCACCCAACCCAACGGCACAGTCCGTCAGGCAGCCGACCAGAGTTCTTTCACCAACTGAATAGGAGAGGTTGCCCAGGAGGCGGCTCCCCCCACAGGGAGGCCCAGCGAAGGGAAGGAGAGCTGAGGAGGGGGAGCCATCATGGCGCCAGGCAGAGGAGGGAGAACCATGACAGCATCAGACACAGGAGGGGGAACCATGACAGCATCTGGCACAGAAGGGGAAAGCACGATGGTGTCCGGCACAGGAGGAGAAATCACAGCAGTGTCCGGCACAGAAGGGAGAACCACAACAGTATCTGGCACAAGAGGGGGGACCCTGACAGTGTTCAGCGAAGGAAGAGGAACCACAACGCCCTCAGACTGGCCAGCAACACCCTTGGTGGTCCCGAATTGGGACAAGGTAGCACCCGTGGAGGCTCCAAACTAGAGTGTCGCAGCACCCACAGTGGCTCCGGGCTGGAGCAATGTAGCACCCGCGGTGGGTCCATACTGGGCCAAAGCTGCACCCTCAGTGGGCCCGGACTGGGCCAAGGCTACACCCTCAGTGGACCCCAGACTGGACCAAAGCTGCACCCTTGGTGGGCCCACACCGGGCCAAAGCTGCACCCATGGTGGCCCCTGGGCTGGGGCGTAACACCCATGGCGGGCCTACACTGGAGTGCAGCACCCAAGTTGGACTTAGGCTGGGGTGCAGTACCAATGACGGTCCCAACTGGGACACAACACCCACAGAGACCCGGACTGAGGTGGAGCTGCACCCACCGAGGTCCCGGGCTGGGACAGAGCACCCACAACGGCCTCAGCGGGAGGAGCTGGACCCACGATGATCTCTGGTGGTGGACCTGGACCCACGGAGACATCTGGCAGATCTGGAATCTCCTCAGCGACCCTGGGGGAGAGCTCAGACAAAACAGGCGGAGAGACAGGGTCAGGGTCACCGGCAGCAGTGGAGCCCAGCGAGGTGAGCTCAGGTGCAGCTGACGGCTGCACCCGACTCTCCTCACCAAGGGCCAGGCAAGATTTCTCCAAAACAGACACAAGAAAAACAAAGGATAGCACTTGCCTGAGACCTGAGACCGAGCTCCACCGCCGTCCAGGACTCCATCAATCCAGACGATGGTTGTTCGGGCCCGGTCCTCTGGAGGTCCAGCTCCTATTTTGCTGCGGCGGCCCCTGCAGCAGGCAAGGTGGTTGATCCAGTCCTGAGACCCCCAGCGATGTGACCCATGCAGGTGGCTCGCCGGGCGCGGATTCTGAAGGTCGACTGCCAGCTAGTGCTGGATCCTGCTCAGCTGAGGCCCGGGGATGCTTCTTCGTCGGCGCAGGCGTTGGCTCGGTCACAGTGCTTCCCCTCTGTCCATAGCGTGGCTGTGGGACTGGAACCAGGTCCTCCTGAGTCTCAGGCTCCTTCACTGTTCAGCGGCTTGGTTCTGGAGCCAGTGGACACTCGGGGAGAATTGGAGGAGACACGGAGAGGGCATGTAAGAAATTGGTGGCTGCAGCAGACAGTGAGGACCCAGGGGACTGCGAACACTGAGCCTCTTCTCCGGGAATCAGGCAAAGCATATTATCATAAAATGTGGTAGAAAGAAAAGATACTTGCCTGTGTTCCCGGGGCACGATGTTTCCTGCTACATCACAAGTAGGTTTGATCCTCTCCATGGTTTCCACTGAAGAGGGCCCCCCAGGAGAACCTTGAAGAGCCACCCCTGCAGCTCCAGCGACGTGTGGAGCCAGCGAGAAAATGGCCAACCCCTCGGCAGCAGCAGAAAATGGCAAGGAGAAGTGAGGAACAGCAGCTGTGGATAAAGATGAAGCTGACGAAGCAGCCGGAGAGGAAAAATACTAAGGGGGCACTGCTGCAGGGCTCTTCAGCCTCGGCGAAGGGGGAGTTGCTGTCTGAAAGGCGGGAGTATTCCTCCGGTGATCCGGAGCTGGATGTCAGCATTGAGGAGCAGATGGAGCTGATGGAGCAGGAGCAGGAATGTGTGCATTGGAGGCGAAGCAGGGTGTCTCCCGTGGAGCGCGCCTCCGGTTTGGCTCGTTGGAGGCAGCCCCCACTTCAGCCCGGGGAAGGACTGCTGCAGGACGGCAAATGTGGACAGCAGCTCCGCGAACTGGGGACATTTTCTCAACCTGGGATGTACCTCGACTATGGCGATTGCGGAATCGGCGCTCTTCCAGATTTTATTTGGGCTGCAGGAGGCGAGAGCCTCGTCCACAAAGCTTTGGGCGAACTTGATGGCCCACTGCTCCTCGATACTTGGAGATTCAGCTGCCGATCTCCCCTTGGCTGATGGAGGTTGGCGTGCTGGGGACACAATTGCTCCATGGGCAGGTGAGTGAAAAACACACAAAAAGGGCAAAAATCCCCTAACTGCAGTGGCTGGGTCTTTGCTGGCGGCAGTCTACTGTCATGGATCGCCCCTTGGGGCAGAGATAAACAGACCCACATGCCAACTGCAGTTTGTGGTTTTTATGTCATGGCGGCCGCTGGGCTGTCATCCAGCTCATCAGCGCCAGCCGCGCACAGATTAACAGGTGTTAATCAGCGGCTCTTAAAAGCCAGCGTCATGGACAGCTCGGTACGGAGTCGTCTGTCTATCTCGTCAGAGTATGAGCCAGAGCTTCGTGCCACAGCCATGTCAAGAACGCCACGACCAGATCTACCACGTAAGAAGACTATCTGCTTCTCTACGCCAAACCTTTACTCTTGTGCCCAGGTGGACTTCCCAGGCGGCGGACCGGTACGCTCCCGGAGCTCCTCCTGGTCTACGGAGTCAGAGCCTCGCCTCATAGTCAAGCCAAGACCACCACGACAAGACCCACCACGTAAGAAGGCTATTTGCCTGTCTACTCCTAATCTTTACCCCTGTGCACAGGTGGACCTCCCAGGCGGCGGACCGGTATCTCCAACGGACGGAGAATTCCCCTTCCCCTTCCGGAGCTCCTCCTGGCCTTCACTGATCCAGGAACTTCCTCCACTGCAGCTGCAGGTACTGTCACTCCCTCAGTCACAGGAATCATTGTCTCCGCAGTTACGGACATTATCGCTGTCACGTCTACGGGAACAGTCAACGTCACAGCTGTCAGTGCATCTTCGTTCTCACCACGAACTCCTCCACGGTTAGTGGAGTTATCACAGTCACAGCTTCAAGCACCAGAGTCACCACAGCACGCGGACATCGGAGAACGGCTAGATACAGTCAGAGACAACCTAAAGTAAGCTGCACACCTGCATTTGTCCTTTTGTGCTGAACAGCCTTAACGGTTTCTGCTTGTGTGTTCTAGGGTTGCCAGGTCGTCCTCTGTATCGCTCAGCTCCGGTGACCAGGCCACGATATCAGCACTCACACTTGCACTACACTCACTTACACTTCAATAAAGAATAACTATTTTGTATCTGCCCGTGTCTGTGTCCGTCTCTTGGGTCCTGAAACATAACAGTACGACTCCGTCACGTGACCCAATGGACAGCACACAGCCGCGCGGACTTAACACCCTTAGCGCCCGGGTAGACGTGCTCATACATCAGCAAACAGTTATTCTTAATCAGCTGTCACAAATTAACGGCCGGCTGGATCGCCTGGAGGGACAACAGGCTTTTCCCCCGGTCGCTAGTGCCACAACTCCTGCAGGTTCAGCACCTACTCAAGCTAACACCACGTTCGTATCTCGCCTCACCCCTGTTCCCACTCCAGCTCGTTTTAGTGGCAAACTCGGAGAGGCTCGGGGATTTATTCTCCAATGTGAGTCAGTTTTTCTCCGAGTTCCAGGGGACTTCGCCATTGATTCAAACAGGATAGGATATATCATTAACCTACTGGGAGGTAGAGCCTTAGATTGGGCCTATACTGTAATGGCAAGCCCAGGTTACCCCACTTTAACTTACCAGGAGTTTTTGGCGGAGTTTATGTCCGTATTTGATCATTTGGATAGGGGTGCGGTACTGACCGAACGGCTGTTGAGCCTGCAGCAGGGCGCAAGATCAGCTGCTGACTATGCAGTAGACTTCCGGGTCCTTGCCGCTGAGATTGGGTGGGGGGAACCGGCACTATGCGGTATTTTCCTCCGCAGTCTCAACGCGGAGTTAAAGGACGAGTTAGCGGCACGGGACAAACCTGATAGTTTGAGAGAGTTAATTGCCCTTGCCATAAGCATAGACAGTAGATTAAGGGAATGAGCGGCAGAACGGCGGTCTACCGCCCGTCCTGTAAAACCCCGCTCTCGTTCCACCAGCTTTTCCCCGCTCGCTCTACCGACTTCAGGGGAGCTTTCAGATCAGGATCCCATGTTAACAGGACAATCTAAAGTATCAGTGGCCGAGAAACAGCGCCGCAGAAATTTAGGCCTTTGTTTTTATTGTGGAAAGGAGTCACATGGAGTTTTTGAGTGCCCAAATCGGTTAAAAGGGAGGGTCCGTGGATTGCAGTAGGGGGATTCACGGACACGGACCCAAAAAGACCCCTCACGAGTTTCAAAATACCCATTAGACTTATCCACAAACACGCAGAACATACTACGCTAGCCTTAGTGGATTCAGGAGCTGAGCAAAACTTTGTCTCCAAGGACCTGGCAACCCAGATGGGCCTCAGCTGTCAGCCCCTGGATCCACCTGTCAGGCTGATTACGTTGTCTAAGACGTCACTGACCACCATAACCTATCAGACGGCCCCAGTGTCCGTGATAGTCTCAGGGAATCACAGAGAAGAGATTAGGTTTTTAGTCTTGCCTATCTCTTCTTCGCCTGTCATCCTGGGTTATCCTTGGCTCCACCTTCATAATCCCACCATCGATTGGCAAGGAGGGAGTATTACAGCGTGGAGTACCTTCTGCTTAAGCGCCTGCCTCCAATTGGCGGCATGCGCTCCTTCTGTCAAGGTGCCACCCCCCTCGACGTCAACTCAGGAGCTGTCCAAGGTACCAGAAGTTTACCATGATTTGGGACTAGTGTTCAGCAAGTCACGGGCGTCGTCTTTACCCCCTCACCGGCCGTACGACTGCGCTATAAATCTGAAGGCTGGGGACCCTCTTCCTGCGAGCCGCCTTTACAGCCTGTCAGCCCCGGAGCGCGAGGCCATGGATACCTATATTAAAGAATCCCTGGCCTCAGGGATCATCCGCCCGTCGTCCTTGGCCGTGGGGGCCGGCTTCTTCTTTGTTGGAAAGAAGGACGGGTTGTTACGCCCTTGCATCGACTTCAGGGGGCTTAATGAAATCACTATAAAGGATAAATACACCTTGCCTTTGATGAATACCGCCTTTGACTCCCTCCAGGGGGCGAACTGGTTTACTAAGCTTGATCTCCGCAATGCCTATCACCTGGTGCGCATCAGAGAGGGGGATGAGTGGAAGACGGCGTTCAGGACCCCAAGCGGCCACTTTGAATATTTGGTAATGCCGTTTGGGTTGACCAACGCTCCGGCCGTCTTCCAGCGGCTAATTAACGACGTGCTGCGGGATTTCCTTAACTCCTTTGTGTTTGTATATCTAGATGATATATTAATCTTCTCCCGCACTCTGGAAGAGCACCAGGTGCACGTGCACAGAGTGTTGCAGCGCCTCCTGGAGAATCAACTTTTTGTCAAAGCAGAGAAGTGTGAATTCCACACAAACCAGACCTCTTTCCTTGGGTTCATCATCGCCCGGAACCAGGTGCTTCCCGACCCAGCTAAGGTTAAGGCGGTAGTGGATTGGCCCACTCCGTCCTCTAGGAAACAGCTCCAGGGGTTCCTGGGCTTTGTTAATTTTTATCGCCGTTTTGTGCCCAATTTTGGGAACCTGGCTCGCCCTTTGACTGCGCTCACCTCCCCTAAGACCCCGTTTTGCTGGAGTGAGGAAGCAGCCAAGGCGTTTAAGAAGTTAAAGGACGAGTTTGCTTCAGCCCGTGTTCTCTCTCAGGTGGACCCGAATCTTCAGTGCTTGGTGGAGGTGGATGCCTCTGACTCGGGGGTGGGGGCGGTTCTCTCCCAGCGTTCTCCTGAGGACGGCAAGATTCGGCCATGTGCATATTTCTCCCATCGCTTGTCACCGGCAGAGAGGAACTACAGCATCGGGGACAGGGAGCTGTTGGCAGTGAAGCTCGCCTTGGAGGAGTGGAGACATTGGCTTGAGGGGGCCGCTCAGCCGTTCGTAGTATGGACTGACCACCGCAACCTGGAGTACCTCAGGACAGCGAAGCGGCTGAACACACGTCAGGCTCGTTGGTCTCTCTTCTTCGGTCGCTTCAACTTCTCCATCACCTATCGGCCAGGAAGCAAGAACGGTAAGCCAGATGCCCTCTCTCGACAGTTTGACGCACCATCTTCCGAGGATCAGGACGCCCCCATCCTACCACCCTCCTGTGTTGTGGGTGTGCTGTCCTGGGGTATCTGTACCAAGGTCTGGAAAGCGTTGAAGATGGAACCAGACCCGGGGGGGGGGGCAGGCCGCTTGTTTGTTCCACGCTCTATTCGGGGCCAGGTGATTGAATGGGGTCACGCCTCCAAGTTGGCTTGTCATCCGGGAGTTGGCCGGACTGTGGACCTTCTCCAGAGAACCTTCTGGTGGCCAGGGCTACGGAAGGACGTGGTGAACTACATCCGGGCTTGCGCTCAGTGCGCCACTGGGAAAACAACATCTTCTCCCCCGGCGGGTCTGTTGCACCCCCTGCCCGTCCCTTCCCGCCCCTGGTCTCATGTGGCCATGGATTTTGTGACTGGTTTGCCCCTTTCTGATACTTTCACCACTGTCTTGACTATTGTGGACCGTTTTTCGAAGGCGGCCCATTTTGTGCCTCTTCGGGGCTTGCCTTCGGCTCAGGAAACGGCGGACCTCCTTGTTCAACATGTGGTTCGCCTCCATGGTATCCCCGCTGACATAGTGTCAGATCGAGGACCACAGTTTGTCTCTCAGGTATGGAAGGCGTTCTGCGCAGCGTTGGGAGCCACGGCCAGCCTTTCTTCTGGGTACCACCCTCAAAGCAATGGCCAGTGCGAACGGGCTAACCAGGAGCTCGAGGCCGCACTGTGCTGTGTTATCTCCTCCTGTTCCTCCTCTTGGAGCAAACATCTTCCCTGGACTGAGTACGCCCATAATACTACGATCTCTACGGCTACGGGCGTCTCTCCTTTCAAGGCTATGTTTGGTTTTGATCCACCATTGTTCCCGGAGGAGGAGAAGGAGGTAGCGGCTCCGTCTGTCCAGGCCCAGATTAGGCTCTGCCGGCGAGTTTGGTCCATCGCCCGCCAAGCCCTTTTGAGGACCACTGAACGCAACATCCAGGTGGCCAACCGTCACAGGAGACCTGCCCCGGACTACAAGGTGGGTCAGAAGGTTTGGTTATCCACCTGGAATATTGGTGTACCGGCCGAAAAACGTAAACTCACTAAGCGCTTTATTGGCCCCTATACCATCTCATGTATTGTCAACCCTGTGTCTGTGCGCTTGTCTCTCCCCTCTTCCATGCGCATCTGCCCTACTTTTCATGTCTCCCAGGTTAAACCGTACGTTATGGACCCTCTGTGCCCGGCCCCTGCGGCGCCTGCCCCCCCGAGGATGATCGATGGCCATCCAGCCTGGGGCGTGACTGCCATCCTGGACGTGCGCAGGCGGGGCCGTGGTCTTCAGTATTTGGTGGACTGGGAGGGGTTTGGACCGGAGGATCGTTCTTGGATTCACCCAGCGTTGATCTTGGATAAGCAGCTGATCCGCGATTTCCATCGGGCGAATCCAGGTAAGATTGGGCAGGTGCCTGGAGGCACTGCTAGAGGGGGGAGTACTGTCATGGCGGCCGCTGGGCCGTCATCCAGCTCATCAGCGCCAGCCGCGCACAGATTAACAGGTGTTAATCAGCGGCTCTTAAAAGCCAGCGTCATGGACAGCTCGGTACGGAGTTGTCTGTCTATCTCGTCAGAGTATGAGCCAGAGCTTTGTGCCACAGCCACGTCAAGAACGCCACGACCAGATCTACCACGTAAGAAGACTATCTGCTTCTCTACGCCAAACCTTTACTCTTGTGCCCAGGTGGACTTCCCAGGCGGCGGACCGGTACGCTCCCGGAGCTCCTCCTGGTCTACGGAGTCAGAGCCTCATCTCATAGTCAAGCCAAGACCACCACGACAAGACCCACCACGTAAGAAGGCTATTTGCCTGTCTACTCCTAATCTTTACCCCTGTGCACAGGTGGACCTCCCAGGCGGCGGACCGGTATCTCCAACGGACGGAGAATTCCCCTTTCCCTTCCGGAGCTCCTCCTGGCCTTCACTGATCCAGGAACTTCCTCCACTGCAGCTGCAGGTACTGTCACTCCCTCAGTCACAGGAATCATTGTCTCCGCAGTTACGGACATTATCACTGTCACGTCTACGGGAACAGTCAACGTCACAGCTGTCAGTGCAGTCTTCGCTCTCACCACGAACTCCTCCACGGTTAGTGGAGTTATCACTGTCACAGCTTCAAGCACCAGAGTCACCACAGCACGCGGACATCGGAGAACGGCTAGATACAGTCAGAGACAACCTAAAGTAAGCTGCACACCTGCACTTGTCCTTTTGTGCTGAACAGCCTTAACGGTTTCTGCTTGTGTGTTCTAGGGTTGCCAGGTCGTCCTCTGTATCACTCAGCTCCGGTGACCAGGCCACGATATCAGCACTCACACTTGCACTACACTCACTTACACTTCAATAAAGAATAGCTATTTTGTATCTGCCCGTGTCTGTGTCCGTCTCTTGGGTCCTGAAACATAACATTTTATTAACAAAGCACGTCAAGTGCCAGAGTACAGCAAGGCAAAAATCCAAAAAACAGAAAATGAGGTAAACTTACAGATTAGCACCAGAACAGGGATGGGATTCTGGTGGCAAAGAGAGAGGATGTTCATTGAGACTGCCACAGTGAGAGAACAATCAGACAGTCTTTAAATAGTTGGGGAACAGGATGAGACAATGGGCGGCAAGTGCGGGCTGCATGCGCAGGCAGGTGACCTAATTAGACAACAACTCACAGCTCAGACGACTAGGGAACAGGCAGTGAGACGATGACAGTGTGGGAGTGTCTGGAAGAGGAGGTAAGGCAGTCATGTCACATAGAAATAAAATATAAATCCAAAACTACAGGAACTGACAAAATAATAATAATACTAAAGACATAAATAACTAATAGAACGATAAACCACCAAGGAAGCATCATAATTCAATACACAGGAAAACAACACAAAGCTGGAAAAATACAGAAAATATTCAGAAATAAATTAAGAGCCTGAGCCCGGTGAAACACCGGGCTCAGGCTCATGACAGTGGGGGGTTTGTTTTTTTCTATTTTCGTGACTTGGAAAGAATAAACCACAGGGAGATGTGATGGGGTGGCAGGCACAATAGTCATTTTTTTTTAGTTGTTATTTCAGACAAGTGTGTATAGCTTAGATTGCATACAATAGACTAGTATTAAATCTTGCAACAGCTTTTTTTTTGTAAATCTGAAAAATTAATCATAACTATTATTATGATTATGGTGATCATTTTGGTCCCTCATGCACAGTGTGTGATGTGTGTAATGGGAGGTGGCTCTGGGAAGAAAGAAGGATGTAGTAGTGAATCAGAGTATATCCATATATTTGAATGAGTTGTGCAGAAAAGATGAGACTTGTATTCAATTTTTTTGATTGAAGAAGGCTACTTAGCTCAGTCATGAGACATTGAATTACAGAGTCTTGAGTCTGATCACCATATTGAGAAGAAGGTAAGTGCCTAAGCAGAATGTCTTGAGATCAAGCTACAACAATGAAGTATCTCCAGGACCGACAGTGAGTGTTGGTGTGATTTCTGCCCAGTGCTCTGATGTCAAAGTGAGGAAATCTTGCAACCACAGTAAAGGTGAATTTTGGATGTTTCTATAAGGCAGATGTGTCACTGAAATCATCATCAAGGCTCCCCAATCATCACTGACTGTGGAAACGTCATACTGGACCTCGCGCAGCTTGGATTCTGTGCCTCTTCCTTCTTCCTCAGACTCAGACCCTGATTTCCACATGATAGGACTTGGCACATGATTTGGGGAGCCATGCCACCTGCTAGTGTTGGTCCACTGTGTTTTATCAAGTCCATGTCAGTGCAACCATCTACCAGGAAATTTTAGAGCACTTCATGTTTCCCTCTGCTGACAAGCTTTATAGAGATGCTGATTTAATTTTCCAATAGGACCTGGCACCTGTCCACACTGCCAAAAGTACCAAAACCTTGTTTACTGACCATGGCATCACTGTGCTTGATTGGCCAGCAAACTGGCCTGACCTAAACCCCATAGAGAATCTATGGAGTATTGTCAAGGGGAAGATGAGACACCAGACCCAACAATGCAGAAGAGCTGAAGGCCACTCTCAAAGCAACCTGGGCTTCCATAACACCACAGCAGTACCGCAGGCTGATCGCCTCCATGCCACGCCGCACTGATGCAGTAAGTCAAGCAAAAGGAGCCTTGAACAAGTACTGAGTGTGTACCTGAGCATACTTTTCAGTAGGCCAACAAAAAATTGTTCTTATGTAACATTCTAATTTTCTGAGAAACTAAATTTTGGGTTTTCATTAGCTGTAAGCCATAATCATCAAAACTAAAAGAAGTAAACGCCTGAAATATAGTGGTGTGAAAAAGTGTTTGCCCCCTTCCTGATTTCTCTTTTTTTTTTGTATATTTGTCACACTTAAATGTTTCAGATCATCAAACAAATTTAAATATTAGACAAAAATAACACAAGTAAAAACAAAATGCAGTTTTTAAATGAAGGTCTTTATTATTAAGGGTAAAAAAATGCAAACCTACATGGCCCTGTGTGAAAAAGTGATTGCCCCCTAAACTTAATAACTGGTTGGGTCACCCTTAACAGCAACAACTGCAATCAAGCATTTGCAATAACTGGCAATGAATCATTGTCTGCTCCCTCCAAAGTAAATAAAAATATAATGTATAAGCATCCCAAAGTGATTAAACAAAAAGTTGGTAAAACTCAAATTAAATATGAAGCCTCTAAATTTAATGACTTGGCCTCTGTTCCTCGTAATTTAAAAATTAAATGTGGTTTGTTAAATATTAGGTCTCTAACTCCCAAGTCCCTGCTAGTCCATGGTCTGTTAATTGGTCATCAGATTGATTTAATATCCCTTACAGAGACTTGGTTAGGGCAAGAGGATTATCTTGGTTTTTATTATTTAGCGAATGCAAAGTCCTTAAGCCAAGCAGTTGCCTCCTGGTTTGCTGTATGGAGGGTGTGTAATCCTCCTTCCAGTCTTTGGAGTGGGCAAACCTCTATGATGTGTTCCATAGTTTGCTCCTCTCCACATGCGCACAGTGGGCTAGGGCTACTGCCCCATCTGTGAAGGCTGGCCAAGCAGGGGCCATGTCCAGTCCTGAAGCGATTGAGTGTAGACCACTGTCTCCTTGGGAGGTTGGTGCCCGGGACCTGTTGGTTGGGGTTTATCACCAGCTGTTTGTTTGGGACCTCCTTGGTCTCCCATTCCTCTTGCCAAGCTGTCTGGATGGTAAAGTCAGCTGGGGGAGGGTTTTTCCAAATCGGCCGTCTGGATGAAAGTCGAGCAGTGGGTGGGGTGTAGATATCTGCATGGATTGGTAAGTGAGGAAAATCTTTAACTTTTTGGAGCATCCTTTGAGTTAATGCTGCTCGCCGGATGTGTGGAGGGGCTATGTTTGACAGTACAGAGAGCCAGGGGAGTGGTGTTGAGCGGATTGTTCCAGTTATAGTTCTCATGGTTGAGTTGAGCTGGGTGTCTACATGGTGTGTGTAAGATGACCTGGACCAGACAGGGGCACAATATTCTGCTACAGAGTATGAAAGGGCCAGTGCTGAGGTGCGCAGGGTGGAGACTGCCGCCCCCCATTTTGCACCAGCGAGCTTGCAGAGCAGGTTGTTTCGTACTTTCACCTTAGCAGCCGTCCCCTTTAGATGTTCCTTGAAGGATAAGGTCCTATCAAGGGTCACTCCAAGATAAGTTGGATTTGGGGCATGCTTAAGCTTGAGTCCGCTCAGGTGGATGTTTAGTTCTCTGGCAGCTTTTGCACTGTGGAGATGGAATACACTGGAGACGGTTTTTGCTGGGCTTGGTTTTAGGCGTCAGATTTTGCAGAACTGGTCCAGTTTAGCAAGATCTTCCGTGAGCACCCGTTCCAGTGGTTCAAAGTCTGGTGCTTGGAATGCCAAACAGATGTCATCTGCATAGATGAATTTGCGGGATTTTGTAGTAGGCAGGTCGTTTATGTAGAGGTTGAACAGAGTTGGAGCTAGAACTGAGCCTTGTGGGAGTCCGTTTTTCTGCATTCTCCATGCACTTGTGTTCTGACTAAGGTGGACTCTGAACCTTCGGTTGGTCAGCAGGGTTTTTATAATTGCTGTTGCCCAAGCAGGGATCGCCTTTATAAGTTTCAGGAGGAGGCCTTTGTGCCAGACCGTATCATAGGCGGCTGTAAGATCGAGAAATACAGCCCCTGTCTTCAGTCTGCTCTCGAAGCCATTTTCAATGAAGGTGGTTAGGGCCAGTACTTGTTCTCCTGTACTGCGGTCCTTGCGGAAACCTGCTTGATCCACACTTAGAATATCCTCTATTTCTGGGGAAATGCGTTGCAGTATTAGGCGCTCCATGATTTTGTAAGGAACGCTGAGTAGGGAGATTGGGCGGTAGCTTGCTGGTAGTTTGTGGTCTTTGCCAGGTTTTGGGATGGCAATGACCTTTGCTGTCCGCCATTTCTTTGGGATCGAGTTTGTTTGTGTGATCCTTGTGTAGAATTGTGTCAACCAGGTTAGGGCTCGGGGGCCAAGATTTTTCATGAATTCTGGGAAGATGTTATCGTATCCTGCTGCCTTTCCACATTTCAGGCCCTGTAGGACTTTCTCCAGTTCAGCAGCCTCGAAGGGTTCAGGGTTCGTTTCCTCTACAGGCATTTTTTGATGTTTTTTTAGCTCAGTTGTAACTGCTCTTCTGGTGTCTTTGTCTTGGGGTGCTTTGGCGATAGTCAGTAGGTGGGATGCAACTTGGTTGGGTGTGACGGATGCTCGGCTTTGGCTAGGGGGCTTCTGTGCAGCTCCTAGGCGACGGATGAGGCTCCAACATTTCCTGCTAGAGTGCGTAAAGCTCCGGTCAGCAACTGTCTCCTCCCATTTCTTTCTCCGGGCTGTATTTAGCGAATCAATGAGATGGTCTGCTATCTCTGGGTCCCCTGATGTTTGATAGGATTGTAGGAGGGCAGCACTTTCTCCGTCCAAACATGGGACATAGAGGGGTCGGTAGCCTCGTGGGATTGCAGTATGGGCAGCCTTGAAGATTGCGCTGCAGAAGCGGTTGTATGCTTCATCTACAGTGATGGAGTGGAGTGGGATGGTAACAACGCTCCGGTCCAGAGTTTCACTGAATTTCTTCCAGTTGGCTTTGCAGAAGTTCCAGCGCATCTTCCTTGGGCTGTATATGACTGGAAGTTGTAGGCCAATGTGTACAAGCAGGGGCCGGTGTTGGCTGTGTGGAAAATCATCAAGAATGAGGATCTGTGTAGGATATGGCTCCCCATTCAAAGAGCTGACCCAACACAGGTCAGGAGAATAGTCCTTCTTCCACCTAGCAGAGTGGAAGGTTCCTCTTTGTTTGGGGTCGTATATCAAAGCGAGGTCATTTCTGGATGCCCAGTCTGAAAGTGCCTCCCCATCACTGTCCACTGCTGGGTACCCCCAGTCAGGGTGATGGCTGTTAAAGTCCCCCACATAGATGGCAGGGTGGGGTAGGGTGGGTAAGACCTGCAGATCCCAGTTGGCATTAGGGGGCTTGTACACATTGACAATATGGAAGCCACCAATGATTATGGTGTCTGAGAAATGTGTTGTTATCAGGTGATTTGCTTCAACTATGTCAGAACGCACATAGGTGGCACGTCCATGTTTAGCATGTAGAACATAGCACAGGAGGTCAAAGCCTTTGATGGTGAAGCGGCCAGCTTCCTCTGTGCCAATATGAGTCTCTTGGAGGCAGATTACATCAATCGAATGTTGGAAGGCGAGGACTTCGATAAGGCTTCGCTTGGCTGCAGATAGGCCTTCAACGTTTAGTTGTAATATGCGAAGGGCAGATCCTACCACAAAGTGCTCTTGGGGCTGTTTGCTTTCTGCTTTAGGACTGTGACTAGGATTCTTCTTTGACTTGGCACAGAGGCGTCGTCTCTTCGAATTTAGTCTGCTGGTAGGATCATTAGCTTCCCCAGGCGAGCCCGGGTACTGGCGGAGGGCGCGACGAGAACGCTGATCCATTGCCCCCCATTATGTTGGTTTAACTGAATCAACTCCTTCTGGTTATTTAAACTGTCAAAATCCCAGAAGTTCTGGTCGTGGAGGAGGAGTAGCAGCAATTTACCATTCCAAATTACTAGTTAATATAAAGCAAAAAACATGTAATAATTCCTTTGAAGGACTGGTCCTCAGTATTTGGCATTTTAGCAATTTTAGGTTAAACCCAATTTTATTTGCCATAGTTCATTGCCCTTCCTCAGCCTACTCAGAGTTTTTATCTGAATTTCCTGAGATCTTAGTGGACTTAGTGCTGAAATCGGATAGAATAATTATAGTAGGGGACTTCAATATACATGTAGATGTAGATAGTGATTGCCTTAATATGGCATTTAATTCAATATTAGACTTAATGGAGTTTTCTCAGAAAGTAGAAAATGCTACCCATTATCTCCACCCCACGTTGGACCTTGTTCTGATATGGCATAGAAATAGAAAATCTGGTAGTGTCTCTTCATAACCCTGTACTGTCAGACCATTGTCTGTTAACCTTTAATTTTACTATTTTTGACTAGTTGGCTCCTAAAGAAAAATATTACTACAGCAGATGCCTCTCAGATGATGCTGTTACCAAATTTAAGCAGATTGTTCCCTATATGCCATGTGTCAATAAGACCTGGCACCTGCCCACACTGCCAAAGTACCAAAACCTTGTTTACTGACCATGGCATCACTGTACTTGATTGGCCAGCAAATTGGCCTGACTTAAACCCCATAGAGAATCTACGGAGTATTGTCAAGAGGAAGATGAGACACCAGACCCAATAATGCAGATGAACTGAAGGCCGCTATCAAAGCAACCTGGGCTTCCATAACACCTCAGCAGTAACACAGGCTGATTGCCTCCATGCCATGCTGCACTGATGCAGTAATTATGCAAAAGGAGCCCCGACCAAGTATTGAGTGTGTAAATGGACATACTTTTCAATCGGCCAACATTTCTATTAAAAATCTTTTTTTAAATTAATTTTATATAGTATTCTAATTTTTTGAGAAACTGAATTTGGGGTTTTCATTTGCTGCAAGCCATAACCATCAAAATTAAAAGAAATAAACACTTGAAATATATCACTCTGTGTGTAATGAATGTATATAATACTGTATATGAGTTTCACTTTTTGAATTGAAATAAATCAACTTTTCAATGACATTCTAATTAATTGAGATGCACCTGTATTCTGCATTAATAGAAGAGACAAGAATAATTCCAGGTTTCTTTTCAGCACTGCAGCTAGGCTGACAAAGAGTCAGGACTCTGTCAGTCCTAACATTCCCTTAGAGCTTACTAATCAGGACTTTATGAACTTTTTCAATAATAAAATTTCATCTATCAGAGATAAAATCAGTCAGATTCTTCCCACTGTTAACTTAAATACAGTAACTAATACAACTCCTTCAAACGTTATCTGTTTGGATGAGCTTACTCCAAATGACCTTTTAGAGTTAGATAAAATAGTTTCCTTATCCAAGCCTTCAAGTTGTCTTTTAGACCCTATTCCTACCAGGTTATTTAAAGAAGTCTTCAGATTTATTGGTAGCTATGTTCTTCAAATAATCAATTCTTCATTAACATTAGGCCATGTACCACAGACTTTTAAAACTGCTGTAATTAAACCCTTATTTTAAAAAGCGAAAGCTGGATCCAGGAGTTTTAGCTAACTGTAGACCAATCTCTAATCTGCCTTACATTTCAAAAATCGTAGAAAGAGTTGTTGCTACACAAGTATTTGACCACTTGCAGAGAAATGGTTTATTTGAAAAGTTTCAATCTGGGTTTAGAATCCATCATTGTACTGAAACAGCTTTAGTGAAGGTCACTAATGGCCTCCTTATCACATCTAATAATGGATTTGTTTCTGTTCTTGTCCTTTTAGACCTTAGTGCAGCTTTTGATACTATCAATCATAGTATTTTGCTTGATAGATTAGAACACCTTGTTGGACTTAATGGATCTTCATTGCAGTGGTTTAGATCTTATTTATCTGATAGGTTCCAGTTTGTTCATATCGATAATGAGTTTTCTTCCAACTCAAAGCTCAGTCACAGAGTTCCACAGGGATCTGTGCTAGGCCCTATTCTTTTTAGTCTCTTTAGTTTCTTTTTAGTTTATATATGTTTCCGCTAAGCAACATTATTAGAAAGCACTGTATACATTTTCATTGTTACGCAGATGACACACAATTATACCTGTCAGTGAAGCCAGATGATAGTAATCAATTAGCCAAGTTAGAGGCCTGTCTTAAGGAAATCAAAGCTTGGATGACTTGTAATTTTGCTATTAAATTCAGATAAGACTGAAGTCATTCTATTCGGTCCAAAAAACTTTAGAAATACCTTTCCAAACCAAACTCTTAGTTTGGATGTGGTTACTCTTTCTCTTGATAGTTCTGTGAGGAACCTTGGAGTTATTTTTGATCAAGATCTGCTTTTAATTCACAACTTGTTTCTAAGACTGCCTTCTATCATTTGCATGATATTGCCAAGATTAGGAGTATCTTGTCTCAGACTGATGCTGAGAAACTAATCCACACTTTTTTTTTCACTCTAGATCAGATTATTCTAACTCTTTATTATCAGGCTGTCCTAAAACATCTTTTAAAAGTCTTCAGCTGTTCTAAAATGCTGCAGCAAGAGTTTTAACAGGTACTAGAAAGAGAGATCATATCTCTCTGGATCTGGCCTCCCTTCATTGGCTTCCCATAGAATTTAGAATTAAGTTTAAAATCCTTCTTTTCACTTACAGAGCTCTAAATAATCAGGTCCCTTTTTATTTAAAAGATCTAACACTATCCCTATTATCCTAACAGAACACTACACTCTCAAAATGCAGGATTATTTATAATACCTAGAATCTCCAAAAGTACAATGGGAGGCAGAACCTTCAGTTATCAAGTTCCTTTCCTGTGGAACCAGCTGCCAATCAGGATTTGGGAGTCAGACTTGATCTCTGTTTTTAAGAATAGGGTTAAAACCTTCCTTTTTGATATAGCCTATAATTAGGGAGGGATCATGTGCCCCTGAAGCCTCCCTTAGTTATGCTGCTAATAAGTTCAGATAGCCGGGGGACCTCCAACAATGCATTGGGCTTCACTTCTTTCTTCACTCTCAATGAAATATTTTTGCTGGTTATTAATTGTTCTCTCCCATAGATTGAGTCCCTGTCATGCTGTTTGCTCTCTACATGTCTGTTCTTTGCTTATTCTTCTCTATCCCCTCACCCCCCAGCCAGTTGCAGCAGATGACTGCCCCTCCTTGAGCCTTGTTCTCCCGGAGGTTTCTTCCTTTTAAAAGGGAGTTTTTCCTCTCCACCGTCGCCAAGTGTTTGCTCAACGGGGATTGTCTGATTGCTGGGGTCTTTCTGCAATTGTGGGGGTTTCTCCTACAGTTGAAAGTGCTATGAGATGACTGTTGTTGTGAAATGGTGCTATATAAATAAGGTTGAATTGAACTGAAGTTGAATTCAGTGAGTCTTTTACAACGCTGTGGAGGAATTTTGGCCAACTCATCTTTGCAGACTTGTTGTAATTCAGCCACATTGGAGGGTTTTTGAGCAGGAACCGCCTTTTTAAGGTCATGCCACAGCATCTCTGTCGGATTCAGGTCAGGACTTTGATTAGGCCACTCCAAAGTCTTAATTTTGTTTTTCTTAAGCTATTCAGAAGTGGACTTGCTGGTGTGTTTTGGATCATTGTCCTGCTGCAGAACCCAAGTGTGCTTCAGCTTGAGGTCACAAACAGATGGCCGGACATTCTCCTGCAGGATTTTTTGGCAGACAGCAGAATTCATGGTTCCATTTACCACACCAAGTATTCGAGGTTGTGAAGCAGCAAAACAGCCCCAGACGTCACACTGCCACCACCATATTTTACTGTTGGTATGATGTTTCTTTTCTGAAATGCTCTGTTACTTTTATGCTGGATTTAATGGGACACATACCTTCCAAAAAGTTCAGCTTATGTCTTGTCACTCCACAGAGTATTTTCCCAAAAGTCTTGGGGATCTCAAGATGTTTTCTGGCAAAACTGAGATGAGCCTTTCTTTTTGCTCAGCAGTGGTTTTCGTCTCAGAACTCTGCCATGCAGGCCATTTTTGCCCAGTCTTTTTCTTATGGTGGAATCTGGAATGAGATCTGTAGATCTTTGGATGTTGTTGTGGGGTCTTTTGTGACCTCTTGGATGAGTCATGACTGCACTCTTGGGGTAATTTTGGTCGGCTGGCCACTCCTGGGAAGGTTCACCACTGTTCCATGTTTTTGCCATTTGCGGATAATGGTTCACTGGAATCCCAAAGCTTTAGAAATGGCTTTATAACCTTTTCCAGACTGATAGCTCTCGATTCCTTTATTTCTCATTTGTTCCTGAATTTCTTTGGCTCGCAGCATGATGTCTAACTTTTGAGGCTCTTTTGGTCTACTTCACTTTGTCAGCAGGTCACTTTGTCAGTGATTTCTTGATTGAGAACAGGTGTGGCAGTAATCAGGCCTGGGTGTGGCTAGAGAAACTGAACTCAGCTTTCCAAAGATGTGATAAACCACAGTTAATTTATGTTTTAACATGGGGGGGGGGGGGTAATCACTTTTTCACACAGGGCCATGTAGGTTTGTAATAGAATAAATAAATAATAATATAATAAAATATGATAGCCTGATGACGCCCCACAATAGGCGCCCAGCACCGGCTTGGAATAGCGAAGCAAGTGTTCGTTCATCATGAAAGGGACAAGAGATGCAGTAATGGCTCATTCAACACACCAAAATACAGACATAATATATAAAAGAATAATACAAAAATGAGAAATCAGGAAGGGGGCAAACACTTTTTCACACCACTGTATATGTGTGTGATAAAGCTATATGAGTGTCACTTTTTGAATTGAATTCCTGAAATAAGTTAACTTTTCAATGGTATTCTAATTCTAATTCACTGAGAAGCACCTGTACATGTTCACTACAGACAGTAACTCTCGGCATCAAAATGATTTGGAATCTCATGTGTTCATCATCTATCTGCACTGACTGAGCTGTTTTCATGTTTTAGTCAAATGTTTGTTTATGAATGAAGATATAAACCAGCCAACATGTCCATGTGGGCCTGACTATATCTTAAAGCTGGGCTGTGGTATTGGTCCCATGTGGGCTTGTCCACAGTTTCCATGTTGGTACCATCTATGTTTGCCCACATGGACTTTACCTGTGGCACAGGTAGGCAGCTAATCTGCTTACTTTAACTTTATTTGGGCCCCACATGGGTTTAATACAGGCCAGCAGGTTTCAGTAACACTGGCGCCACAGGTAAAATCGCTGAAGACAAATGCACAACAACATGGAAACTGAGGACAAACCCACATGGGACCCATACCACAGCCCATATTTAAGCTATAAGCAGGCCCACATGGACATGTTGGCTGGTAAAATACCCACTGGTTCTCAGATTAGATTTTTCAAGGCCAAAAAAAAGTGATCAGTGGCAATAGATCACCTAATATGGGTGATCAGGAAAAAAAGACATTCTAGATGGCACATAGAGAGAAGAATTCTATTCAAGAAGAGTTTAGAAACAGAGCTGTTTTCTCTGCCATCATGTCTTCCCATCAGTGACTCAGTCCCCCCAGCTGTGGTCTGTCCTGCCTCGCTCATTCTCACAGATAACTCCTCTCCATGCCCAAAAGGGGGCAACAGTGTGGCACCGTTCACCCTTGCATATCACCACTCTCTACATCCCCCCACACCCTCTTTATTTTCCTATATTTTCCCTTTGAACAGTCCCCCCCCTCCCCGACTCTGTTCCTTTTTTTTCATTCGGTCCTGTCAATAAAAACTAAAAAAAACCAAACAAAACCAAATATATTTGTGAAGGTTTATATGAGAGAAGGACCCCCCCCCCCCCAACACAAACACAGGAAAAAAACAAAATAAAACTTCAATTTCACACCACACTTTAATAATGAAAATAGTAATAAAAAATCTGGGCGTATCTGTCTCTCCGTGTGCGTGTGTGTGTGCGTGTGTGTGTGCGTGTGGTGCTGAAGGAACAGCTCCCTTCACGTGGGGAACAAGCGCAGCTCCGCGCGGCGCGCAGGCGGTCTCCTTCATTTCTGTCAGTGTCTTATCTTCAACCACCATTTTTTTTTTTTTTTTTTTTTTTTGTAAGGCAGGAGGAAACTACTTGGCATCTGGCTTGACACACGTGCAACTTTGAACATCAACCCCGCGGAGAGAAAGCAGAGCTCTCTCTCTCTCTCTCTCTCTCTCTCTCTCTCTCTCTCTCGCTCGCTCGCTCGCTCTCTCTCTGCGCGCGCATTCTCGTGGACTCTGTTGAGGCACTTTGGGTAAAAGCCTCCGCAAGAACCAGCAGATTTTATGTCTCTTATCAGTCTTTCTCTTGGTTAGTGAAAAAGTATACCTGACGGCCAGACGGGAAAAAAAAGAAAGAAGTGGAACTATTTAATGTTTCCTGCCTTCTCTCCACTTGCTTCGCCAGAAGTGGGATTTCCTCCTGCCTGTTTTCATCGCGGGAGCGGACACTTCCCCGCGTCTTCTCCTCGTCTCCCCGTTGTTACAGTCACCTGGGGGAGGCAACCCAGCTCTCGCCCCCCCCCCCCCCCCACCCTTCCTGGCTGGTGGACTGCCCAGGAGAAGGGGCTTCCTTTCCCCCGCTGCTCCCAGCGCTGCCAGGGAGGATTACCAGAGGAGAGGGGAGGCAAGGGGGAAAAAAAAAAAAAAGAAAGTCGTAACAAGTGGACTTTTTGGTGCTGCTGCCGGCTCGACAACGCGTCCGGGGTGCACAGGGGAGAGGAGGTAATGCTCGCTGGCCGGGCAGGGACATGCTGTATCCCGTGGAAGTAAAATAAAAGTGACGCCACGCGCCTGGGTGATACATGTTGAACGCGCGTCTTCCCCCACGTCCAACAGCGCATTTTCAGGCGCATTAGAGAAACAGCTTGGTAGGAAGAAAGTGAAAGTAAGTGACCGCTGCCTGGATGTGGACTCGACGTTTTCACTGATGCTTTGATTGGCTCATTTGATGATTGACCGTCGGGCTCCATCAACTGACAAACTTGGACGTGTGTGTGTGTGTGTGTGTGTGTGTGTGTGTGTGTGTGTGTGTGTGTGTAGGGGGGGCACCTGGGAAGAAAGGTGAACCCCGCGCACTGCAGTTCGCCTCTTATTTTTGGCACAAGAAGATGCGCCCGTGCCAATTAACCGACTGGACTCTGGAGCCTGTTCGTCTCTAATTGAAGAGCCGTTTCATGCCACAAAGTATCCAGCAATAAAAGTTACAATAACGCTAATATATGCACATTTAGATGCTTAACTCTGTGGCTGTTGCATAGATCGTTAAAATAATAATTAAAAACTGAACGTTCATGTGGGCTCAGCGGGAAGCCGCGGACGCGTCACCATAAACAAGAAAACAGCCACTATATACTCAGAACTTCCTCTGCGCCATCTCTGTATTAATATTGTAAGAAAGACACTTTCATTGCGACTGCTTGTCGGGATTCCAGTTAGGAGATTGGAAGTTATTTCTGGGCCGTGCAGAGTAGAGCCGCTGGTACACCCCTGCGCCCGGACAGAGGCAGAGAGAGACGCAAACGCAGGAGGTCTGCCCGGGCGTCTGTCTCAGCATCCCACGCCAAGAGCAAGGCACTGGCATAGACGGGAGGGAGCCAGGGGGAGAGACGCTTAACTGCGCTTGATCGGAACAGACTTTATCCCGCCGACTGCTCAAAGAAGGAGGAAAGTGATATTTACACCTTTTGGAGCCGTAAAGATTATCTGTCAAGTTTTTTTTAATGTATATATAATTTTTCGGGGGGAAGAGAAGAGTGGAGGAACTGAAGCTAAAAAAAAAATTAGAACAAAAACAGATTGGACTTTTTTTCCATCATCTCGTCACTTTGGAGGAGAGACAAGAGCGAGAGAGAGAGAGACAGAGGTGGAATTATTGCTGAAAAGCGATTCGTCTGGTCAAGATTGCGCCATCCGCGCCGCGTGGATCTCAGGATTAGTTCCCCCGAAAGAGCAGGTAAGAGGATGTCACACGCCGATTTCACGCGCGAGTGTGTCGACTTCACTTCCAGGGGTGTTTGTGCGCTAATGCGGAGTGTATGAGAGGGGAGGACCAGAGTGATGGAGGGAGCTTGGCCCCGCCGGGAGAATGCCTGGTCTCTGTGTGTGTGCGTGCGTGCGTGCGTGTGTGAGGCGAGAGACGGGGAGCAGAGAGCGTTTTACGCGCAGAGGGGGGAGGGTGTTGTTTGTCTATCCGAGTGGGCATTTGTGAGGGGGGGGGGGGGAAGCTGAGACTGATCTTACAGTCTGAGAGTTTGCATGATGATGTGGATCTGTTGATTTAAAGTAGAGCCCAGTGTGTTCCCTGTTATTTATTCATCCCGCTGAGTGTGGAGCAAATCACACGAGTGCGCTAAAGCCGGAGCATCACTGGTGAAGCCCCCCCCCCCAACACACACACACCCAGGGGGAAGATGAGGAGGGTCTTATTGCCAGAGAAGTAGGGATAGAGACAAAGAGCTCAAAATCCTCAGTGTATGAAACTTTTGGCTCAAGTTCAGGGTTAACTGTCATTGATTTTCCAGCTGAGGAAACTAAAAAGTGCCGTTTCTGTTGTCTCTCAACAGCTGTCCCAAGCAAGCCTGCATCTTGCCTGCCTCATAGTGACAGTTTTGCAAGTCCTTCTAACTGATGTGTAATTTCTCTTTCAGTAGAAATCATATACAGTGTGATGCAAAATCATTTTCCATCAGATCAATTACAAAGTTACGAGTGAATGCAAGATTCTGGTTTTTTTTTTTTTTTTTTTTTTTTTAACCCAGTCACATCTTTAGGAATTTCTTTCAATGTACTGGTGTCGTTTTGCATCTCCCCATGATCATATCCCATGAGTTTGCAGGTGTTTTGGGTTATGCATCTTTTTATGGCTGTTTGGCTTCTGTTTGTAGGTTTTAGTTTATAAATCCTAGTTATTTACTAAGGGAATGAGAGAATATTTTCATAGTTTCACTTTTAATTAATTACACTGGTCAACACCAAATTTATTGTCTCAGTTTTGTTTTTGTTTTTAGCTGATTTAGGACAATTTTGATGTGCTGAATCCAAAAATCACATTGGTTTTGCTCAATCAGGTCAACTTTTTGAATTATGGCCACATGTTGTTTTATACGTTTTTGTTTACATGTACGGGTATTTTTGCTTTATATGATGCAAAATTCTTTTTTATGTCTTGAAATTCTCTGATTTTTGAACAATGATGATGTAACATTGAATTTACATGTACTTAGGTAAGTACATGCACAGTACTAAGTACTAAGTAAGTACAAGTTTTTACTTAGCACCTGATCAAGAGAATTGGATGTCATTTTCGGATTCAGCGGTGCAAAATTGTCTTAAATCAGTTGAAAAAACACAGACAGCTTACAAAAAAATTATTTTTGTAACTCTGTGTTATAATCTTGGATTTCCAAGTAGGCACCAGTCCAGCTACACACACAGTAAACCCTTAACCGTGTAATAAAATCTCTGACATTGTGTGCATGTGAATCATGCACTCCAAGATAAAAAAAGCTAACAGAAAGTAATTGATATGGAGGGTAAATACTAGAGAAGCTTCTCATCACTTGGTGTGATAAGACTTTTTAGGTGAAAAAAGTCCCACATAGCTTTCCACTGTATAATTTTCCCATTTGTTCAAGTCTTCCCAAACACAGACACTGTTTGTCCGAGGGCTTTAAAGCGAAGCAGGTGCGTTCTCGCTCTACCCCCCCCCCCCCCGTGAGTGTGCACAAAGAAAGAGAGATTGTATGTGTGCGTGTGCCACAGAAAGTGTGTGTTGGTAATTTTAACAGGCCGTGCATGTGAGAGGAAAAACAGAAAGACAGAGTGGATTGTATGTGTGTCTTTTAATTGTGAGTGTGCCACATTTCAGCAGCAACACCATCTCACCCACACCCACCTGCACACACGGGAGGGATGCATGGGGATTAATTATATTGGCCGCTTAGCAGCGAGGTTCACATCAGTCGTCTGAACGGAGGGATGCTGAGTACCCACCAGAGGCCGCAGGTGTGTGTTCAAGTGTGTGTGTGTGTGTGTGTGTGTTGATTTATTATTTGAAGCTGGTGTCATATAGATCCGGCCAGTGGGTGGATGAACTGGCAGTAGACTGACTCCGTCACGCTGACCAACATCAGCCATCTATTACAGGGATGCAGAAGTGGGTGGGAGTAGTTTATAGCAGGGAGAGTGAAACAGAGGAGGGGGAAAAGCAGCAGAAGACTGGTGGTGGGAGCGTTTATGTCCATTATTTTCACTCTGTTGCCATTCAGTCAGGTCCCTTCTGTGTCACAATACGCCTGCAGCCTAGGACCCCCCCCCCCCCCCGACACTTTTAGACTGTAATGCACTGCAGTGCAAAGCTGGGAATGATAATGTCAGAGGGTTTCAAAAACTGCAAGGCCCATGTAAGTAGGTAGGTTGGGTGGTAAAAAAGTGGTCTCTCATGCAGGAGATGTGAGTTTGTTACATTTTTATCCACTGTCCATCTTAAGTTTCTCTTTCATTTATAGTCATATTCTAGCCATTAAATAAAACTAATTAGTTGGCGCTTCCTGGTAGCCTAATGGTTGCAAAGCATACCCTGGAAGCACGTTGTTCAAATGTGTTGATCCCTGGTTTGTTTCCCGGCTAGAGCGATCTTCCTCGCCTGTCTCTCCACCTCTTTCCACTATTTCCTGCTTCAGTGTGTCTGTCTAATAAAGGTAAAATTGACCAAAAATACAGCAAATCTAACAAACACGAAAACTAGTGGTTGTGGTTGAGATTAGCAAAGGTTGAAGGTGTTATTTAAATATGTTTCAATTCGGGATTCACAATATTATCAGCAAATAAAGCATTTAAAATTATTTATTGACAGCCGATAAAATATAATAGAAATCACGCTTGGCTGTAACGTTACACTTTTCCCGTGGCACAAGAAAATGCTGTCATCATGTCGGGCAAGCGTATCAAAACACTTATGGCTGCCTCCACACATGCACACAAGGAGGAGCAAAAACACATAAAATGAGGAACTTAATCCACGAAACCCAAACAAGAAAAAGACACACTGGCAAAGACGATAGCTTCAGCAGCAGTCTCCTCACATCGCCCAAACAAATACTAAAAAACACAATCGTGACCATCCACGGGCCAAAGGGACCACCCAGAAATCCACGGAGTCCGTCGCTCCAGAAAACTTTTGCACATCTTTATTAAGAAATGTTCACATATCTATGTCTAACCTCGTTTTTGTTTTTAGTTGCATTTTTTAACATTTATTTTAGCAGGTTTTAAGTGGGACTGAATGTGGCGGTGTCTTAAAAAAGATGGGGGTGTCCTAATTTATTCCCCAAGAATTAAATTTTACAGAAAATTTGAAAAAAAGTCTTTAATTCATTTTTAATTGTTTAGTTGTATCACATGAATCTCCCAGTATTTTTTAACATTGATATTAAACATCCATATGTCCAAATATGTTAAAAAAACCCCCACAGGCTTATACAGGGTGCCTAATTTTTTTCACAACTGTATGAAAACAAACATTTAAAAGTCGAAGAGTATATTACAAATTTTACTCAGTTCAGCAACGCTGCTGCTTTTTTAAATTTTAAACTTTGCAACATTGGCAGCGTTTCACTGGTCAGCACTATGTAAACATGCATTCTGAAGTTTTAAGTGCAAGTTTATTGCAAAACTTTAAAGCTGAGTATTTAAATAAACATTCAGATGAAATTCAAAGTGCCACTGTGCATGAGGTAAAAACAAAATGCTGTAGATCTGAAATAAGGAACTAACCCTTAAAGTTGTATTTCTGTTTAAGTTGTATTTTTGTCATCTATTATTATTATTATTATTATAAGTATTCTCCTGGTCCTCAGTTTATTTAGTAGTTTATTCTCTGTCCATAGTTTTTAGGTTTGCTCTTATTTTGAAGTCATCCCTGTTCCATTTCATGTATTTCATTTCATGTTAATCCTGCTTCCAATTCACTGGTTATAATTTGCTATTTATGTTTATGTCACTTACCTCTCATCAACTGTAACTGTCCATCTAAAGGTAAGCCCATGTTATGTCTTCATTCCTGCTCCTCTGTTTTTTACTTTCAGTTTCGTTCTTTTAGTTTCACTTTTAGCGTATTCCAGCAGTAAAGCAGCGGCTGCTGCTGCACAACACACTTGGCTTCTGCTCAGTTCTTGACAGAATTCAGCATACTCCTTTACCATGATACTTTTGCAAGTGTTTTATCAAGTTGTTGGTGTAAAATTGTAAATGTTGGTACCACACAGCAACATACTGAGATGAGTCCCACAGACAGGCTCCAGTGATTTGACACGTTGCTTTTGGTTATAGAAGCCATGTGCAGTGTGGCTGAGAACATGATTGAACTTCATTTTAATATTATTAATGTATCGGCTTGGTAAATTACTTTTATTCCTTACTGATACTGATCCAGCCGTTGTGCCTGGATCAAACCCGATACCGATATGGTGAATCGGATCGGCTCATGGTCATCGGCTCAAATGATTTATTTGATCCAGTTTATACCCTCCTGATCAAAATCTTGAGACTGGGGGGAAAATTACAAGTGTTCACGTTTCGCGCTGGTGGATCGTAACCAGGTTGTAAGTAGAGTTTCAAAATGCAAAAAGAAGAAATGGGAGAGGCAAAAAATAGAGAGTAGGTAAATTTACTACAAACTGCATTTAAACTCAAACAGGCTATCCATCAGTTGATAAAAAGTTTAAGACCATAGCCCCCAAAAAACCCAAAACAGAACAGGGCTTTAAAGAATAAAAAACGTCTTCAAATATCACGTCTCTTCCTGTGACACAAACTTGCTTGTTTGGACTTTGCAAGATAGCACCAAAGATGGCACACTGAAAGGTGGAAGAAAGTTTTATTCTCTGACAAGAAAAAATTTACCCTGCACAGTCCCAATGGTTTCCAACATTATTGGCATGACAAGGAGATCCAGCTGGAGATATTTTCATAATGGAGCAGGCTCCTTCATGATCTGCAGTGCTTTTCCTTCAGTGGAACAACGGCGCTGCAGGTTGTGCAGGGGCATCAAGCAGCAGCTGGCTATGTGGCGATGTTGCAGTGGGCATCCTTCTTGACTGAGGACCCTCATCTGTGCGGTAATGACTGGGTCTTTCAACAGGACAACACTGCAGTTCACAATGTCCACCTGACGAGGGACTTCTTCCAGGAGAATAACGTCACTCCTTTGGACCATCCTGTGTGTTCCCCTGATCTAAATTCCACTGAGAACGTTTGAGAAAAAATGGCAAGGGAAGTGTACAAAAAACGGACATCAGTTCCAGAATGTGAATGATCTGCATGAAGTCATCTTCACTCCATGGAGCAACATTCCCGCTAGCCTCCTGGAAACACTCACATCAAGCATGCCAAAACAAATTTTTGAAGTGAGCAACAAGAACAGTGGGGCTACTCACTACTGATTCTTTTTTTATGCTTTTATACAGTATATATGCTTATATATGCATACGTATATCGGTATTGACAATCAGCAAAAACTATTTTCAAAATATCGGCATATTAGTTATTGGAAAAAAAAATCAAATATTGTGCATCCTTAGTTATAACTATAACCCTCAGCACTATAAAGTTGTAATTGTCTGTCTTTTCACATGACATTTTTCAATAATGTTAATGTGATGGCCTCTGAAGTCCCACAGACATGCTAGAACCACGCCACGCCTCACCAACGAGCAAACACTGCAGCGAAACAGTAATCCTGAACCTGCACAAAGAGAGAGCAGAAAGAGCCGCACCAACGTGCGACAGCTGGACTTCCAGACCAACAGCTGACAGCACTCTCCCCTTTGCATCAAAGAAAGCACCTGCCAGCACCCCGCCAGATCACAAGTCAAATAAACTTCCAGTGTGACAGATTATGTATTTAATTAACCAAGTTAGAGTATTCCTGGTACAATGTGCAGCATTAGGACTCTGAGATTTTTTTTCATATTGAAGTAAAATAGTTATAATGTTTCACTGAGTGAATCATTGTTGAATCATATCAAATCAGAAATGGATCAGTTCAGCACCTCAAGAATCTGAATCGAACTGATTCTGGAAATTGCTGATGATTCCCAGCCCTACTTACAAATAATCTGATTTACCTGTAGTATTTCTATCATACTGTAATGCATGAGAAAAATTACTTGCTTTTCATTTGTGGTGAAAACAAAGGTAACATGAAGTAGAAACTGAAAAGGAGGAGCAAAGTAAAAAGATGAAAGAAGGGATTAAAAACTAGAGTGATATAGTGACAGCAGGGAGGAACAAGGGAATCAACTGAAAGATGAAACAGGAGAGAGGAGGAGTGAAGTGCACTGTGAGTTACTGCCATTTTCTTCCTAACAGTGACTCTGTGGTTAAACTAATTCATTTAGCACATGCACTTATTCAATTATGAGCAGCCAAAATTTCAAAAAAAAAAGTTGCAAATTTTATAGATAAGAGTAATGACGACTGAAAGAAAGTACAACATACAAGTAAAAAATATACAGTATAAAGATGATGATGATGAGGAAGGGGAGAGTGGTCTTTGGAGTGGAGTTCTAGTGAATTAAGAAGAGAGGACAGATTTAGAGAGACGAGAGAAGTGAGAGGAGAGAGTGATCCATAAATTGTGCGAGGGATGACGAGGCATGCAGAGGTGCTGGAAATATACGAGTGGAAGAAGATCGGCTGGGACGACAGCAGGATGAATGAGCGAGAGACAGAGCGATGAGGCTGGTAAAGAACTATGAGCTGCAATGCTGTTCATTTGAATTATAGTAAATTCAGCCCATTTGCAGCAGCTGATATTGCTTTTGTCTAGGTTATGGTCATTTGCCAGAAATCCTCTCTTCCACAGATCAAAAACAGATAATTCAAAGCTTCATAATTTAATTTCAAGCAGTTTCCTCAACAACAGCAAGGAAGCACGTCCTTCAAAAAGATTGAAAGAGCAGTGATGCCTCTGGATTGAGCTTGTATTTCTTGTGCGAGGTATTTCATCCTGCCATGTCATCTATGGCAAATGCAGTTTAGGTGTGGGCAATGTAGAGTTTGACCGTTTTTTGTATTGAATTTGTAAGCAGTTTCTTTAATGCAGCCATCCCAACTGACATTCTTACTTGTGTCAGTCCTACACTGTGAAGTAGCTGTAGCCTCCTGCTTCAGATGTGAGGCTAATAAGGAATTGCGTTCTATTTGAAAGCCAGGAGGTGGCAGCACATGTGGTTGCCAAAGTTGTCCTTTTCATTTGAACTTATCGGTAAACATATGACAACATTCAGCTATCAGGACATTTTTTGTTGGCTTTTGCCCTTTATTTGCTTTTTTAAAAATATATATTTTTTAAATTCATAGTTTTAGGAAAATATAAATGGCTGCTTTTGATTTGCTCCTTCCCTCTAGTCAGGCCACAAGTAAATGAACCTGCAGTTTCCCATAGTCCTGTGTGGGTTTCAGCCTGTTGGTTTGGCAGCAGTGGCACTTTTCTGCTCAAAGCTTCATATTGGAATCTCCTTTTAGAATGTCCTTTTTTAATATGAACAGTCAGTAGTGAAGTTTTACCATCACTCTGCCAATGCATCTTAAGCTCCCTTTGAGTTTTCCTGCGATTATGTGGTCCGACAATGAAACAACCTGAAGTTTCCTACATGCATACATTCAGATAGTATATGTGACAACAGTTGACTGTTGGGTTCTGGAAGAAATATGCTATGAAATGAGTGGCTATTCTCAAAGCCGCCAAACCCCGCTGACAAAATTAGATGATTTTTTGTCACAGGTGAAGAGTTGATGCTCAGTCTGTGTGGCTTTTGCTCTTTAACATATTAGTACAGTTTCAACTAACCCATTAAAATCGCCAAAGTTGTCTAATAGCCCGAGGCAGCCTTACAACAGCAGCTCCTGACTTTTGTGTGGTACAATTACTGTTTTAGTCAACAGAAGCTGAAGACATTTTACAGAATCTGTTGACAAAAGTGTAAAGCCTGTACTTTCTTGTTGGCTGTCTGATGGCAGAGAAAGCAATGTACATACGTATACTGCTATTCTGTACATTCCACTACTCCATCTACAGAAGGACACGACTTTTGGAATTGATTATTCTTTCTTATTTCGGATACCAACTAGTGCATGTCCGTAGAAAGCAAGTATTCCTGTCTGAAACAGGTAGCCCAATCAGACTTTACAGACCCAAATGTAGGCTGTGTTTGAAAGTGGAATACAGAGGTGTTGCCTATATGTAGGCACTCACACGTTAGACTTTGACAAATATGAAAGGGACTGAACTGAGATTTATTTGATTGTGTGAATATTAATTACAGAATAATTGAAAATGAATGGGACATCCAATATTAGCCACTGTTTAAGAACCACTTGTGTATTTATTTTTTTTTTCAGATCACTTATTTGTGTGATCTTTTATGTTATACTCATAATAGTCTATCTTGCACTTTGGGAAATGGAAGTTGTTCAGTCACCATTATAATTTAGTTTATGTATGTAGTTTATAGTGTATCATCAATAAACTCATGCAGTACTATAACAGGACACGTTTACAAATATTTGAGACCCATTGTAGTGCACCCTTTTATATTTTAGCAATATTATAAATACAAAACATCCAACATTATTATTATTATTATTTTGTATTTGTATCTTGTATACTTCATTGAGCCCCAGAGGGGAGTTCAGGGCATCCATGGTACGGTGTCAGTCTCTTCACCTTTCACACACACAGACAGCAGAATGAGCCATTTCGCTGCAACTGTTGCATCAGTGTTGCCCATTTGTCGGTAAATATTTAAATAAAAATGATTTATTTCATTATTTGGGCATTTTTACATCTTATTGTTTAGTCAAAGTGGGCATATGTGTCCGCATATGATATGCTGTTGATCTGGTCATTCTGCTACACAATGAAGCAGCAGTCGGGACTATCGTCTACCACTGAACGGGCTGGCTGGGCATGCCTCCCCGCGAACGATCATGGAGCGCCCGGTCGGACACCGGTGTTGGAGAAGCAGCAGCTGAACCGGCGGATGGCAGTCCTTCTCAGGGAGCCAAGCCCAGCCTGCCCAGTTAACAGGAGTCTTGGCTGCTGCTTTACCCATGTGCCAGTGACGTCCTTTGCGGCACCACGGGTCCCTGCCAGCACCCCCCTTCCCCCGCACACCTTGTGTTCTCCATGCCGAATTATTCATTAGACCTATGCAATCACAGCAACTTTATGGTATAATTTTTAAAGCATCTTAAGTATTATTAGTATTAGTATTAATTATTATTAGTAGTATTAATTACTTACTATTAATTACTATTAATTAATTACTATTATTATTAGTATTAGTATTAGTATTAATCTTAAGTATTATCTTTTTGTAGTCAAATTTGTCACTTTTCACTTCCTTGTTTTGCTTACGGAGGGCTGTGGTTACTAATGCCTGTGATTACTGATGCCATAATGTCCAATCAGTACGGAGTCAATCCAAAATCCTGCCCACACTTCTAGAAGCCTGGGCATAAGACAGAGCGGTGGCTAAACTTTTATTGATAAGAATTACATGTTTTGACTTAGCGACTCCATACTTGGGGATGCACACCCTCATAATCTCAGCAAAGCACTTATAAAATCTGAGGTCAGTCTGAGGAACGGTTCAGGAGATATGCGTGGAACAGACACACACACACACAAACACACACAGAGACAGAGATTTTGTGCATTTATAGATAGATTGACAGCATATTACAACCTTAAAGCAGTCATTGATTGCACTATTTTATATATTTTAACAGCTCACACAGGTCTTAATGACATGTTTCATATTTTGTTCAGATTTTCTTGAATTATTTAATTTTTGCAGCAATAAAAAAAAAATTAAAAATCCAGCCTTTCTGAGAATGGCCTGTTTGAGTGTATATACCTTTAAATCTTCAGACCGGATTCAACTCTGCCCTCCCTCTTACATCAGTATTGCTAACATTAGCTGGCTAGCCTTTAGCTTGGATGTATCCTGAACTGAATACAGGTCGGCCCTGTAATCTTTCGTGGCACTGGCAGAGAATTTCTGTAAGACTCCTTACATTTGTTGAAAAGTCTTTATAACTGTTTTGCAGGGGGTCTCCGCTTGCACCGTTGGCGATTCCAGGGGTGACTTTGGGGCACATTTGACCCATTACCCTTGAGTCAACTAACATTTGTCTTAAAGAATGAATGAAATAATGCACCACTGGTTGACAGGGGTGTGTGGTTTCAGTGGTCAGTAGATATGACCCTTCCTACAATAAGCACAGAAACATTTGTGGATGAGTGGCTAAACTGCTAGCTTCAAGGCACCTAGCTGATGTTAGCAGCTAGCTGGGTTACCTAGCTGGCGTACTGAATATGGTCAAGTGTTGGAAGATGAACAAGGATTCCAGTGGGGGTGAATAGAATTTACAGAGAATAGCGATTCAAACTGACTGGATCGAGTTAAGCTAACAGTAGGCGGTCTGTCAGTAATGTGACCAATGCTGACTGACTGCCTAGCCAAGCTAATGCTAACAGACCTAAATGTAGCATCAGAGCAAAAATATAACAAAATAAGCCAGAATGTCACAAGCTATATTATCAATTGTGGATTAGTGAACCAAGTGGAAATAGTGGTGCCTATTAGGGTGACTGAAATATAAAGAAAATAGTAATCTAAACCAATTGATGGCTTTCAGAAGGTTAAAAATCTACAAAACACCATTTTTCAGTCAATGACCTTGTTAGAAAAATTCTTGTAAACCATGAGTCAAAAACCAGACTGGATCAGAGTTTCAGCAAATTTAATTACATTGGCCAGTGGAGAACAATACAAAAATAGTCTCAGAGCCTATTCACACACCATTCTGACTCAAACATGCATCAGTCAGTTCTTTAAGTCATCTGTTATCTGAAAGGTGGAGGGGCAAATTGTTCTTTATAATTGGTCCAGTACATCTGGTCAAAACGTGGTGTACAGATTATCTTTTTTCAGGAACCATGATGTTCACTCTGTACCAGTCACATGGGAGCCACACAGGCTGGACTAAAAACAAGATGATAACTAGTGCAGCTGCAACCTTGACAGTTTTACACAGACTCTGAGACAGACTCTGAGACAAAGCAAATACAAATATGAAATTTTTGTATTATTCTCCCCCCTTTGATGCCATGCAAGGCATCAGAAAAGAATGGCTTATGACATTTAAAACCCCATCTGGCAGCTCTGCTAAGCTCCAGTGCATTTGTGTGCAACAGATCCTAACCAGCTATCGACGGGGAAAGTCCGCCATCGGCCCTGCTGCCCCAGGCACCGGCTTAATGTTTTAGTCCTTTAGGAGGAGAAATGAAACAATAAACTCATTAATCAATAAAGAAAATCATTAATGGGAAAAACAGTGAAAGCAAAATGATGATAAAATGATAAAAAAGGATAAAATAAGGGCATATGTGTGTTATAGTTATGTGTCATTGCAGCTTATATAAAAACCAACATAAAAGATCAAACAAAACAATATAAGACAAAACAGTAATCATAATAATAAAGTGTAATGATGTAATGTAAAAATAGAAATAAGAGTAATATAAAAAAATGAAATAAAAGTAAAATTAATAAAAGCAATGCTTCAAACTTCATAAATGTATTTACAAGTAGTACATTTCAACTTCACGCCGTGATCATGCAACTCCTTTTGGTTTTCTGCATGTCAGTCATACCTTTACTCTATACTTGGGTTATGAAGAGACACCTTGAGCTCACGCTGTTTGTTCATCATCCCCACCATCCCTGGCAACTGCACCATGGTATATCACTAAGTTAACATGAACAAGTCTCATCATCATACTACGGATACAGGGAATGACACAGGGAAAGGCCAAAAATAATACCACCAAAATCACTAACAGGTTCATGATGAGACTTCTCCATGAAGAAAGTAACCAACTTAACCAGGTTTGTTCATCAGTAACATTGCCCTTGGCCGCGGCAGCCTGTAAGGCACTGATGTTGCGTATGGCCAAGGCAATCACATGACCATCTGCATTTTCAGATTTTTTTTCATTTTCAGGAATAAACGTACAACAATAATCTCCTACAATTACACACACGCCCCCTCGGGCAGCAGTTATTTGATCAAGAACCATTCTATTTTTAACCAACATAAGTCTAAGAGCTGTTAATTCCTCATGTATATCAGAAAAAGCAGATAAAGAAAAAAAAATCACAAATGAGTGTCGTCTATAACTAGTAGTTTCAATCCATAAGGTGTTTTTAGCCACTCCCACCCAGGGAAACAGTGCATGAAGTACCTTCTGTCCTGTTGTTTCTAACTTAAAATCCTTCGACACATCTGTGCCCCAGTTGGCATCATGTGGTGCAGAGGAGACATCTCTCTTCATCCTGCCCACCTGTCCTGCCAACAATATGATGGTATGATCAGTCACAACTACGGGGGCACACACCCCTCCCCAATTCGTGGGCAGGTGTGAGTAGGCATGATGGCCACACAGCCACCATCCCCCAGCACCATATGCATGCCATGCTTGTAAGAATCACAGATGGCAGCGCTACAGAGCTCCTGCAGGGTGACATTTCCTTCCAGACTTCTAGACTGATAAAAAAGATCTTCGGGACAACTTTTGTCCACTTCATTGGTCCAGCAGGTAGCAGTACAGGGCAATATGCACTATGCACCATTGCACACTTAGAAAGCAGTAAGCTGCCCAGAGAGACGTTTCCACACCCTTCTAGACAAAAGGAGAAATTCCCTGGCAAGATTAACCTTGCCTTCACCGAGTAAGGGGTGACATCGTGTCTCCAGTTAGTGGAGTCATAAGCAATGTGACAGGTGTGATTCAAAGTAATGCTTGCTGTACTATTTCTATGCATAGCCTCTTGCAAGAAACAAACAGCTTCTGATAGTTCCATTAGTTTAGCAGTGACAGATATTTGACCAGCTGAGAGTGGGAGCAAAGACCACACATAACAATTTGAACGATTAGCTGATTTGGCTGTGTAATTAGCATACTTCCACCACACATTACCAGCATAAACATGGTCCTTATGACCTGGACCTTCTAGCCAGTTATGGTGTGCGTGTAATGTATCTAGCCCTATGATAGATGGGTAATGATGTCCCTAAAAATAACCAAAATAAAAGTGTTACCACAAGCATGATGATGATGATGATGAAAAAAAACCAAACAAACATGTGTACCATTCACATCTTTCAGCTGCCAACCTTCTCTCTCTGGCATTTTGTCTCTCCATGATAAATGACAGGGGAAAAAACAGTTAAACAGTCACTTGTTGCGGACCTCCCCCCCTTTTTCTTTTCTTTTCAGAGTTTGCAATGGGGATTAAAATAGAAACAGCCTTGCTGAGGGAATGGGGATTACTTAGTTTCTTGCCGGGGGGTTTGTACAGAGTAAAGTTTGTAATGTGTCAAAAGCACCCAGGAATCATGCCCTTCAACTTTCACAGCTGTTGGTGTCACCAGGATGACTTTATGCGGTCCTTGCCAGGGAGCATCGGCCCAGTTTTTTTCTTTTTGATGACTTTGATAAGGACCAGATCCCCCGGCTTGACCAAGATGGGTGCTTCCCCGTGGTCCCTCCTGGGAAGAGCAACATGAACAATGTTTCTGTCATTCAACATTCTTTGCATATAATCAGCTAAACACCCTTCCTCATCACCTGAATTAAATGGCCTTAATGTTGGGAGTAGGCAAGGCTTACCATCCATTATTCTTTCTATTTCTGTCACTATTTTTCTAAGCCTTCGTTAACAGTCCTATTTGTGTGTTACACTAATCCTGCAGATTGTGGCTGGTAAGCTGAGTGGTTTTCCAAGTTAATGTTGAGTGTTGTACCTAAGTGTGATATTATCAAATTTACAAGATGTGGGCTGCATGCTGGCGCAGTGGTTAGCACTGTGGCAGCACAGTTTTACCCTCGGTCGGGGGATCGCGGGGACCGTGAGATCGTGGGTTCGATCCCTGCCCCCGGCCAACAGTGATCTGTGTGGAGTTTGCATGTTCTCCCCGTGTTTGCGTGGGTTTACTCCGGGATTTCTCCGGTTTCCTCCCACATGCCAAAAACATGCAAGTTAGGGAGTTAAGCGGCGCTTGCACACGCAGCGACCGGCAGCTGGTGGTTTGTCACCAGACTGCAAAACAAATCTACCTACGGGTACAAAATAAGTGATTAAAAAAAAAAAATCTTCTCAGTTATTCCAAATCTTGGTATTATTTCAGTTAAGAGTTTCTTTGCTACTGTAGCAGCATTTGGATGAGTGCAAGGGAAGGCTTCTGTCCATTTAATAAATGTATTAATAATCACCAAACAGTATTTCTTTCCTTCACGTTTATTTAGTTCAATGGAATCCATGCAAAGGTTTTGAAAAGGATAAGTTGATGCAGGGAAGGTGCCTTTTACAGGCCTTAAGTTCCCTTAAGCATTGTTTTCTTCTTACAAAATTGAGTAGCAAATTGTTTTTACTGATCATACATTATTAATTGTTTTACTAATCATACCCCCTCTGATACATGGGAAACCCCATGCATCAGAGTGGAGGCCTGCTGAAACAGTTTGCACATTCAATTCAATTCAGCTTTATTTATACAGGGCCATTTCACAACAACAGTCATCTCATAGCACTTTCAACTGTAGTGGAAACCCCCACAATTGCAGAAAGACCCCAGCAATCAGGTGATCCCCTATGAGCAAGTGCTTGGCGATGGTGGAGAGGAAAAACTCCCTTTTAACAGGAAGAAACCTCCAGCAGAACCAGGCTCAGGAAGGGGCAGTCATCTGCTGCGACTGGCTGGGGGGTGAGGGATAGAGAAGATGAAAAGAACAGACATCATGTGATAAGTTTTGGTTTTTTTTGTCAGTGTTAAAAGAAGCAATGCTGTGGTGTGGTTGCCTATATGACCTTGTCCAGCTGCTTTTACGGTATTGTCTGCAATTGTTTTCCTTAGAGATTTGATCTGTGCCATTAATGTGTGCGGAACATTTGTGTATGGCTAATTTAGATGGAAGTTTTACACAGTCTAACACTTCTGAAATGAGGTATTTGTAATCATGCCTCTTTTCTTCCACTGTTTTGTGAAGTGATGGATGGTAGAGAATGTATACTAGCTCTCAGTATACACTGTGAGTGCTTTCCTCTGACCTAATTTACAAATTAATTTAATTTTGTTACCGTGCAACGGTCAATGGTTAGATGAGACTGTGATAATAGCACTTTCATGCATGCAAGGTGTCTGGATGGTGAGATGACTGATATTGTACTTTGTGACAAGGTGACGGATACTGCATGTGTGACCTTCAGGGTCAAGGGATGAAAAAGAACGAGCCCTGCTGAGGCCTGCACTGCCATGGAGTTGGCTATGCCAGCCTGCACACATGGCAGCAGTGCCCTCGTGACAGGATCAAGTCTTGTGGAGTAATATGCTACCAGACATATTTTTGTACCACTTGGCTGAAGGAGCACTGATGTCATGTGCCCCTCTCTACAAACAGCCATGTGTACAAATGGCTTTTTGCAATTGGGGAGTGCCAGGACATCAGTGCTGACCAAAGGGTTTTTTTTTTTTTTTTGTTTAATTTTAACAAATGCCTCAGGTGTCCACTTAATTCTGTCCACCTGAGCCATGGGTGTTTTGTAGATGAGATCAGATAAGGTTTCACTTCAAATGAAAAATTTGCAATCCAAGAGGAGCAACAATTTAAAGTACCCAAAAATGACATCATGTCTCTTTCTGTGATTAATTTTAGTGCTGACAAATAGCTTCTTTGTGAGCTGAGTCAACATGTCTGCTGACAAAATGCATCCTAAATGTTTAACTTCTTTTTTCCACAACTGTAATTTTTCCTTGTTGACTTTGTGACCTTGTTCTGCTAAAAATTTCAGTCAGGCAATGGTGTCTTGTTTGCATGTTTGTTCACCAGGTGATGCCAGCAAAATGTCGTCAACGTAAAGGAGCAACTGACTCCCATTAGGAGGAATAAACTGTGCCAAGTTTGCTGACATTGCCTGTGAAAAAAAAAAAAGGTGATTCACAATAATCCTGTGGTAGCCTGGTGAATGTGTACTTCTTGTTTTCAAATGTGAATGCAAACCAGAACCAATGATCTGGATGTATTGGTATGCTGAAAAAGCATTGCTGATGTCTGTTACTGCGAAATATTTCATTTGTGGTTGTCGGTCATTCAGCAAAGTGTGTGGGTCTGGGACTGAAACAGCCCTTAGGATAACTGCTTTGTTTACCGCCTGAAGGTCTTAGACCATTCACCATCAGGAGGATGGTCCAGCCTTCCTCACAGGAAACAAAGGAGTGTTACATGAAGAATTTGGGCATGGAATAATGACACCTGCTGCTTTCAGGTCCTCTATGACCGGTTTAATGCCCTCTTGGGCTTCAGGACATAGAGGATACTGTGTTTGGTAAAGCCTATAATGAGATTTAGCATTTATTTTAACCAATTCTGCATTTTTTATTAAGCCTACATCTGCCTTTCCTGTCAACCACAGAGAATTTGGGATTTGTGAGGGTGCATGTTCCTTTCCTTGTGTTAATGTAAAAAGTGATCACATGGGCGAGTTGGGAACATCAATGTGAACTTCTTTCTGCACTGTGGTCACCCAGTTCAAAGGCAGTAAGTAGATGTCCAGTTTTGAGGAATATTGAACTCTTGGATCAGGAGTTTGTTTCCAAGATTAACCACATTCCTCTGCGGAATGTTTTTCCACAATTTGGATCTGGGCCACTCGGGTATCCAAGACATACGGTCGCAGGTGCAGAGCTGTCAACTGATCACCACCTGGTGGTGAGTTGGATCCGATGGCAAGGGAGGAAGCCATTCAGACCTGGTAGACCCAAACGTATAGTGAGGGTGTGCTGGGAGCGTCTGGCTGAGGCCCCTGTCCGGGAGGTCTTCAACTCCCACCTCCGGAAGAACTTCAACCACATTCCGAGGGAGTCTGGAGACATGGAGTCTGAATGGGCCATGTTCTCCACCTCTGTTGTTGAAGCGGCGGCCCAGAGCTGCGGCCGCAAGGTGGTCGGTGCATCTCGTGGTGGCAACCCCCGAACCAAGTGGTGGACACCAGTGGTGAGGGGGGCCATTAAGCTGAAGAAGGAGTCCTATCAAGCTTGGTTGGCTTGTGGGACTCCCGAAGCAGCTGAGGTGTACCGGCAGGCCAAGCGGAGTGCAGTTCGGGTGGGTGCTGAAGCAAAAACCCGGGTATGGGAGGAGTTCGGTGAGGCCATGGAGCAAGACTTTCGGTCGGCCTCAAAGAGATTCTGGCAAACTGTCCGGTGGCTCAGGAGGGGAAAGCAGCTCCCCGTCCACACTGTGTATGGTGCGGATGGGACACTGTTGACTTCGACTGGAGACATCGTCGGGCGGTGGAAGGAATACTTCGAGGATCTCCTCAATCCCACTGATACGCCTTCCACAGAGGAAGCAGGGTTTGGGGACGAGGGGGATGACTCGCCTATCACAGGGGCTGAGGTCGCCAAGGTGGTTAAAAATCTCCTTGGTGGCCGGGCCCCAGGGGTGGACGAGATTCGCCCCGAGTACCTCAAGGCCTTGGATGTTGTTGGGTTGTCATGGTTGACACGCCTCTGCAACATTGCGTGGAGGTTGGGGGCAGTGCCTTTGGCATGGCAAACCGGGGTGGTGGTTCCTCTCTTTAAAAAAGGGGACCGGAGGGTGTGCTCCAACTTTAGAGGGATCACACTCCTCAGCCTCCCTGGGAAGGTCTATGCCAAGGTACTGGAGAGGAGAGTCCGGCCGTTGGTCGAACCTCGGATTCAGGAGGAGCAATGTGGTTTTCGTCCTGGCCGTGGCACATCGGACCAGCTCTTCACCCTCTCGAGAATTCTCGAGGGTTCGTGGGAGTTTGCCCAACCAGTTTACATGTGTTTTGCGGACTTGGAGAAGGCATTTGACCGCGTCCCTCATGGATTTTTGTGGGGGGGTGCTTCGGGAGTATGGGGTATCGGGCTTGTTGTTACGAGCTAATCGGTCTCTGTACGACCGTTGTGAGAGTTTGGGTCGTATTGCTAACACTCGGTCGGAGTCATTCCCAGTAAGAGTTGGACTCCGTCAGGGCTGCCCTTTGTCACCGATCCTGTTCATTATTTTTATGGACAGGATTTCTAGGTGCAGCCAGGGAATGGAGGGTGTCATGCTTGGTGTCCACATGATCTCATCTCTGTTGTTTGCAGATGATGTTGTCCTGTTGGCTTCATCCAGCAATGACCTACAGCTCTTGCTGGGTCGGTTTGCCGCTGAGTGTGAAGCGGCTGGGATGAAAATCAGCACCTCCAAGTCCGAGTCCATGGTCCTCAGCCGGAAAAAGGTGGATTGTCCTCTCCGGGTTGGGGACAGGCTCCTGCCCCAAGTGGAGGAGTTTAAGTATCTTGGGGTCTTGTTCACGAGTGAGGGGAGAATGGAGCGAGAGATCGACAGACGGATTGGAGCAGCATCTGCAGTGATGCGGACGTTGTACCGGTCTGTTGTGGTGAAGAGGGAGCTTAGTTCAAAGGCAAAGCTGTCAATTTATCAGTCAATTTACGCTCCTACTCTCATCTATGGTCACGAGCTTTGGGTAATGACCGAAAGAACGAGATCGCAGATACAAGCGGCTGAAATGAGCTTTCTCCGTAGGATTGCTGGACTCACCCTCAGAGATAGGGTGAGGAGCTCAGTCATCCGGGAGAGGCTCAGAGTAGAACCGCTGCTCCTCCACATTGAAAGGAGTCAGTTGAGGTGGTATGGGCATCTGATTAGGATGCCTCCTGGACGCCTCCCACTTGAGGTGTTTCAGGCACGTCCCACTGGGAGGAGACCCCGGGGCAGACCCAGGACTCGGTGGAGAGACTATGTCTCCCAGCTGGTCTGGGAACGCCTTGGTATCCCCTCTGAAGAGCTGGAGCAGGTGGCTGGGGAGAGGGAAGTCTGGGCTTCTCTGCTTGAACTGCTGCCTCCGCGACCCGGACCTCCGGAAAAGCGGTAGAAGATGGATGGATGGATGGATGTATCTGGGCCACTCAAATGTCTGTCAACAATATTGGTCTGTGACCTGCATTACATGTACTTCTGTCACATGTGGAAAATGTGATGCTCTCATACTCTTCTCCTTTGGGAAACTTTATTGGAATGTCCTGAACCTGCAGTGTCACTTCAGGTAAACACTGCTTTGTTTACGTCAAGTCAAATTCAGGTAAATGGATGTCTGTTATGTCAGTGTTAGCGTCAACAGTTGTACTTAGCTTTGGTGCGGTCAGTCAGGTAGTCAGCCCATGGGGTCCTCCTCCCCCTCTCCGCCACTGCTGGCATCCAGGACATTGCCTCCGCCACTGGCCCTTTTGTCCACATTGATGACAAACATCACGTTCCCCTTGCCGCAGCCAGCTCGTCCCATGCCTCCCTCCGTCTCCCCTCCACCACTGGGATCCAGTTCTGGTGCCACCCTGAAAAATAGAATTGGGGGGATGCTCTCACCCCCCCCCCACCCGTGTCAACAATCACACAAAGAGTAGTTGATTTTTCTTTCACTTTTCATAAGTTAACACATCGCCAAATGCACAGGTGCGGTATGTGACCAAATGTTAGCAGATGTAGTCAGCTAGGCGTGGGTGCCTGTTTTGCGAAAAGACACTTTTCAAATGCTGCCAATAATGTTCTACGCCTGAATCATTAGCAGCCTTAGTTAAATCAAAATGCCCATCAAACCTCTTGTAACCTGGTTGTATAAGCTTCAACACTTTCATCGTTACCTTGTTTGTGATTTGGATCGTCCCATATAAGTGTCATGCGGTGACCCTCGCGGATCACCATAAGACGCCAAAAGTCCACCAGGGAGTTTTGCGATGATGGTGATTTATTAAAACAACGTGACAAGACAAGACTGTGAGCCGCTCAGGGCAAAAACACACATAAAGCAATACAAGGGCTCGCAGGGCTAGCCCCCGCCACTACGAGCTAAACTGTAACATGGCATGAAACACGAACCTGACATGAAGGTCAAATGACGCTTAGACGAGGATAGTTTGACGATGTCTGACAAGGTTTTGACAATACTCCTGCGATTTTACTGCCGCTAGTGCCCGCTTTATAAAGGCGAACACTAACGAGCAGTAATGACAAGCAGCTGACCAACCTTGACAGGCGGAAGCCCCACCGAGCACCTTCACAATAAGAACCCGGTGAGGCCAGAATACCACCCACAACTGTCAAGGCCGGCAGTGAGTTGTGCTTAGCCCGAGCGCGGACAGAACCCAGCGCTCGGGTCGTAACAGTACCCTCCCTCCAAGGGCGGGCTCAGAACGCCCAAGGACCACCCTGCCCCCCACCCCCCAGGGTGGGTGGCTGGGGGTAGGTGCGGAGGGAGAGAGGCCAAACCCAGAAACAATCAAAACAGTGACAAGGATAACTACATACAGGACAATGACAAGAATACCAACCACACAGATTAAATCAAAAAGATGCACATGGAGAAAACAAAAGAACTACTGGGTCAGAAAAACTACATACAAGACCATGACAAAATACCGAATATTCAAATCAGATAAAATACACAGAGGGAAATAAGGCAACAGTAGAACATAACACCATTTGCCAAGGATCCCCAAATAAGTTACAGAAAACACCGGACAGCACGAGAAAATTAAATCTTGGCCCACATGTTACACAAGAAAATAACTTCCCCCCTGTGTGAATTCTCATGAGAGTCTTCAAAAAACCAAATACAGAAAACACAGCACTTACTGGCTCATACCTGACAACCCACAATACAAACTAAGGCAACTACAAGACATAACCATAACACAAAGCACACAGGACAGCAAGGAAAAAAAAACAGAACAATCACTGGGGCAGGTCAACACCAGAAAACGGCCACTACCCCCCCGACAGTTTATGCCAACCGGCGGAAACCAACCGCCACAGGAACAGTTCAGGCGGTCTCCCCGCGTCCAACAGCCGGCGGGTGGTCATAGGAGGCGGAACAGGACCAGGCGGCTCACCACAGTCCAACGCCCAGCACGTCCGCTCCTCTGGTGGTGGAACCAGGTCTCCCGAAGACACCCACAACACGTCGGGTGGCTGACCCGAGGTGCCGAACTGGCGAAACAGTTCCTCAGGCAGCCAACCCGTGTCCCTCAGCCACCAGTCCCGGGGAAAAACAGCCCTCGGCGGCCTCCCTGATGAGGGCAAAACTCAGGAGAGCTGGGGCGAGCGAACAGGAACCCCCACGGCCCCCGGCGATGATGCACAGGGGCGGTGACTCAGCAGAGGGGAAAGATGGCACGGATGAGCCCGTAATCCGTCCGACGGCGAAAGGTCTGCAGCTCCTCCCCCGTCTGCAGACCACGCTGGCACTGCACCTCCGCTGGACCCCGATTGGGTCCCAGCTGCACCCACGTCGGGCCCCGATTGGGCCAGAACCGCACCTGCGGTGGACCCTAATTGAGCCTCTGGCGCACCCACGTCGGACCCCGATTGGGCCAGAACCGCACCTGCGGTGGGCCCCTCTGTCACGCCTGCATTGGACCCCGATCGGGCCAGAACCGCACCTGCGGTGGACCCCGATTGGGCCTCTGGTGCACCCACGTCGAACCCCGATTGGGCCACAGCAGCCTCCACGACGGACCCCGACTGGGTCGGTGCAGCTCCGCTGACGATCTCCACCCCCGAACCTGGGACCTCCAACCCAGTGACTCCGACTGGTTCCACGCCGGCAACACTGCAACGAGGCTCACAAACAGGAAGAAAACCAGGATTAGAATCACTGGTAGCAACAGAACCCAGCGAGACGAGCTTGGGCGCAGCAGACGGCTGCTCCTCACTCGTCTCCCCGAGAGGCAAGCAAAAATGTTTCAAAACAGGGGACAGAGACACAAGGGGGAGCACTTGCCTGCACTCGGGTTCTGTTGCCACCCATGACTTCGACAATCCAGGTTCAGGGCAGCGACTCTCGTCAGCAGGCTCCAACTCAGCTGCGTCGGGCTCCGCAGCTGGCAAGATGTCATCTGCAGCCTGAGGTTCCTCCCGCGCTGCTGTCCACGCCGATGACCCGTATGGCGTGGGGGCAGGGGACCCTCGACCCACTGGCTTGGACCGCTCCGGCGAGGAGACCTGGGGACGCTTCATCTTTGGCTCAGGCTCCGGGCCGCAGTCCGCTCTTCTCCTCCGTCCACGACGTGGCTGCAGTGCCGGATCCAGGCTTTCCAGCACTGCAGGCCCCCTCTTCATCCGACGACGTTGGCCTGGCGTCGCGGACCGCTCGACCGGGGGGGACACAGAGGCAGCAGGTTTAGTTATTATCACTACAGCAGGTGGAGGGAGCTCGGGGGGCTGCGAACCCCGAACTCCGCCCCCAGGAGTCAAACAAGGCAGGCTACAATTATGGTGAAATAAATTAACTTGCACTTGCCTCTGTCCCGGAGGGAAGATGGTTCCTGCTGTAGGGGACGTTGTTTCTCCTTCTTCCCGCTGGATGGCGACAGAGGGCCCCCTGGAAGGACGAGGTGGAGCCGCTTTCAGAGGTTCGCTGATGGGCTTTGCCGGCAGCAGGTCCAGCCGGGGATTCTGGTGAGGATTACCTGGGCCGTTGCGCCGACGTCGTCGTCGGCCCCCAGATGGCGCGAACTCCTGGACCAGTTCCGGGACAGGAACGGGACTCCAACGCGGGGAGCGAGGATGCCTCCTCCTCTGCTTCCTGCTTTCTTCCTCCTCCAGCCCACGAAGTATCTCGCGCTGCGTAGCGAGTTCATCTCTCCTCATCATCACCTCCGGGTGATCGTCGTAATGGAGAGGAAGGTTATCCAGGAGAACCTCAGTGCAGTCCAGGTGCCATCGCATATAGCTGGAGTTGACGTCAAAGGTAGCTGCGAGGAGCGTCCCGTCGACGTACTCCAGCGCGCTCGTTAACTCTTTGCCCAGGCGCCGACCGCGGCCCCTGGATGACGGCATTCTCCCAGCAAATGACACTCAGACAGGGAAGAATTAATCCAATTAAGGCAAAAACTCACGGTGAAAAGGCGTCTCCGTGTGGCGTCTCTGTTTAGACGTCTGGCAGGAGTATACTGTCATGCAGTGACCCTCGCGGATCACCATAAGATGCCAAGAGTCCACCAGTGAGTTTTGCGATGATGGTGATTTATTAAAACAACGTGACAAGACAAGACTGTGAGCCGCTCACGGCAAAAACACACATAAAGCAATACAAGGGCTCGCAGGGCTAACCCCAGCCACTACGAGCTAAACTGTGACATGGCATGAAACACGAACCTGACATGAAGGTCAAACGACGCTTAGACGAGGATAGTTTGACGATGTCTGACAAGGTTTTGACAATACTCCTGCGATTTTACTGCCGCTAGTGCCCGCTTTGTAAAGGCGAACACTAACGAGCAGTAATGACAAGCAGCTGACCAACCTTGACAGGCGGAAGCCCCACCGAGCGCCTTCACAATAAGAGCCCGGTGAGGCCAGAATACCACCCACAACTGTCAAGGCTGGCAGCGAGTTGTGCTTAGCCCGAGCGCGGACAGAACCCAGTGCTCGGGTCGTAACAATAAGCTGTATTTAAAGTTCAATCATTGAGTATTATTCAGTGACAACATTTTCCATAATCTTCAGTTTTATTCATCATATTGATGGTGAGTGTAGCGTGGATATGTGTCCACACCTACTTAACTCTTGGGCGCCCCGGTGTGGCTACTCTTTGTAAAGGGGTGGAGATGAGCGGAGGCAAGGTGACGTCAGCCGCAGTTTCCCCAGCCTGGACTTCTGTGAGATCAGGGTATGGGCTGAGCAGCGGGGGAGCATGGAGGAGCAGAAGCACAGCCCCCCTGCCCCCACACCAGACTCATCATGCAGCATAGAGGAGATATAACACCTATTAGTCAAATCTTTTTCCTTCCTTTTACCATGCTCAGTTTCTCAGATTTATCATCAGATTTTGATTTTACCGTCCAAGTCAAGTCCAAGTCAATCTGTCACCCCCTATTCACTTCCGCCTCCAAAGAGAGCAGACACTTTTTTGCTTCTCTCTTGCTTCTGACTTATTTCCTTCCCCCCAACTAACTGGATCCCAGCTTGCTGTCGTCTGTCTGCGTTTTTACTGCTGATTATCGAAAGAAATCATGGAATTAATAAGCTGGGCTTTGAACGCAATTGACACTATCTTTTCAACGAGGAAAAGTGCCCCGGGGGAGGTTGTTTGCCCAGCAGGAACGGCTCCAGCGGGCTATTTACGGGAGACAAGTAATTGGAAGCTCTTGTGCCTGACTGATCTTTTTATCGAAGATGTAGAAGATCTTTACGTCTTTGTTGTAATGGTGATTGGGACCGTTCTGATTGGATCTGGAATTGTTCTGGTGTACCGCAAATTGCTGAAGATGGATACAACCTATCAAAATGCTGGCCAGGCGAGGTGCATCCATCAAATTGAAAAAATGGAGAGGACCCTGTTAGCGACAAATGGAGAACTGTCTCGGAAGGTGGATTACATCATGATTACGCTTAAGGACATCCAAGATAGATTCAACACCCAGCAATGAAGGATTATGTACTGAATCTGTAAGAGAATATAAAGTTTTTCCTCTGTGTTCAGTACCATTCGGCTTTAATCCGGCTCCCTCACAAAAATCCTCCTGATCATCTGCAGTCTTTGTTTTTTCAAAACATTGAGCTCATGGCCTTCGGACAGGCAGCTGCATGGCCAAGGACAAAAACTGCCAGCAGTTAGACACAACATCTCCTGCCAAAGAGTCCTTGTTGTTCTTAACTGATACAACACTCACACTTCAACATTACACTCATACTGATCCACACAACTGACAATAAGATGACTCACACACTGCTCTCTCTGTGTCTTGTGAACTTTTGGTCTGCTGATTGTGCATTGAGGGCTTTTTTTTTCTTTGTAATCATAATATTGATCATATGTGACCACTATTCTGAAATCAATGATTTTTTTGCTCCTTCCTATTGTATTATTCTTATGCCACCTGTACCCTTCTGTTGGCAGGCGCGTTTCAGATGCCGCCACGTCACCGGAAATGCAGGTTCATTTTCTGTGTCAAGTCAAATCCCTCATATGTTATCAGAATCTGTTAATGTACTTGGCAATAAATCTTTTCTGAGTTCTGAGGGTTTTTTTCTCTTTTCCATCTGAAGCCACTGTTGTCCCTCAGTTGGAGAGATAATGCAACTGTGAGCTAGAGAATACAATTGCACTGCAAAAGTCAAATATAAGTCAAAAGAAATAACCTAATGATGTTTGCCTGCCTTCAGGCATCCCAAACAAAAGAAAAATCCATTTTCTTGCTCTGCTGGCAGATAATTTTACTTAAAATAAGCGAATATTAGTTAAAAAATAAAAAATAAATCTGCCAATAAAGCAAGATTAATTTGCTTAACACAAGTAACTATCATAAAGCCAGCAAAAAACAAACAAAACAAACAAAAAACTGCACAACAAAAGAAATTACTGCCAAACTATCCTGAGATAAAAAGCAAGCATCTAATACCTTTCATCTTACCAAAATCCCCAGTTCAGTGTAACCTTACTGTATTATTGCTTTAGCACAACGCAGGTTAGTCCTTTCACATACACATAGCAATCTCCAGATAAGCACACACATATTAGTGAAACAATCCCAAAGTTGCTTATAATAAGCAGATCTGGCAAAGTATTTTGGTTAAGGTATTTTGGTTCTTATTACCACATTAGAGTTAATCCTTATTATATTAGCGCTATTTTATCTCTATTTTCAGGTTATCCCTCACTATATTGATGCTCACTTGTGATGTAAACAAGATCTCGCATATGATATTAAAAAGATCTTGCATTGATTTTAATACCCCCGCTCGCTCTATTGGTCCACTTAACGCAGTGGAAATGCACATTCCCGTTGTGGTCTCGAACTGGGACCATCCATCTTCTACCTCGTCCAAAAGCCAGTTTAGACTTTGTGGTCTCAAACGCTTGGCTTGCAACCTTTTTACACGTATTCTCAGACCGACCGCGGACTCGAACTGGGCGTCATCACCAATTAAATTTACTCACTGTGATCCACCTGTGGGTTGGCTCCGTCACTCTCTGGCACCACTCCCAGCGCCTCTGGACCGTGCCCCGCTTCCACAAAACTGGCTTGTTGGCACCGGCGGGAGAGGCAGCTGTGCGCACTTGCTGTGGTCCCAGAACGTCGGAAGCAGGCAGGAAACATATACTCTATGAGTCCCTGTGGCTCAGGCGCCAAGTATGTTAGAAAAATTCTTGTAAACTTTCAGTCAGAAACCAGGCTGGATCAGAGTTTCAGCAAATTTAATTACACTGGCCAGTGGAGAACAATACAAAAATAGTCTCAGAGCCTATTTGTGCCCCATTCTGACTCAAACACACATCACTCAGTTCTTTAAGCCCTCCGTTATCTGAAAGGTGGAAGGGCTGTCAAGAATGCGCCAAGAGGAATGAGCCCACGCGTTGTATGGAGTTGTGCGTCTTTAATAATGAAAAGCAAACAGTTCAGAGAATGTCAAATACAAAAAGCCAAAAGATAAACAATTGTGCAGTGCCTCAGAGCGGAACCCGGCTCTGGAAACAAAAACAGCACTACAGGGGAAAACAGTTCCAATAAAATACAGCAGATCAGACGAGCAGAAATCACATGTAATGCCTCAGCGCCGGAAAGGGCTGCTGGAGGGGAAATCAGCATTACAGAGAACAGACTGGAGAATCGGAAAAAAAAAAACTTACACTTTGTGCCTCAGAGCTGGGTAGATCTCCAGAGAACTAACTAACTAACTAACTAACTAACTAACCTGCACTTATATAGCGCTTTTCTAGTCACAAAGACCACTCAAAGCGCTTTCATTAATACTAACCCTCTATTCTAAGGGCCTATAGGAAACAGATATCTAGGGACAATTTAAAACAGCCAATTAACCTAACATGCATGTCTTTGGCATGTGGGAGGAAACCGGAGAAATCCCGGAGTAAACCCACGCAACACGGGGAGAACATGCAAACTCCACACAGATCACTGTTGGTCGGGGGCTGGGATTGAACCCACGATCCCACGATCCCCACAATCCCCCGGCCAAGGGTAAACTGTGCTGCCGCAGTGCTAACCACTGCGCCACCGTGCAGCCCTAGAGAAGAAGAAAACTGCACAAACGAGAAGAAAACTGCACAAACGTAGTCTTAGCAAGATAATGACTAATGGAGCGACAAAGACAGAATGAACCAACTAAGTTTAAATACTGAGTGAATAGACAGCATAAGTGGAGACAGTGTGTGAGCTGAGCTACAGGTGAACTGATTCCAGCTGAGGCCGGCAGGCTGTGAACAGCGAGTGGGAGTGTCTGGAGAGAGAGAGAGGGGCAAAAACAGGAGCAAAGATCCATACAAACATATGAGCAGACAATAAACAGAAATGCAAAGTACAATAATAAACTGTGTCTGAGCTCCAAGATTACGTTGGAGCTCAGACATATGACAGGGGCAAATTGTCCATTATGATTGGTCCAGTACATCTGGTCAAAACTTGGTGTATAGATTATCTTTTCTCAGGAACCATGACACTCACTCTGTACCAGTCACACAGGAGCCACATAGGCTGGACTAAAAACAAGATGATAACTAGTGCAGCTGCAACCTTGACAGTTTTACACAGACTCTGAGACAGACTCTGAGACAAAGCAAATACAAATATAAGACAAATATGAAATTTTTCTATCAGACCTCTTTAAAGATACTGTGTAACTTCTAGAGACCTTTTGGCTGCCAAGCAAATGATGGCCCAATTGCTCCATTCCTTTCTGAGGACTGTGAAAGGGATTAATTTGGTGGCCCAGAGAGCTCAATTCACTGCAACTTAAGGAAACAACTACAAATAGACAAATCGAAATTACATTACAAAAACATCTTCATCAAAATGGCAACACACAGGTGCTACAGAAATTCAAAAACATTATGCAAATACAGAAATGCCTTCTACACATCACACACTAAAGATACGTATTAGCCTGGCTTTAGTTATTTGCTATTAGCCCGTTATTCCATCATCTGTTGAAGCACACAACCACTTTTGTGCATAATACAAATAGCTAAAATAAGACAACTGGAAGCTTTATTGTGTTTCCGGAGCCACTTCTGTTGTATTTGTAGCACATGTGTTTATTACCTCCGCCAAGGAGGTAATGTTTTTACCGGGGTTTGTCTGTCTGTCTGTTTGTCTGTTACCAACATAACTCAAAAAGTTATGAGCGGATTTTGACGAAATTTTCAGGAAAGGTGTGTAATGGCACGTGGAACAGATAATTAGAGTTTGGTGATGATCTGAGAGTGCATACCTCAGCCAAGGCTCTTATCTTCTCACAGTGTTTTAGCAACAATACTCCAAAAATTATGAATGGATTTTGATGAAATTTTCAGGAAAGGTGTGTAATGGCACAGGAAACAGATGATTAGATTTTGGTGATGATCTGAGAGTGCATACCTCCACGAAGGGCTTTTTTGTATTTGTGCAGCAGGATTACACAAAAACTACTGGATGGATTTGGATGAAATTTTCACCAGAGGTGGTTCTTGGGCTAGAGAGGAACCCATTATATTTTGCTGATGATCTGAGAATGCATACCTCAGCCAACGCTCTTATTTTCTCACAGTTTTTTAGCAACAATACTCCAAAAGTTAAGAATGGATTTTGATGAAATTTTCAGGAAAGGTGTGTAATGGCACAGGGAACAGATGATTAGATTTTGGTGACTGAGAGTGCATACCTGCACGAAGGGCTTTTTTGTATTTGTGCAGCAGGATTACACAAAAACTATTGGATGGATTTGGATGAAATTTTCACCAGAGGTGGTTCTTGGGCTAGAGAGGAACCCATTATATTTTGCTGATGATCTGAGAATGCATACTTCAGCCAAGGCTCTTATCTTCTCACAGTGTGTTAGCAACAACACTCCAAAACTGATGGACAGATTTTGATGCAATTTTCACCACAACTGGCTATAGGCCTACAGACAAACCCATTACGTTTTGGAGGTGATCCATGAGAAACGGAAGGAGCCTTGGCGGAGGTATGTGCTCTATGAGTGCTTTTCTAGTTTGCAAATGTTTTGACTTTTAGTAGCACCTGTGTGTTCAGGTTCAGGTTCAGGTTCAGGTTACTTTATTTGTACCTGTAGGTAGATTTGTTTTGCAGTCAGGTGACATCCAAATTTACAAACCACAGTTACATTCAACATAACACAAACACAGGCACACATGTAGCTGACTATAAACATGATAAAAGTGCTCAAGACTCCACCAATCAGGACATAGGACAAAGAGATAAGAGAGAAGGGTCATATTAAAAAGTTAAAGACTAGTCAAAGAGGTTAAAAGCTCAAAAGTCTAAAACCCAATGAAAGATTTAGAACCCAAATAAAAAAAAACTTACAAAAATAAGTAAATATAAAATAAAATTAATAAATAGGTAACTAAATTATGTGAAATATATTGTTACATCTTGTTCAATTCCTTAACAGCAGCAGAAACAAAGCTGCTTTTGTAGTGCTGGGTTTTACTTTTTGGGACAGCACACCTCCATCTGGACGGAAGAAGCTGAAAGTGGCCGTGCAAAGGGTGGGAGTCATCATTTAAAATGGAGGTAGCAATCTTCTGTACCTGTCTGGTGTACAGGGATGTCAGGCTCAGCTGTGACTCACCAAGCAAACGACTGGACCATCTAACTACCTGATCCAAGGATTTCCTCTGTTTCAGTTTTATCTGACCAAACCATGACACTAAAGAAAAGGATAAAACAGGTTCAATAAAAGCCCGATAAAACATTGTCATTATGGTTCGGTTAATTTGGAAGCGTGCAAGTTTCCTTGAACAATGCAAATGTTGCTGACCCTTTTTGCACACCCTTTCACAGTTCTCTTCAAAGTTTAAATTACTATCAGTAATCGTCCCAAGATATTTGTAGGATTGTACACATTCAGTGGTCTGGCCTTTTAGTACAGTGACTTTGTGCCTGGGAGTTTTCCTCCTAAAGTCAATAATCATATCTTTAGTTTTTGTCGTATTCAGCTGCAGGTAGGAATCCTCACACCAGTGAACAAAATCATCAACTACTGGGTCGTGGCCACTCTCACCATCCTGGAGGAGACTGACAACAACTGAATCATCAGCATACTTTATAATGTGTCTGTACATGTTTGTGTACAGAATGAAGAGTAGTGGTGACAACACACACCCCTGCGGAGAGCCAGTAGAAGAACACTTCTGGTCAGACAATGTACCATTGACCCTTACTCTCTGTGTCCTGTTGGTTAAAAAATCCAGAATCCAACCCACCAGATTATTACTCAAATCAAATTGTTGCAGGAGCCTTTCAACTAAAATATGAGGTTGGATTGTATTAAAGGCGGAAGAAAAGTCCACAAATAAAAGCCTGGCGTGTGTCCCATTAAAATCCAGATGTTTAAAAAGCATGTTAAACAGAGTGACAGTGGCGTCCTCCACTCCTCTGTGAGGCCTATAGGCAAACTGCAAAGAATCCAATGCATGCTCAGTCTGCTTTAGGACCTCAAATCTGACCAGTTTTTCAAAAATTTTCATTAAAATTGAAGTCAGAGCAACTGGTCTAAAATCATTTGCCATTTTAGGACAGCTGGATTTTGGAACAGGGACAACCACAGCATCTTTCCAGATCTTAGGCACATGTTGTGTCTGTAAGGACTTATTGAAAATGCAGTGAAATACAGGACTCGCTGATGTGCACAGGACTTTACCAAGCGCCCACATATATTATCAGGGCCCTGACTTGTGTTCACTTTTACAGCACAGAACGCCCTTTTAACATCCTGCACCTCAATATTAAAGTGCTGATTGTCTTTGAGTTTCTGTTTCAAACCTTGGGTTTCTGTGTTAAGATCAAAGGAGTCAAAATGGCCATAAAAACAATTAAGAGGATTAGCCAGCTCTGTGTCTGAACTAAAACCATCTAAAAACACACGATTACTGTGCTCTGTGCTCTGAAGGCCTGCAATAGTTTTCATACTGGCCCAGGCTGAACCAAGTTTCTTTGTTGCCATCTTGCTTTCCAACTCTGATTTATAATTCTGTTTTGCTCTTAAAATTTCGGACTTCAGCTCTTTTGTGGCAACCTGCAGCTCAGAAACAACCTCCTGTTTAAAGGCAAGTGCTTTCCTCTGTAAGCAGGATTTAACTGATTTAGTAACCCATGGCTTGTTGTTGGGCTATATTTTGACACGTTTACGTTGAACGATCATGTCCCTGCAGAAAGCCATATATGAGCATGTCACGTCTACTAAAGAGTCCAAATCTTCTCCGCAGGCCAGTGTGAACACCTCCCAGTCCGTACAGTTAAAGCATTCCTGGAGGCAGTGCACTGAATCCTCTGTCCACACGTCTATGTCTCTGGTCTTCGCCTTGTCTCTTCTGAGAGCAGTTTTATATGTGGGCAGCAAATGTACACAGTTGTGATCTGAGGATCCTAAAGGAGGAAGGGGAATAGATTTATAGGCCCTCTCTATGGATCCATAGCACAGGTCCAATGTCTTTTTTCGCCTGGTTGGGCAGGAGACGTACTGATAAAAGTTTTTAAGTGTCTTCTTTAAAGAAACATGGTTAAAATCCCCAAGGATAAAATTTGGAGCCTCTGGGGAAATCTACTGCAACCGCTGTACCACATCAAAGACGGTGCTGGAGGCGGAGTCAGCATCCGCTCTCGGGTGAATGTACACAGTCGTTATGAAAAGTTGGGGGAACTCGTGGGGCAGATAAAAGGGGCGTAGTGACATGGACAGAAGCTCCACATCTGGTGTACAGATGCGCTCTCTGACAGTGACAGATGTACAGTACTGTTTATTAATATAAACTGCTCAAAAAAAATAAAGGGAACACTTTGAAAACACATCAGATTTTAATGGGAAAAAATAAGCTGGATATCGAAATTGTGGAAGGCTAGCCCAGCTTACTCAGATTAAAAAGTGTTCCTTTAATCTGAGTAAGCTGGACTAGTCTGCCACAATTTCGATATCCAGCTTATTTTTTCCCATTAAAATCTGATGTGTTTTCAAAGTGTTCCCTTTATTTTTTTGAGCAGTATATAAACATACGCCGCCCCCCTGATGTTTCCCTGTTACCTCTTGCTGCCAATCCTAGCGAAGTGGGGTTCCAAAACCGTCAATCCACAGGTCCGCATCCTGGTCGTGCGCCGTAAGCCATGTCTCCATGTAAGCCATGACACAGCAGTTCTTGAAATCCTTCTGATATCGTACATTCCCTTGAATTTCATCCACTTTATTTCTCAGGGATTGTACGTTTCCCATAATAATGGAAGGAAGAGGAATGTGGTTAAGCTGACGCCTCCTCAGGTTTAATCTTACGCCTCCACGCTTTCCGCGTTTCCTCCTCTTGTCTCTCTTTTCATTGCTGTGTCCATGAAAATCTCTTAAAATAAAGTCCGGCAGTTGCGGCACGGACTCAAACACAAATGCTGCATTATCCATGTTTAAATGCAGTAACATGTCTCTGGAATACTGTATTCTTCCCGGCATGATCGTGATCGCGCTTACCTCCAAGACAAAGAGCCAGTAGGAAAAAAATGACAAAAACAAGAAGGAAATCCATACTGATGGAACCAGGGAGCTCTTCGTTATATAGTCCACAAACATTCAAGGACAAAAACGACACAGAGAATTACGTTGAAACACATTAAAGAGCATAAAAACAAAGTCACAGACGTCAAACTTTTTTCACCCTCTGCCGGTCGCTGCGTGCGCATGCGCCCAAATGTTGTCATTTTTGAAGATGTTTCCTTAATTCCCCCCCCACACACACACACACGCACCATTTACAGTTATTTCCTTAAGCTGCGATGTGTTGAGCCTTCTGCGTCACTGTAGAAAAATTCTTATGATGCCTCTAACTACTCACAAGTAAATCCCAGGTTTAGTTGTGTGTACCTCCACTGCACCTCACCCCCACATGCTGACTCCAGTATTGTTAACTGATCTAACATTCAATTCATTCTAAAATGATGCATCTTCTAAATGTAATTCAGCAATTATGCAACACTTAAACATAAATGGGAAAGTAATTTTAATGCAGTGTTCAGAGAGGGAGACGATGTTGGTATTAACTGGACCTTTGGCTGTGGTGCTTTCCACATGTTAATTCACAGTATTAATAATCATCAGCCCTCAACCTTAATGGTTTTGTTTTTACAGTATGATTTCATATTGTAATGAAAGCAAAATTAACTCTGTATATGCTGGTGCTTGCCTCTTTCTTTTAATTTGCAGGGCTTCAGCACACAATTTAAAAACTGGCCAGTACAACCCAGACTAAAAGGGGTGTAGCTTGTTTTGTTTTGATTCTTTAGTATTGTGTCTGATAGAAATGGAGATTTTTGGAAAATGATGAAAAGCACCAGCATCATCCTCCCCCTTTAATTTCAGTGTTACATGGCTAATGGCCATGGATTTTCCAGTCTGACCCTGACCAGACGACAGGAATTATGAGGGAGTCTATTTTGACCTTAGATTTTAAATATTTATTCCTGTCGATGCGTTCTCAGGCTGTGATTTAAAAATGGGATTTGTCAAAACTGTTCAGCTGTAATCTAATGAAAGGGGTTGTGTTGTTTTTCTCCACACCTTGAATCCTTGTTTCTCTGGAGCACTGTGGTCCCTGAGCCACTTTTTGCACATCCTCTGTTTTACATAGAAACCTCTGATCCATTGTATGCTGTGTAGCACGTGTGATCCTATTGTGATTTGTATATTGCAACATTTCAAAGAGCAGTTTTGATCAAAGTAATGTCATACAGTGTAGGAATTCTTCTTCTTTTGTGAAACTCCTGGATAATTTATTTTCATGCATGCTGAAATGATCAAGGAATCTATTCTTGGGTCATATAAAAAGAACTTGCTCAATGGCATGCTGGCAGGAGGCAGAAATACATTAATCTTGTGCAGGGCTTGACATTAACTTTTTTGCTCACCAGCGACTGTGGCTAGTGATTTTCCAATGTCAGATTTCCAAAGGCACTCAACCTTTTCACTAGCCACAATTTTGTGGTTGGAAAATTATGCTTAATACAATCAAATTGGACTATCACATGGTAAAATTTACTTGAACTAAATGTACAGCCTTTTTCAATGTAAATGACCCTTATACATACATAAAAATAGCAAGAGAAACACTGTCTGTTTAATTATTTATTAACATCAGTAAATACTGTAAAGCAGTTGGGAAAAATATTTGTAACGTGAGAGTGATGCATTGGGGAGTGTCTCAATTCTCATTTGTACCCCAATCCCTTCCCTACCCCTTTGCCTACCCCTGTGAATTGGGACACCCCTTAATGGCTGCATTATGCGATTAGTAGTTGCTGATGGATTTAACCTAACCTGTTTTTGCCAGAAAAAAGAAGAGAAAGAAAAAGAAAAAACTGATGAGAAAAAAGTTTTAATTTTAAGAAGAAAAAGTGTCTCAAATTTACATGAACTATTCTAATCAGTAGAAAAGGTCAGAAATTTACTAGAAAGAAAGCTGTAAATTCACAGAGACAATTTCGGACCCCCTGGTGGCCGGTTTTGGCCCGCAGGCCATATGTTTGACACCACTGGACCAACTGATTAAAAATATATATTTAGAGGGTAAACAGCAACTTCTTGCTCTAAAAAATAATTACATTTAACCACAGAGGTAGGAGCTAATGTGGGGGGAGCATAGGGATTAGCTACTCACCGCTGAGACAACGGGGCATCAGGGGCAGTTCTTCTGGTAATCTGATCGCTGTGACAGGTGTGCTCTGCCTGCTGCTGTCTGTTCGTCACCATTTCTCCAGACTAGCTGCAAAATAAGCTCGCCATGGACGGAGTCTGGCTCCACTCCTTACTCGGCACAGGAGAAGCTACTGCCCACCATGGTATTTCTTTGGCAATGGACAAATTATCACACACTGTGTGCAGATAGTGCTTATGGGAGTTGTAGTTTCATAGTCTCACATTGCGTAAGTTTATTATTTTAGATGTCATTTTAGAAAACTACAGCCCACCAAAGTGGATTGTGGGAGTGGCTGTCTTACCAGCCACTGCTGAAATCCACTGGCCATTGACCAGTTGGCTGGTGTTAATTGCAAGCCCTGATCTTGTGAGCAATTGTGGATGAAGAGGTGTAAGGGCCAAGCCAGTCAATTACAATTTCATTTTAGGTTGACAAAAAGTAAAATTCTTCAAAGTAGCCCTGCATTTTTTTTTTGTTATTGACATTTTTATAACTAGCAGTTTACCCTTCCATTACATCTTACTTAGAATGGCATTTCAAGCATGCGTTCATGCTTTCCATAGAAAACTCAAGAAAGTTCAAAACAGAAAATATCTGATAGCCATGGAGTGGTTAAAGAACGCATCCTTTGTAAGATAATCCATCCATTTGACAAGTGTCGCATAGCAAAATTAAACACCCTCATTGATCAACAGGTGTGCGTTGGGCTGAATGTGTCACATTCGTTTGTCACATGATCGTGTAGCTCTTCAGAAGAGACTTTTGTTTTTCATTTCACGAATTCCACCTGTGTGTAAGTGAGTATGTGTTTATTGAAGATTAAATTATTATTGAAGATTTATTGAAGACTTGCATAATTGATTCCCTAAAACTACCATATACTGTAAGGCCACACTTCCCTTAGAGTCTGACCAGAAGTTACATTTACAAAAAAAAAGCTTCAAACAAAAAAAACTACTCAAGCTCGGAAATTGAAGTCCTCCATTTTGCAGTCTAAACAGGGAAAAAAAAACATTATTTAAGTAATGTCAACAGCAGAATCAAAGGATCAGCAGAAATTAATATTTTGTGTTGCTGCAGAAGTTGTTGCCTTGACTGTTACTGACATGAAGACACAGCATGTGAAGAAATGGACAACAGGCCTGCAAGTAATGCTGTGCTGTATAACATATTTTTTACTGTTGTAACTGCATTATTTTTGAACAACTGTGACACAAAATGCACCTAAAATCTGCTTTCATGTAGGTGCTGTGATCCTCTCTCAGACTCATTCATGTCTGCATTGCGCTGAGAACAGCATGGATGGCACATACGACCTCCGCTCCGCTGAATGGAGTGCATTGTCGGATGTGTCATCCGTGTGCACTGTATTGAAAGTGTGTCCCACTTTGCTCAACAGTATGACACATTTCAACAATTTGGGCTTAAAATGTGTCTATAAAGGTGGTAAAAATTAGAGTCTTGTTACATTTTCACAATACAATGTTAGTTTATAGGAAAATACAGCGACATTTTTCTCTCAACCACTTACCAAAATGTATCCTGCTCTGCGCTCTAACCCAGAGGCGACGCCCACACCTCGTGTGAAAGCAGTAAAAATCAGAATGGTATCCACGTGATCCTATGTGGTTTACATTTTGACAGTGGGTAAGTCACTTACCGATCAACCAACTATCAGCATCACCTTGCACGAGACACCCCCCCACTGCGCTGTTCTGCAGTCATGTGCACCAATGGGGACTGGACAACTGCGTTTTGCATCTGATATAGGGGTGAGCAATATGGCCTAAAAATGATGTCATGATATTTTTTGCAATTTTTTACAGTAATGATATTGTTCACAATGTCACAGTTTTTTTTTTTCTTTTTAATTTATTCACCCCTCCATGGATCGCCACCTTATCGTGGTGGAAGGGTTTGAGTGCCCAAATGATCCCAGCTGCTATGTTGTCAGGGGCAACTTGCCCCTGGTAGGGTCTCCCAAGGCAAACTGGTCCTGGGTGAAGGGTCAGACTAAGAGCGGTCCAGTGGATCACCATGTAAAACATTACATCAAGGACCCAGTGTACCCAAAGGAGGCACATGGGTCCGCTCTCCAGTGGGCTAACCACCTGCAGGAGGGATCATGGGGATCAAGATTCAAGATTCAAAGGCTTTATTATCATGTGCACAGTTAAGAAATGTTACATTTCCTGAGCAATGAAATTCTTACTTTGCTCTCCGAACGAATGTCAATGTAATAGGTACAGAAACAACAGTTCTAATAAGGTAATAAACTAACACAGTAACTCAATCCTAATACTAATGGATGCTAATAACACATACACCAACACATAGTTAGGCAATTAGGACTCCTTAAGCACACCTTGATACTACATACTAAAACTAATGAGTACTAATAACATACACTAGGCAATTAGGACAGTTAAAGCAGTTAAAGCAGTCAGACAAGAGGAATGAAATTGAAGATTCACTGGATGACTAAAGTGATAGTGGTATTTTGATATCAGAGATGATGTGAACCTGAGATGGCATAAACCAATGTACAGTGTGCAAATGAGCATTGTGCAACGAGCAGTGTACAATTACAAATTACAAATTAGCACCCGGTGCTAATTTCTCTGTAACAATAGTACCAGTAGACTGTACATGATAAATAGCAGCAGAGATGATAATTAGCAGCAGAGATGATATGGACATCAGACGGGTGAGACTATATCTACTGTACAGGTGAGCAATGTGCAAATTTAGCAGCCGGTGTGTGAGTTCCTATATGCAAAGCTGTGTTGCGGAGTTTTGGGAGTTGTTATTTGTTCAGGAGTCTGATGGCAATGGGAAAGAAGGAGTTTTTCAGTCTAGTTGTCCTGCATTTCACACTTCTGTACCTCCGGCCTGAGGGTAGATGTGTGAAAAGTCTGTGCTGGGGGTGGGTGGGGTCCCGGAGGATGGTGTCAGCTCTCCTTTGGACTCTGCAGTGGTAGATGCTCTGCAGAGAGGGGAGTGGAGTCCTGATGATCTTCTCTGCTGTCTTCACTACTCTCTGCAGGTGTTTGCGGTCCAGGGCAGTGGTGCTGCTGTACCACGCAGTGATGCAGTTGGTCAGGATGCTCTTGATGATGCAGCTGTAGAAATTGTTGAGGATCCTGGAGGACATGCCAAACTTCTTCAGCCTCCTCAGAAAGTACAGTTGCTGTTGAGCTCTCTTAACCAGCTCTGTGCTGTTGTGTGTCCACTTAAGGTCACTTAAATATTTTTTTTGCTGGTCATTAACATTTGTTTGTTCTCTCCCATAGATTGAGTCCCCATCGTGCTGTTTGCTCTCTACATGTCTGTTCTTTTCATCTTCTCTATCCCCTCACCCCCCAGCCAATCGCAGCAGATGACTGCCCCTCCCTGAGCCTGGTTCTGCTGGAGGTTTCTTCCTGTTAAAAGGGAGTTTTTCCTCTCCACCGTCGCCAAGTGCTTGCTCACAGGGGATCGCCTGATTGCTGGGGTCTTTCTGCAACTGTGGGGGTTCCCCCTACAGTTGATAGTGCTATGAGATGACTGTTGTTGTGAAATGTCGCTATATAAATAAAGTTGAATTGAATTGAATTAAGGTCCTCACTGATGTGGATGCTCAGCTATTTAAAGCTGCTCACCCTCTCCACCTCAAACTTCTGGATGAACAGCGGCCGACGGGGTCTCCTCCTCCCTTTCCTCATGTCCACTATCATCTCCTTTGTCTTGTTCATGTTGAGGGTGAGGTTGTTGTCCTCACACCATGACACCAGGTTGGCCACCTCCCTCCTATAGGATGCTTTGTCATCACCAGTGATGCATCCTATCACTGCTTTGTCATCTGCAAACTTTAGGATGATATTGTTCTTGTGGGAGGCAACACAGTCATGAGTGAAGAGGCTGGAGGATGGGGCTGAGAACACAACCCTTTGGGACACCTATGTTCATGATGACATTGGCTGAAGTCCTGTTACCCATCCTGACAGACTGGGGCCTGCCAGTCAGAAAGTCCAGTAGCCAGTCACAGAGGGTGGGGTGCAGGCCAAGTGATGACAGTTTGCTGGTGAACTTGTGGGGGATGACCGTGTTGAAGGAGGAGTTGTAGTCGACAAAGAACATCCTGATGTAGGAGTCTTTATCTTCCTGGTGGGAGAGAGAATAATGGAGTGCTGCAGCGATGGCATCTGAGGTGGACCTGTTGGGCTGATAGGTGTACTGCAGGGGATCCAGGATGTCCAGTATGCTGTCCTGAATGAGGGGCAGCACCACTCTCTCGAAGCACTTCATGATGATTGGAGTGAGTGCTACCAGTCCGTAGTCATTCAGACCAGTCGGCGGGCTCCTTCTGGGGAGGGGGATGATGGTTGTCATTTTGAAGCAGGAGGGGACTATGTTCTAGTTGAGGGAGAGGTTGAAGATTGATGTGGGAACGTCGGTCAGCTTGGCAGCGCATGCTTTAAGGGCCCGCCCAGGTATGTTTTCTGGTCCTGCTGCCTTGCGGGGGTTGATATTCCTCAGTGCTTTGTTTATCGGTCCTGGTGAGACTCTTAGCGGGTGTGTGTGTGTGTGTGGGGGTGCATGCATGCGTGTGTGTCGCTTCTCTGTACTGTACCTGGTGGTCTCAAAGCGGGTGTAAAAGATGTTGAGATCATCCGGCAGGCTGTCTGTGGAGCTAGTGGTGTTGCTGTTGGTCCTCTTGTAGTCTGTGATGTGCTGTAGGCCTTGCCACATGCGCCCCGGGTCAGGAGTGGAGTAGAGGCTGTCCAGCTTTTCTCTGTACTGCCTCTTGGCTGTTGTTATAGCCTTTCTTAGTCCATACTTTGCAGCTTTTTACTCAACCTCACAGCCTGATTTAAATGCATGAGAGCGAGCACGCAGCATCTGACATACTTGACTGTTGATTCAGTGCTTCTGGTTGGGGAACTTCCTGACCTGTATGGAGGGTACAATGGCGTCATTACATGTGCTGATGTACCCAGTCAAATATTTAGCATAATCCTGATCATGGTGCTATAGTATGTGAACCGGGCGGAAGTCTGGGCTACTCTGCCTGGACTGATGCCCCTTCAACCCAGATTCCCAGATAAGCAGTGGAAGATGGATGGATGGATGGATGGATAGAACAATTTCACAGGCCAGCATTATTTACCTTCAACATATTTAGTAAAGACAAAACAAAAACTCTCTTATTACTCCAGTTTATAAACAGGAGCTCAGGTTGCATTTCAGATATTTTCCTTGTTCTGTGTCAAATATTACAATAAAATAAAATAAGCCACATTGTCAGTGCACTTATGTAGTTGAGGTTTTATGATAAATAAGTTTACCTGCATCAGTAGTCTCTGTTTTGTGGACATCTCCTGGGACTTTTCGGCTCTTGTCGCACTGAAGGGATGTTTGTGTTTTGTTTTGTTTTTTCTTTTGGTTCGAGTGGTTGAATAAAATCAAGCTGAAGCAACCGAAACGGAGCGAAAATAAAACTCTGGACACTTCGGATGTCAACTCCGTTCCAAGGAGAGCAGTGTTGTTGACAACCCCTCTTGCCCAGCAAAAATGACTGCCTTCAACGACATCTGCAGCCACATACAGACAAAGCTACGTATCATGCAAGATACTTGGCTCAGGGACAAGTCAGACGAGATCCAAGGCTACGCAGGCAAGCATGATACCAAAGGATTCTATGATGCTCTGAAAGCTGTCTATGGACCTCAGTCTTGTGGGTCATCCCCCGTCCTCAGACCTGATGGAACAACCCTCCTCATTGAGAAGGAGCAGATACTGGAGAGATGGGCCGAGTACATTGATAGTGTACTCAACTGCCCCTCCACTATCAATGATGAAGAAATTGCACAGCTTCCTCAAGTTCCAGTGAACCTGGAACTCGACAGTCATCCAACAGCTGAAGAGGTGAGGAGAGCTCTCAAGCAAATGTCCACCAGGAAATCTCCAGGAGCGGACACCATTTCTGCTGAGGTTTACAAAGCAGGCGGTCCAATCTTGCTCAACCAGCTCACCCGCCTCTTTCAGTCCATGTGGGACAAAAAAAAACAGTTACCCGAAGATTTTAGAGATGCCACAATTGTTCACATTTACAAACGCAAAGGTAACCGCCAGTCCTGTGATAACCACCGAGGAATCTCCCTTCCCTCCATAGCCAGCAAAGTCTTGGCTCATGTGTTGCTCAACTGCCTCTTACAACACCTGGAGCACGGTCTCCTCCTCGAGAGCCAGTGTGGCTTCTGAGCAGTACGAGGAAGAGTTGACATGATATTTGCTGCCCATCAGCTTCAGGAGAAGTGCACAGAGCAGCACTGCGACCTCTATACCACATTTGAGGACCTGACTAAGGCCTTTGACACTGTCAGCAGATAAGGACTGTGGAAAATCATGAGCAAGTTTGGCTGCCCCGACAGGTTCATCACCATTGTCCGCCAGTTCCATGAGGGCATGACTACACGTGTTCTAGATGATGGTGAGCCATCAGACGCCTTTCCTATGACCAATGGCATCAAACAAGGCTGCGTTCTTGCCCCAACACTTTTCAGCATGATGTTCAGTGCCATGCTGACTGATGCATTCAGAGAATGCGAGGCTGGTATTAAAATTAGATACAGGTACGATGGGAGACTATTCAATCCAAGATGTCTACAGGATGTCACCAAGGTGAAGGAAACTGTCACCCGAGACTTCCTCTTTGCACCCTCAATGCCAGTAGTGAGCAAGAGATGCAACTGGAGATGGACAGTTTCTCTACAGCATGCAACAACTTTGGCCTTACCATTAGCACCAAGAAGACCAAAGTGATGTTCCAGCCAGCCCCAAACAACCCGTACCAGGACCCAAGCATCACGGTCAATGGAAAGACGCTTCAGGCTGTTGAAAATTTTACTTATCTTGGCAGTACTCTCTCCTGTCCAGCCAACATAGATGCTGAAATCAACAACATAATCTCCAAAGCCAGCAGTGTGTTTGGAAGGCTCAGGAATACGGTTTGGGAGAAAAGAGGGATCCGTCTTGTTACCAAACTCAAAGTTTATAGAGCGTAGTCCTTACTACTCTCCTGTATGGTTGTGAAGTCTGGACCACATACAGATGACGTGAAAAACAGCTGAACGATTTCCGTCTGAGATGCCTTCAGAATCTCCTGAATATCCGATGGAAAGATAAAATCTCTGACACTGAAGTGCTGCAACAAGCCAATATTCTCAGCATCATCACTTTCATACGTAAGGCCCAACTCAGATGGGTAGGTCATGTCATCCGCATGCCTGAAAATTACATCCCCAAGCAGCTGTTCTACGGGGAACTCCACCAAGGCAAACGCTTTGTTGGAGGGCAGCGCAAACGATATAAGGTCACCCTGAAGGTTTCCCTGAGAGACTTCTCTATAGACACACTGGCCTGGGAGAACATCGCTGCAGACCAACCCACATGGTACAGCCTTATTCACAGTGGATCTAGTTCAGCTGAAGACAATAGAACCAATGCTGCAGAGAAGAAACGTGAGACACGCAAGGCCAGAGCTGCAAGCACCCAGCACTCCACTCCCATACATGTGTCCCAGTTGTGGGACAGGATTCCATGCCCGTATTGGGCTCATCAGCCACCTTCAGACACATCAAACCAGATCTTTCAACATTTCATGATGTCATGGTCATCTTCGACTACGAAGGATGAACAACAACAATGCGGAAAAAGATGCGGGCAGATTATCGGCATTGCTGCACCTTTTTTTTTTTTTTTTTTTAACTTGGCAGCAGTCTGAAACTGCCTGAACTCTTTCAAAACAACTAGACTCAGACACTCCAACCATGGAGTGGTAGCTTCCCACGTCATGTTTGTTTTGCTGTTTCTATGGTAATGCGTAATTTCCATCAGCAGCGTAACAGTGTGGCATCATCATGCAGCAGGCCCCAAATATTGTGATATTCATTTTTACACCAGTATCAAAATTTATACTGGTATTATCTTGAACGATTTGATATGGCACACCCCTAATTTGACATGAATTGGACATTGATGGAATTATCTATCTATCTATCTATCTATCTATCTATCTATCTATCTATCTATCTATCTATCTATCTATCTATCTATCTATATCTATATATATACACTACCGTTCAAAAGTTTGGGGTCACCCAGACAATTATTTTGTGTTTTCCACGAAAAGTCACACTTATTTACCACCATGAGTTGTAAAATGAATAGAAAATATAGTCAAGACATTGACAAGGTTAGAAATAATGATTTGTATTTGAAATAATAATTTTTTCCAGATACTCAACCTGCTCAAAGGAAGGTCAGTTTTATAGCTTCTCTAACCAGCTAAACTGTTTTCAGCTGTGCTAACATGATTGCACAAGGGTTTTCTAATCATCCATTAGCCTTCTGACGCAATGAGCAAACACATTGTACCATTAGAACACTGGAGTGATAGTTGCTGGAAATGGGCCTCTATACACCTATGTAGATATTGCACCAAAAACCAGACATTTGCAGCTAGAATAGTCATTTACCACATTAGCAATGTATTGTAGCCACACATGTGACTTACTGAATGCCTTACATAATGCCTCACATCTTAGATAAGAACAAAGGCAGAGTTTCCTTGGAGATAACAGGAAGCTGTGAAAGTGTAATCTTTGGTATGCAAGAGACTGCCTGGAGGATCCTTTGGGGCCAAAGACTGTGAGGGGGATGCTAAAGGATTAAAGAGGAAATGCATTGTTACTTTTGATTTTAATGCAATGTGACTTGTGAGCTGTGGGGAGACCTGGGTATATAAGGGATGAGTTTTTTCTGAGATGTTCTCTTTCTACTTTGCTCATGTTGGAGATGTGTAATAAACTGCCTTGAGATAAAACTTGCCTCGTCAGTTGCACACTCCACACTGGTGACCCAAGATGTAGCATGCAGCAAGAAGAGAATTCCCCGGGGCCAGCCTCGTTGGGAGCCCCCAGCCAAGCGTACGCTGTTACGGTCCAGCTACCGGACTTTTGGCAGCACAACCCGCGCTCCTGGTTCCACTTGGTTGAGGCACAGTTTGCCCTCTGGGGAATATCAGTAGATGACACGAAATTCTACCATGTGATCGCAAAGCTCGATAACCACACGGCGCAGCATGTGGAGAGCCTTCTGGAGCAGCCACCAGCCAGCGACAAATACGGCGCGTTGAAGGCTGCACTCATCCAGCACTACACTCTCTCGGTTGAGGAGAGAGCAGGGAGACTCCTGGCGCTGACCGAGTTGGGAGATGGCACGCCCATTGACCTGATGGAGAAGATGCTGAGGTTGAAAGGCTCGGACGATGACCACTTCATCTTTACCCACCTCTTCCTCAGGACCCTGCCATCAGCGACGAGAGCGGCCCTGGCCAGTTCGCCGTTGTTGGCCCAGCGGGACTACCGTGCGCTGGCCCGGGAGGCGCATCGGATCGTCAACGCCAGCAGAGTGCGTGCGGCCACGGCGGCAGCGACGGAGCTCGGCGCGACGGCCGGAGATGGCAGGGAGCCAAGGACAGCGGTAGCAGAGCCACCGACGATGGCAGCGGCGGGGGCCAAGGAACGCGGAGGAGACACCCTTTGTTTCTACCACCGCCGTTTTGCAGAGAAGGCACGCAAATGTATACGACCGTGCCAGTTCAAGCGTTCGGGAAACGCCAAGACCGGGGGTTGGTAGTAGCTGCGACCCTCGGGGAGGAGAACAAGCTGCTCTACTTGATGGACGCACGCTTGGGGAGGCGTTTCCTCGTGGACACAGGCGCCCAGCTGAGTTTCATCACGCCTTCCTACGCCGACCGGCTGGCAGGTTCCAGCGGTCCCGAGATGGCAGCAGCGAACGGCTCGGAGATTAAGACCTTTGGTGAGAGGACTCTGCTTCTGTCTCTACACGGTCGTACATTTGAGTGGACTTTTGTCATAGCAACATTGAATTTCAATATATTGGGGGCTGATTTTTTGTGCTCACATGGTTTGTTGGTTGATGTCGCTAACAGGCGCCTGGTTAATGCACTTTCTTTTGACTCTATTCCCTGTACAGCTCGAGCGGCCCGGCCAACAGCACAAGCCAACGTCACAGCGGCAAGCGGTAAGTTCCACACACTGCTCACTCAGTTCCCAGCACTCACGGTTCCCACATTTTCGGCAGCCGTTGCTAAACATGGGGTGGAACATTTTATTACCACCACCGGGCCGCCCACTTTTGCAAAACCTCGGCGCTTGGACGCAGCTAAACTGGCCATAGCGCGCGAGGAGTTCGCCAACCTGGAGAGGTTGGGCATCATCAGGCATTCGAACAGCCCATGGGCTTCCCCGCTACACATGGTCCCGAAAGCTGACGGCTCGTGGCGACCTTGCGGGGATTTCCGCAGGTTGAACAACGCCACGGCGCATGACCGCTACCCAATCCCTCATATCCAAGATTTTTCCGTTCATTTGGCAGGGGCGCGCGTTTTTTCTAAAATAGACTTGGTCCGCGGTTACCACCAAGTCCCAGTGCGCGCTGAGGACATACCCAAAACAGCGGTAATAACTCCATTTGGCCTATTCGAGTTTTTGCGCATGCCATTCGGGATTAAAGGGGCTGCACAGACATTCCGACGCATGATGGATGCGGTACTGCGCAATCTCCCTTTCGTGTTCGTCTACTTGGACGATATCTTGGTGGCTAGCGCGTCCGAAGACGAACACGAAAACCACCTCGCAGTAGTTTTCCGGAGGTTGGGAGAGCACGGGTTAATAATCAACCCAGCGAAGTGTCAGTTCGGGGTGACGCAGATCGATATTTTAGGACACCACGTCTCCCCCGAAGGAGCGGTTCCGCTGCCTGACAAAGTGCGCGCGGTAGCAGATTTCCCCCGGCCGCAGACGGTCAGGGCGTTACAGGAGTTTTTGGGAATGGTGAATTTTTATAACCGTTTCCTCCCCCGCGCAGCGCAGCTCATGCAACCGTTGTATGCTGCGCTCAAAAAACAGAAACCCGCGAATAAGATCGAGTGGTCCCCGGAGCGGGAGCGAGCGTTCTCGGAGGTCAAAGCAGCCCTGGCAAACGCTGCGTTGTTGGCACATCCAGACCCAACAGCCCGCATAGCGCTCACCACTGACGCGTCAGAGGTGGCCATAGGGGTGGTTGTGGAGCAGCAGGTAGCCGGGGCTTGGCAGCCGCTCGCCTTTTTCAGCAGGGCCTTGCGCGATAGTGAACGTAACTACAGCGCGTTTGACAGGGAGTTGCTGGCTCTCCATTTGGCCATTCGCCACTTCCAGTTCTGGCTAGAAGGGCGCTGTTTCACCGCGTTCATTGACCACAAGCCACTAACATTCGCGATGGCCAAAGTTTCAGAACCGTGGTCGGGCCGGCAGCAGAGGCAGCTAGCCGCGATCTCAGAGTTTACTACCGATATTCAGCATGTGTCGGGTAAACTGAATGTAGTGGCAGACTGCCTCTCGCGCGCCGTGGCTGCCCCCGTCCGCGCGGGGATAGATTACACAGCCATGGCCGCGGATCAGGTTAGTGACACGGATGTGCGCGCGCTCCAGTCTGGACCAACAGGGTTAAGGCTGGAGAGCAGGGTGCTGCAAGACGGTATGCCCCCCCTAATCTGTGATGTCTCCACGGGGCGACCGCGTCCCGTGGTACCGGCAGCGTGGTGCCGCCGCGTTTTTGACTCGATTCAGTCTTTGGTGCACCCGGGGGTGCGTGCGTCGGTCAAAATGGTAGCAGAAAAATTTGTGTGGCCCGGCCTCCGCAAACAAGTGAAAGAGTGGGCAGCAGCCTGCATGGCGTGCCAACGAGCCAAGGTACACAGACACACGAGGGCTCCCTTGGAGCCATTTCACATTCCGGCTAAGAGGTTTGACCACGTTCACGTGGACCTCGTGGGTCCCCTCCCGCTATTACAGGGGTGCACGCACCTTCTGACAATGGTGGACCGCACCACACGCTGGCCGGAGGTGGTTCCTTTGGCGTCAACTACAGCCGAGGAGGTGGCGCGCGCGTTTGTGACAGCATGGGTGGCGCGTTTTGGAGTCCCGTCGGACATTACGTCCGACAGAGGCCCTCAATTTGTTTCCGAACTTTGGTCAGCAATGGCCCGCAGCCTGGGTGTCACAATTCACCGCACAACCGCGTACAATCCTCAGGCTAATGAGTTATGTGAACGTTTTCATAGATCATTGAAAGCGGCTCTCAGGGCGTAACTGACGGATGCAAATTGGGTAGACAAGCTACCGTGGGTTTTATTAGGGTTGCGTTCTGCGCCTAAAGAAGACTTAGAAGCTTCCCCAGCTGAACTCGTTTTCACCTAGCCACTTCGGCTGCCCGGGGAGTTTCTCCCGGATAATCCTGCGCCAGGCAGCTCCCCGTCTCAGCTGTTGCAGCGTAGCATTGACGCAGGCACGCTGCCGGGCCCCGTTCATCACAGTTTTCCGCGCGTTTTTGTGCCTAAAACTCTGAAAAACGCGGAGTTTGTTTTTGTCAGACATGACGCGCATCGCCCCCCACTGCGACCACCTTATGACGGGCCGTTCAGAGTGTTGGAAACAGGGGACAAGCATTTTTTGCTAGATTTGGGGGGTAGGAGGGAAAAGGTTGGCATAAACAGACTCAAACCCGTTTTTGTGGTGGTGGACGAGCAAGTGCTGTTGGCAAGGGCCCCTCGGCACGGAAGACCACCACGGGGTGCTTCCCAGAGTAATATTTCCCCAGAGCACCTGCAGGGACTGACAAAAGGTTTTCACCCCCAGACAGCAGCTCCCCAGCATGACGGCGCCGCTGAGGCGGTGAATCCTGGTTACAGCAGATACGGGAGGAGACTGAAGCCCAAGCAGCATGTGGATTCATGTGTAATGATGCTATCACAGCATGCAGACTGTTATTATTTTGTTCGATCTAAAATGTTTGGGGAGGGTGTAGCCACACATGTGACTTACTGAATGCCTTACATAATGCCTCACATCTTAGATAAGAACAGAGGCAGAGTTTCCTTTGAGATAACAGGAAGCTGTGAAAGTGTAATCTTTGGTATGCAAGAGACTGCCTGGAGGATCCTTTGGGGCCAAAGACTGTGAGGGGGATGCTAAAGGATTAAAGAGGAAATGCATTGTTACTTTTGATTTTAATGCAATGTGACTTGTGAGCTGTGGAGAGACCTGGGTATATAAGGGACAAATTTTTTCTGAGATGTTCTCTTTCTACTTTGCTCATGTTGGAGATGTGTAATAAACTGCCTTGAGACAAAACTTGCCTCGTCAATTACACACTCCACAGTATATTAGATATTAGAGTGTATTTCTGATTAGTTTAAAGTTATCTTCATTGAAAAAAACAGTGCTTTTCTTTCAAAAATAAGGAAATTTCTAAGTGACCCCAAACTTTTGAACGGTAGTATATATACAGTATATACTGTATATATATATATATATATACAGTATATATATATATATATATATAAAACGTGGCTTCTGCGATATGGGTATGTGGATATGTATGTGGCAAACTTTGTCCCCCTACTAACTCAGAAGCCACTTGACTGCAGGCTCTCATCTCTTGCATGACGATGCTACAATACCTAAAGAGTGCACCTGATAAGTTTCATTGACTGCTTCACTCAAAAACACAATAATTTTCTGGAGATTTTGCCATAAACATTCATTGTACCATGTATCCCTCTGGAGGCACTTCTCTACAACTGCACCCAAACACTTCCAATTCCCCAAACTGCAGCATATACTCTTATTAATCTTTTGCATGGTGATGCCACAGTACCTAACATGGTTTTGCAGACTGCCTGACCATAAAACAGTTCAAAAGTGACCTTTTCTAACCGACCTTTACCGGGGGAGGTGTACGCCAGGGGAGAATCAAGCTCACCTGACACGGTTGGCGGAGTTTAGGATCCGCGGGTCTCTCTCCACAATACAGGCGGTGTGGACTGATGAGGAGCTGGATGTGTTTGTTACCAGAACGGCTTTCTGCTGTGTCCAGTTACTTTTTTCAAGAATCAAGTGCACCCCGGATCCAATCTGGTGCAAGCCACTGCTCTCTTCATGTGGCTCTCTCTTCACATTGGTGCTGGACTGTTGTTGGATGGGGAAATGGAGACAAACTGCGCTACATACTCTCCAAAATACACTCGCTGTGGAGTGTCATCGGACGGGGAAATGGACATGTATGGTGCTGGAGGAATCGTGAATACCTTGACTGGACAGCAGCTGGTGTACAACAGGAAAAGCCTGATTTTAGCCCCTCTGTAGAGCTTATGTTCCCTGTGTTCACAGGACCATATTGTGCAAATAGGCCAGGGATGAGATGCGCAACTGCCGCCTTCCATCCTCATTCAGTGTGACCTGCCAGTCCATTTCCAAAAATCTAATATTTATTTATATCACGTTTGATCGTATTTGAAACTTCATTCTTAAATGCAATTATAGTGTCCGCCAGCAGAGGGAGCACTAATCAAAACCTAGGTGATGCTCCGTGTGAGTGGTCGAGCAAGTGAGTGAGTGAGGGAGCAGTGTGCACCCGAGTCCGTGTTGATCGGAGCAGGAGTAAAGTAAGCATTAACAGGCTGTAAACAGCAGTAAATGTACATGGTAGGCTGCTTTTAAACAACAGTAAATGCTACAGCTCTTCAGTACTGATGGCCAGATGAAGCCTCAGTGAAGCTCTAGGCTTTCAAAGCTTACAGGCTTCATTCTAACTAAGAACAGTGACATGGTCATCATGCATGTTCTTGCATACTATTAGTATTTTATTGCTGTTTTGCATAATTTGCCCTTTGTTTTGACCTACTGTTATTATGATGGGTTGTACTATAATTTATAAATGCCATATTTCCCAGCTTCATTTTTTTTTTTACTTCACCTTTCCGTAATGTTGGTGTCCAAAACTCAGAACACATTGTTATAAAATTACTGATCCAACAATAGAAAAAGGATTTCATGGGATTCCATGGATCATTCTGCAGGGTAACTGACTAAGATGGGAATGACTGAAGTGAGTGAGTACAAATTAGCCACTTAACTTCTCAGCATAGATCTAAAATGTTTATTGGTGCAGCAAGTTTCTATATGATAACCTTGCTGTTGCTCTTTCTGTGTCATCATGCTTAATGCATGTCAAATGCATTTGTGTGACTGGTGTATGTCTCTATGTATGTGGATGAAGCTTGCTTGCTATTGCTATTGTAGTCCCACCACCTTTAAACACTGCAGGCCATATTCAACCGGCATCAATACTTGTACTACTTACAACAGAATGTTAGTGGGTGTTTTGCACTTGATTTACTAAGAAAGATTGCATGTTTGATGGCAGGTGCAAATAGATGGAGGCATGCATATTTAAATGGGGTTTTAATTTTTCATTAAGTCCCCAAAGGGACAGACCGGTGCAACTGAAAAAGGAAATACCAGGAAAGACAAGAAAGACAACTAACAAAATTAAATTAGAGACGCCTGCGGGACATTAGGTGGAGAATGAGGGAAAGCTGACTTTGAAACTGGTGAAGAGCTGGATAGGATTCCTCTATTATAGATGAGCGAGTATCATTCACTGTCTGTGATGCGAGTATATCTGAGACTGACTTGCTAATTGCAGAACAACAAGGGCACAAGGGGGATTATGACAAATCTTCTGTTTGCAACAGTGGCTGTAAATAATTATTTATTTCCAATCATTGCACTTTGTTAGCATCAAAGAATGTTATTGGATAAAAAAATAACAATTTCTTATATGCATTCTTCCTTACTGAAATAACAAAAGTAACCTGTGTGCAAAGGACATTGCACCTGCTTCTGGAGTGTATGAAATTCAGACGCAAAAACAGGGAGCATAATTACTTGCTGCCTTAATAAATGACCTCTGGTGTGTGCAGTGAATGCATTTGCATTGTCTCCACCCAGTATTTTGCGGGCAGCAGCAAAATTAAGGCAAAGGAGCTAAATCCATACCATGTGCTACGTAGCTCATTTGAAGCACGCAATCCTCTCTACGTAGCTTTAGTTAATGAGTTTGCTCAGTTTTTTGTGTGTACTTTACCCTTTGCACGTTTTTAGTACACACAAACCTTTAGAAAATGACGCTTTAAATGGGAGGTTGCCATCCAAACAGCAATGATTCCAGTAAGCCACTGCAGCAAAGTTTTGTACCTGCTTCCTCGTAAAGCCACACTTTCATAGTTTTGTGTTTTGGCGTGAGAATTAAGCGTGGGCAGTGTGCCTTAGTGGATTTTTAGATGTACTTGTAGCTGGATTTTATCATCTTTCAGTAGATCCATGATAGTAGTTTCCCACGGTCCAGTTTATGCTGTTACAAGGGATTCCACGCCAGGGTTCAGATTCATACATGTTTTAATGGATGTGTGTTAATACATTTCCTGTCCCAGTTACAGCAAGATGGTAAAAAGCATATTTCCCATGGGCTGCTATGGTCTGGCAAATCGACTGGGATTTACCCCCTCCACCCCATGGTTGTCCCAACCCGAATAGAATAAAATGGATAAGAAAAAAGAATGAATGGACCATTCAAGTCAACATGCAACTCCGGAAGACATTCACGTCAGCTGTCAGAATCATAGAAACACCACAGCCATGGATTCAGGGCACTTTCCTCCCACTGCAGATGGAAGGCAGAAAGTATTGTGGAGGACTCCAGCCACTCAGCGCATGGTCTGTTCAAATTCCATCCCACTGGAAAACACTCAGAGATCATCATGGCTCAGACCAGCCAGTTTTTACCTCCAGGCAGTTAGTTCACTGAGCAGTATCTACTTTACACTCAACTCAAGCATTTATTCATTATGTGTTGGCTTTTGTGTTTAATGTTGTAATGGCTGAGAGCAAACCATCATAGATACAGTATAATCTTTATTTTCTCTGACAAGAAGTTTCTTTTAAAATAGGTTTATAATAATACACAGTTTTACTAAACTTTAAAACAATTTTGTTCTGCCTTATTAAGGCAAAAAAGATCCATAGATACACAGAAACACAATGCTTCACAAATGTTCAGTATCAGACAGAATTGCCCCCTCAGTACATTTTTCTTACATCCTTATTCTAACATCATGGAGATGATTAGATCATCAAACCAATAATTAGAAGCCAACATACCAGCAAGAACAAAATGTCATTTACCCATACCCACAAACTTATTTGGCTGCTGCCTCTATTCCTGTATATGTCTACTGCTTTTAGTAGTCAAGTCAGATGGCTAATTGGTAATAATAATTTATTGCAGCAGGAAATATGCTTGCAGTGTGAAATCTATGCTCTGAGTTTGTCTTTCCCAATAAATTATTAAACGCCTAAATGTTGAGGAGCCCCTCCATGCCACCTTGTCATGGTGAAGGGGTTTGTGAGCCCAAATGATCCCAGAAACTATGTTCTTGGGGACAACTTGACCCCTGTAGGGTCTCCCAAAGCAAATTGGTCTTGGTTGAAAGGCCAGACCAAGAGTGGTCCAGTGGATAAACATGAAAAAAGTTACAACAAGGACCCAGTGTACCCAGTCAAGGCATCTGGGTCCACCCTTCAGTGGGCTCACCACCTGCAGGAGGGATCGTGGTGCTATGCGAACTAAGGGGCAGTCTGGGCTCCTCTGTTTGGACTGCTGCCCCTGCCACCCTGACCCTCGGATAAGCGGTAGAAGATGGATGGATGGATATTGAGTTGCACTTCCATGATTGATGCCTTGTTGTGGTAGAGGGGTTTGTATTCCCTAAAGATCCTACGAGCTATGTTGTTGGCGACAACTTGCCCCTGGTAGGGTCTCTCAAGGCAAACTGGCCCTGGGTGAAGGGGCCAGACCAAGAGTGGTCCAGTAGATCCCTATGAAGAAGTTAAAACAAGGATCCAGTGTACATCACCTGTTTTGGTGTTACTTGGGTTTGAGGGTGTAATGGAGACTATGGTTCCATTACCTTATAATGTACTTTATACTTAATAACAGACAATCGATGCAGATATGACTTTAATGGACACACATGCACTTATTGTTTTTCATATTTTATTCTGTTGCATCTTTGGGATTTGTTTTTTCTCTGGCAGTTGTAGGATTTGCAGGAAATGAGGGACTGGCCAACACATCTGTGCAACGACAACACACATCTTTAGTCAGAGCTGTCTATATTTTCTTGTTATTTAAAATTACTTTTTCTTTAGTTTATTTTCAAGTAATTTGATGTTTAAAAAGTAAAGATAATTGACAATTACTTCTTTTTTGTTCTCTCCAGCAGCAGGGCATGGTGCAAAAGAGTGACTCAAGTTGAACAACCCCTCCAGGATTTTGTGATGTTGTGATTCTACCAATTCCCCCGAATTCAACAGGTCCTGCATTATTTGAATTTTGTCCAGTCACCGCAACTTCCCCGCAATTTTGGTCAATTGTCATCAACTTCCGCCAGTTTCACCAATCACATTTGTCCCTGAGTAAAGCGCAAACGTGTACGTCATCAGTCTGACTAATCAAATGTGGCGCTGCACCGCACTCACTTCCGTGTTAACAGTGAGTATATACAGAACTCATCAGCAAAAGGGTGATTTAAAAAAAAACCCAACAATCACCTGCAAGTTTTCCCACGTCGTTCCTTCCTTCGGCCCGCCGATGAACGTCTCCTTGAATCTCCGTAATGACCATGTGTATGAAGTGCCAGGTTTGTGTTGGAAAACGTCCACCTGCCTGAATGTACCCTCCGTCTCCGGAACGCGCATGAGGACAGACGCCAAAAAACCCCAAACAAATGAGCAAATCTAATAGTACAGCTACTGTTATAACTTTTCATGCATATTTAGAGGTAAAAGTCACTACTACATCTTGTCAGTGAGCTTTAAAACTATGACTTTCCGGTCTGGACATGAGCCAATGCATGATTCAGGCAAATCCCCAAGGAGAGCCCCGCAACTTACCGCAACAGTAAAAAAAAATCCCACAAAATCCTGGAGGGACTGGTTGAAGCACTTCCTTAAAGGTAAATGGGATAAACCACTGCAATACTGAAGGACAGGCGAGATGGAGTAACTGTTAATTTAGGTTATGAGTGGTAGGTCAACCCCCCACAGCACCAGTAAACATCCAGGGAACAGACATTGAGATGGTGACATCTTACAAGACATGGGTGTTCACCTGAACAATAAACTGGACTGGTCACACAACACCAACATGCTCTAAAAGAAGGGTCAGTGCAGGCTGTTTCTCCTCAGGAGACTCAGGTCTTCTGGAGTGCAAGGGGCACTCCCGAAGACCTTCTATGATTCAGCGGTGGCATCAGCCATCACATGTGTAGTGGTCTGCTGGGGCAGCGGCATCACGGCAGCCAACTGGAAGAGACTGAACAGACCGATCAAAAAAGCTAGCTCTGTTCTGGGGCAATGCCTCGACCTAGTGGAGGAGATAGGAGAGAGGAGGATGGTGGCTAAGCTGTCATCTCTGCTGGAGTCTGAGTTCCACCCTATGCAGGACACGCTGAATGTACTGAGGAGCTCATTTAGCGGTAGGCTGGGTCATCCTAGGTACACGACGAAGCGGTTCCGCAGGTCCTTCCTACCTACAGCTGTCAGACTTTAGAACCTAACCAGGGCTGCTCATAGAGGTTGTATTGAATGTACTAAATGTAACAACTTTGCACAATAGAAATTGTCCCCTCCAATACACAACTAGGACAACAACAATCATTACTGAGGGTGGCAACAACACTGTGATTCTAATGTGAAATATACTGTCTGGGTACATATTCATATTCTGCAGGGTAGCTTAACAAACCGTAATGCTGTTTATTCTGTCTAGCTGCAATGCTTCTGCACTGTGTATATATCTGTGTAGATATGTACGGTGGTGTGAAAAAGTGTTTGCCCCCTTCCTGATTTCTTATTTTTTTGTATTTTTGTCATAAATGTTTCAGATAATCAGACAAATTTAAATATGAGACAAAGATAACACAAGTAAACACAAAATGCAGTTTTTAAATGAAGGTGTTTATTATTAAGAGGAAAAAAAAATCCAAACCTACATGGCCCTGAATGAAAAAGTGATTGCCCCCTAAACCTAAAAACTGGTTGGGCCACCCTTAGCAGCAACAACTGCAATCAAGCGTTTGTGATAACTGGCAATGAGTCTTTTACAGCACTGCGGAGGAATTTTGGCCCACTCATCTTTTCAGAATTGTTGTAATTCAGCCACATTGGAGGGTTTTCAAGCATGAACCACCTTTTTAAGGTAATGCCACAGCATCTTAATCAGATTAAGGTCAGGACTTTGACTAGGCCACTCCAAAGTCTTCATTTTGTTTTTCTTAAGCCATTCAGAGGTGGACTTGCGGGTATGTTTTGGATCATTGTCCTACTGCAGAACCCAAGTGTGCTTCAGCTTGAGGTCACAAACAGATGATCGGACATTCTCCTTCAGGAGTTTTTGGTAGACCACAGAATTCATGGTTCCATTTACCACAGCAAGTCTTCCAGGTCCTGAAGCAGCAAAACAGCCCCAGACCATCATACTACCACCACCATATTTTACTGTTGGTATAATGTTCCTTTTCTGAAATGCTGTGTTACTTTTATGCTGGATGTAATGGGACACACACCTTCCAAAAAGTTCAACTTTTGTCTCATCAGTCCACAGAGTATTTTCCCAAAAGTCTTGGGGATCATCAAGATGTTTCCTGGCAAAACTGAGACAAGTCTTTATGTTCTTTTTGTTCAGCAGTTGTTTTTGTCTTGGAACTCTACCATGCAGGCCATTTTTGCCCAGTCTCTTTCTTATGGTGGAACCATGAACACTGACCTTAACTGAGGCAAGTGAGGCCTGCAGATCTTTGGATGTTGTTGTGGGGTCTTTTGTGATCTCTTGGATGAGTCGTTGCTGCGCTCTTGGGGTAATTTTTGTCGGCCGGCCACTCCTGGGAAGGTTCACCACTGTTCCATGTTTTCGCCATTTGTGGATAATGGCTGTCATTGTAGTTTGCTGGAATCCCAAAGCTTTAGAAATGGCTTTATAATATATATAGCTTTCCAAAGATGTGATAAACCACAGTTAATTTATATTTTAAGAGGGAAGGGGGGGAATCACTTTTTCACACAGGGTCATGTAGGTTTGGATTCTTTTTACCCTTAATAATAAACACTTTAATTTAAAAACTGCATTTTGTGTTTACTTGTGTTATGTTTGTCTAATATTTCAATTTGTTTGATGATCTGAAATATTAAAGTGTGACAAACATACAAAAAAACTGAGAAATCATGAAGGGGAAAACACTTTTTCACACCTCTGTATATTCATCTTCTGCTTTGGCTAACCAGTTCTTATTATCTTTTTAACTATTGCTCTGAGTGCTGCTATCCCTTTGCGACTTTAATCCTGGAATTTCCCCATTGTGGGACTAATAAAGGCTTATCTTATCTTATCTCATCTCATCTCATCTCATCTTACTATTGAGCTACTACTTGTTATTTTTATTTATATAAATATTTAGTTATTATGAATGATTTTTGGTTGGTGTCGATTTATTGAGCTCTATAGTAATGTCTAAAATAGACTTTTCTGGCTAAAGGGAGATGATATAAGGGAGTCAGTGCTCTTAATTGGGCAGCGTGGTGTGAGGTCCTGTTTTGATGACGATGAAGACAATGAAGTTGGAGTCATCTTTTATTCCTGCTTCACACCTCCTTTCTTAAATCCAGTGGCCTCTGCCAGTCACACTGATAGAGGACAAGCACCTGGCGTCCTGGTTTCTGTCCATCAAGTCTAGCTGGGCTCAGCCTGAGTGAGCCACATTGGTCCACCCTTCAATGGGCTCACCACTTGTGGGAGGGATCATGGGTACCATGGTGCTATGTGAACTGTGCAGCAGTCTGGGCTTCTCAGCTTAGACTCTGGCCCCATAACTCGGATCTCTGGATAATTGGTAGAAGATGGATGAATGGATGGATGGATGGATGAATGATTGGGTGGATAGATGGATGATGGATGGATTTTGTAATTAGATTACACCTGGCATCTACAGGTACAGTGGGGTAAAAAAGTATTTAGTCAGCCACCAACTGTGCGAGTTCTCCCACTTAAAAGATGAGAGAGGTCTCCAATTTTCATCATAGGTATACCTCAACTATGAGAGACAAAATTAAAAAAAAAATCCAGAAAATCACATTGAAGGATTTTTAATGAATTAATTGGTAAATTCCTCGGTAAAATAAGTATTTGGTCAATAACAAAAGTTCATCTCAATACTTTGTTATATACCCTTTGTTGGCAATGACAGAGGTCAAACGTTTTCTGTAAGTTTTCACAAGGTTTTCACACACTGTTGCTGGTATTTTGGCCCATTCCTCCATGCAGATCTCCTCTAGAGCAGTGATGTTTTGGGGCTGTTGCTGGGCAACACAGACTTTCAACTCCCTCCAAAGATTTTCTATGGCGCTGAGATCTGGAGACTGGCTAGGCCACTCCAGGACCTTGAAATGTTTCTTACGAAGCCACTCCTTCATTGCCTGGGTGGTGTGTTTGGGATCATCGTCATGCTGAAAGACCCAGCCACGTTTCATCTTCAATGCCCTTGCTGGTGGAAGGAGGTTTTCACTCAAAATTTCACAATACATGGCCCCATTCATTCTTTCCTTTACACGGATCAGTCGTCCTGGTCCCTTTGCAGAAAAACAGCCCCAAAGTATAATGTTTCCACCCCCATGCTTCACAGTAGGTATGGTGTTCTTTCTCCTCCAAACACGACAAGTTGAGTTTTTACCAAAAAGTTCTATTTTGGTTTCATCTGACCATATGACATTCTCCCAATCCTCTTCTGGATCATCCAAATGCTCTCTAGCAAACTTCAGACGGGCCTGGACATGTACTGGCTTAAGCAGGGGGACACGTCTGGCACTGCAGGATTTGAGTCCCTGGCGGCGTAATGTGTTACTGATGGTAGCCTTTGTTACTTTGGTCCCAGCTCTCTGCAGGTCATTCACTAGGTCCCCCCCATGTGGTTCTGGGATTTTTGCTCACCGTTCTCGTGATAATTTTGACCCCACGGGGTGAGATCTTGCGTGGAGCCCCAGATCGAGGGAGATTATCAGTGGTCTTGTATGTCTTCCATTTTCTAATAATTGCTCCCACAGTTGATTTCTTCACACCAAGCTGCTTACCTACTGCGGATTCAGTCTATCCAGCCTGGTGCAGGTCTACAATTTTGTTTCTGGTGTCCTTTGACAGCTCTTTGGTCTTGGCCATAGTGGAGTTTGGAGTCTGACTGTTTGAGGTTGTGGACAGGTGTCTTTTATACTGATAACGAGTTCAAACAGGTACCATTAATACAGGTAACGAGTGGAGGATAGAGGAGCCTCTTAAAGAAGAATTTGCAGGTCTGTGAGAGCCAGAAATCTTGCTTGTTTGTAGGTGACCAAATACTTATTTTACTGAGGAATTTACCAATTAATTCATTAAAAATCCTTCAATGTGATTTTCTGGATTTTTTTTTCTCATTTTGTCTCTCATAGTTGAGGTATACCTATGATGAAAATTGAAGACCTCTCTCATCTTTTAAGTGGAAGAACTTGCACAATTGGTGGCTGACTAAATACTTTTTTGCCCCACTGTACATACTGGGGTAGATCATGTCAGCCTCAGACCTGGCCTACAAGTTCAGATGACTTGGAGGAGGTCAGTTACTTCAAATACTTTGGCACATGGGTGGTTTATTCTGCCAAATGTATCAAAATAAGAATAGCTATGACATGGAAGGCTCATAATAGCCTGAGGAAGGTGTGAACCTCAAACCTATCACTATTAAGATCCCTTTCTTCCTGGCAACAGTAGAAACAGTGCTACACTATGGCTGTTAGAGCTGGACTCTAACATCATTGTCATGAATGGCCCCTCAGGGCAGAGAGACCCACGTGCTGAACTGTTAGTTGTGGGATTTATTGAAAATAACAAAAACATAAAGCCCAAAACGGTGCTCAAACACAAAATTCCAACAGGAGAAGGTAACTTACAAATTACTCACCATAGCGGGGACAGGGCTCTGGTGGAGACGAGAAGAACTCGGGTATTCTCAAGTGTAACGTAAATATGGAATATTAATAAATAATAAATATGATCAGGTATGAATTATTTAATTTATATTGATGTATTGGAATCTGAGTTCAAATCTCATTTCATATACGTCAGAAAAGTTAATAACACTCGTAAGGGGCACCAGCTTCTATCTTTAAGAAGCAATTTGATCTTTAATTTCACTTTATACCTGTTTGATCACTCAATAAATTAATCAATAATCAGTCTCAAAAATTTTCCGTGAATTCGATACCTGGGCTTGAATCAGACTCAGAATGAAATAAATTCCCAACAACTTCTCATTTTTAAATATTTATTAAACGAAATGATTAACAGACATTGTAGTAATTTCATTAATAATTATAAAATCAATCTTGTAAATGATAGATTAACAATGTCAATATTTTCGGAACCAGGGTTAAACTGAGAAACGAATTTCTATCAGTTTGAGTTAACAGATTATTAAAAACAACGCAAATTTATGGAGAAAATTTACTGATTATGAAAAAGTCCTAAATTAATCTTAAGAAAATAAAAACGGAATTTTAATGAAAAGAAGAGTTATGTTAAGGGCTTCTTAATTTGCATCTGATTAGATATACAAATTATTACCGAACCTCAGACGATAATTCAGCAGTGGAATTAAAGTTTGCAGCTCATGTGTTCCTCGGTCGATGAGAGTTCTGTCGTCCGTCCTCAGCCCAAGACTTTGTGGATGTTAGGGGAAATATCTGCCCGCAGATATTTCAGGGTCCACAGTTCGACCTTTAGATTCAAGCGGTCGAAGGGGGCTGGATTCTGGACTGTATGACCCAGAGTTGAAACTGAGTATTAGCCAGATGGTGACGATGCTTCTTCAGCATGTGATGAACAGCTGCGCGTTGATTCCTCAGCTGCGTCTTTTCTTCCTGGTAGACAAACGGCTGCAGAGGTCTTCGATAATAATTAAAAGATATCTAATCCGATTTCAAATTAGAAAAGAAAACTTTCGGACTTTAGATAAAAATAGTAGCTTCTGGTGGGTGCTTGGTCAAGAAAAATATTATAAAATTAAAGTCAAGATTAAAGTTTACCTTAAAATTAAACAAATGGTGGTTTTACAGAAAGTTTAACAAAGAAAAAGTGATGAATAAAAATTGGAGTTTGACTCCGATTAAGAATTGAGCTCAAAGAAATAGGAATTCCTAGGTATTTAAGAGAAAAAGAAAAATACAAAGTGACAAACAAATTACGAGTTATCTGCTCTGTGTTCAGAAAAGCGACATGTGGTCGAAGTCCTTTGTTCTCCCTTGCTGTGTGTAGACAATGAGAGCAGCCGAAAAGCGGTGGTGAAAAGAGAGGATAAAAAAAGAGAGTGAAGCAGAGTCTGACGAAAAAGAGAATGAAAAAGGAGTCTTTTTCCTTTTTATAAGCTCTGTTGAGTTTCGCGGGATTCCGGCCTGACCGGAATCTCAGCCAATGAGCGTCCTTCGTGGGCGGGCTCGATGAACTTTTAGTCCAATAACAGGCCTTGTCTGTGAGAGACCAATAGGATGAAGAAGCTGGGGTTCTATGAAGACTGGTGAAACGTGATATCAGTCCACAGGAATACACAGTTTTAAATACATTGGAATGTACTGTTACAAACTTATGTATAACTAAACTAACCTTAGTGTATCTTATAAGCAGTGCTTCTAAATCAACATGCAGGAATAAACATTCATTTAACATTAACATGCATATATATATAAAATCACAGATTAATGCATTTCACACATATTATTGATTTTCCACATCAAAACATCAGAGTCCATCTGCATTTTCATAGTTCTGAAAAGAATGAAGGTTTAGAATTGAGTTTGTAATAATGTACTTTAAAACTTCACTGTTTAAATCCAGCATGTCCACAGTTTAAGGAAATTAGCTGAGTCGTGGATCTGTGTAGATTTTATGGGGGCAATAAAAGTGAAGCCGGACATTAGGCTGGTTTTAACAAAAGGGGATTTCAGCTGTGGCCTGGGGGAAGAAAATCCATTTATTTGCGTTATTCCTGGATGAAACAAAAATGTCTTTAAGCAGAAGAATAATTGTTGCTGAGCCAAAGTGAGATGATGCTACACAAGTGAACTCAAGACAACAGCGACAAGAAAAGAAAATGCAGTCCTTAAATAGGGTTAGAACAAATAACACAAGTAATGCCAGGTGTGGGGTCACATGAGTGGGCAAAAAGGTAACAATGAGTAATGATTTGAATTGGCTGGAAGTAATGAGAGGAGAGCGCACCGGCTGACAGCTGACAGGGCTATGCCCACACGGAGCACCAACCAGGAAATTCCCTCACGGCTGTCAGCCACAACGATAAGGAATAGAAGAATAAAATGTAAACAAGAACAAACTGAGAAATAGATACCAAGTGACACAGACTAAGACATAAACAGGAAAATAAAAAGCATTACAGGAATAACAAAAACCAAATGGCACAAAAATACAACAAATACATAAATACAGAGGAAATCCTCCAGTGCTCAGCTTGTGACTATCATTCCTTTTGAAAAGACTGCATAACAGCTACACCAGGATGTTGGGAGGTGCACTCATCATCAGCTGGAATGACAAAATCCCTAACACCATTCTTTACGAGACCCTGACACAAGTTAGTGACAAGGTCACTTCCAGGAGGCTTCACCTCACTGGACTTTGCCATCGACGCCAAGAACTTCTGCTAGTCAGCTAGTGTTACGGGGACTCATGCATGAACATTGAAGCTGGGGAAGACCACCACTCACATTTGTAGATATCCTGAAGAAAGACAATGGGATGGAAGATGTATGTGAGCTGGCAAGATGCATGGAGGATGGAAACAGAGGATCTGAAACAGCAGACGGTGATGTCAGGTTGCATTAGTATATCAGAGAAAGAGATGAGGATTTATCTTCTTAAATAGGCTGCTATATTAAGGTGTTTTTGGAGAATGAAGCATGTTATACATCTTTGACATGGCACAACTTGAATTTCTTAAACTAGTTTACACACTTTTCTCTAATAACGTACATTGTCATGGGAGTGTTATGATGCCTCTAGGTTTGTTTGTAATCCAGAGGTCAGCCTCTGGAGCCGCTCTGTTGTTGATAAGGATTCAGTGACTCAGTGTCTTGCTCATCGTCAGTAGGGTGGGGGCCTGCTGACATGAGGCTTAGAGTCAAGATCATCCTGTCGAAGGTGGGCGTACTCCTGATTATGACCTCAAAAAGTTGCATGTTTGTTTCTGCATGGATATTATTTGTAGGACAACACAGTTGCTTCCTAGCAAGCTGGCGTATTAACACAGGCTCCCAAAAATGCCCAAGTGCCTTTTAGTGGTTTACAAAAGTGAGCATTCCTCACAGCATCCCTGACAGAAGACACACTGTTATTGCCAGTCCGTGTTGAGATGCTTTGGTTGCACACTTCTTAAATGGTGTGTTGCCGTTTGACAAAGGAGGCAATATGCTTTAATGAGACTGGATCCCACGGTGAGACTATATTTTTCTTTACAGTGTCATGGGTAGGAGACACAAAAGAAACCTCGGCAACAGAGCAACACCAAAGTAGTTTATTTTGCTGCTGGCTCTTTCAAGGCACATTTGTTCTAGAGGAATAAAAGCACTGTCCTGCATATAAACCCCTGTCCCTAAATAAGCAATAGATTTCCTCTGTGATTGCCCAGTACAACTGGTAATTCTGATGCCAATAAAGATTGTGGAAGCTTTGTGTTTTTGGTGTAAAATGTTTTATATTCATGTTTTATAAGTGCAGAACTGTACAAGTAAATTTACAACCTAGGCAATAAAATCGAGGCGTTCCAAGAAAGCCAGTGTGTAGTGTAACAAAATCATAATCTTTGTACACCATGCTACTCCTTTGTCTTCTATAAATAGGACTATGGTTAAAGAGGATTAGACAGAAATAGAAAGCGTGCATGGCTTTTACCATTTCATGAATTTTTAATGTTTTTCCTTCTGCTTAAATGAAAAGAGGTCCTCTGGAGTTAAAGCAAAGCTGTTGAATAACACGATCTCTTCTAATTATGTTTGTTGTTTGCTGAGTACCGATGTGTGTCAGGGGTGTCAGTGGGGGTTCAATGGCGAGGTGAGGCAAACCCATGCCTGTCGTGCCCTCATCAAACAGAAATGCACATCAGCAGTGATTGGAGCTGGCCAAGAACTACGCCTGTGAGGAAGACATCATAGATTAATTATTGCCTACTCAACAAAGGGCACACACACAAACATTTAAAAAGAAAAGTGCCCCTGGTTCAGGAACCAGACTGCCAGGTTATCACCTGACTTGATCACCCCCAAAATGTGGTTTGATCTTCGCCTTAGTGATAATGACTTAGCAGCCTGACTAAACTCATGAACAGTGTTGGTTCTTCTTGTGGGGAGTAATCACTGCTTAGGGCTTCAAAGTTAAGTAAATCGTTGTAATGACACTTTAAAAATAGCTGCACACATTTCTGAGGGTTTTTACCATAATTCATTGGCAGCACTATTACTTTCTGTGTCACACCATCTTCTTTAACACACATTAAAAAAATCAGAGTGGCTCTGCCTGCCTCAGGGACTACAGATGGAAATTAGTGAGAATGCTATAATCTGGTACAGAGCATCTTTACCCTGTGTAATGTTTTTTCTGTACATGGTCCCTGACAAATAAACCAATAAACTATAACTATAAGCAAAAGTGCTATTTTCCTAAATATAGCCTCAAACCCACATTCCATTAAGTACAGTGAAGTGTTGCATTTAAAGTGTGAAAATGTAAAACTCCCATCATGCATTGTCTTCAGTAATCATTTACTGGGAATATGGCTCACAGTGTCTAACTGAGCAAAATGCAGTCAGGAGCCAGACCGCTTACACAAGTCGGGTTAGCCGGGGCAAAAAGTCGTAATTTTTTACAAGTGGTGGTGTTGGCGTTGTCGTGTTAATTGCCCGTAAACGCTTTGCCCCCATTAACGGCAACAGATTTTGTAATCGCAGTTAACGGCAGTTAACGGCAGAAAGCGCAAACAATAATTTTTGACTTAGCGGCTCTCTGTACCAAAGCCATTCTGGCCACAGAGACTGTGCACACTATGCAGACATTGCTAAGTCAAACAAGCTGGATCATTTTTTTTTTTATTACTTATTTTGTACCCGTAGGTAGATTTGTTTTGCAATCTGGTGACAAACCACCAGCTGCCGGTCGCTGCGTGCGCAAGCGCCCCTTAACTCCCTAACCTGCATGTTTTTGGCATGTGGGAGGAAACCGGAGAAATCCCGGAGTAAACCCACGCAAACACGGGGAGAACATGCAAACTCCACACGGATCACTGTTGGCCGGGGGCAGGGATCGAACCCACGATCTCACGGTCCCCGCGATCCCCCGGCCGAGGGTAAAACTGTGCTGCCACAGTGCTAGCCACTGCGCCACCGTGCAGCAGATCATAGCCATGGAAGTCCCCAAAGTGCTGTCATGCTTAAGTTTACAACGTTGTCTGTCAGAGCTCTCACCTGGATAATTGCTACAGCCTCCTCCAAAACTTTGCCAAGATGTTGGGTTGTTCTTCTTCTGTGGAAGCTGGCTAGCTAGCTAGTAGCTGCATGCTAGGTTGTAGCTGACCTCCCACAGCTGACACAGACAGAAATTCGCATGTTTTCATCCTCATAGCTTTGGGTCTGACTGTTGGTGAGTACCAGTCTAAAAAAATTCTCAAGCTGTGTTCATAATGTCCATTCACTTCCCCGTCGTTTTTGCAGCACGGTGGGGTGTCATCACAAGCAAGATAGTTGTTTGTTTATGTTTGCAATTTTTCTGCTAAAAGGGAAATTGTGTCTGTTGTGACACACGAGGGCCATGGTTTTGAGTTGATCTGCTTAAACATTGTGGATGTTTGCTGTGGGAGAAAGAGCAAGCTCCATTTGTGGCTGCTGGCTGGTTGGATGCTGAGTTGTTTTGCAGTGATGATGAGCCCTGGCGTTCCATTGTTTGCACATGCAGTAATACTTCTGAGAATATTCTGGAGAATATTCTGGCTAGTTTTTATCATTTTGGATATATTAAGAGCTTTAATAAACCTGCAGGTGAAGACAGCAAGCATATTTGTCCAATCCCATGTTCATAACAGTTTGAAACTTGAAAAATTACCAACTTAAGGTACACTGTATCTGTATGGAAAAACATGTGAGTCATGAATTATTAATTGTGATTAACTCAACATTCCAAAAAGATGAATTGCGATTAAAAATTTTAATCATCCAACCCCACTAAAACTAATAAATAAAATGTGAATACAGTGTAGTAAACACAGATAAAGATGTCACACTGCTTACTGAATATGGCCTGAAATCAAAATATTTGCAGAAAACAGAGGGAACGGTGCACAAATCCATGGTGGAATTTTGAACCCGTGCCTTGTTGAAACAGGATATATTTAACAAATTCAAATTTTAAACACATATTGCAATGATTGTTTCTGTAAAGAAAATGTTCATTTGATCTTAACTAAAACATTTATAAGCTTTTGTACATAATCACTCCATGTCTATAAAATATTAACTTGACAGTAATCCACAATGCCATACAGTAGTTACACTGTAACAATGTGCCCCTGGTCTCGCTATAACAACTTGCCCCAGCATTGCCATTTAGTTTTGTCACTACCAGGAAGGAACCTTGTACTACATCGGGTAAAAATAGACATAAGGCCAACAACAGATTTTCAAAAAAATACTCAGAGGGCTCATAATTCATGTATCTGTCCTCCCTCGTGTACAGAGATCCATATGCATGGCTCGTGTGCAGCAGGAAAGTATAGAGCATATTACACATGCACTGAGGCTAAAATTAAAGGCCACACACGTGCAACTCGGGCAGGAGAGGGGTGTAACAACCTGCCCTGTGTAACTTTTTGCCCCGGTTTACCCTAATCATTTGCTGGGAATATGATTCATAGTGTCTAAACTGAGCAAAATGCAGTCAAGAGCCATACAGTTTACACAAGTATTGGCTTATTCCCACCAGTGACTGGGCAGGAGCAAGATCACTCTAACAGAGCTCCATTTTGAAAGTCACTAGCTTGTTCATTATTCACAAGTGCAGTTAACAGCCCTTCTAAACAAATCCCACATCTGTTATCTCACACTATTCCTGCTTTTGTAATGTCAGTTTATACATTTTGAACTTTGAGAAAGCTTTTTAGAAATTTTTGGGATTTTTGAACAGGATTTTGTGATATTGAATCATCTGCATTTAAAAAAAATATATATTTTAAACATCACTATTTGACAGAAATTGGTTCCATTCTGCTAAACTGCTGTGGTTGAGTAGGAGTAAATTAAATATTCACCATATAGTAGAACAGTTTCCTTTTGTAGAAGTGAGTAAAAAATAGAATTATGCACACATAAGCCAGAGAAAAAAGAAAGAAAATCTTACTGGTGACATTTTAAAAGAACAACATTTTGAAAGCTATTTCCAAAAGTTTCTTCTACCTCAGCTCTTTAACTATTGCTTATTTTTTTAAAAGTTGACTTCTATCTGTTCTCTTTATACTGTCATTGTCTCCCTAGCTTATTCCGCTTTTACCAATTCCCTTTCTGACATTTCTCTGGATTGTCAAGTATCTCAGTTTTTGTCTTTGAATGTTGTATCCAGACACATCATATGTATGCGGTATAATCCTAAAGAGATATCCTTAGAATAAGAAGTTCCACTTTTATCCTTGTGTATTGGTGTTTCTTTTCCCTTATCTTCTTGTCCTCACCGTTCCTCCTCACTCTCCAGTTCAACCTTCAGCACAATTACTAGTGTGCGTAGCCTATACTTAGTTGACTTAACGTGGTCTGACAGGCCAATCCCTATGGATTCTGATCAAATAGAGCAATAGTGTACACAGCAGCAACAGTGCAGCTCCAGCCTGCTAAAACAGCAGCCATAATATGGCAAAGATCAGCGTCCTGTAGAACTGATTCGACATGTTTATCTGCTGATTCCACTTTGTTACACACAATTTTGAAGAAGGGGGCATGGCTGCTATTAAGTTTGTGACTGAGCGCACACTGCAAAGCTCTGTTTTCCTCAGTTTGATGCACTTTTCATAATTTAGATATACCACAAATAATCCCTTCTTGAAATCCATGGTAGTTACAGTTTTATTAAAAAGTATTTCCCCCCTTCCTAGTTTCTTATATTTTTGCATATTTCTCACAATAAATGTTTCAAATTATCAGTCAAATTTTAATGTTACACAAAGATAACCTGAGTAAATACAAAATGCATTTTTTAAATGAGAATTTCTTTTATTAAGGGATAAAAGCTATCCAAACCCACCTGGCCCTATGTGGAAAAGTAATTGCCTACTAAACCTAATAACTGGTTGGGCCACCCTTGGCGGCAACAACTGCAATCAAGGGTTTGTGATAACTGGTAATGAGTCTTTTACATCACTGTTGAGGAATTTTGACCCACTCTTCTTTGCAGAATTGTTTTAATTCAGCCACATTGGAGGGCTTGAACTTGGGGTCATGGACTGATGGCCAGACATTCTCCGTCAAGGTTACGGTTATTTTTTCGCATAAAACCAGGTACGGTTGGATAGCTTTTTTCCCTTAATTAATGAAATCATCATTTAAACCTGCATTTTGTATTTGTTTGTGTTATCTTTGTCTAATATTAAAATTTGTTTGATGACCTGAAACATTTAAGTGTGACAAATAGTTCCCCTATACCAGGGGTCTGCAACCTTTGCCAAACAAAGAGCCATTTTGCTTGTCTCAGACAAAAATAGAAGTAGCTGAGGGCCACAACGGCGATTTGACCTTTAAAATAAATATTTTGCTGCTAATAAAGTGTTATATATATACATGTAACGCTGAATATTATGTGGCACTTATGAATTCTTACTACAACAGTGAAAAAACTGTACAGTTTTATATATACAGTAGCTTCATTCATGAAACAATAAAAGTATCATAAATATATTACAAATTGTTGTGCTGAAAAATAAAGGCTACATCTGAATACCTAAGTTTTTTTGTATAGTTTTAATTATCAGTACATTCATAAATTGTTTAAATCTGAAAAAATATCATCCATCTCCTACTTTCAACCGTGATCACGCAGTTTTAGTTTCTGATAGTTTAACAAATTTGAGACTACAGTTTTAGATAGAAAAAGCTACTTTTCATCCTCTTTGTGTTTCCTCAAAATGCTTCTTATTCAGATCAATGAATATAATCTGAATTCTTCACCTGTTCTCTGGACTGTCCATTTGATAACTTGTGGATTGGTTGTCTGATAACTTTTACATAATCTTTTTTTTTATTTTGGAATCAAACAAAAAGAATACTAAACAACTTTCTGATTAACTTTAAACAATCACTTGTTGCAAATTAAGCCAATTAGAACAGAGGGAAAAAATAAAAACATTTAAAAATACCTTCTTCCGTTGAGTTAAATGTTATTGTCATAACAACTGAATGGACAGCTCAAGTGCAGGATGCAACACCAGAGAAAACACTTCCACACAAAAGACAGTTAACCTTTTATTGAAATTTCAAAGAGGAGCACAGCTAATGGAAACATCACTTGCCAGGGGAGAACACAGCCTGTGGAGGAGAGATGAGAGCGATTAGCTGGAGAAGGGAGGAGACAGGTGGAAAAACAATTTGGCCACTTACGTGGGCCGAGTAGAGAGCCCTCCACAGAACCCAGTGCAAAGAGACAAACCAGCAGGGTGAAGCTAGCGAGGACAAGGAAGGGAGGATGACTGGGCTGTGTCTGACCGTGTGGAGAGTGGAACTGCAGTGGGATGAGGGTGAAGAGGCAGGTGAGCGCACCGCAACCCCTGGAGACGCACCGCTCAGATGACAGCGACCTAGAGAAAGGAAAGAGAGAGGCTGTTAGGCAGATAATCCTCGGTAGATTAATAATATACTTGCTTGTGAGTTTTTCTGCAAGGCAGCAGTGTACCCAACAAGCCAGCGTTGAAGCACTGAAGAGCAGATCCTTATAAACGCTGGCGAGGCAGAGGTGGCAAGTGCGTCTAATCTCCCAGGTGTGGTAATTACCTGAAGAGCAGGGGAATCAGGAAGGAGGGGGGCGAGTACTCACCAGGATATGACAGTGACCCCCCCCCCCCCCCCCCCGCCAAGGAGCGCCTCCTGACGGTCCACTGGGTTTCTCTGGATGGGCTTGATGGTAGGCCCGGACCATCCCTTGATCATGGAAGTGGGATCTAGGAATCCAGGACCTCTCTTCAGGGCCATAGCCCTCCCAGTGGACAAGGTATTGGAGGCCTCAGCCCCGGCGGCGAACGTCCAGAATCCTGCAGATGGTGTAGGTGGTGTGGCCACCGAGGACTTGAGGAGGAGGAGGCGGCTTTGGGGGCGGTTGGGGTGGGGGCAGAGAGGGCTGGCAGAGAGGGGCTTAATGTGAGAGACGTGGAAGGTTGGATGCACCCGGAGAGCTCGTGGAAGTCGTAGCCAGACCGTGGCGTTGTTGATGACCTTGGTGATGGGGAAAGGGCCGGAGGAGAGTGGCTCAGGTGGCTCTCCAGAGCTTCCGGCAGTGGCGAATTAGAGCCCCCACGGATGGCACCGCCACTCCCCTTTCCGCCATGGGCAATGGGGGAGGGGTGTACCCCATGGAGGACTCGAACGGCGTGCACCCAGTGGCAGTGGAAATAGCGGAGTTATGAGCATACTCTACCCAGGTCAGATACGTGCTCCAGGATGATGGGTTGTTGGCCGCTACACATCTGAGGGCAGCCTCCAGGGACTGGTTGGCATGCTCAGCCTGCCCGTTGCTTTGGGGGTGGTGACCAGACGTAAGGCTGACTGTGGTCCCGAGGGATCGGCAGAAGGCCCTCCAAACTTGAGAGACAAATTGCAGGCCCCGGTCAGACACAATGTCCACAGGGATGCCCTTAAAGCGAACAACATGAAGGGAGATGAGGTTGGCCGTCTCAGCAGCAGAGGGCAACTTGGAGAGGGGAATCAGGTGTATGGCTTTGGAAAACCTATCAACCACAGTGAGGATGACTGTCTTGCTATGGGAGGGGGGACATCCAGTGACGAAAACAAGAGCAATGTGAGACCAGGGTCGGCTGGGAACGGGAAGGGGATGCAGGAGGCCTGCTGGAGGGGTGGAGTCAGACTTGTTGTGGGCACAGGTCTGGCAAGCTTTGATGTAATCCTGTATGTCCCTCCGCAGGGTGGGCCACCAGAACACTCGCCCAATCAAGTTTATGGCGCGACAAACCTCAGGATGGCACGCAAAGTGACTGGAATGGCCCCATTGGATGACATCGCTGCGGAGGGCAGCAGGCACAAATAGACGGTTTTTGGGGCACCCTGCTGGTTCAGGCTCCGAGGATTGGGCGTGACGGACCCTCCGCTCGATCTCCCAGGAAAGTGTTCCCAGAACGCATGAGGGTGGAATAATCGGCTGAGAATGGGACGGAGGTGTGGAAGGGTTGGAGCTAAACTGCCTGGAGAGAGCATCAGGTTTAATGTTGCGTGACCCCGGCCTATAAGTGATGGTGAAGTTAAATCTATGGAAGAATAAGGCCCAGCGGGCCTGTCTGGAATTCAGCCGGTGGGCTGACCGCAGGTATTCTAGGTTCTTGTGGTCGGTCCACACGACTATGGGATGGACTGCTCCCACCAGCCAGTGCCTCCACTCCTCCAGGGCCAACTTAATGGCCAGGAGCTCACGGTCCCCGATGTCATAATTTCTTTCAGCTGGGGTGAGCTGCCGAGAGAAATACGTGCACGGGTGGCGCTTTTGATCGGAGGTTGAGCGCTGTGAGAGGACCATGCCCACCCCTTTGTCAGAAGTGTCCACCTCCAGGGTAAATTGGAGCTGAGGGTCGACCTGGGCTAAGATGGGTGTTTCTGAGAACAGGCCATTTAATTTGGCAAAGGCCTGTTCAGCTGCCTCGGACCGGATGAATGGCACCTTAACGGAGGTCAGCTGTGTCAGAGGCTATGCCACCCCACTGTAGTTCCTGATGAACCTGCGATAAAAGTTTGCAATCCCCAAGAAGTGTTGAAGCTCCTTGCGGGAGTGGGGTGTTGGCCAATCCAGCACAGCCTTCACCTTAGCTGGGTTGCCTCTCAGCTCTCCCTCCTCCACAATAAATCCAAGGAAGGAAGTGGAGTTGGTGGAAAACTCGCACTTTTCAGTCTTCACATAGAGTTGGTTCTCTAAGAGCCATTCTAACCTGGACCCAGTGCTCCTCTGGCGTGTGAGAGAAAATCAAAATGTAGTCTAAATAAACAAATACAAATTGATTCACCATATCGCGGAGGACGTCATTAATAAGACGTTGGAAGACAGCGGGGGCGTTAGTCAGCCCAAAAGGCATAACGAGGTATTCAGACTGCCCCAGATCTGTTTTAAAAGTCGTCTTCCACTCATCTCCCTCGCAAATACAGATGAGGTGATATGCATTGCGTAAATCAAGCTTGGAGAATACACGTGCGTGCTGAAGGAGCTTGAACGTGGAGTTGATCAAGGACAGAGGATATTTATCTTTTATGGTGATGGCATTAAGTTTTCTGTAGTCTTTGCACGGGTGTAGGGATCCGTCCTTCTTTCCAACGAAAAAAAAAAAACCCTGCCCCAAAGGGAGCTGAGGATGGCCGAATGAGGCCAGCGTTCAATGAATCTTTAATGTACCTCTCCATCGCCTTCCTCTCCAGCCCCGAATTGTTATAGAGCCGGCTAGATGGCAGTTGTGCACCCGGGAGGAGGTCTGTAGTGCAGTTGTAGGAACAGTGAGGAGGAAGAGACAGCACCCTCGACTTGCTAAAAACCTCCCCAAGATCGTGATAGACCTAGGGTACGAGAGTGAGGTCTGGCGACTCATCCAGAGGGGAGGAAATTGGCAGGGATGGAGAACACTCAGCCGGACTTAAACAAGATGTCAAACAGTATGGACTCCAGGAGGAAATGAGTTTTGTGCTTAGTTAACCAAGTTAGAAGCCTATCTTAAGGAAATCAAAGCTTGGATGACTTGCAATTTCCTGCACTGTGTGTCTATATATATACATTTATAGTAATATGGACATATGTTTACTAGATGTTGTTTTTTCTTGCATTCTGATTGTTGCTCTGAGTGTTTGCTATCCCTGTGCTGTTGCAATCCTGGAATTTCCCCATTGTGGGACTAATAAAGGCTTATCTTATTAAATTCAGATAAGACTGAAGTCATTCTTGTTGGTCCAAAAAAACCTTAGAAATACCTTTCCAAATCAAACTTTTAGTTTGGATGCGGTTACTCTTTCTCTAATAGCTCTGTGAGGAACCTTGGAGTTATTTTTGATCAAGATCTTCCTTTCAATTCACATATTAAATTCGTTTCTAAGACTGCCTTCTATCATTTGCGTAATATTGCCAAGATTAGGAGCATCTTGTCTCAGAGTGATGCTGAGAAACTGATCCACGCTTTTGTTAGCTCTAGATTAGATTATTGTAACTCTTTATTATCAGGTTGTCCCAAAACATCTTTAAAAAATCTTCAGTTGATCCAAAATGCTGCTGCAAGAGTTTTAACAGGTACTAGAAAGAGAGATCATATCTCTCCGGTTCTGGCCTCCCTTCATTAGCTTCCCATAGAATTTAGAATTAAGTTTAAAATCCTTCTTCTTACTTACAAAGCTCTAAACAATCAGGCCCCTTTTTATTTAAAAGATCTCATACTACCGTATTATCCTAACAGAGCACTATGCTCCCAAAATGCTGGATTACTTATAATACCTAGAATCTCCAAAAGTAAAATGGGAGGCAGAGCCTTCAGGTATCAAGCTCTTCTCCTGTGGAACCAGCTGCCAATCTGGATTCGGGAGTCAGACTCGATCTCTGTTTTTAAGAATAGGGTTAAAACCTTCCTTTTTGATATAGCCTACAATTAGGGAGGGATCATGTGTCTTTGAACCTTCCCTTAGTTATGCTGCTAATAGGTTTAGACAGCTGGGGGACCTCCAATAATGCACTGGGCTTCACTCCTTTCTTCACTCTCAATGAAATATTTTTGTTTGCTGGTCATTAACATCTGTTTGTTCTCTCCCATAGATTGAGTCCCCATCGTGCTGTTTGCTCTCTACATGTCTGTTCTTTTCATCTTCTCTATCCCCTCACCCCCCAGCCAGTTGCAGCAGGTGACTGCCTCTCCCTGAGCCTGGTTCTGCTAGAGGTTTCTTCCTGTTAAAAGGGAGTTTTTCCTCTCCACCATCGCCAGGTGCTTGCTCACAGAGGATCGCCTGATTGCTGGGGTTTTTCTGCTACTGTGGGGGTTTCCCCTACAATGAAAGTGCTATGAGATTACTGTTGTTGTGAAATGGCGCTATATAAATAAAGTTGAATTGAATTGAGTTAAGAATAGGATTATGCCTCTGGAGTCATCGGTGCCCTAAGACCACCGGGGAGGAAGAATTTGGGAAAATGAGAAACGATAACTTCTCCCGGTGGTTCCCAGAAAGAAGGACCGAGATCTGCGCCGTGCAGTGTGAGATAGACGCCACCTTCTGGCCCGATAAGGTGGTGACGTTCAAAGGGATGGACAGTTTAGTGATGGGAATTCCCATCTCCCGATTGAGTTGGGAGGAGATGAAATTACGCTCTACCCCTGAATCGATCAATGCCATAACCCTCCTCTCGACCCCTGGTAATTGGATTAGGGCTGAGATGGAGAAATTCCCGGGGGGATGAGAAGAAGTCTCGCCCTTCAGACCCCCCACGGCTACTGACGGGCTGCATATTTTTGGCCTCAGGTTGCAGGCGTCCAGGCTGTGTTTCAGGGATCCACAGTACCTGCTCGCCCCGCTCCTTCTCCGCCACCGATGCTCCTCCGAAGTCAGCCGAGACTGGCTGAGCATCATGAGCTCGGAAGAGGAGTCGGCACCACCTGAGTCAGTAGCCTGGATGGGAAAGCGTGCGACGGATGGGCGAGAGGAGGAGTTACACTCTTTCGCGTGCCCGCGGTACCGGTTATCCAAGCCGACTGCCTGATCAATGAGGCCGTCCAGAGAGGCGGGAGCAGCATAAACCACCAGGTCATCGCGGAGGTGAGGGTTTAAACCGTGGAGGAAGGTGCTGCGTAACGCAATGTCATTCCACCCCGAGTCCGCCGCTTTGACCCGAAACACCACTGAGTAGTTGGCAACAGACCAACTACCTTGGCGGAGAGACAGGAGGTGGCTCAAAATGTTCCCTTCGCTCTCAGTATGGTCAAAAGTTTGGGTGAATTCGGTCACAAACTGTTCAAAGGTGGGCTATCGAGAGCGGCCCGGGCCCAAATAAGAGCCCGGCCCCGAAGCAGGAAGGTGAAAAAATGAATTCTGGAGATCTCATCCGGGTACTGCCTCCCCACCTGGCCCAGATACATCCGAGCCTGACACAGAAAATCTCTGCATTTCACCACCTCCCCCGCGTACGGGGCTGGCGGGGGAATGGAGGTAGTTCGGCGTATGATGGAAGAAGCCGAGGCTTCAGGAGGAGTGGAAGGGCCCGGATCAGCCATATGAGCCAAATGATCAGAAACTGTACTCAGCTGCAGCGTAATGGTCTGCAGCTGCTGAGTGAGTAAAGCCACCTGTCTCTCTGTAACGTCGAGGTGGTGGAGTGCAGAGTGTCCCACTGCTGCAGCACCTGCTGAGTTTAATTCTTGGCTGGCTTGTTCTGTCATGACATCTGAATGGACAGCTCAAGTGCAGGATGCAACACCAGAGAAAACACTTCCACACAAAAGACAATTAACCTTTTATTGAAATTTCAAAGGGGAGCACAGCTAATGGAAACATCACTTGCCAGGGGAGAACACAGCCTGTAGAGGAGAGACGAGAGCAATTAGTTGGAGAAGGGAGGAGGCAGGTGGAAAAACAATTTGACCACTTACGTGGGCCGAGTAGAGAGCCCGCCACAGAACCCAGCGCAAAGAGACAAACCAGCAGGGTGAAACTGGTGAGGACAAGGAAGGGAGGATGAGTGGGCTGTGTCTGACCGGGTGGAGAGTGGAGCTGCAGTGGGATGAGGGTGAAGAGGCAGGTGAGCACACCGCAACCCCTGGAGATGCACCACTCGGATGGCAGCCACCTAGAGAAAGGAAAGAGAGAGGCTGTTAGGCAGATAATCCTCGGTAGATTAATAATATACTTGCTTGTGAGTTTTTCTGCAAGGCAGTGTACCCGACGAGCCAGCGTTGAAGCACTGAAAATCAGATCCTTATAAACGCTGGCGAGGCAGAGGTAGCAAGTGTGTCTAATCTCCCAGGTGTGGTAATTACCTGAGGAGCAGGGGAATCAGGAATAAGGGGGTGAGCGCTCATCAGGATATGACAGCTATGCCTTTATAATTTAAAAAAAAAAAAGTGGCATTGACAGAGAGTCGCACATATAATTTACTGTTTGCTCAAAACTCCATTAAAAATGTCAGGTAACAAGCTAACAGTTATCCTGCAGAGAAAAGGTTGAAAACATCCTTAAAATAAAAGGCTCACCTCTCCGTCACTGTCAGAGAATCTTCTCTCCTCTTTTCACTCATTTGAACGCTATAACAGTAAAAGGTGTTTTTTTTTCTTTTTTATTTACAGATTGTGAGGGAAAACTATCGGCTGTATGTTACTGATTTCAGACAAGTATATCCGGTTGACGGCATTTCACAATAAAAGGACGTAACAGAAACAACCATTCTGAAAATGGAATTATAAAGGGCTTTTATTTTTAAATACCTCGGGAAGTACTGAGTTATGACGGTGAAAATAAATTCAAACTAATTCAGACTTCGGTCATGTCTGGTGAATCCTGCTTTTATAGTGCAGGCGGCTGATTTTAAGGTTATTGAGCAGGAATTCATGGATTGTTTCTCATTTTTTCAGGACAATTAAGGCGTTGATTTAGATAATCACACTTAAGACTTTTTATTGACCTGTAGACACTAATGAGGAGTTTTTTTTTTACTTTTTGTTGTGTTCTTGCGGAGAAATTCTCTCCACATAACAATCATACATGAAGGCAAATGAACCTGTCCATGTTTCCTGTTTCCTCATTGATTTTACTTTTTCTGGATTTCTTACCGAGGGTGGGGGAGGAAATGTGTTCTCCACATGCACAGTGAGGCTCAGCGGCTCTGTGCATATGAGCTGATGTGAGATGTGATGCAAAAAGTTTTTTTTTCTTTTTGTAGCTTTATTCCCATGTTCTGGTGGGGTCGCTGCGGCAAACATCAATGTATCTGCCATATCCATATAGGTTGAAGCTGAGTTTTGCACTGGATGCCCTTCCTGATGCAACCCTGCCCATTTTTATTTGGGCATGGGACCGGTACAGGAAGTACATTGGCTTGTGTACCCCCTGTGGCTGGGTAACCAACATTTCCCTCCTCCATTCCATTTTCGCTGAGCACCAAGCTAGATGGCAGGAAGTTCCATTTTTATATATGTATATGTATGAAGGGACTTTGTACCCCGGCCTCCTGGTTGTGGGGCGGAGGCTCTACCTCTAGGCCACCACTCCGGTATGTGACGCATACAGTTGACAACAATAAACCTGGAACCTGGGAAACCTGGAAATCCTGGAATTTCCCCGTTGTGGGACTAATAAAGGCTTATCTTATCTTATCTTATCTTAAACAATTTAAAATATATTTTCCATTCATAAAAGCATGTGTTTCTGTTGAAAATGTATCCAATAAACAATAATTTGAAAAATAAAATAATTAACTTGACCTGCATTAATGTCCATGTGTTTTGAGAGGTGACTGCAGGGAGCCACAACATGGGGGCTGAAGAGCCGCGGGTTGACGACCCCTGCCCTGTAGTCAGTTCACTCTGTGCAGCAGAGTATGGGAATGCATGCTCGCTGAACCAAACCTCTAATCCTGCCTTTAGTTAGGGGTTTATGAACCCCTGTCACCCCCAACCATATAACCCTCATCATCAAGTCAGTTCTCCTGCTTCAGCCTAGCTTATTTGCTCATCTGTTGGTGTTAGTCCTGAGCTACCCATGGAACACTCGTCTATATGTGTAAGCCGCTAATGGCGCCTTTGTGGCGAGCTGCATCGGTCGACTCTTGAGAGATGTCTTTTGTACATGGGGAACATCGTGGGGATTTCCAAAGTGGCTCATCTCAACCTTCTTACCCTGTCTGAGCAGCCAGCTCTGTGCCAATCTGCTGATTTTTCCAGTCGATGTCCCCATGGACATCTGGACATATGCATTTCCATCCTCCGTTGCACCCTATTTGTCTCCTTTGGGAAATAGTGATTGTATTTCAAGGGATTCCCATTGTTTTCAAGTGGTAAATGTACAGTAATTATGTTTCACAGTTAACTATGTGAATGCATCTTTGATTTATGTATAATCTCAAAATACAGGAACTATGAAACTCATGGGGAATGGGACAAATGAGCTTCACCTGCAAGATTTGTAAAGTCACTATTCACATATTCCATACAACTTCTTTTAAGGAAAAGAAGAAGACTGTCACAAGCTGAGCTCTGGTAGTTCTGCCAGACTCAGTCTCATGTTTTTTCTTTGTGTTTATATATATTTATTGTACTTTGTGCCTTTAAGTTTTCGTGCTGCTTTCTATTTTTATGTTTAGGCTTCAGGGGTTTTTTTTCATTTCAATTTGTAATCATTTATTAGTCTGCATTTAATTATGTTTATTCTTTATATTTATACTGTGGTGTCCTTCTCTGGGCTGACAGCTGTCAGGCTGCATTTCCGGTTTTGTGCTCTGCATGGGCGTCGCCCTGTCAGCTGTCAAACTTTGCCACTCCCCCCTCATCTCTTTCAGCTGATCCCAATCACCATTCATTGTTCCCTTTTGCCCGCTCATGTGAACCCACACCTGTCATCATTTGTGTTATCCATTCTGTCCCTATTTAACTCTTTTAGTGTGAGAATTTTCGTGCCTCTAGTGGCAGAGCGCGGCACTGCACCTGTCTTCTCAGTTTGACATGATTGCCTGCCTTGGGGATTTGTACTGATTGTACTGATTTGCCAGTTTCAAAAGGTGGCAGACATCCATTGGAGGACTCAGTGGATAACACCTAATACACCAAAGAAGGAGAACTCCTCATTTCCTTTTCCTGTTTTAGCATTTAGCCCAGAAAGCTAATATGTCCGTGATCGTCACTTGTCTTTTTCAGCTTTGTACGCCGAAAATAGCTGCGGGATACAAGCAAAATTTATGTGGGATGATCATAAGACTTTGTAGATGTGGTAGAGACTTTAACATGACCGACAGAATACAAAATAACAACCATGATTGGTGAAAACGCCGCAGCCACGCCAGCCAGCCAGCTACCCAGCCACCCAGCCAGCCCCCCTTTGTCAAAAGTAAGTGAGATTTTTTTTTTTTTATATTGTACTGATTTCTTGTTCATATACATACTTTAAAGATAAGATGATGAGGTCCAAAGTCCAGTTTTGACGGAGTTATGGAATTTAAAGAGGTGCCGCAACATTATGCAAATTAGATGCATAAATTTATTCCTATCTAAAACTTTGGATCATATTTTACATCTTTCTGATTGACAGTAAGCCATTATCTCTTGCAACTTTCAAGTTACAAACTTGGAAATCTGAACTATTTTATTGACAAAAAATATTTACCACTCTTGACCACTAGGGGTTATGTCGCAGTTCGGCAACATACACATTCAGAGGGTTAAGAACTGCATTTCATTTTTTTATTTGCCGCTGTCTTAATGGTTATCCTCCTCTTGTCTCCACCACTGCCCTGCCTCGCTCTGGAGCACAATCTCTACAAGTTTTTTCTCCTTCATTTGTATTCTGGGTTCAGAACGCTCTGTTAAACTTTATGTTTGTTGCTTTTTGCAATAAATTGCCCAAACTCACAGTTGGCGCGTGGGTCTCATACTGTATCTCTGCCCCGAAGGGCATTCATGACAAAGACAAGTGACAAATTACTGTATATCCACAAATAACTCTGAAGGGCAGGGATTCCAGATGTATCTGTAAAGTACAATAATGTGCACAATTTCTGTTAATTTTATTACATAGGCAAGATTAATGGTTAAAATTTAATCTTTGCTGGCACCAAAAAGGTAAATCAGACATCAGAGGATCCATAAACACAGTACCAGGGTTTTTCATTTTCAAAAAATAAGCTCTGATCTGGGTTAGTGTTATGTGGGAGCCAGCAAAGCTCAGAGTTCCCTAGAAAATACTGCAATCAGAGACAACTGTGAGGGACACTGATATGTAATTATGGTGCAATACCTGCATCTTTTTTTTTTTAGCTCGTCAGCTTTCCAGAATTACACAAAATCTAATATGTGTGATATAGACTCGAGCATTGAAGAGTCCAATCTCAGGCTAATAAGATCAACTGTAGGTCCTAAACTTGTTGATAATAATTTGCTTTTAATTTCTTTCTGCAGCCAGTGCCAAGATGCCATAAAGTTCCTATTTTTTAACAAATGCTGTCTTACATTTAAAATGCAGAGTAAAGACTATCAGATGGCACTTCTTTCTTCTGGGCACTGAATGGAAGTGGTTGCAGTGCATGTCAGGTGGCACAGGTTGTGAAAATTGCACTTGGTAATCCTGGAATCATCCAGCTACACCTGACGGTGATTATCTTGTGGATTGAACAGGGCTTACTTGCAGATGTTACACCAGGTTGTACCTCTTGTCAGCCTCCTCAGCTGCTTCAGTGAGAGGTGTCAAGGCAGGGCTGTGATCAAAGATGGCTACAGGCAAATTTAAGTATGTGTCGCAGTAACTTTGAAAAGCTTCAATTCAAGATATGAGCAGTTAAAGCCAACAGACACAACACAGTCACAGCCTATAAGGTGGTATAAGGAGTTAATATGCTGAATTAGTGAAAAGGAAACCTTATCTGACAGTTGGTGTCAAGGCATAAATTCAGTTTCATAAATATTGTGGCAGACATTTATTTTGGATGTATTGATGTACTCAATTATTTATTTCTATTTTTTGACACGATTTGGTTTTCTAATTCTTAAACTTTTAAGGAAAATACATCTTTCCTCCTGAATGTAACTCTCAAGGCATTTAGCAGTGCATCACCTCTGTGTGTACATGTGTGTGAATGCATGCAGGCTTTAAAACGACAGGTTAACCTTTCTGTCCGCCGGGATTCTTCTTTTTCATTCCCCTCAGCGCAACAGAAAATAGAAGCGGCGTGCGTATGTGTGTCTCAGAAAATAACAATACAGGCTTCTTCCATCCCCCCAAGTGTCCTGCTCTCTGACTCTTTTCTCTCTCTCGCTTGCACTCTCCTTCTTCTCGCCATCCATTTATCTCCGTCAGCCTTTCTTCATAGAGACTGCGGCTTTATTAATGGGGAGAAGACGAGAGAGGCAACACATTTCTAGTCTCACTTGGCTAGATTGCAAACTCTCAATGGGGTTTGTGAGATTTATGGTTTTACATGATGTAAAAAAAAAAAAAATGTGACCAAGACTGAGATTTTTCCACCATCATCACTCCATTTGGATATAAGCTAGATGCTGTTGCAAGCTGCAGTCTGAGAAAAAGAAAATTTAGAGGTTAGGGGAAAAAAAACTGTGTTGGCTGCAGCTGGAACATTATAATGCTAAGCTGCACATCCTCCCTGGCCTGTGAGTCCTCACTGGCACAAGCTCTGGTGACAGTGCCACACTCTGAATGAAGCTATAAGACTTTAGCTCAGATTGTTTCTTTTCTTGCCAAGTGCTCTGTGTTCTGGTAGCCAGTTTATGATTTTCAGAGTTAGCATTTCTCATTTTGGAGCATTACAGACTTGAATGTGTGCCTTTGACTGTGAAATATGTGATTAAGAGGCTTTTTTAAGCAGTAAAGAGACCCACAATATAAGCTAGATTGCAATGCAAAATTTTCAATGCTACAATCAGTCTAATTACGTGAACATACAGTATACACAGGATATTAACAGCTGCCGTGGTTTAGTGATGTTTTCCATTTCTTGACGTACAGGAAAATACTTGGAAAAGTGAAAAGAGCTTCTTTGAGAGAAAAACAAAATAAAGGCTGTATTTTTTAAAAGATGTTTTTAAAGATGTTTTGATATTATCTGATAATCATGTGACCAATAGACGCATTTCAGGTTAGACCCTATAAAAACACAATTTTTCAGTCAATGACCCCTTTAAGGTTCTAACAATTATACATACAAAACAAACACCAAACGTAGCCAGGCTCCCTGAGTTCACTTTAGTTGCTTCTAATTGTGCCTTTTCTTTAAACACAATATATTCCTGAAATAAATACAGGCCTTGTGGCAGTGGTGCAGCACAGCCATGCTAATATTCAGTACAACAGCACTCCCTCTCATGTGACATTTTTTTTGTCCACCAATTCTGCCAATACCATTTATTACTTGGCAGTAATCTGATTATGACAGATTATGGTTTATCTGTGTATTAATTTATTTTACTCCACCAAGTATTCTGATTGTGTGGTGTTCCCTATGAAGTAAACGGTATAGAGTAGCTCTGATTCCAAACCGTATAGAGCAAAAGCTGTTTATTTCAAAGCGAACTGTGAAGTAAGCAGAGAAGAAGTAGCACCAGTTTCAGTTTCAGTTTATTCTCACACACACACACACACACACACACACACACACACACACACACACACACACACACACACGCACACATCACATCACACATTATCAACAGCATGAATGAATTACAATATGAATTATCAACAGCATGATTAGCAGTATACAATAGGCTTTTTTTTTTTTTACATTGTTTTGGAGTGTGAATGGGTCATCCCAAATAAGCTATTTAAAGCTTTTAGTAGGGAGCTCAATTCTACAATGACGGAAATTAGTCTGGTGTCTTTGTGTGAAAGAACAAACATATGACAGACATATAGCACATAATCCCAGCATTTGTTTACATTGAAATAGTAGGTGAGTTCAAAATATATAGTCAAGTTATTAGATACTATTGGAGTGAATCAACATATAAAACAAAATTACAGTGGCACAACAACTCATCAGTAAGCAAGTTTGTGTAACAAATAGCAGATTAATTATATAATGATAGGAGTTGCATTTTTAGTTTCTTCTTGAAAATGGAGATGGAAGGTGACATTTTTAGATTCTCATCAAGCTCATTCCAAATCTGCGGTCCTCTGCACACAATACTAAACCTGGTGGATTTTAGTCTTCGTTTTTTCCCAGTAATTTGGTTTTTATTTCTAGTGGTATACGTGTGTATGGGAAGGAAGGTTGGACTGAGTTCACATAATTTATAGTTGAGTTTATGGACAACCTGATACATTATACAGGCATTCTGGAAATAATTATGCTCAGCAAGTCTTAGAAGACTATAACGATGGAAAAGATGACTAGTAGGAGCATTATATTCAGACCATGATAAGGCACGTATGACTTTCTTTTGGGGAATTTCTAGCTTTTTTAGGGGAGTTGGAAATGTGTTACCCCATATGATATTGCAGTAATGTAAGTGAGGCTCAAATAAAATTTTATATAGAGTGAGAAGTGCTGAAAGTGGTAGAAAATGTCTCACTTTAAAAAACAGAGCAGCGTATTTGGCCAATTTCTTGGTTAGATCGTCAATGTGACATTTGAAATTGAGAAATTCATCAATGAGGACCCCCAAGAATTTTATAGAGCTAACTCTTGTAATATACTGTCCATTAATTTGGGGGCAAATTTCCTTGGTATCTGGCTTTTTATTGGAATGGAATACAATATAATTAGTTTTACTGATATTAACTGAAAGTTTGTTACACTGAAGCCAGGTGTCTATTTTCATGCGTTCACTCTTTGTTATCTGTTCAAGTTCATTTGGATTATGGTGAGCAAAAAATAAGTTGGTGTCATCAGCAAACAGTACTTTATGTAGTAGAGATGAGGAGTTAGCAATGTCAATTATATACAGAATGAATAGAACTGGTCCTAAAATGGAACCCTGGGGAACCCCATGATCAATGGACTTATATGATGACTTGTGGTTATTCATATAAACATAGTGAAGTCTTCCAGACAGATGATTAATAAACCAATCTAATGCAAGACCTCTGATACCGTAATGTTGTAATTTAATAATTAGGATGTCATGGTTAATGGCATCAAATGCTTTAGACAGGTCTAGAAAAATGCCAATACCATAGTTGCCTCTTTCAATTGCATCACTGATTTTTTTCAATTAGGTCAAGTATTGCCATATACTGTAGGTAGTGTGTTTCTTTCTGAAGCCATACTGAGATGGGATAATAAGGTTGAACTTATCAAGGTAACTGGTAAGCCTGTTATAAACTACTCTTTCCACCACATGTTGGTTTGACTAGCAGAGTAGTGTAACTATGTAACTTTGATATGACAGCTATAGCTTGCATAGGGCTGGACGCCAATTCCTTAAAGGATTGAGACCCAGTTAAGACCAAGACAAGCAGAGACCAAAACTGCTTTCTATACATCTTGGTCTTGAACCCTGGTCAGTGAAGCTCAATTCATGGAGACAAAAACGCATTGGTGTATGAGCGAGCACAGTGGATGCTTTCGTGCACAAACCCTAGGCAGAGGGTGAGTGCTGATCAAGCGCATGTAGCCCCCACAAAGTAAAAGCATGTACAAGTACGCAAGTGGTCATAGTGAACTGCGCATGTGCCAGAAAACTCCCACCAGAAGGAATTACTGAGCAATCGATCAAAACTGGGAGAACATATGTTCGTCTTCTTGCCTGTCTGTTTTCTCCCTCTGCCACTAAGAGCACAGTCTCCTGTTCATCTTGATCGTCATTGTATTCACATACCTCCATTTAAAAGTCCACCACCGTGCTTTTCTTTTATAATTGGATTGCAGCTGTTTAAATCAGTTTGGTGGCTCTTGGCTGCCACCGACAATATGGGCATGTGAAGTACAGATTATATTCAACATGCATGCATGAAACACGGCTGCTGAGCAGCAGCGGCAGTGCCTCACAGACCACTCTGAATATGGCTGTATATTCAAACACAGTCTACAGAATGCAAACGTTTTCCTTGGCAGGGACTCTGATCAGGTCTTGAGTCTGGTTTCGATGTTGTCTTGACTATGACACCAATTTGAACTTATTTATGGACTGGAAGCTCCACAGGTCCTACACAGTTGAACACCTTATGAGAATATTTGTTGTGCAGTTGGGCTCTGACTGAACATCAATATGTTTTGGACCATTATCCATTCTTGAATCAATATTAATCATAACTCGATTTTATATATAAGGCCTACGAGTCATTTAAAGGAAAGGATGGTTGAAAGTTATTTCACCAATCTAGACCCTTTAGATTCAGTCACCAGCATCGTCAGAAACAACTCACACCCCACACACTGATTGTTTACCCCTCTTCCCTCCGGCAAACATGAGCACAGCATATGGTGCTGCCAGATCTCAAAGAGCTTCTTCCTACAGGCTGTTAACCTCCTCAGCCCTCTTTTTAAATACACTGTGTAATTCTTGTTTGTTTGTTTTCAGTTCCAAACAGAGAAACCTGACTGGTGCTGTACTGTTGTAGTGGTTTATCTACTACTAGAAAAGATAAAAAAATAAAATAAAATAAAATTAGTTTAATGTACTATACACGAATAATGTTTTGGCTTAGTCAAGCTGGGGCTTAGAAGATGTTAAATTGTACTAAAACCTGTCCAAACTGTTCATAAACTGTCACTTTATCTGTTCAAGACTTTGTTTTTTAATTTGATAGATTTGGAATAGTTAAAAAGTTAGAGAAAATTAAAGGGGCAGAAGTTTGGGGCATGAAATAAAGTGAGTATATAAATGAATATAACGTATGTCCTGACGACAGGCATTTTAAAATGGTGCGGCAGTCCAGATTTAGACCAGTGGAGAGTGCTGTAAACAAGCATGGCTGTCTCCTCTACACAGTAAGGCTACAGTCACACTGCAGGTATTAATGCTCAATTCCGATTTTTTTGCACAAATATGACCCATATCTGATTTTTTTAATGACAGCCTGAATGGCACACATCCAATTTTTTTCACACCAGACCCAGGCCACTTTCATATGTGGTCCTAATTCTGATACATATCTGATATTTTCCAAAGTGACCTCAGTGTGAACGGTCATGTCACATGTCATCCGACTTTTTCCTCATTGAAGTGAGACAGACACTACAGTTCTGCTGTGGAGGATGCCACAGGTATGACAGACAGCTGATTTGTGCTCTCTTTTTTTTATCAATCTTCTTCCCTTTATCACTGGATCATAATTTTGTCGGTTCTCACGGCGCATCAACTTCAAAATTGCAGGAGGTGGGGGAGTTTCATGTCAGGTCAGGCATTGGTTTCCTTGCTACTGGATAACCATGAAAACTGGTACTACCTGTCTCATGGGTAAGGCCGTCGGTGACTCAACCAGCAACCCCGCCCTTCTGAGGGCATGGAGGGTGGAACTAGGCATCCTGGCAGAACTAAAAACAATATCTGTCACAGGTCTGTGGTGGACCACTCCCAGTTACATGGGGTGACACTGGACATCCTGGGAGATAAGCACATCTGTCGCAAGGTCTGTGGTGGACTTTTGCCAGTCAGTGCATCATGACATGCACTACACAAAGAGCAGAGATAAACAAACCTATCATCTGGTCAGTCACTGCAACAGATATTGGAGTCAGCTTGTCTTGGCCTGTCCTTGCCACTGATAATACCTCTATCTCTCAAGAAAGTCCAGAAAAAGCTAGCGGTACTCAAATACTTTGCAAGCAGTTTCATGAAATGGTCAGTCAGAAAGCAACTCATACCGGCTCGGACATTGGCCGGTTTAACAAAGTCAGGAGTTCCTGGCAGTGGAAGGCAAAGGACAGAGCTGTGTGGAGGAATCTGATCAGACCTAAATGAAACATTCATTGTCGCTCCCGACAGACTGCTATGATGATGATGATGATGATGGGGGAGTTTGGGGTTGAAACTGTCAGACATTACAGGCGCACAATAATGGCACTTTTTTTTTAAAGTAACGGCACATTTACTGGACGCTGTAAACAGCACAGTCCTGGCTGCTGTAATATGTAAATGACTGTGGAGCGGAATGGCCAGATAGGGGCATACGAAAACACAGTCCAGGAGAGGGGAGTTTCTGGCAGCTCCTGTGCAGGACCGGTGTTATGCCGCTGGTACGATCCGTGCTGTTAATTAGGGTGAGAGCCCTATTTTAATCGCTAGGATTATTTATTATTAACCTTATTTATACAGGTAATCCCACTGAGACACGGGGTCTCATTTTCAAGACAGCTGTTTAATCGATCAGTTCTGTTAAAGCAGAGCTGATCACAGCAGTCATCTGGCCTGTAGAGGAATGAAACTGGTCTCATTTATTTTGTGCATAAACATTTCTGAATGTTTTTAACATTTATTTTGCTGCGCTGCATCAAGGTGAAGAAATTCTGTCACCCCCCAATTGTTTGGGGGTCATATTTACTTTCACAAACACAATGCTGTGTCTGACGTAACGTTTTCTTCTGCGCATGCGGGTTGCTTCATAGCTGGAGACCATTCATACTCCAGTCTGATGGGGTCGCATTTAAATTATAATGTGAATGCCCACACAAAAAAATCGGATCTCAGCAAAAAATCGGAATTGAGCAATAAGACCTGCAGTGTCAACACTCGGTCGGAGTCATTCCCAGTGAGAGTTGGACTCCGCCAGGGCTGCCCTTTGTCACCGGTCCTGTTCATAATTTTTATGGACAGGATTTCTAGGCGCAGCCAGGGAATGGAGGGTGTCATGCTTGGTGACCACAGGATCTCATCTCTGTTGTTTGCAGATGATGTTGTCCTGTTGGCTTCATCCAGCAATGACCTACAGCTCTTGCTGGGACGGTTTGCCGCTGAGTGTGAAGCGGCTGGGATGAGAACCAGCACCTCCAAGTCCGAGTCCATGGTCCTCAGCCGGAAAAAGGTGGATTGTCCTCTCCGGGTTGGGGACAGGCTCCTGCCCCAAGTGGAGGAGTTTAAGTATCTTGGGGTCTTGTTCACGAGTGAGGGGAAAATGGAGCGAGAGATCGACAGACGGATTGGAGCAGCATCTGCAGTGATGCGGACGTTGTACCGGTCTGTTGTGGTGAAGAGGGAGCTTAGTTCTAAGGCAAAGCTGTCGATTTACCAGTCAATCTACGTTCCTACTCTCACCTATGGTCACGAGCTTTGGGTAATGACCGAAAGAACGAGATCGCGGATACAAGCGGCTGAAATGAGCTTTCTCCGTAGGATTGCTGGACTCACCCTCAGAGATAGGGTGAGGAGCTCAGTCATCCGGGAGAGGCTCAGAGTAGAACCGCTGCTCCTCCACATTGAAAGGAGTCAGTTGAGGTGGTATGGGCATCTGATTAGGATGCCTCCTGGACGCCTCCCACTTGAGGTGTTTCAGGCACGTCCCACTGGGAGGAGACCCCGGGGCAGACCCAGGACTCGGTGGAGAGACTATGTCTCCCAGCTGGTCTGGGAACGCCTTGGTATCCCCTCTGAAGAGCTGGAGCAGGTGGCTGGGGAGAGGGAAGTCTGGGCTTCTGTGCTTGAACTGCTGCCTCCGCAACCCGGACCTCCGGAAAAGCGGTAGAAGATGGATGGATGGATGGATGGACCTGCAGTGTGACCTTAGCCTAGGTTGTTCTGCTAATACTGTGTATACAGTATCTTGCAGCAGTGTTGTAGTACTCAAGATCAGTCTTGGTCTTGAGACTAGTCTTAAGGCCATATTTTCAAGGTCTCAAACACGTCTCAGAATCTGAGCCAATTTTACATGATCTTGTCTCAGTCTCGGACTAAACAGATGCAGGATTTTAAATCCTGTATGCGGTGTATACAGAGCAGCACCCCGCCCCCATTTCGGACAGTCAGATCACATCTCCCTTTTCATGTACCCAGCCTACAGACAAAAGCTGAAACAAACAAACCCTGTTATTAAATAAATTAAATGCTGGACTCCAGAGGCTGAGAGCACCCTGCAAGACTGTTTTGTCTGTACAGACTGGGATGTGTTTGAAGCTGCAGCCACCTGGGAGGACTCTTCTGTAAACGTACAGGACTACACTGAGTATGTGACGGTACATCAGCACTTGTGTTGATACCATCGTACCCACTATACAAGTCAGGAAGTTCCCCAACAAGAAGCCCTGGATCAACAGTCAGGTACGTCAGATGCTGCGTGCTCACTCTCTTGCATTAAAATCAGGCAATGAGGTTGAGTACAAAGCTGCAAAGTATGGACTGAGGAAGGCTATAACAACAGCCAAGAGGCAGTACAGGGAAAAGCTGGATAGCCTCTACTCCACTCCTGACCCGGGGCACATGTGGCAAGGCTTACAACACATCACAGACTGCAAGACGACCAACAGCAACACCACTAGCTCCATAGACAGCCTGTCAGATGATCTCAACATCTTTTACACCCGCTTTGAGACCTCCAGCTACAGTGCAGAGACGACACACACACATGCACCCTCCCCCTCCACTAAATGTCTCATCAGGCCAGGTAAACAGAACACTGAGGAATATCAACCCTTGCAAGGCAGCAGGACCAGACAGCATCCCTGGACGCACTCCCAGAGCATGTGCTGCCGAACTGACTGACATTCTTACATCAATCTTCAACCTCTTCCTCAACCAGAACATAGTCCCTTCCTGCTTTAAAACCACAACCATCATCCACCTCCCCAAAAAGAGCCTGCCAACCTGTCTGAATGTTTACAGGTTGGTAGCACTCACTCCAGTCATCATGAAGTGCTTCGAGAGAGTGGTGCTGCATCTCATTCAGGACAGCATACCGGATACCCTGGACCCCCTGCAGTATGCCTACCGGCCCAACAGGTCCACTTCAGATGCCATTGCTGCAGCACTCCATTATTCTCTCTCCCACCTGGGAGATAAAGACTCCTACATCAGGATGCTCTTTGTCAACTACAGCTCCACCTTCAACACGGTCATCCCCCACAAACTCACCAACAAACTGTCTTCACTTGGCCTGCACCCCACCCTCTGTGACTGGCTACTGGACTTTCTGACTGGCAGGCCCCAGTCTGTTTGAATGGCAACAGGGCCTCAGCCAGCATCATCATGAACACAGATGTCCCACAGGGTTGTGTTCTCAGCCCCTTCCTCTGCAGCCTCTTCACCCACGACTATGTTGTCTCCCACAAGGACAATATCATCTTAAAGTTTGCGGCTGACACAGCAGTGATAGGATGCATCACTGGTGGTGATGAAGCATCCTACAGGAGGGAGGTGGCCAGCCTGGTGCCATGGTGTGAGGACAACAACCTCACCCTCAGCACAGACAAGACGAAGGAGATGATATGAAATGTGAACAGTCATAATCCCACAGATGGTTGCTTTGCACCAGTGGCTCCTCAGCCAAGCACGTACACCAAATGTCTGAACCTGCGGTTCCTCTCGTACTGAGCGGGATTACTATTGCAACAACACATCATCAGTAGGGTAAAACTAACCTGTCTCACGGCGATCTAAACCGTCTAATAGATGAAATGTGATTTCATCTATTAGAGATAAAATCGGTCAGATTCTTCCCACCGTAAACTTAAGTACAGTAACTACTACAACTCCTTCAATTGATATCTGTTTGGATAAGTTTTCTAATTGACCTTTTAGAGTTAGATAAAATAATTCCCTCATCCAAACCTTCAACTTGTCTTTTAGACCCTATTTCTACCAGGTTATTTAAAAAAGACTTCCTATTTATTGATAGCCGTATTCTTCAAATAATCAATTCTTCTTTAACATTAGGGCATGCACCACAGGCTTTTAAAACTGCTGTAATTAAATCCTTACTCAAAAAGCCAACGCTCGATCTAGGAGTTTTAGCTAAGTATCGACCAATCTCTAATCTGCCATTCATTTCAAAAATCTTAGAAAGAGTTGTTGCTACGCAATTATTTGACCACTTGCAGGGAAATGGTTTATTTGAAGACTTTCAATCTGGGTTCAGAATCCATCATAGTACTGAAACAGCCTTAGTGAAGGTCACTAATGACCTCCTTATCACATCTGATAATGGACTGGTTTCTGTACTTGTCCTTTTAGATCTTAGTGCAGCCTTTGATACTATCGACCATGATATTCTACTTGATAGAGTAGAGCACTATGTTGGACTTAATGGAACCTCGCTGTAGTGGTTTAGATCTTATTTGTCTGAGAGGCTTCAGTTTGCTCATGTCAATAATGAGTTTTCTTCCAACTCTAAGCTCAGTCATGGAGTTCCACAGGGATCTGTGCTAGGCCCTATTCTTTTTAGTTTATATATGCTTCCGTTAGGCAACATCATTAGAAAGCACTGTATACATTTTCATTGTTATGCAAATGACACACAATTATACTTGTCAGTGAAGCCAGATGATAGTAATCAATTAGCCAAGTGAGAGGCCTGTCTTAAGGAAATCAAAGCTTGGATGACTTGTAATTTTCTGCTATTAAACTCAGACAAGACTGAAGCCATTCTTGTTGGTCCAAAAAAACCTTAGAAATACCTTTCCAAATCAAACTCTTAGTTTGGATGCGGTTATTCTTTCTCTGAATAGTTCTGTGAGGAACCTTGGAGTTATTTTTGATCAAGATCTGTTTTTCACTTCAAATATTAAATTTGTTTCTAAGACTGCCTTCTGTCATTTGCATAATATTGCCATGATCAGGAGCATCTTGTCTCAGAGTGATGCTGAGAAACTGATCCTCGCTTTTGTTAGCTCTAGATTAGATTATTGTAACTCTTTATTATCAGGTTGTCCTAAGATATCTTTAAAAAGTCTTCAGTTGATCCAAAATGCTGCTGCAAGAATTTTAACAGGTACTAGAAAGAGAGATCATATCTCCCCGGTTCTGTCCTCCCTTCATTGGCTTCCCAGAGAGTTTAGAATTGAGTTTAAAATCCTTCTTCTCACTTACAAAGCTCTTAACAATCAGGCCCCTTTTTATTTAAAAGACCTGATATTATCCTATCATCCTAACAGAGCAATACGCTCCCAAAATGCAGGATTACTTGTAATACCTAGAATCTCCAAAAGTACAATGGGAGGCAGAGCCTTCAGCTGTCAAGCTCCTTTCCTGTGGAACCAGTTACCAATCTGGATTCAGGAGTCAGACTCGATCTCTGTTTTTAAGAATAGGGTAAAAACCTTCCTTTTCGATATAGCCTACAATTCGGGAGGGGTCATGTGTCTCTAAACCTTCCCTTAGTTCTGCTGCTAATAGATTTAGACTGCTGGGGGACCTCCAATTATGTACTTGGCTTCACTCCTTTAATGTTTGCTCTCTATATGTCTGTTCTTTTCACCTTCTCTATCCCCTCACCTCCCAGCCAGTCGCATCAGATGACTGCCCCTCCCTGAGCCTGGTTCTACTGGAGGTTTCTTCCTGTTAAATGGGAGTTTTTCCTCTCCACAGTCGCCAAGTGCTTGCTTACAGGGGATCGCCTGATTGCTGGGGTCTTTCTGCAATTGTGGGGGTTTCCCCTACATTTGAAAGTGCTATGAGATGACTATTGTTGTGAAATGGCGCTATATAAATAAAGTTGAATTGAATTGAATTGAATTGAATTGAATGATAGTGGACATGAGTAAGGGGAGGAGGAGACCCCATCGGCCGCTGTTCATCCGAAAGCTTGAGGTGGAGAGGGTGAGCAGCTTTAAATAGCTGGACATCCACGTCAGTGAGGACCTTACGTGGGCACTCAACACCACAGAGCTGGTTAAGAGAGCTCAACAGTGGCTGTACTTTCTGAAGAGGCTGAAGAAGTTTGGCATGTCACCCAAGATCCTCAACAATTTCTCCAGCTGCATCACTGAGAGCATCTTGACCAACTGCATCACTGTGTGGCACAGCAGCACTGCTGCCCTTGACCGCAAACGCATGCAGAGAGTGGTGAAGACAGCTGAGAAAATCATCAGGACTCCACTCCCCTCTCTGTAGAGCACCTAGCACTGCAGAGTCCAAAGGAGAGCTGCCACCATCCTCCAGGACCCCACCCACCCCCAGCACAGAATGTTCACACTTCTACCCTCAGGCCAGAGGTACAGAAGTGTGAAATGCAGGACATCCAGACTAAAAAAACTCCTTCTTTCCCACTGCCATCAAACTCCTGAATAAATAACAAACTCTGGAGACAGCTTTGCAAATAAGAATTCACACACTGGTTGCTAAATTTGCACATTGCTCACTTGCACAGTGTACATAGTCTCACCCCGTCTCATGTCCATATCATCTCTGCTGCTAAATTATCATTGTGCAGTCTACTGGGTATTATCATTACAGAGAAATTCTCACACTGGGTGCTAATTTGTACATTGCTCATTTGCACACTGTACATAGGCTTATGCCATCTCAGGTTCACATCATCTCTGATATTAATATACCATTGTCCATTATAGTCATCCAGTGAATTTTCAATTTTCATTCTTCTTTTTTAAGATAAGATAAGATAAGATAAGATAAGCCTTTATTAGTCCCACAATGGGGAAATTTCAGGATTGCAACAGCACAGGGATAGCAACACTCAGAGCAATAATTAAGAAGATAAGAAAAATAAGAGCAGTGAATATACATATATACACATAAATATATAAATATATATACACAGTGTGGAGCATTGTAGCTAGATGGAATAAACAGCATAACTGTCTATTTAGTTACCCTACATGGTATGAATATGTACCCATACATATTGTCACAGCGTTGAAAAGTGGAGACAGGGACTGCTACAGGGAGGTTAAATATCGGTTTAACAGAGAGCTGAGGAGAGCTAAATCTGTGTATTCTGAGAGACTCCAGCAGCAGTTCACTGCTAACGACTCTGCTTCTGTGTGGAGAGGACTGAGGCAAATCACCAACTATCGGCCTCAGGCTCCTAAAGGTCAGGATGACAAAGCCCTTTGTCAAAGACTGTCCCAACACTATGCCCGTTTTGACACCTCATCAGCTGTGTCCAACTCCCCCCCTCCACCCAGCTCCACTGCCTCCACGGTCCCTACTTCATCAAAGGCGGCCCCCCCTCCTCCCCCCCTGCCCTTGTCATCAGTGAGCAGGACGTGCTCAGACAGTTCTCCAGACTGAACCCGCTTAAGGCCCCCGGTCCAGACGGCGTGTCTCCCTCCACCCTGAGACACTGTGCGAAAGAGCTGGCTCCTGTCTTCACAGACATTTTTAACACCTCCCTTAAGCTATGCCACGTGCCGACCTGCCTCAAATCCTCCACCATCATCCCTGTCCCCAAGAAGCCACGGATCACTGGACTTAACGACTACAGACCTGTAGCGCTCACCTCTGTAGTTATGAAGTCCTTTGAGCGCCTGGTCCTGCCCCACCTCAAGTCCATCACCACTCCCCTCCTGGACCCGCTGCAGTTTGCCTACCGAGCCAACAGGTCTGTAGACGACGCAGTCAACCTGGCCCTCCACTCCATCCTGCAGCACCTGGACTCCCCGGGAACCTACGCCAGGATCCTGTTTGTGGACTTCAGCTCTGTATTCAACACCATCCGCCCCGCTCTGCTCCGGGACAAGCTGTCCCTGCTCAACGTGCCTGACTCCCTCTGCAGGTGGATCACTGACTTCCTGACGGACCGGAGGCAGCATGTGCGGCTGGGAAAGACTGTCTCAGACTCTGTTAGCATCAGCACCGGATCACCCCAGGGCTGTGTACTTTCCCCCCTACTCTTCTCCCTTTATACCAACTCCTGCACCTCCAGCCACCAGTCTGTCAAGCTGATCAAGTTTGCGGACGACATCACCCTCATCGGGCTCATCTCCAACGGCGACGAGTCCGCCTACAGGAGAGAGGTGGCCCAGCTGGCGTCCTGGTGCAACAACAACAACCTGCAGCTGAACGCTCTGAAGACAGTGGAGATGATTGTGGACTTCAGGAAAGTCACAACCCCTCTGCCCCCCCTCACCCTCATAGGCTCTCCCATCACCACTGCTGATTCCTTCCGCTTCCTAGGCACCACCATCACCAGGGACCTCAAGTGGGAGCCGACCATCAGCTCCCTCATCAAAAAGGCCCAGCAGAGGATGTTCTTCCTGCGGCAGCTGAGGAAGCTCAAGCTACCCACCAAGATGTTAGTGCAGTTCTACACAGCCATCATCGAGTCCATCCTCACCACCTCCATAACCGTGTGGTACGCAGGAGCCACTGCCAGGGACAGACTAAGGCTGCAGTGCGTCGTGCGCACTGCTGAGAAGGTGATCGGCTGCAAGCTCCCATCTCTCCAGCATCTGTACATCTCCAGGACCCGGAGGCGTGCTGGCCGGATCATAGCCGATCCTTTACACCCTGGTCACGTACTGTTTGCCCCTCTCCCCTCAGGTAGAAGACTTCGGTCCATTCAGACTAAAACCTCCCGTCACATGAACAGCTTCTTCCCCTCTGCCATCAGACTGCTGAACACTAAGTGACTTATTGACTCTCGTGCACTATGTACAGCAGCTCAACCAGACTCATGTCAATCATCACTGTTTTCTTTTTGCATTACCGACTGCACTATATGGTTCTCCACAATATCTGCTGCTTAATATATTTAAAACTGCTGACTAGTATTACTCATTCTTATTCTACACTTTATTGCATGTATAGTTTATTTCTTTTATTTTATCATGTTTAATGTTGCAGCATTGCACCGAGACAAATTCCTAGTTTGTGTACTACATGAACAATGGCAATAAATCTGATTCTGATTCTGATTCTGATTCTGATTCTGAGCGACTGATATTGTCCTAGCGACTGATATTGTCCTAGTTGTATACTGGAGGGGACCATTTGTGTAAGTCTATTGCGTCTTTTGCATTCAATACTATTAGGTCATCACATTTTTTTTTTTGCTATCTCTGTGAGCAGCCCTGCTTAGGTTATACAGTCTGACAGCCGTAGGTAGGAAGGACCTGTGAAACCTCTTGGTTGTGCACCTAGGATGACGTAGTCTACTGCTAAATGAGCTCCTCAGTGCGTTCGGTATGTCCTGCACAGGGTGGGACTCGGACTCCAGCAGAGATGACAGTTTAGCCACCATCCTTCTCTCTCCTATCTCCTCCTCTGGGTCAAGGCGTTGCCCCAGGACAGAGCTAGCTTTCTTGATTAGTTTGTTCAGTCTCTTCCTATCGGCTGCTGTAATGCCACTGCCCCAGCAGACCACTCCAAAAGTGATGGCTGATGCCACCACCGTGTCATAGAATGTCTTCAGCAGTGCCCCTTGTACACCAAAAGACCTGAGCCTCCTCAGTAGGAACAGCCTGCGCTGTCCCTTCTTGTAGAGTGCGTCAGTATTGTGTGACCAGTCTAGTTTATTGTTCAGATGAACACCCAGGTACTTGTAGGATGTCACCATCTCAATGTCTGTTCCCTGTATGTTTACTGGTGCTGTGAGGGTTTGTCCTTGCTTGCGGTAGTCCACCACCAGCTCCTTAGTTTTCCTCGCATTGATCTGGAGGTAGTTCCGATGGCACCGGTCCACAAAGTCCTGGATAAGTCCTCTGTACTCAGCTTCATCTCCGTTGGAAATGAGGCCGACAATCGCAGAGTCATCAGAGAACTTCTGTAGATGACAGTGTGTTGTGTGAGAAGTCCGCAGTATAAAGGGTGAACAGGAAGGGAGCCAAAACCGTTCCCCCGTGCTACCGATGATCGTGTCGGACACACAATCCCGGGTTCTCACAAACTGTGGCCAGTTAGTGAGGTAGTCCAGGATCCATGATGACAGGTGCTGGTCCACCCCTGCGCACAGCACCTTGTCCTACAGGATCATCGGTTGGATGGTGTTGAAAGTACTGGAGAAGTCAAAGAACATGATCCTCACCGCATTCCCGGGCTTCTCCAGGTGGGACAGGGAACGGTGAAGGAGGAAGATCACTGCATCCTCCACCCCAATGCCATGCTGGTAGGCGAACTGGAGTGGATCCATTGCTGGTTCCACCAGGGGGCAGAAGTGAGCAAGGAGCAGTCTCTCCAGGGTCTTCATCATGTGAGACGTCAGGGCCACTGGTCTGTAGCTGTTCAGGTCTTTGGGGTGGGAAGTCTTTGGTACAAGTACCACACGTGATGTTTTCCAAAACTGTTTTCCAAAACCTCCCCAGCTTCAGGCTCAGGTTGAAGATGTGCTCCACAATCCCACACAGCTGGTCTGCGCAGGACTTGAGGAGCTTTGCGCTGATGCCGTCCGGTCCCGAGGCCTTCCTCACCTTGATCTTCCTCAGCTCCGTCCTCACCTGGGTCTTAGTGAGGGTCAGGTTGGGGGGCTGTGTGCTGGGAGTGGGGGGGGGTGTTGGTGGAGTGGGGTGTGGACAGCAGGTCTCGATGACTTTAGAGGCAGCAGTGGTTGTTGTGCAGTCGGGGGGAGGGCGGTTGGTCAAACCTATTAAAAAACAGGTTCAGATTGTTTGCCCACTCCCTGCCCCCCGTGGCCTGGGAGGAGGTATTCTGGAGCCCAGAGATGGTTTTAAGGTTTCTCCAGACCCCGCCGATGTTGCTCTGTCGCGGCTTGTCCTCCGTCTTCTTCCTGAAGCTGTCCTTGCCTTCTCTGATCTTCCTCCTCAGCTCCCTCTGTACGGACTTCAGCATCTCCCTGTTCCCCGACCTGAAGATCCTCTTCTTCTCTCTCAGAAGTGTTTTTATCTCAGGGTTGATCCAGGGTTTGTTGTTTGAGCAACACTGTATGTTCTTGGTGGGTACGGTGTTGTCCACACAGAAGCTGATGTAGTCCGTGATGGTGTGAGTGAGGCCATTGATGTCCTCACCATGTGGATTGCAGAGCTGCTCCCAGGCAGTGGTTTCAAAACAGTCCTTTAGAGCATCCATTGCCTCCTCAGACTATAACTTCACTGTGCGCATGACCAGAGGTTGTCTGTGTACTAGGGGTTTGTACACCAGCAAGAGATGAACCAAGTTCTGATCCGATCTCCCGAGTGGGGGGAGTGGTGATGAGGTGTACGCCTCCTTAGTGTTTGCATAGAATAAGTCCAGTGTTTTATTGTCTCTAGTGTGGTATGTGACATACTGGGTGAACGTGGGCAGAATGGGGGACAGTGAAATATGGTTGAAATCACCTGAGATGAGGAGGAGAGCATCTGGGTGTTCTGTCAGCAGTCTGCCAGTTACTGAGTGAATGACGTCACGCGCTGTCCCCGCGTTCGCCGTCGGATTTGCATAAATAACAATGCAGATCACGTGTGAGTATTCCCTCGGGAGATAGGTAGGCCGCATGCTAACAGCTAGCAACTCAGTGTCTTTGTTGCAGTGTTGTTGTTTAACCGTGATATGTCCCGGTCTGCACCAGCTGTTATTGACATACATTATCACTCCTCCGCCTCTTGCCTTCCCACTGTCTGGTGTCCGGTCTGCCCGTATTGCGTGGAAACCCTCCAGTTCGATGTTAGCATCTGTTGCTAGTTCTGTTAGCCACGTCTCAGTAAACAACATCAAGCTAATCTCTCTGAAGACGTTCTCGTAGCGGGAGATAGCCGCTAGCTCGTCAGTCTTATTGAGTAGCGATCATACATTCCCCATAATAACGGATGGGAGGATGGGTCTGTACCTTATATTCCTCGCCCGCCGTCTTACTCCAGCTCAACATCCACACCGTTTCCGTCTTATTTCTCCCAGTATGTCGAGTTTTTGCATTAGCAGAGTGGGCCTGTTAAGTGCTAACAGCTGGTCTCTATTGTACTGCCTCCTGCAAGAAACAGTGGCTCTGTCTGCTGGCTCAGGAGACATTTGGGCAATCTACGTGTCTGTGATGGATTAAGGTGTCGCCGGATCAGAAAGATTAGCAAGAGAGCCAGATAGTAAATAGAAATAGGAAGAAATTGATCCGCTGTTGCAAAAAGGCAGCCTGCTTGTGTGGCGCCGGACGTTAGTTAAGTTAGTTAGTTTTTTCCTCTAGTTTAACTGCTTTAACTGTCCTAATTGCCTAATGTGTGTTATTACTATTCATTTGTGTTAGTACTTAGCATTAAGGTGTGTTTCAGGTGTCTTAATTACCTAATGGGTGTTATTAGTGTGTGTTATTAGTATTCATTAGTATTAGGTGTGTTATTACCTTATTATTATTGATGTGTATCTATTACCTCTGCATTTGTTCGGAGGGCAGAGTAAGAATTTCATTGCTCAGAAAATGCTGCAGCCTTTACTGTGCACATGATAATAAAGCATTTGAATCCTTGAATCCTTGAAATCAAGACTTTTCAAGACTACGACTTGTTTATTTGTCTATGCACTTAATATGTTTGCAAAGAATTATCTCCCTTAAATGTAACAATAAAGTAATTTGCAGGTGTAGCTTTATGCCACAGTTAATGGTCAACACCCCACCCCCTTTACACAAGCAGGAGAGGATGAGAAGATGAGCGGTCTTGGTCTCAACTTGGTCGATTTCTCTTGGTCTTGCTCCTGACTTGGTCTCAAACCATAAAAGTCTTGGTCTTGTCTTGACCTCAACACACTCTGGTCTCGGTCATGTCTTGGTCACTTGGTCAACACTGTCTTGCAGTGTTCTTGGGTTGGCTCCCATTCTCTTGCATGTTTCTCCCACTGAAGTTTGTCTTTTATCTGGCAATGCAGGGGATCAAAATGTGATTGGCTCTGGTTCTAAGAAGTAGTCTGTATAGCAAACACACAACGCCGGGGGACCGCGGGGATCATGAGATCGTGGGTTCGATCCCAGCCCCCGACCAACAGTGAGCTGTGTGGAGTTTGCATGTTCTCCCCGTGTTGCGCGGGTTTACTCCGGGATTTCTCCGGTTTCCTCCCGCACACCAAAAACATGTAGGTTTAGGGCGCTCGCGCACGCAGCGACCAGCAGCCGGTGGCTTGTCACCAGACTGCAAACCAAGTCTACCTACGGGTACAAATAAGTAACAAAAAAAAAAACAAAAAACAAAAAAAAACAAAAAAAAACCACACAACTTTTAAGGTGTGGCTTTGAACTTTTCAAGTTGGACTATTCAGGCTCTACATTGTTGAAGAATCCAGTTTTTTCACCTTAAATGGTACTTATGGTTTATTACATGAATTTTCCCATAGATAATTTCTTTAAATGTTAATTTTGTAGTGGGTATGGACCAAGCAAATGCGATGTCCTCATTGATTTACGAGGTTGTGATATGAAGTCTCAGACAGAGCAGTTCCAACACTGCCATCTCAGTGGTTTGAAACCACTCATTTAGTTTAATTTAGCTTAGTGAAGCTGTCTTTAATCTGGAGTTCACAGTAAAGTTGTCGGTTATCTTTGTTGAGATCAGCAGTCATTTTCTATGCTTCTTGCTGTAGTTTGTTGTCCTTGGAGGAGACCCAATAGTGGAATTTTGTGTAGTTGTGTAGTTGTTTTTCCTACCTTTACACAATAAAGTTCATATTTGTGTGTGTTACTGTGTATGTGACACACATCAAAACAAAGGCATTCATGAAGAGACGGGATATGACAAAAGAGAGTCCTGAGAAAGATAATCTGGCAACTGAGCCCCAGCCTGCTTATGTAAACATTAATATTGGCTAAGATGCTGATGGATTGGTTTTACAAACACTTGTACACACATGCACGCATTTGCACGAACAGAAGCAAGGTAATAGCTTCTGTCTTGCCTTTTTCAATAGATATATACTCCTACGAATACGACACACAGAGAGAAGCAGGACCGCTTGTAATTAAGTTCTACATGTGCAAATCCAGTTGTGAAGCATTGCTTATGAGATCGGCTGTATAATCACATTGCCCCAAAAGGGAGAGACCGCTTACTTAGCATTTAAATAGGTTTCTCCCCCTCCCCAAAACTCTCTATACAAAAACAAATAGTTATACTTCACTGTATTACATCATGTGTATGTGATACTGTGTGGAAAGAGAAGTGTGTGTGTGTGTGTGTGTGTGTGTGTGAGTGTGTGTGTGTGTGTGTGTGTGTGTGTGTGTGTGTGTGTGTGTGTGTGTGTGTGTGTGTGTGTGTGTGTGTTAGCGTGTTCTCAGGTTGGTTTGTATGATCAAATAGTCCTCTTACTGCAGTGTGCTTGTCCATGTCAGTGTGTATGTTTGCAATAAATCTTGCTTGCATATTATTTCTTAGGAGTCTCAGTGGAGCGCTGTAGTGTCAATAGAGCAGGTTTTAAAGGGACTGCAGTGGGAGTATCAATTTATTTGTGTGTGTGTGTGTGTGTGTGTGTGTGTGTGTGTGTGTGTGTGTGTGTGTGTGTGTGTGTGTGTGTGTGTGTATCGCTATATCTGGCAGCCATGCTTAACCCCTTGCACTCCGGTCAATTTCCCTAAAAACGCCAAAAAATAATGTGCCCAAATTAAATCCAAAGCTGTTCTTCAACCCTTTGCAGCATCTTCATGGGGTTGGTCTCATTTAAAAGAAAACACTTTGAATTTTTTGGCAAAACAGTCATAATCTCTCTAAGTGCTCCGGCCACTGAGTTACAGTCATCTAAACATAGTGAACTTGAAGAAAATAAATTAAATAAAATTTAATTAATTTAAAAATAAATTTGGCCTGGGTGTTTTTTTGGATACAAATGCTTGCAAATAACACACAGCTTCAGATCCGGGCTGGAAAATGCAACAGAAATGTAGAACCAAGTGTTATCCAGCTGAGGTCCAAATTTTGTAACAATACCACAAAAAATGAATATATTTCACAGCTTTTTCCTCAGGTAGTTCCCAGGCGTTTTGGAACTGTGCCAAATTGTGCCAAATGGCACAGTTTGGAAAAACATCTGTAACTTTTGAATGCTTCAATGTAGAAGCTTCATTTTGGGCTCTAATGAAAGGTCACTCAGGGCTGTGTCTGTGTGTGTGGGGGGGGTTGTCCCCCCCCCTCGCTACAGAGGACGAACATCGCCCATCGCTACATGACGGATTAGCCTCATATGGCGATGTGGCGACAGCAGCGCAGTCACCGTGGCTTCCCCCCCCCTCGCTACAGAAGAATAGCTGGGGGGGCGGCGTTCACGGTCTGGACGCGACGAACGAACCGTGTACCGCGGCGCACGAACTTCAGACTTCGTGCACCGCACAGTTGTAATTTACCGATCGGTCAAAAGTCATTTTGGATTACAATTTTCAGGGATAGAGAATAATTTAGCTTAGAACACCTTACCTCTTCACAGCAGCAGCGGAGCTGGCGAACTTCTCTTCCTCATTGTCAGATGAACGCGACGCTGGTCCGCTCGTGGTTCTGGTCTCGCGACCCGATCCAAACATAATTCCATTATTGCGCTTTTGTGCTTCCATGATTGCGGTTTTTGGCGAACGATTTTTCAAAACAAATAACAGTAGTAATTAAAAAAAGACTGGCGAATGCGTGTGTGTCACTCAGCCTTCGTCGTCTGCCTCTGTCGGTCTATGACCATGGAAGTAAATCATAACATCTACTCTGCTGGAACAAAAGCAAAATAAGCACCGCCTGTGGCCGAACATGCCGGTGCGTGCGCACGAGGGCGCACGAGAGCGCCCTCGTGCGCTCTGGGACGCAGAGACTTGCCCGCCCGCGGTACAACGGAGTGCAAGAGGTTAAGGTGGCCTTCAAAGACAGTTCAGAAGGAGTATACATTCAAACAAGGAAAGAAGCAGACTTGTTCAATGTGGCACAGTTTAAAGCCAAGAGTAAGACATCGATAAAGATAGTAAGAGAAATGCTCTTTGCCGACGACAGTGCTCTAGTTGCACACAGCGTGCAAGATATGCAATCTTTGTTGGAGAAATTTGCAAGAGAAGCTAGCCAATTCAGCCTCCAAATCAACATCAAGAAGACAGAGTGCCTTTATCAACCACCAAAGTTCCATTTATCAACATCACTACCAGAAGAGATCAGCATTGGTACAGAGCCACTAGTCAAGTGCAAGACTTTCAAGTACCTAGGGAGTACTGTTTCAGAGAATGCTAGGCTGGAGGATGAACTATCTCTCAGAATGGGAAGAGCAAGCGCCGTGTTTGGAAACTTGAGGGAGAGACTGTGGAACAATCGACATGTTTCCCCTCTGGGGATCAATAAAGTATACAAAATGTGTCTATCCGTGTGAAATGCAAAGTGTACAGAGTAACAGTACTGGCTACTCTATTGTATGGTGCTGAAACTTGGACTGTCTACAGAGTGCAGGTGAGGAAACTCCACGCGTACATGATGAGACACCTTCGAGCCATAATGAACATCTCATGGAAAGACAAGATAACCAACATAGAAGTGTTGAAACGAGCTGGTCTACCATCAATGGAGGACATGCTAATACAGATGAACCTGAGATGGCTCGGACATGTTGAGAGGATGGACCACCAGCGTCTCCCTCGGCAGTTACTCTCCTCACAGTTATGCGAGGGCAAACGCAATCAGGGTAGACCAAGGCTCAGATTTAAAGACACTGTAAAAAGAAACTTGGAGAAGTTGGACATAGACAGGAGTTCCTGGCAGCAGAAGGCTAAGGGCAGAGCTGTGTGGAGGAATCTGATCAGACCTAAATGAAACAGTCATTGCTGCCCATGACAGACTGCTATGAAGATGATGATGATGTGTGTGTGAGAGAGAGAGAGAGAGAGAGACTTAACTTTTAAAAAAAGCCTTTATTGCACAATTCAAAAAAAATGTAAGCGCACCAACATCATTCCACCAAGTGTCTCACATTGGAAAGAGTGCAAACAGAAGTCTTCCCCCCCACACACAACACAGAGTATTCCTTGCAGTCCACCTATTCCACATTGGCAGTGGCAGTAGTGCGAGTCCTCGTCATAGTCCGTGCAAAGACGAGCCAGAGGCCCCCAGTTATTAAGCAAGGCCAAGTCCCCTTCCTCCGGCAGCAGAGATAGCGCTGGGCGGCCGCAGCCAGTTCCGATGCACATCCCAGAGACAGTTTCCTCATCTCAGATGGATTGGAGTCCTTAGACCATGCAGGATTTTCAAGCAAGTCATCGTTGCAGCAGGTTCGTCCAGAGTGTAGAAAGAAAACGGTGGGGCATCCATGCCATGCAGGTAAAGATCCAGTTCCGTGACAGTCAATTACAGTCAATTAGAAACGTCATATAAAAGTCTGATCAAACAATATCCCAAAAATGTGTAAAACAGGCAGAGGGACGACCGCCATTTATTCCTCTTGTCGGGCGCGCTTGACCCCTGTTCTCCCTGCTGCTTTACGCAGGGCTGTCAGGTGTTTCTTGAGGCGAAAACGTTTCCTTTCATCCAGGAGGTCACGACCAACCTGCCTTCTTAGCACATTAACAGAGTATAAGTGCTCATATCCTCTGCAGATATGAAGACTATTGACTTGAACTGATCTATTCAAACCCTTTCTTGGTTTAGAGTTTATGTTAAGTCTGCGGTGAGGGTTTGATGATTTAAGGTTGGGGAATTAATTCTTGCCTATTAACTATGCATGGGGAACAGTATGTTGTTCGTGGTAACATGCGTGCGTATGCAGGCGAGCTTCCCAGTGGGGATATTGCCAAGGCAGTCATCTTCAGAGAAGCATTGTTATTGAAATGAAACATAATGTCAAGTCGTGTCCTGGAGCTCATCTCGTCTACTCATGCTTGGGGATTTGGCCTTGTGAAGTGCAACAGTTGTTCTATTTTCTTCTGTCTCTGTTTATTTCACTGAGTCTGCAGCACAAAATGAGTTGGCTCAGTTCCCTACTGAAGAGCAGTGTGAGCTTCAGAAATGGATTACTTAATGGGTTTTTTACACTGTTGCACAGTCTTTATTCCTGTCAAAAAGTGAAAAAAAAATGTCCTTGCTGACTTTCTTAAAGAGTAGGCCAGTCAGAACAGAGAGTGTTGTCATAAAGCAGGATGGCTTGAGTAGAAGAGCCATTGACACATCTGTCTTCATACAGCTTGTAAAAACGTCAAGAGTAAGGCTCTTCAAGGGTAAGAGTCACACAGGGAAATCACATTTTCATGGTACATGTGCATATCTCTTAACAGGTGTGGAAATTTCTTGCATAACTTTAAATAAATTACATGGAAATGAAAAAGTAAAAAATAATCTTCAAGTAGTTAAAACATATTTTCATTAGCCACAGGAAACTGTACTATAGGTAGAAAGACATTCAAAACATAGATACTGCACAATGCATTATTAAGGAGATAAGAATATTATAGTAGCAGGGAGAACCACATTTTTTTTTATAACACCACACATTTTCTAAGCTTTAACAGATCGGTTAAATGGTTTAGATGTTGGAGTCATTAAATGAAGACGCATGGCCCTTACAGTACAAATGATGTATAGCAGTATATTTAAGAATCACTTTTGGTTTTACGAGGATATCTTTGAATAATGCACCACACATTAATGCAAGGAGCCTTTATGGAGAAGGAGGTGCATTTAATATTCAAAGTGGTCTCCGCAAGTATTGGCAAGACTTGTAAAGATTATTTAAAGAAAAGAGTTTTGGCGAGGCAGTTAAAAACCCAACCTCTGACTGAAAAAAAAATATACACAGAGAATAATAAATCCTTATTTAGAAAAGTACAAATTTCCACCTTCAAAATGTTACAGTTATTATATAGATGTCCGTCCATCTATCCATCTTCTACCACTTAATCCTTTTCAGGTTGCGGGGGGCATCTTTGGGGGAGAGGCAGGGTACACCCAGGACAGATTATCAGTCAATCGCATTGCCAACACAGAGAGACAGACAACCATTCACTCTCACATTCATACCGAAGGACAATTTAGAAGAAGAAGAAGCCATCTCTGTTGTCATTCAGTCCATAAAGACAATCCTGTACAGAAGAATGAAATTACGTTTCTCCTATCTACAATGTTAATCACATGTAGAAACAGAGGGGTTGCTGCCATGCAAGGCACTGCCACAAACAACTTCTCCTTGCCCCATTCTATTATGCTGAGCACCAAGCTAGAAAGCGGAAAGTACCATTTTTATATGGTTTTTGGTATGACCCTGCTGGGACTTGAACCCCCAACCTACCAGTTGTGGGGTGGATGCTCTATCAACTAGGCCACCACTCCACAATTTAGAATCCCCACTTGATGCCAATTAACCTAACGTGCGTGTATAGATGTCACCATGTGGTTTGTCACATTACATTTAGCAATGGAATAAAATGCTAGACGCAAAGAGAAGAAGAGGTTGGCACAATAATACAAAAGTTTGTCAGTTCTTAAAATAGCATGTGGAACAGACTGGCTCATGAAGTAAATGTTAATTTGCAATGGTTTTGGCTTTGATCACATAGAGGTGATGCATCACTTCATGGAGCTCAAAAGGATGATGTAGTTATGGTCATGACAATTGATCCATCCATCCATCCATCCATCGTCTACCGCTTTTCCGGAGGTCCGGGTTGCAGAGGCAGCAGTTCAAGCAGAGAAGCCCAGACTTCCCTCTCCCCAGCCACCTGCTCCAGCTCTTCAGAGAGGATACCAAGGCGTTCCCAGACCAGCTGGGAGACATAGTCTCTCCAGCGAGTCCTGGGTCTGCCCCAGGGTCTCCTCCCAGAGACGTGCCCGAAACACCTCAAGTGGGAGGCGTCCAGGAGGCATTCTGATCAGATGCCTATACCACCTCAACTGGCTCCTTTCAATGTGGAGGAACAACAGTTCTACTCTGAGCCTCTCCCGGATTACTGAGCTCCTCATCTTATCTCGGAGGGTGAGTCCAGCAATCCTATGAAGAATGCTCATTTCAGTATTATCTTGTGTATATATACAGTATATATATACGTATATATATATATATATATATATATATATATATACAGTATATATATACACACTACCGTTCAAAAGTTTGGGGTCACCCAGACAATTATTTTGTGTTTTCCATGAAAAGTCACACTTATTTACCACCATGAGTTGTAAAATGAATAGAAAATATAGTCAAGACACTGACAACGTTAGAAATAATGATTTGTATTTGAAATAATATTTTTTCCTTCAAACTTTGCTTTCGTCAAACAATCCTCCATTTGCAGCAATTACAGCATTGCAGACCTAACATGATTGCACAAGGGTTTTCTAATCATCCATTAGCCTTCTGACACAATGAGCAAACACATTGTACCATTAGAACACTGGAGTGATAGTTGCTGGAAATGGGCCTCTATACACCTATGTAGATATTGCACCAAAAACCAGACATTTGCAGCTAGAATAGTCATTTACCACATTAGCAATGTATAGAGTGTATTACTGATTAGTTTAAAGTTATCTTCATTGAAAAAAAGTGCTTTTCTTTCAAAAATAAGGAAATTTCTAAGTGACCCCAAACTTTTGAACGGTAGTGTATATATATATATATATATATATATATATATATATATATATATATATATACATATATATATACACGTATGTGTGTGTGTGTGTGTGTGTGTGTGTGTGTGTGTGTGTGTGTGCAAGATAATACTAATATATATCTTGTATCCGCAATCTTGTTCTTTTGGTTATTACCCAAAGCTCATGACCATAGGTGAGGGTAGGAATGTAGATTGACTGGTAAATTGACAGCTTTGCCTTAGAGATTAGCTCCCCCTTCACCACAACAGAACAATACAACGTCCACATCACTGCAGATGCTGCGTCAATCCGTCTGGCAATCTCTTGCTCCAGTCTCCCCTCACTTATGAATAAGACCCCAAGATACTTAAACTCCTCCACTTGAGGCAGGAGCTTGTCCCCAACCCGGAGAGGACCATTCACCTTTTTCAGGCTGAGGACCATGGACTCGGACTTGGAGGTACTGATTCTCATCCCAGCCGCTTCACACTCAGCGGCAAACCGTCCCAGTAAGACCTGTAGGTCATTGCTGGATGAAGCCAGCAGGACAACATCATCTGCAAACAACAGAGATGAAATCCTGTGGTCACCAAACATGACACCCTCTGTTCCCTGGCTGCGCCTAGAAATCCTGTCCATAAAAATTATGAACAGGGTTGGTGACAAAGGGCAGCCTTGGCAGAGTCCAACTCTCACTGGGAATGAGTCCGGCCGAGTGTTGGCAGTACGAACCAAACTCTCACAACAGTCGTACAGAGACCGAATAGCTCGTAACAACAAGCCCGATACCCCATACTCCTGAAGCACCCCCCATAAAAACCACGAGGGACGCGGTTGAATGCCTTCTCCAAGTCCATAAAACACATGTAAACTGGTTGGGCAAACTCCCACGAACCCTCAAGGATTCTCAAGAGTGTAAAGAGCTGGTCCGATGTGCCACGGTCAAGACGAAAACCACATTGCTCCTCCTGAATCCGAGATTTGACCAACGGCCGGACTCTCCTCACCAGTACCTTGGCATAGACCTTCCCAGGGAGGCTGAGGAGTGTGATCCCTCTAAAGTTGGAGCACACCCTCCGGTCCCCCTTTTTTGAAGAGAGGAACCACCATCCCGGTTTGCCATGCCAAAGGCACTGCCCCCAAACTCCACGCAATGTTGCAGAGGTGTGTCAACCATGACAGCCCTACAACATCCAGGGCCTTGAGGTACTCAGGGCAAATCTTGTCCACCCCCAGGGCCCAGCCACCAAAGGGATTTTTAACCACCTTGGCGACCTCATCCCCTATGATGAGGGGCAGATGATAAGGGCAGCACGGTGGTGCAGTGGTTAGCACTGTTGCCTTACAGCTAGAAGGTTCCTGGTTCAAATCCCCAGGCTGGCAGGGGTTGGAACCTTTCTATATGGAGTTTGCATGTTCTTCCTGTGCTGCGTGGGTTTACTCCGGGGGCTCCGGTTTCCTCCCACAATCCAAAGACATGCATGTTAGGTTAATTGGTTGTTCTAAATTGTCCCTAGATATCTGTTTCCTATAGGCCCTTAGAATAGAGGGTTAGTACTAGTGAAAGCACTTTGAGTGGTCTTTGTGACTAGAAAAGCACTATATAAGTGCAGGTTAGTTAGTTAGTTAGTTAGTATGATAGGCGAGTCATCACCCTCGTCCACAAGCCCTGCTTCCTCTGTGGAAGGCGTGTCAGTGGGATTGAGGAGATCCTCGAAGCATTCCTTTGACCACCCGACGACATCCCCAGTCAAAGTCAGCAGTGCCCCATCCACACCGTACACAGTGTGGACAGGGAGCTGCTTCCCCCTCCTGAGCCACCAGACAGTTTGCCAGAATCTCTCTGAGGCCGACTGAAAGTCTTGTTCCATGGCCACACCAAACCATGCCTGAGTTTTTGCTTCAGCAACCACCCGAGCTGCTGTCCGCTTGGCCTGCCAGTACACCTCAGCTGCTTTGGGAGTCCCACAAGCCAACCAAGCTTGATAGGACTCCTTCTTCAACTTAATGCCCCCCCCCACCACTGGTGTCCACCACTTGGTTCGGGGGTTGCCACCACGAGATGCCCCAACAACCTTGTGGCCTCAGCTCTGTGCAGCCGCTTCAACAATGGAGGTGGAGAGCATGGCCCATTCAGACTCCATGTCTCCAGACTCCCTCGGAATGTGGTTGAAGTTCTTCCAGAGGTGGGAGTTGAAGACCTCCTGGACAGGGGCCTCAGCCAGACGTTCCCAGCACACCCTCACTATACGTTTGGGTCTACCAGATCTGAATGGCATCCTGTCCTGCCATCTGATCCAACTCACCACCAGGCGGTGATCAGTTGACACCTCTGCACCTCTCTTTACCCTAGTGTCCAAGACATACGGTCGCAGGTCTGATAACACAATAACAAAATTGATTATCAACCTGTGACCTAGGATGTCCTGGTGCCAGGTGCACATTTGGACACCCTTATGCTTCAACATGGTGTTCGTTATGGACAAACTGTGGTTAGTACAGAAGTCCAATAACTGAACACCACTTGGGTTCAGATCGGGCAGGCTGTTCCTCCCAATCACCCCCCCACCACCACCAGGTTTCACTGTTGTTGCCCACGTGCGCATTGAAGTCCACCAGTAGGACAATGGAGTCTCTAAGAGGAGCACTCTCCAGCACCCCAGTCAGAGACTCCAAAAAGGGTTGGTACTTTGAACCATCATTTGGTGCATAGGCACAAATGGTGGTCAGGACCCATTTCCCAACCTGAAGGCGCAGGGAAACAGCCCTTTCATCCACTAGGGAAAGCTCCAATATAGAGGCAGCAAGGTGGGGGGATACCCACCCCTGCTCGTCGCCTGTCACCCGGGCCAACTCCAGAGTAGGCCAAGCTCCAGCCCCTCTCCAGGAGACTGGTTCCGGAACTGAAGCTGTGTGCCAACCATATCTATCCGGTATCGCTCAACCTCATGCACCAGCTCAAGCTTCTTCCCCACCAGAGAGGTGACATTCCAAGTCCCAAAAGCCAGTTTAGGAAGACTGGGATCAGACCACCAAGGTCTCCGCCTTTGACCGGTACCTGATCCACATAGCACCAGACCCCCATGGTCCCTCCTGCAGGTGGGGAGCCCACTGGAGGGCGGACCCGTGTAACTCCTTTGGGCTGAGCCTGGCTGGGCCCCATGGGCGGAAACTCAGCCTCCAGATGCCCTTCCCAGGCCTGGCTCCAGGGTGGTTCCCCGGTAACCCCATACCGGGCGGGGTACACTGAATCCTCGTTCTAGCATTCATCATGAGAGTCTGTTGGATCGTTATTAGTCTGGCCTTTCACCCAGGACCAGTTTGTCTTGGGTGACCCTACCAGAGGCAAATTGCCCCAGACAGCATAGCTCCTGGGATCACTAGGGCACCCCCCACCACGATAAGGTGACGATCTATGAGGGGATGACAATTGATCACTGTAGATATTTATCTGTCTGGTTGCAATCCCTTCATGAGGGGTTACATTGACCTGTTTACAAGAATACATGCAACTGAAGGCCAAAATGAATTTTTGCCAAAATGTTTTGCAATGAAGTTACCAAATAGTACACATTAGATGTCATAAAAACACACGTAACTGAAATGTAGAGCATTAAACAACTGTGGATGTTGTTAATTTCAAGATGTCTCATGCCATGACATGCTGCTTTAAACACTGACTATTATTCATTATTATTATACTCCGCCACACTTTTGACTGACAATTTGACTGGTGAAAATTTGATCAGAAGAGAATGCTACATGTCATAATAAATCCTCATACAGAAATGAATTACTGTATGTCAGAAACTGAAAAGAAGAGAATATTAAATAGGTGATCTGTCAGCGATGACAACTCACACGCCCATTCAGAATATCTGACATCTTCACTGCTATTATGAGATCCATTTTGGTGACATAATCTTGTAATAAATAAAACTCATAGCGCACTGAATTATTATGTCAGTTCTTTCATTATATATATCACAAAAAATGGCCAAAGACAGTGAGTATGCCAGTCTCACATCCTGTCTTAGATCATATAGTGGATTAAAATTCATCGTCTTCTGCTTTTTCCACTATATTAGGCAAGAGAAAATGATATATTTGGCATTTCTCATTCATTCCCACTCATGCATAATCTTGCATTGTGTTCCTATTTTTTTTGGAGTTTTATGTTCTGTTCTCTACAGTTTGTTCTTTTCTACTCTTTGCTTTCCCTAAAAGAGACTAGAATACCTTGGAGGTTGTCTAGAAACTCTCTAGAGTTACTTGAAAGTAAAAAGCTTATTTAGGAAAGGAGAATCTGATGTGATCACACTGACATTCTGCCACTTCTCTTTATCCTCTTCATTTATTCTAGTATAAGATGTCAGTAAGTAATAGGGCATGGGGAAACATCCATAAATTATTCATGAATGTCTCACTTTATCAGAGAAACATACAGGGACGTTGATTTTCAACAACTGAACAATGAATGAGAAGAGGGGAAGAGTCAAATGTATTATAGGACAGTAGAATATGGGGTGAAGAGGTGAAACAGATGGAGGAGTAAGTCGAAATCAGTGTGATTACAAGTGGAATTTTTTAAAAGGATTCCGATGGGCAAAGAAAAGAATGTGGGATATTGGGCCCCGTTATGATGAGCTAGTCAATATTGCATTGTCAAAAGCTATCATTTATGCTTATTTCCCGGCACATTTTGCTGTTACTACAGCTGGAAAAACAGATTTTGTGCCAGAAAAAAGTGCAGAGGGTTGTCCTAACTCTCTAGACATTATTCAGAGGTGTGTTTTGGGCATAGCATGCAATAAAATAAGCATAATGACTCGTCTCCTGACTGACCCTTAAACCCCCTTCACACTAGATAAAAGCTGTGCTATGACCCAAGAAATTAGCCAGAATGTGGTTGGGCTTTGCAGGGTCTTGGCAAAGCCTCCGGGAGCATATTAAGCATGTAGCAGGATTCCCATTAAGCATGGTATAACGTGATCGAGCATGGAGAGTTTTGAGCATACACAAAACTTCTGCAGCAAGGTCATGGTGGTAAATAATCGTGGTGGCATCTTATCCGGCTCCTGGGTGGTAAAGAAAACAAGTTCACATTCATTCTTAAACACTAAAATACTGGGATGAACCCAGAAATCTGTATTAACTCTGTAATCACTGAGCTTCCATGTGTCTTACCATGCTTAGATGATCACCTAAGTTGCACCATGTCTGTTTCATGGATTTCATTTTGGGGCTTCTCCTGATGCCCAGCAGTGTGGTGATCTCTTTCTTCTTCTCAGCAATCTTTCTTTTTTTTTTTCTTCGAGGATTCAGCAGCAGCAGTTTGTCATGGTTTTGTAAATTGTTGACAAAGACATCCTTACTTCAACTAAAATACTCATCAACCACTCCATCTTGCCAAGATCTTTTTCCAAAATGCCTTTGCAACATAATTTTCTTTACCCATTTACTCTGTGTCATGCTATTTCTCACATAGCTCAAAGAAAAAATACTATTTTTAGGTAAGAAAGTGTTTCAGAAGCTTACCTGAGGGCTTACTCCACAACAGTGGAGTAGTTAAATAGCCTTTACTTGAGATTCCATCATTTTTGACTGAAATGGATCTATCCATAAGTTAAAATTGTTGCACTTTAAACCTACAGTATATTATTGTATATTAATGTTATATAAAATATAGCAGTTGCATGTTTTGAGAAATGTTTATCCTTGCAAACTTGGTCTACCAAAGAAAAAATATTCATTTCACATCTGGAAATGTTGTTCAAAATATTCTTTCCTACTAATATATTTGATTTCATTGTACAGTATCCACAAATAAAGAATACCATGCAAGTAGTTCTGATTTAGCTCTAGCTTGTCACATTTGATTTGACCAGCTCATGACTATTTTTAAACAGCTCCTGAACGAGACAAATGTTGAACTTTTTGGAAAGCATGTGTCCCATTACATCCAGCATAAAAGAAACAGCATTTCAGAAAAGGAACATCATACCAACAGTAAAATATGGTGGTGGTAGTGTGATGGTCTGGGGCTGTTTTGCTGCTTCAGGACCCGGAAGACTTGCTATGGTAAATGGAACCATGAATTCTGCTGTCTACCAAAAAATCCTGAAGGAGAATGTCCGGCCATCTGCTCATGACCTCATCCTGAAGCGAACTTGGGTTCTGCAGCAGGACAATGATCCAAAACACACCAGCAAGTCCACCTTTGAATGGCTTAAGAAAAAGAAAATGAAGACTTTTGAGTGGCCTAGCCAAAGTCCTGACTTGAATCCGATTAAGATGCTGTGGCCTGACCTTAAAAAAGCAGTTCATGCTAGAAAACCCTCCAATGTGGCTGAATTACAACAATTCGGCAAAGATGAGTGGGCCAAAATTCCTCCACAGCACTGTAAAAGACTCGTTGCCAGTTATCGCAAATGCTTGATTTCAGTTGTTGCTGCTGAGGGTGGCCCAACCAGTTATTAGGTTTAGGGGCAATCACTTTTTTCACACAGGGCCATGTAGGTTTGGATTTTTTTTTACCATTAATAATAAACTCCTTCATTTAAAAACTGAATTTTGAGTTTGTGTTATCTTTGTCTAATATTTAAATTTGTTTGATGATCTGAAACATTTAAGTGTGACAAACATAAAACAAAATGAGAAATCAGGAAGGGGCAAACACTTTTTCACACCACTGTTTTTCTGATGGAGCTGAATCATTCCCTGTGCCATTCCACTTTATTAAATATAACTTGTTTTGTCAACACAGTTTTCTTTATTTCTTTGTATGTATGGATTACTTGGTTTGCCACTGATATCTGGTGAAAATCTCAGGTCAATGGCTCCATGAGAAATACTGTATGTTTAATGAGAAAAATGTTGACATGTTCAATACTTATTTTCCTCGCTGTATGGTGCGGATGGAGCGCTGCTGACTTTGACTGGGGACATTGTCGGGCAGTGGAAGGAATACTTTGAGGATCTCCTCAATCCCACTGACATGTCTTCCATGGTGAAGCAGAATCTGAGGACAAGGGGATGACTCGCCCATCACAAGGGCTGAGGTAGCCAAAGTTGTTAAAAACTCTTCAGTGGCAGGGCCCCAGGGGTGAATGAGATTCACTCGGATTACCTCAAGGCCCTGGATGTTTTAGGACTGTCATGGTTTACATGCCTCTGCAACATCGCGTGGAGGTCGGGGACAGTACCTTTGGCATGGCAATCTGGGGTGGTGCTTCCTCTCTTCAAGAAGAGGGACCGGAGGATGTGTTCACACTTTAGGGAGATCACACTCCTCAGCCTTCCTGGGAAGGTCTATGCCAGGGTATTGGAGAGGAGGGTCCGGCTGGTGGCCAAACCTTGGATTCAGGAGGAGCAATGGGGTTTTCTTCCTGGCCGTGGCACATTGGACCAAGTCTTTACCCTCTCGAGAATCCTTCAAGATTTGTGGGAGTTTTCCCATCCAGTCTACATGTGTTTTGTGGACTTGTAGACATTTGACCATGTACCTCGGGGTTTCTTATGGGCGGTGCTGTGGAAGTATGGGGTATTAGTCTCATTGCTATGAGCTATCTGGTCTCTATACGACCGTTGTGAGAGTTTGGTGTGTGTTGCCAACAATCAATCAAACTCATTTCCAGTGAGAGTTGGACTATGCCAGAGCTGCCCTTTGTCACTGATCCTGTTCGTAATATTCAAGGACAAGATTTCTAGATGCAGCCAAGAAACAGAGGGCATCATGTATGGTGACAACAGGATCTCATCTCTGCTGTTTGCAGATGATGTTGTCCTCTTGGCTTCATCAAGCAATGACCTACAGGTCTTACTGGGTCAATCTGGTACTGAGTGTGAGGCGGCCAGGATGAGAATCACTACCTTCAAGTCCGAGTCCATGGTCCTCAGCTGGTAAAGGGTGGATTGTCCTCTCCAGGTTGGGGACAGGGTCCTGCCCCAAGTGGAGAAGTTCAAATATCTCAGGGTCTCATTCACGAGTGATGGGAAAATGGAGCGGGAGATTGACAGATGGATTGGAGCAGCCTCTGCAGTGATGTGACTAGGGCTTGACATTGACTTTTTTGCTCACCCGCCACTGTTGCTAGTGATTTTCCAAAGTCACTAGCCACTCAGCCTTTTCACTAGCCACAATTTTGTGGTTTGAAAATTATGTTCAATATGATCAAATTTGACTATCACAGGCTAAATTTTACTTGAACTAAATTTACAACCTTTTTAAATGTAAATGACCCTCATACATACTGTATGTAAAAACAGCAAGAGAAACACTGTTTAATTATTAACAGGAGTAAATACTGTAAATCAGCCGAGAAAGATATTTGCAATATGAGAGTGAAGTACAGGTACATTTGGGGTCTGTCCCAATTCTCATTTGTACTTCTTCCTCTTTGCCTACCCCCACCCCTTGTTTCTTGAAACCAAAGGCCAAGGGGTAGAGGTTGAAAATGACCCCTATGAATTGGGCCACCCCTTCAGGGCTGCACAACATCACTAGTAATTGCTGATGGATTTAATCTAAATGGGCACTACCTATTTTCACTAGAAAAAAAAAAAGAAGAAAAAGAAAAGTGATGAGGAAAAAGTCTCATTTTAAAGAGAAAAATGTTTCAAATTTACATGAACAAGTCTAATCAGTAGAAAAAGTCAGAAATTTACGAGAACAAAAGCTGTAAATTCAGGGGAAAACTTTGATCCCCTGGTGGGCCATTCTTGCCTGTTTGACACCCCTGGACCAGCACATTAAAAATACATAATTAGAAGTTTTACTTCCATGAAATAGCTGTATATCACAGACATCATAGATAACCACAGATAAACAAAAGTTCCCCTCAGAAGAAGCTTCATTTGCTCTTTAGGGTTAAATAAAGTTTAATCACTTTTTCTCTCCGTCATACGAAAACTTAAATTTGCACAATTGTGGACAGTAAGCGGGAACTTCTTGCTCTAAAAATAATCATATCTAACCACAGTGGTAGGAGCTGATATGGGGGGAGAGTAGAGGTAATTCTCACCACTGGGACAACAGGAGATCAGGGGCAGTTGTCCCCGTGATCTGATCACTGAGAGCGGCTGCTGTCTGGTCATTGCCATTTCTCAGCTGGAAAGAAAATGAGTCGACCTGCGGAGCCAGACTTCTGGGCTGCAGCTGGCTGTCAGTGGACCAATGAGAATACACTGTGTGTTTGCAGATAGTGCTTATGGGAGTTATAGTTTTGTAGTCTCACTTTGCAGTAGGTTTGTTATTTACGTAGATGTCATTTGAGAAAACTACAACTTGCCAAAGTGGCTAGTGGGAGTGGCTGTCTTACCTACCACAGCCAAAATATACCTGCCAGGGATGTGGGGGCGGGTGTTACTGTCAAGTCCTGGATGTGACCGCTGTACCATTCTGTTGTGGTGAAGAGGGAGTTCAGCTCGAAAGCAAAGCTGTTGATTTTCTGTTTAATCTACCTTCCTACCCTCGCCTATGGTCATGAACTTTGGGTAATGACTGAAAGAATGAGATTGCAGATACAAGCGGCTGAAATGAGCTTTCCCGTAGGATTGCTGGACTCACCCTTAGCGATAGGGTGAAGAGCTCAGTCGCCCAGGAGAGGCTTAGAGTAGAACTGCTGCTCCTCCACATTGAAAGGAGCCAGTTGATGTTGTTCGGGCATCTGACCAGGATGCCTCCTGGATGCCTCCCACTTGAGGTGTTTTTCGGGCACATCCCACTCGGAGGAGACCTCAGGGCAGACCCAGGACATGCTGGAGAGACTATGTCTCTCAGCTGGCCTGGGAACATCTTGGTGTCCTCTCTAAAGAGCTGGAGCAGATGGCTGGGGAGAGGAAAGTCTGGGCTTCTCTGCTTGAACTGCTGCTTCCGTGACCCGGACCTCTGGAAAAGCGGTATAAGATGGATGGATGGATGGATGGATTAATTTTTAAAACAAGTTTAAGTTTAGGGGTGGTCTCGAGAGTGCACTCTATCATACCAATATTGTCAAAAGCATTTGCATTCATCTCAGAACTATTGCGTGTAATAGTGTACATACTGTATATTTGTTGTTTTATGAGTGATACGATGCCATCCATTTTATTCCTCCATCATAACTATTCAGAGTGGATGATTGTAAATGATACTTGCACCTTTTAAAGGAGACATGAAAATTTCACTTCATCAGTGTTTTTGTGTATCTGTTTGAGTATCTGGGGTGTCTTCTTCCTGTTGCTCCCTTTTGGGGTCGCCACGGTGGATCATTTGCCTCCATCTCACCCTGTCCCTTACATTTGTCTATCTGGAGTGGCTTTCAAAGGGAAAACTCTGAAAAACAGCCCTGTCACTTTGTAAGGGCAAGCCTTTCTCTCAGTGCCTCTCACTAAATGAGCTTTTTTGATTTTGCTCCTGCTGTGATGTGAGAGCCAGAGCTTACTCAAATGACCTGCTTTATCTCAAACCATTTTAACAACGATAGGAAGATCCTTGTGACCATCCAAATCCACACCAGCAGTGCTGCTAGCTGTGAGAGATTTTTTATTGCTATTTTCTTTATATTCTAGTCACCCCACTAAACATCTCTGTTCCCACATGGTTCGTTAATCCACAGCCAACAATATAGCTCACATCATTCTGGCTTATTTTGTTATATTTTGGGTGTAATAGGCTAGCACATCAGCCCACTACCACCTTGTGAATTGTGCACAGGGGAAACTGGGGGGTAGGGTAGAGTGAGTGTGCATGCACACAGTACACATAAACAGTTGTTGTTTTTTTTTCAATGCATACACTTCTTTAACTCAGAATAAGTTTTAGGACATGTTCAGTCTGCTTTATGCTGTCTTGAGAGCTCTTACTGTGGAGAAATCTGAAGAAAGTCAACACGATATTGGCAGTTTTTCCTCATTATGAAGTGAGAAATAGAGTTATGATGTAAGAGAGAGGGAAAAAGAGTGAAATTTGAGAGTTGGCAAGACATTGCCCCCCATTATACATTTACTGATGAGAGTTGAATTACTACTGCAGCATTCATATTAGTCAAAAGGATAAAGAGCCCCTTTCTCAGAGAAAAGAAAACCTTATTAATGCCTTCTATTAAGAGCTGTAGTTTCACATTAAGTTTAGTGTTAAACCCATCAAAAATTAGATGTTAGCAGTTAAAACAGTTTTTTCTATTAATTTGTAAATTTGCTTAATTTAAATGTAAAAATGCCAAAAAGGTTTTTATTTTTATTCATCAACATTAATCCTCTCACAGTCCTTCACATTCATCTACTTACTACCGGTGATCTGCAAACTATGGCTCCAGTTCTAGTGACTCCCTGCTGTCTGTAATCAATCAATCAATCAATCAATCAATCAATCAATCAACCAATCTTCAAGAAAAACATTTCAAATATTGGAGAAAAATTCTCAAAAAAATCTTTGAAATTTTCAAGAAAAAAATTGTAACCTCTCGCCTGGACTACTGTGACGCCATGCTCCACGGGGTCACCAATAAAACTCTGGACAGACTGCAACATGTTCAAAACTCAGCTGCCAGGGTTCTCACTCAGACCAAACCATGGCGGCACATCACCCCTACTCTGAAACAATTGCAATGGCTCCCCGTTAAATTCCGGATCATTTTCAAACTTCTCGTCCTCACCTACAAGTCCCTTCATGCACTGGCTCCATAGTACCTATCTGATCTCCTCTATGTTTACCACCCCTCTCAGAACCTTCGGTCTGCTGACCTAGGTCTCCTCTCCATTCCCCGTACTTGCAGGAGAACCTTTGGGAACAGGGCTGTCAGTGTTGCAGCTCCTGCCCTGTGGAACTCGCTCCCTCTGACAGTTCTCCAGGTACCAACCTTGGAGTCTTTTAAATCCAGGCTGAGAAGACACTTGTTCCTGCAAGCTTTTCTTGGCTGACTCGTTTTATGTTTGTCTGTGTCTATTATTTGTTTGTTTTTGTCTGGAAAGTGACCTTGGGTTTCTTGAAAGGCACGCTATAAAACGAAACAAAACTATTAAGAAAAAAATGGGGTTATTTTAGAGAAAAAAAAATACAAATTTAAAATGGAAATTTACAAATGTACAAGTTAAAAGTCACTATTTTAAGAGAAATGTCACAAATTGAAGAAGAAAAATAACAGAAGAGAGAAATGTTTCATACTTCAAAGCAGATAACAGTGAGCCTGCATAAAATGGGTTTTAGCATATATATACTGTATATATATATATATATATATATATATATATAACATATTTAACATATTTGTAATTGCTGATGATTCATAAAACATTTGTAACCTAATTTATAACCCTCTTACAAACAATTTATACATCTTTTTATAAGGCAGTCTTTTTTCTAAAGCAGCACAATGTAGCTTTCCTGTTCCTGGTAGGAGCACTGAAACAACCACAAAAGGCACATTTTATAGCCTTACTTCCAATAGTCAATCACAGGGTGCTTTGTTAGTTAGTGGCTAAAATTGCACCATAAGATTGGCTAATGGGACTCAGTTGTCATCTTTTCAGTGCTTTTTAGGAACAGGAAAGTAGAGGAATTACACAAATGCTATTGATGGCAATGCAGGCCCACTAGGGCTATGGTGGAAGAGACATTAACCTGGTCAAAGGTTGATCTACCATAAAAATGATTTTGGAAGCATTAATTGAAAGTGAAAATCTTACATAGTGTTGCTTTAAAGTCGTACTAGAAGACTTTACAAAAACCAAGAGTAACAAGTGCTTGCGTGTATTGTGTACTGTAGTGCATTGATTGTTGTGCACATCTAGTAGAGTTTATAGTGAGAAGCTGAGCAATCAAATTTTGTTTCCAATGAGCAAATGTTTGCTGTGCAGATTGGTGATGGTGGACCACTAACCCATTGGTAGATTATTATTTTAAGTTTGTTTCTCTGTGCACCGACTTTTGCTTATGTTTTTCTGTGCGCTGGTAGTATTAAGAATGAGCCTAAATAATAAATTGTGCTTCATGTTTGTTTCACGCTCACCTGCTGGTACCCATCCTTACGCTTGCTCCTTCTGTATTTTATTGATGTTTTTACCTCTGTGAGGATGAAAGGGAAACCTCTTTAGCCTTTTTTTTTTACCTGACGGGAGGTTGCCATCATTCCCCTCAGACTGCTTCCTGGTTGATAATGACAGAGGAGAAAGTACACCCTGTCACTGCCTGATCCTCCCTCGAGAAGAGCAAAGAGGAGAGGGGAATATAAAAAGCAACATGACTGAAAGTATAAATTAGGCAGCTGTTTTTTTTTTCCCCTCTGTGTGGAGGAAACTTTATTTTTCATTGTCAGTGATTTATTGCACTTTCTGAGGTGTTATTATTATTGTTTATATGCGTGTGACATACATACATATGAGTCGAGGGAAGCCTTTTTTTACCCTCTGTGGCAGCATTCACAGTGGCTCAGTGACAGAAGAGAAAAAAAGCAGCAAAGAGAAGAATGACAAGACAATGTCGGGACAGGAGACACCACTGGTTGGAGCTGCAACAGGATCCCACCTCTGCTGTTTGCTCACTGTGTCAGGGAGAAAATTACTGACATCCCTACAAGTCTTCATTTGCTAAACAGATGCTGCTCAATGCCAAATGGGTCATTACACCAACTTAAGCACGCACGACTGTGTGTGTGCGCATGTCCTTGTGCATGGTGTGTGTGTGTGTGTGTGTGTGTGTGTGTGTGGCCTTTCTGCTACTGCGTCTCATGTTGTGTCATCTTACACATGGTGGGTGTCTATGTGCTATGGATTAGCATGTTGTATTGACGGAAACATATGGCGTCTCCGTATGGGAGCGTCATGGTCTATGAAGTGACAATATCACAAATGCTAATGTCTCAATTATATTCTGCATTGTTGTTATTGTTGTTTTCTTGTTAATTTCTCATTTGTAAAATCAAAAGCTAACAACATAGGTTAGGGGACAATTTTTCTACCCAGATTTCCTATCTGAAAAACACATGTCTTGGCTCAGCGACACATTTGTCGTGGGTTGTATACGTCTGAAGAATGAGAACTTTGTCAGTAAAACTATGAAATACTGTGATCATTCAGTGGCTGAGTGCTACAAAGGCAGCAGGAGGGAATGTCCCCAACACAGTTTGAGAACTAGGGGCTATCTTTTTCTGTTTTTCCCACTTATCACAGAGGGAATAAATGTCCACCCATGTGGATGAAGCAGCTACTGTGCAGCACCAGTCCCTTCATCTTTCACACGCATTCACACCTAGGGCCACTTTAGAATCTCCAATTAACCTAACGTGCATGTTTTTGGACTGTGGGAGGAAACCGGAGCACCTGAGTAAACCCATGCAAATATGAAGAGAATTCTACATGGATAGCAGCTGGATTTGAACCAGCAACCTTCTTGCTGTAAGCCAATAGTTCTCACCACTATACCACCATGCTGCCATATGTTGGACTTCCTGTTGTTCATATTCCCACTGAGAATACAAGGAGCCATTTCAGTCTCTAAAGATTTCTTTTCAGGAACCTTTTTAGATCCTACTCCAAGTATTCTGACGATACCAGAACCTTCTCCATTGGTTTATATGATTTGTCTACAAATAAGTGACAAATTTGTCACTTAAGTAACAACATGACTCATCCCTGATTGTGGTTTGGCGTGTTATAAAACAAACCACAATCTTTATCCAAGCTGCTCGTGTCATAGAAACTAATGAGTGGAAGTAAAACCGAACCAGACCGTCAGTGATGGAGTAGCTCATTCCAACCTGATGGAATCACCCTGAGAGTGCTCAGATCTCCCGATCCTTAATCTTGACCTTAAACAGTCTAGATGCAGACCAACCAGAGGACTACTGAGCATGAGTTTGCCAAACACTGGGGCAGTTGCCTAGGAGGAGTAGTGATCCCCGTGAAATGTGGTTGGATGGATGGAGCGCCTTTTGGCTTCACCAGAATGAGCTAAAAACTGATAAACATGTATCGTATTTCAAAGCTATCATTGAGAACAATATCACAGTGGTGGTTATCAGGTATAATACTGTATGTCCACAGTCAGAGCCGCTCCAAACAAAAATTATCCAATACACTGAACAGTTATGATGTATTCCCAGTGAATGCCTCGTGAAGCACATTTTGTCATGTTGATTAAGAAAGTAATTTACTGTATCCGCCGCTAAGACATTTCTAGCTGTTGCTGAAGTGTCATTACAAGGGATTTAGTTTTATTTTCTATTAACAAATTGATGCCAGATTCAGAACTTAATACTTGCACTGTAAGATTTAACAATTGCTGTTCTCAAAACCATGCTTGGCAGTGTGACTGCATTAATTGAAAGTATGCAATATGTGACCCAGAGCATGCTTTGGTATGTCAGGTTCAAAATATGATTTCCTTTTGCAACTTCATAAAATGTAAACAAACTCTCCCCTTACTTATAATCCCTAATATTTCCAAGTGTTATCATATATTGCATATATGCACAGCTAAACATTGGACTGTTTAACCAGTGAGTAGCACATATGCTGCCGGACAAACACACAAATCTGATGTCATATCACTACATCTGTATGCACGCCATTCCCTAGCACTAATTGGATCTGATTCACTAATTTGTCTGTGCTTTTAGCATAATCCACGTATCCGGAATGGGGTTGGGAAGAAAACAGCTTTGCATCTAAAGCTGCCCACTTGTGATCAGATCCTATAAAATGGACCATGCTGAATGGAAAATGGGAATGAAAAAATGTACAAAAGAAAGCACCACAAAAATGCTCATGCACTTCTTTTGTCTGGAAAAATGGCTAATTATTTTGCTCCCTTTTTCCCCCCATAATATAACTCTGTAAAGGTGTTCCTGGTGGAATTTAGCTGACTGGTTTGTCAGGACAGCATGGATTTACATTTTTAGTTTTGTGACATACTCCTACCCTCAGGAGAGAGACATTTTAACAAGAAATTGAATATTTTAGCCAGCTACTCCTAACCCTCATTAACTTTCATTATGCACTGCCCTGAAGCAGAACAGATTTTTGTCCAGACCTGGAAGAAATCTTTCAAAAGCTGTCTTCCACCTATAATCCAACAAATTCACTGTCAGGCAAATGATGCAGGCTGTAATTTTTCCTGGCCAGTATCAGATCAGTGGCATCATCTTTATTGGGCTTTTGGTAATATTTATTTATCAGACAATGCACATTTGAAATGATTTATTGAAATGAGTATTTACACAATATCTTTGGTTTGGCCTCATCATACAGTTCACTTAAGATGCTTGCAATAGTTGAAGAATGATGCTGAAATTTATTAATGCCCCGGAGTTTGCAGGTGGATGCTGTGGTGATGGAGGGGTTTGAACAGCAGGCATCAATGCAGAGCAGTGTGGCACCCAATAAGCGGAAAGGGAGGTTGGGGGAGTTCTGTTGTTGAATTAGGAGGGTGTGTCTGGGATGTGTTGTGTGAAGCGTGAGACGTGCTGTGTCTAATGACACAGCCACAGCTACAGTATCTCAGAACTTGTTTCCAGTTTTTACAAGGAATTAGAAATAAAAATACATTATCTCTTTCAAAATATGGGATTTTTTTTAAATGTCGAATTGAGGGCTCAGCCTGTATTATCAGTGCCTCAACCCAGATGCATTACAGTGTTTCCGCTGTCTTAAAGACCTTGGCGTGGTGGCAACATTTTTCGGGGGGGGGGGGGCATATGACACTATTGTAACCAGAATATTTTAATTTCATGCTATTCATTTCTTTTTTTTTAATTTTACACAGTAACCAGAAATTCTACTCATGTAAAAGCAGTGGTTTGAAATTAATAACTAAAAGTAGACAACCAAAAATTTCTAGTTGAGTTAAGGGTACATAGAGCACCCACTTAAAAACTCAAGTAATGACTTCAGTCTTGAAGGTTTGAGGTTTTTCTCCAAAATTTATAACAGTTTTCTTATAGTTTTCTACTTTTCTCCATAAATTTCTCTAAATTTGAAACCATTTTCCTCAAATTTGTAATTTCCTCTTGTAAAATTGACTTTTCTTGTGCATTTAACACTTCATTATAACTATATGGATTGTTTTATGGCAAATTTTTGTCTATTTTTAAAATAAAATTACTGTTTTTTAAATAAATTCGAAACAGACTGTGCTATTTTTTTTTCACTTTTTCCTTATAACAATTTACATTTCTGACCATAATTTTGCAGAGCCAGAACAATAATTTAACCCTGATTTCAAAGACAAAATATTAATACAATTGTATTTATTGAAATAAATTAACTTAAATGACCAAAGATGCAATTATTTCTATTATAATATTTCTATATATTTACAGTTTGTTTGTTTTTTAGAAATCTCCTTACCACCCAGACAGCAGGATAGATAGATAGATAGATAGATAGATAGATAGATAGATAGATAGATAGATAGATAGATAGATGTACCTTATTGATCCCAAACTGGGAAATTACAGTGTAACAGCAGCATGACAGTTGACAGCCAAACAACAGAAACACACACGACAGACAAAGGGATTACCCATGGAAAGTAAAAAAGAAACTAACACGACTATAGAACCTATATACATCATAGCTTAATATATGATGACCCGTTTAAACACATGAATCATCCCATTGCACAAAGAAGGACTATCAGGAGCAGAGTGAAATGTGAGGTACCAGTTAGTCTGTAAGGTGCAGTGTGGCAGCATAGCTATGCTAGAATACAACATCATAGTGAGTTATTGTACAGTGAAATTGCATGTGGCAGGAAAGATTTCCTGTACCTGGCCATTCGACAACAAAGCAGGCGAGGACAACGCCCCACAGCACCAGTAAACATACAGGGAACATACATTGAGATGATGACATCCTACAAGTATCTGGGTGTTCACCTGAACAATAAACTGGACTGATCACACAACACCAATGCACTCTACAAGAAGGGGCAGTGCAGGCTTTTCCTCCTGAGGAGACTTAAGTCTTTTGGAGTGCAAGGTGCACTCCTGAGGACCTTCTACGATTTGGTGGTGGCATCAGCCATCACATTTTGAGTGGTCTGCTGGGGCAGTGGCATCATGGCAGCCAACAGGAAGAGACTGAACAGACTGATCAAAAAAGATAGCTCTGTTCTGGGGTGACACCTTGACCCAGTAGAGGGAATCGGAGGGAGGAGGAGGGTGGCTAAACTGTCATCTCTGCTAGAGTCCAAGTCCCACCCCATGCAGAACACACTGAATGCACTGAGGAGCTCGTTTAGCAGTAGACTGTGTCATCCTAGGTGCACGACGGAGAGGTTCCGCAGGTCCTTCCTACCTACAGCTGTCAGAATTTATAACCTAACCAGGGCTGCTCATAGAGGTCGTATTGAATGTACACAACGTAACACCCTTGCACAATAAATGGTCCCCTCCATTATACAACTAAGACAATATCAATCATTGCTGAGGGTGACAACATGGCTGATCCAAATACGAAATATACTGTCTAGGTACATATTCATATTCTGTGGGGTAGCTTAACAAACCGTAATGCTGTCTATACCATCTAGCTGCAATGCTGTGTATATAGCTTTGTACATATGTATATTCATTTGTTCTTATTATCTTATTAATTATTTCTCTGAGTGCTGCTATCCCTGTGCTGCTGTAATCCTGGAATTTCCCCATTGTGAGACTAATGAAGGCTTATCTTATCTTATCTTATCTTATTATTGCTCCCGTTACCAGCGGGTTAAAACCACCATAAATGCCTTCCCTGCTTATATACCTCTTCTGATTTTTTTCCCGCGTTTAAAGTACTTTAATAAGCTCATGTTTCTCTCGAACAGTGACGCTAGCGAGACACTGTGCCTGCCGACTGGAACGGTCACGCGGGCAGGGCGCTTCTGAACTCCGCGCAGATGATGGTCACGCACATTGTTCATGTGCGCACTTGCGGACCGTCATTCCTTCATATTTTTTTTTTAAATTTGTATTTCTTCTTAGAGTGGTGGCATAAATTTAAGCGTGGCGGGATGCCACTCGGAAATGTTACCAGAGGAAACCCTGCATCACTATGTGCATCCAAAGAGAGCTATTCACTTCTTTATTGTGATGGCTATAAGGGCTCTGAACAAAACTCTGACAACATATTACACAACCAGACAGAGAGCTGGTTTATAGCCAGGCTCCAGACCTTTTAATCATGTTATGGTGGTTTTATTCACTTTTTGAATATTTTAATTGCAGATCTGGCAAATGTGACTTGCTTTTGGGTAAAAAATTGTCAAGTTCTAGCAGGTGTGATGCAGGAGTCTATCCCAGCATCTTTGGGGAAAGAGGAAGGACACATCCTGGACAGATCACCAGTCCACCACAGAGCCAACACAGAGAGACAGGCAACCATTCACTCTCTCATTCATAGCTCGGGACAATTTAAGGCTTGTGTATACTTGACGCAGGGGCCACTGAGCGAGCGAATAGTGACGTCACTGAACCTCTTGTCATACAAGTTCTCATACAGGCGCGTGGGGCCCCTACAGTTTTTATGGAAAGCGATGGTGATTTTAGCTGTTATTTTGAGAGACCAAATTAAAAACAAGTACATTTATCTTGATTTAATATGTTTGTGCAGATATTTCTAATTTTTACTGTTTAAAACACCTGAATAATTAAAAAAGTATTGTTTTTCAAAAAATAATCATAAAAAACCAAAAACATCCATCCATCCATCTTCTTCTACTTAATCCTTTTTGGGTCGCAGGGGGGCTGGAGCCTATCCCGGCATCTTTGGGCGAGAGGCAGGGTACACCCTGGACAGATCGCCAGTCCATCGCAGTCGCCAGTTCATCGCAGACAAAAGCATCCATGCCAAATAAATGTGTAAACACCACTTGTTTGCACACTTGTACTATAAGAATGATGCATTTTGTCATGAATTGCCCTCTGAGGCAGGAACGAAGAACCACGCGTTGAACTGTAGTTTGTGATATTTATTAACAGAAAAACACAACAAGACCAAACGGTGCTCAATACAAAGGTCCAAACTGAAAACAAGGAGGAGATGAGTAACTCTTAGACTCCAGCAAAGAGGAATGAAAATAACAGCCCTTAAATAGGGCCAAAAACAAATGATACAAGTGATAGCGGGTGTGGGTCACATGAGCGGGCAGGAGGTAACAATGGTTACAACTGGGGTCAGCTGGGAGTAATGAGAGGAAGAAGACAGGGCTGACAGCTGACAGGAGCACCGCCCACAACAGAGCAAAAAACCAGGAAGTGCCACTGACAGTTGCAGCCCCAGGAAGAGAGAAAACACAACAGACTATGACTATAATGACATAACAAATAAAGACAAGTAAACCCAAACATATAAATAACAACACTACAATGAATGCAAACAGGAAAATAAATCATACTAAGAAACAATACAGAATATATGAAAATCAACCAAAGATAAAATGGCGATTACTGCCATCTACAGAAGTTCTCAGATGACTCTGCGATCGTTGGCCTCATCTCCAATGGAGATGAAGCTGAGTACAGAGGGCTTATCCAGGACTTCGTGGACTGGTGCCATCGGAACTGCCTCCAGATCAACGCGAGGAAAACTAAGGAGCTGGTGGTGGACTGCCGTAGGCATGGGCAGCCCCTCACAGCACCAGTAAATATACAGGGAACAGACATCGAGATGGTGACATCCTATAAGTACCTGGGTGTTCATCTGAACAATAAACTAGACTAGTCACACAATACTGACGCACTCTACAAGAAGGGACAGCGCAGGCTGTTCCTGCTGAGGAGACTTAGGTCTTTTGGTGTACAAGGGGCGCTGCTGAAGACATTCTATGACACGGTGGTGGCATCAGCCATCACTTTTGGAGTGGTCTGCTGGGGCAGTGGCATTACTGCAGCCGATAGGAAGAGACTGAACAGACTGATCAAGAAAGCTAGCTCTGTCCTGGGGCAGCGCCTTGATCCGGTGGAGGAGATAGGAGAGAGAAGGACGGTGGCTAAACTGTCATCTCTGCTGGAGTCCGAGTTCCACCCTATGCAGGACATACTGAATGCACTGAGGAGCTCATTTAGCAGCAGACTACATCATCCCAGGTGCACAACCGAGAGGTTTCGCAGGTCCTTCCTACCAACGGCTGTCAGACTGTACAACCTAAGCAGGGCTGCTCGCAGAGATAGCAAAAAGACGTAACAAACTAATAGTTTTTTGAATGCAAAAGATGCAATAGACTTACACAATGGTCCCCTCCGGCATACAACTAGGAAAATACCAGTCGCTATGGAGGGTGAGAATATGTATGGGCACATAATCATACCATGTAGGATAACTAAGTAGACGGTTATGCTGTTTCATCCCATCTAGCAACAATGCTCTGCACTGTGTGTGTTTATATATTTACATATTTATTCCATCTAGCTACAATGCTCCGCACTGGGTGTGTTTATATTTATATATCTATATATTTATTCCATCTAGCTACAATGCTCCGCACTGTGTGTTTATATATCTACATATTATTCCATCTAGCTACATTGCTCCGCACTGTGTGTGTTTATATATTTACATATTTATTCCACCTAGCTGCAATGCTCCACACTGTGTGTTTATACATTCATATATTTATTCCATCCAGCTACAATGCTCTGCACTGTGTGTCTGTGTGTGTGTATATATAGTATATATTTTATAGTAATATGTACATATGTATATTAGCTGCTCTTGCTTGATTGCTTTTTTTCTTACCTTCTGATTGTTGCTCTGAGTGTTGCTATCCCTGTGCTGTTGCAATCCTGGAATTTCCCCGTTGTGGGACTAATAAAGGCTTATCTTATCTTATCTTATCTTATCTTAATAACAGGAATTAGAACTCAAAAATACAATCCCAAACAAATATAGAAAAAAGGCATAGAGACAGATCATGGCGGGATCCCCCCGTGGTCAGATCATAACAAATCTGTGCACGAGAAAAAAAACAGGAACCCCCCTCCCCTCCCCCATTCATTTTAATGAGCTGGCTGTGTGCGGCAAGTTATAAAAATCCAAAGGTGCACGACCAGCAGAAACGACACCAAAGCGCCTCACCACTAATGATTCATTTTTGGCACATACGGCTGTTAGTATGGGCCAGCGCATCAAGTATGCATAGGACTCTAGAATCCCCAGCTTACACCAATTAACCTAATGTGAATGTCTTTGGACTGTGGGAGGAAACCGGAGTACCTGGCAAAACTCCAGACAGAAAGGTCACCACTGGGCAGCCCTTGGGTTTGAACCAACAAACTTCTTGCTGTGAGGCAACAGTGCTAACCACTGCCCCACAGAGCTGCCGCGTTGTAGACTGCCCAATAGAAGTTATTTCATGATTTACTAATATAACCATTAACAAGCACTACATGGAATTCAATCAAAATCCAGCAGAGAACCCTCGAGGAAGGAGTTTGCAGGGTTGAATGACAGTGACTGCAGGAACTAATAGGAGACTGAACAAGGACACCAGGGGGAAGAGTAAGAATGAAGAGGTGAACATATAGCAAATAATTTTAAGACAGCGAGTGAAAGGGGTAATATTTAACATATAAACAGAAACTAAATGGATCAAATGATAAACAACTGATTTTACATGCGCTAATTGGAAAACAATTAAGAAATTGAAACAGGACTAAAAAGTATGATAAAATTAGAAGTAAAAAACCTAGATTCTGAGAGTTGTATGAACAAACTGTCATATGCAGGTGAGTGCTCGCCCCCTCAGTCCTCTTAAACTTTCTCCAGCTCCGCAGACAATTAGCTCACCTGTGGGATTGGACACACCTGCTGCTTCTTCCTCGCCAGCGCTTATAAGGACCTTCAAGTGGAAGCTTCAGTGCTGATTCATTGGGTAAACTGCCTACCAACAGCAAGTAAGTGTATTTTCTTTTGAGAGTGAAAAATTACTCACATTTCCTCTCTCCTCCTCCTTTTCCAGGTTGCTGCCATCAGTGTGGTGTGTTTCCAGGGATTGTTGTGTGCTCACCTGCTCCATCATCCTCACCCCGCCTCAGCTTCCTCTCTCCACCCGGTCAGACTCCACTCAGCCTATTCCCAACCAGCTTCATCCTGCTGGTTCATCTATTCCCGTTGGTGCTCTGTCAGGTTCTCAGCTTTGTACATGTAACTGGCAATTTGGCTTTCCACTTCACCATCTCCCTGCTCTCACTAATTGCTCTCGTCTCTCCCATCAGGCTGGGTCTTGCTCTGGCGAGTGATGTTTTCTCTACAAGTGCTCCTCTTTTGAAATTTATTAATAAACCATTTAAACTTTGCTTCTCTGTGTCGTGAGTGCTTTCTCTGGTGTTGATCCCTGCACGTGAGCTGTTCATTCTGTCAATATGACAGAAGGAGTCAGTCCCAGCACAAGCTCAGCAGGGGCTGCATCAGTGGAACACTGCTCTTCACCGCCTTGACGCTACAGAGAGGCAGGTGGCCATGCTCACGCAGCAGATGGAAACAATTACGCAGCAGCTGAGCACGGTCACTGAACATTTGACCCATTTATCTTGCTCGGGTTCTCCCGCTTCATCTGCTTCTCCCGTTTCTTCCACCGTACACCGCACTCCTTCTGTTCCCTCACCTGGTCTGTACACGGGGGAGGTGGGGAATGCAAGGATTTTCTTTGCTGTGTGCAGCTTTATTTGGACCAGGTGGGGGGAGAGTACCCGGATGACATAGCCAAAATTCATTTTATGACCCTCCTGCTGCGGGACCGGGCTCTTAGTTGGGCTCGGTTAGTTCTCGACAGCCCAGAGGGTTCGCACTGCACATTTGATAATTTTGTTTCCGAATTCACTTGTACTTTTGACCATACAGAAAGTGAGGGCAACATAATAAGCCGCCTCTTGTCTCTCCGCCAAGGTAGTCGGTCTGTAGCCGACTACTCGGTGGAGTTTTGGGTCGAAGCAGCGGACTCTGGATAGAATGACGTTTCGCTACGAAGCGCCTTCCTCTAGGGTTTAAACTCCAACCTCTGCGATGACCTAGCGGTTCACGCTGTTCCCTCCTCCTTGGACGGTGTAATTGATCTGGCTGTCAGCTTGGATAATCGGGACCGCAAGCACACGAAGGAGCGCAAATCCTCCTCTTGCCCGCCCTTCATGCATGTGCCCTCCCAGGCTACTGACACAGGTGGAGCCGACTCCTCCGAACCGATGGTGCTCGGCTGGTCTTGGTTGACTCCGGAAGGGCACCAGTAGCGGAGGAGAGCCGGTGCGTACTTATACTGTGGTTCACTGAAGCATAGATTAGACGACTGCCACTTGAACCCAAAAAGACGCGGCCTGTCAGTTGCTGTGGGGGGGGGGGGTGACGGGCAGGACTCATTCTCATCCCCCCGGTAATTTCTCTATTTCCACCCTCATTCAATTACAGGGGGTCAAGAGGAGGGTTACAGCATTAATTGACTCAGGGGCGGAGCGGAATTTCATCTCCTCCCAACTTGTGCGGGAGATGGGTATTCCCTTTACTAAATTGTCCATCACACTGAACGTCACCACTCTATCTGGCCAGAGTGTGGCATCAGTCTCGGAAAGTACAGCGCCTATTTCCGTCCTTCTTTCCAGGAACCACCGGGAGGAATTATCATTCCTAGTTTTCCCAAATTCATCCTCTCCGGTGGTTTTAGGGTACCCATGGCTCCGGAGGCATAACCCTATTTTTAATTGGGCACATAATTCCATTTCCTTCTGGAGCCCGTACTGTTTGGCTTCCTGCTTGAGTTCGGATGAGTGTTCACCATCTCTATCCATCTCCTCCCCTCCGGTAGAGCCGCCAGACCTCACCCTCGTACCCGAGGTCTATCACGGCCTTGGGGAGGTCTTTAGCAAGTCGAGAGCGCTCTGTTTACCACCTCATCACTCATACAACTGTGCTGTAGACCTCCTCCCGGATGCACAGATGCTGTCCAGCAGGCTTTACAGCATTTCTGGTCTGGAGATGGAGGCAATGGAGAGATACATTAAAGACTCTTTGAACGCCGGCCTCATTCGGCCTTCCTCAGCTCCGCTTGGGGCAGGGTTCTTTTTTGTTGGTAAGAAGGATGGATCTCTGCGCCCGTGCATTGACTACCGGGAGCTTAACGCCATTACCATCAAAAGATAAGTATCCTTTGCCCTGATAAATGCCGCGTTCAAGCTCCTTCAGCACACACGTGTTTACCAAGCTTGATCTGTGTAATGTGTGTCATTTAATCCGTGTTCGTGAGGGTGATGAATGGGAGACAGCAGCTAAAACACACTTGGGTCAGTTTGAATATCTGGTTATGCCCTTTGGGCTGACCAACACCCCTGCCGTCTTCCAGCGTCTCATTAATGACGTCCTCCGTGACATGGTGAACCACTTGGTCTTTGTATATCTTGACGATATCCTCATTTTTTCTCGCATGCCGGAGGAGCACAAGGTCCATGTCAGGGCCGTGTTACAATGGCTCCTGGAAAACCAACTTTTTGTGAAGGCAGAAAAGTGTGAGTTTTCCACCAGCTCCACTTCCTTCCTTGGATTTATTGTGGCGGAGGGGGAACTGAGTGCCGACCCGGCTAAGGTGAAGGCTGTGCTGGATTGCCTTATTCCCCACTCCCGCAAGGAGCTCCAGCACTTCTTGGGGTTTGTGAACTTTTATCGCCAGTTCAACAGGAACTAGAGTGGGGTAGCACAGCCTCTCACACAGCTGACCTCCGTTAAGGTGCCATTTTTCTGGTCCGAGGCAGCCAAGCAGGTTTTTTCCAAATTAAAAAGCTTGTTCTCCAATACGCTCATCTTGGCGCAGGCTGATCCTCAGCTCCAATTTACCCTTGAGGTGGACGCTTCTGATTCGGGGGTTGGCGCTGTCCTTTCACAGTGCTCAACCTCCGATCAAAAGTTCCACCCGTGCGCTTTTTTCTCTCGGCGGCTTACCCCAGCCGAGAGAAGTTACAGCGTAGGGGATCGAGAGCTCCTAGCCATTAAGTTGTCATTAGAGGAGTGGAGACACTGGTTGGAGGGATCTGTCCATCCTATAGTCATGTGGACCAACCACAAAAATTTAGAATACCTCCGCTCGGCCCGCCAATTTAACGCCAGGCAGGCCCGCTGGGCCTTATTCTTTCTCAGATTTAAATTTTACCATCACTTATAGGCCTGGCTCACATAACATCAAACCGGACTCTCTCCAGGCAATTATGTGCCAACCAGTCAGCCCCCCCCTGTCCCTCTCCCAGCCGATTGTCTCACCTTCATGTACCCTAGGAGCCCTTACTTGGGAAATCGAGCAGAGGGTCCAACAGGCCCAGTCCCTGGACCCCGAACCAGCATTGTGCCCCAAAGACTGCTTGTTTGTTTCTTCCGCCCTCCGCAGTGATGTCATCCAATGTGGCCACTCCAGCCACTTCGCCTGTCACCCGGGGGTTATTCGGACTATAGACCTGGTCCGACGAGTGTTCTGGTGGCCCACCCTGTGGAAGGAGTTTCAAGAATTTGTGAAGGCATGTCAGACCTGCGTCTGTAATAAGTCCAATTCCTCACCCCCTGCTGGCCTGCTCCATCCCTTACCCATCGACCTTGGTCCCATATCGCCCTAGATTTTGTCACAGGACTTCCCCCATCTCATGGCAAGACCGTCATTCTTACCATCGTTGGCCTGATTTTCCAAATCCATTCACCTGGTCCCCCTCCCCAAATTACCCTCTGCCTCTGAAACTGCCAATCTCCTCACCATTCATGTTATCCGCCTTCATGGTATCTCTATGGACATTGTGTCTGACCAGGGCCCTCAATTTACGTCACAAGTCTGGAAATCCTTCTGCCCATCTCTTGGAACCACTGTTAACCTCACGTCTGGTTATCATCCTCAAAGCAACGGGCAGGATGAGCATACTAACCAGTCCCTGGAGGCCGCCCTTAGATGTGTAGCAGCCGGAAGCCCATCTTCTTGGAGCACGCATTTGACCTGGGTGGAATATGTTCACAACTCTGCTGTCTCCGCTGCTACGGGGCTTACACCGTTCGAGGCCTCTATGGGGTGCACTTCCCCCCTTTTGTCCATGGTGGAGAGGGAAGTTGCGGTGCCATCCGTGGGGGTTCACACACGCCGCTGTCGCCGGAACTGGAAGGCCACCCGAGCCACCCTTCTCTGCTCTACGGAACGCAACCACAAGTACGCGGACCAGAAGCGGACCCCAGCTCCGGAGTACAAGATCGGGTAGCCTGTGTGGCTATCGGCAGACAAGATACCCTTGAAAGCGGAATCAAGAAAGTTATCATCCCGCTTCTTGGGGCCGTTCCCCATCACCAAGATCATCAACGATGCCACGGTCCGCCTCCAGCTCCCACGGGCCCTCCGTGTCCACCCGACTTTCCACGTCTCTCAAATCAAACTCCTCTCCACCAGTCCTCTCTGCCTCCGCCGCAAACCCGCTCCTCCTCCTCGGATCCTCGCCGGCCAGACCACCTACACCGTCCAGAGGATTCTGGGCATTCACCGCTGAGGTTTACAATATCTGGTCCACTGGGAGGGCTACAGCCCTGAAGAAAGGTCCTGGATCCCAAAATCCTATTTTCACGACAAAGGGATAGTCCGGGCCTTCCACCAAGCCCATCCGGACAAGCCCAGTGGACCGCCAGGAGGCGTTCCTTGAGGGGGGTGGCACTGTCATATGCAGGTGAGCGCTCGCCCCCTCCATCCTGTTAAACTTTCCCCAGCTCCGCAGGCAGTTAGCTCACCTGCGGGATTGGACACACCTGCTGCGTCTTCCTCACCAGTGCTTATAAGGACCATCAAGTGGAAGCTTCAGCACTGGCTCGTTGGGTAAACTGCTTACCAACAGCAAGTAAGTGTATTGTCTTTTGAGAGTGAAAAATCACTCACATTTCCTCTCTCCTCCTCCTTTTCCAGGTTGCTGCCATCAGTGCGGTGTGTTTCTAGGGATTGTTGTGCGCTCACCTGCTCCATCATCCTCACCCCACCTCAGCTTCCTCTCTCCACCCGGTCAGACTCCACTCAGCCTATTCTCCGACTAGCTTCATCCTGCTGGTTCATCTATTCCATTTTGTGCTCTGTCCTGTTCACAGCTTTGTACATGTAAGTGGCAATTTGGCTTTCCACTTCACCATCTCCCTGCTCTCACTAATTGCTCTCGTCTCTCCCCATAGGCTGCGTCTTCCTCTGGTGAGGTGACGTTTTCTCTACAAGTGCTCCTCTTTTGAAATTTATTAATAAACCGTTTCAACTTTGCTTCTCTGTGTCGTGAGTGTTTTCTCTGGTGTTGTTCCCTGCACGTGAGCTGTTCATTCTATCGATATGACACAAACTCATTAAATAGTGGCTAGATGCATTTCAGTGTTTTATTTATATGCTCCTTGTCACTACTTTCTTCCTGTTTATGTACATATTGTATAACTAGTAGATGAGGGGAGATAGAGAAGCAGGGTAGCTTTCTGTGGTCATATACAGTACTCTATCCTCATCAAAATATGCAGTACATATAATAAAAAGTAAAAACACCCATTTTATACAATTTTTTCTGGTTTTCAAAAAAGAAAGGAGCACAAGAGGATGTCTGATTTATTTTCGACAGACTCCTCTTCAGATAGACTTATTGGACAAAAAAAACATGATAGCTTTAGTAGGCATACTATCTTATTAAAAATACAGATAATAATAGTAATAACAGTCATTGTGATAATCTTCTGATACTCACTGTTCCTTAGAAAAGTGTTCCAAATCTGTCAGGTGTACACCAACTGCTGTTTAACATGACATAGTATCACTGTGTTTGAATGTGATTGGCTAATACAAAACACACCCATATCCCTAATGTGTAAGTTGGCACAGTTATGCAACCACATTTTTTTGTTTCCCCCTTTAAAAAAATCTGTTTCCAGATACAAGATCCTGCTCTACTAACACTGTCACATTCAGGTTTGTGTACAGTACATAGTGCATACAGTATATAGGTATAGGAATCCCTGCAGACATTTGCATATTAGAAACAGACCAACAGGCATGCCTTTTCAGTACAAAGATGCACTAACACACCCAAGCCTGCACAGACACCACTATGGTCTTAGAGGCTTCATCCTGAATGTGATGTTATTAGAAGTGGCTTAATGGTGCCATATTGTGTCCCTTCTCAGACACACACACACACACACTGGCTCAAGACACAGACCATACACTTACCCCGTGACCAGAGCGTGTACACACACTGCATGGAATCAACAGTGGCTATGTTTTGTTTTTGTTTTTTTATTTAACGAGGAAAATAAATGCCCACAGGCTTCTGAGGTGTCTTATTTTATATTTGAAGGTTTAGTAAAACAAATATAAAATCCACAAATTATAATCAGCTAATTGCCCAGTCAATCAAGGACAGCAGTCCTTTGATTCTATTGTTCACCTAGAGCTGTAATTAAGTTAAACCAAAGGACTTTTACTCTGAGATGAAAACTTAGCCTATACTTACCTCATACTGACCCATATAAGTATAAGTTTACCGTGGTATTTATCACCTCATCCACAGAAATTAAAAACTAGGACTAAAATAAAGTGTCTCTGTTTCTCTGTTTTGGGTGTCAGTCTGTGGGATTACTGTCCTGATGCAATTAAAATATGAGATTCCTTCAAACTGATTTTAAAAAATGTAGAATTATAAGATTATTAAGTACAGTGAAAAATTTAAATTAACTTGCGGTATATACTTTGCTGAATTACTGTATATCATTATGCTTGCTTTTATGAACTACACTGAAATAACTAAACTGAACTTAAAATAAATCAAAATAAAATAAAATAAAATAAAGTAAAACATGTCTTCTGCTTAGATTCGTAGGGCCATATGAATTTCTGCATCCTTGGACTTCAAATAAAGTCAGAAGTTCAACAATAAAAATGAAACCTTAAATAAAATGCAAAATGTGAGCCACAGAATTATTCCGAAAAAACAAAACAAAATCAAAACCGGCAAAAAGGAGTGTCCAGGGGAGGAAAAATAAAAATCAAAAGAAGAAAATGCATTCATGGAAAAAAAATCCATAGGGCCCAACTTTCTGTCTTTGTTTGGTTATTTATTTATTTCAAATCATTTATTTCAAATCATTCAGTCTTTTGCTCTAATGTCTGGGGTAGTGTTAAGTTAGAAAGAGCATTTAGCATATGTCTATTCAAACCAGATATTGGTGAAAAGAAATATTAATTGTATAGCTAGCAAGTAGGCCTTTAATTTCAATTTTATTGTACACACATTCTCACACATTTGCATACGAACACATTCTCACGTTTTTCGTGTACATGTCATACATGTACATGTGGACTTGGGGTGCACATCTCTGAGGACCTCTCCTGGTCCAACAACACCACATCACTGGCCAAGAAGGCTCAAACTTACCTCTGTTTCCTTTGCAAACTGAGGAGAGCACAAGTCCCACCTCCCATCATGTGCTCATTCTACTGGGGCACCATTGAGAGCATCCTCACTAGCTGCATCACGGTGTGGTATGGAAGCTGCACCACCTCCTGCCGGAAGACTCTACAACGCACAGTGAAAGCTGCCAGCAAGATCATCGGTGCCCCTCTGTCCCCGCTCTCAGATGTCTACCTCACCCGCCTCACCTGCAGAGCCATCAACATTGCAGGCAACACCTCCCACCGCTCACACTCCCTCTTCAGCCCCCTGCCCTCAGGGAAAAGGTACCGGAGCCTCCAGGCCTGCTCCACAAGACTGCTAAACAACTTCATTCATCAAACTATCAGGACCCTGAACTCTATACACCCCCCCCCCCCCCAGACCATAACACACTCACCCACACAATAACTACCTCAGCTGTTGGCGCAGAAAGACTGGCACACCAACGGTAATACATTTGCTGCTGTATGTTTCTGCACTTTACTGCAACCATTTGCACAAACGCCATACCTGCTGCTATCTTTTTGCAATACTGTTCATGTGCAGTCTCATCTGTCACTGTCTGCACTGACACTACCGCATCGAACTTGCAACTACAAGTATTACTGCTCTACTTTTTCTGTATATAGGATTGATGGGTTTTATCGTTTATCTTTATTTGCACTATGGGATGTCTGGATCTATCTTTTGCCACTGTTTGCACTACGGGTAGCATTACTGTACATAGACTGTTGTTGTTGTGGTTCCAAGGTTGTCATAGCCAGGAGCGGCACTGGGGTTAAGCTCCCAGTGCTCATAAAATGCTCCGTACGGCATGCGTCTCGAAAAGCCTCTGACAACTAAGTCCAACTCCTAGCCTGCCCGTGTGGTTTAGTCTCTAAGCCCGGCGGAACTGCTTTTACTAATAGGAGAAGGGGCGAGGGCGGATCTCTGGCGCCTTAAAACCAGATGCTTCGGGTAGATGGTGGCTCGTCAACCTGGGAAGGTAGCCCATCTAGGGGAAGGTAAACCCTGATTTCAAACCTCCGCTGCCTTGCGGCACACCCGGTCACGGGAAAGGCTTCGGGAGTCAACCCTGAGGAAAAATCCGGAGTCGGAGCCCCTAAGGCAGTTCTCTGTTGTGCTCAACATCGTTCTGGCAGCTCCTGCAATGGCGCTGGTGCCAAACTATAGTAGCCCTGCTGTTCCTTTGGATTCATCAGTGACGTGGAGAGGGGGGACATGCTGCATGGGTAACATCTTGTCCTCCATATCTTCCTGCCCAGGCTTGAATCCTACCAACGCCCAACGCTGGAAGGGAGAACACCGGCGCGCATCGGCCTGTTCAGCCACAGGCGGTGCTGTTCCAGCAGAGTAGACGTTTAGGATTCTCTTCCATGGTCATCATAGACCGACGGAGGCCGACGACGACTGTTGTTGTTGTTTCTCTAGCCTTATTCCTTTTTGTTTGTTTGTTTGTTTTTTTATATTGTGCACACCACTTAAGAGAGAGAGAGAAACACTATTTCAATTCTCCTGTATGTCCTGTACATATAGTAGTATTGACAAATAAAAATCTTGAATCTTGAACAACTTATTTAGATGGAAAATAGGAGCTCTCTTTTAGTTATCATTTTATCATAACATTTTATATATACAGTGGTGTGAAAAAGTGTTTGTCCAAACTGATTTCTCATTTGTTTTTGTATGTTTGTCACACTTATATGTTTTAGATCATTAAACAAATTTAAATATTAGACAAAGATAACATATTTAAACACAAGATGCAGTTTTTAAATGAAGGTTTTATTATTAAGGGTAAAAAAAATAAATTCAAATCTACATGGCCCTGTGTGAAAAATTGATTGCCCCCTCCCTATTAAAGCATAAATTAATTGTGGTTTATCACATCTTTGGAAAGCTGAGTTCAATTTCTGTAGCCACCACCAGGGCTGATTACTGCTACACCTGTTCTCAATCAAGAAATCACTTAAATAGGACCTGCCTGACAAAATGAAGTAGACCAAAAGAACCTCAAAAGTGAAACATCATGCTGTAATCCAAAGAAATTCAGGAACAAATAAGAAAGAAATTAATTGAGCTTTATCAGTCTGGAAAAAGGTTATAAAGCCATTTCTAAGGCTTTGGGACTCCAGCGAACCACAGTGAGAGCCATTATCCACAAATGGCAAAAACATGGAATAGTGGTGAACCTTCCCCGGAGTAACCGGCCAACCAAAATTACCCCAAGAGCGTAGCAATGACTCATCCAAGAGGTTACAAAAGACCCCACAACAACATGTAAAGAACTGCAGGTCTCACTTGCCTCAGTTAAGGTCAGTGTTCATGACTCCACCAGAAGAAAGAGATTGGGCAAAAATGGCCTGCATGGCAGAGTTCCAAGACGAAAACCACTGCTGAGCAAAAAGAACATAAAGGCTCGTCTCAGTTTTGCCAGAAAACATCTTGATGATCATCAAGACTTTTGGGAAAATACTCTGTTTACTGACGAGACAAAAGTTGAACTTTTTGGAAGGTGTGTCTCCCATTACATCCGATGTAAAAGTAACACAGCATTTCAGAAAAGGATCATCATACCACCAGTAAAATATGGTGGTGGTAGTGTGATGGTCTGGGGCTGTTTTGCTGGTTAAGAACCTGGAAGACTTGCTGTGGTAAATGGAACCATGAATTCTGCTGTCTACCAAAAAATCCTGAAGGAGAATGTCTGACCATCTTTTCGTGACCTCAAGCTGAAGCACACTAGGGTTTTGCAGCAGGACAATGATCCAGAACACACCAGGAAGTCCACCTCTGAATGGCTTAAGAAAAACAAAATGGAGACTTTGAAGTGGCCTAGTCAACGTCCTGACCTGAATCCGACTGAGATGCTGTGGCATGACATTAAAAAGGCGATTCATGTTCAAAAACCCTCCAATGTGGCTGAATTACAACAATTCTGCAAAGGTGAGGGGGCCAAAATTCCTCTATAGCGCTGTACAAGACTCATTGTCAGTTACTGCAAACACTTGATTGCAGTTGTTGCTGCTGAGGGTGGCCCAACCAGTCATTAGGTTTAGGGGGCAATCACTTTTTCACACAGGACTATGTAGGTTTGGATTTTTATTTCCCTTAATCATAAATACCTTCATTTAAGAACTGCATTTTGTGTTTACTTGTGTTATCTTTGTCTAATATGTAAATTTGTTTGTTGATCTGAAACATTAAAGTGTGACAAACATACAAAAAAAATGAGAAATCAGGAAGGGGCAAACACTTTTTCCACAACACTTAGACATATTTAGTTTTTTGTTGCTTGAAATTGTTTTTGTTCTTGAACTGTCTCTTTTTTGTTGAAAAACTCTTGTGTTGCTTCGAAACTCAGTTTTTTGTTACTTGAAAACTCTACCATTTTGCTCTATTTGTCATGATCCTGAGCATGGATAGGTCCTGTGCTCAGCCTCAGTTCAAGTTTAGTCTTTTTTCTGTTTGTTTCTTTGTTCACTATGGCCTGCTGTATTTGGTTCCTGTGTAATTATGAGTTGTCTGTATTCTTAGTCTCATCCTTATTTCCCTGTCTAGTTATTGTGTCGTTTTGTATTCATAGTATTGTTTACATCTTACAGAGCCTACAGAGCCAACAGGTCAGAATCAGAATCAGAATCAGAATCACAATCAGAATCAGGTTTATTGCCATTGTTCATGTAGTACACAAACTAGGAATTTGTCTCGGTGCCATGCTGCAACATTAAAAACATGATGAGATAAAGAGATAAACTAAAAAAAACTAAAGGACTAAAAACGTGCAATAAGTGTAGAAAAATAAGTAATAATAATAATAATAATAATAATAATAATAATAATAATAATAATAATAATAATGAGTAATACTAGTCAAGGCAGTTTTAAATAAATTAGCAAGTAGCAGATAATATGGGGTACCACAGTGCAGTTGATAATGCAAAAGAAAAACAGTGATGAATGACATGAGTCTTGTTGAGCTGCTGTATATAGTGCACGAGAGTCAATAAGTCACTTAATGTTCAGCAGTCTGATGGCAGAGGGGAAAAAGCTATTCATGTGCCGGGAGGTTTTAGTCCGAATGGACCGAAGTCTTCTACCTGAGGGGAGGGGGGCAAACAGTACGTGACCAGGGTGTGAAGGATCGGCTATGATCCGGCCAGCACGCCTCCGGGTCCTGGAGATGTACAGATCCTGGAGAGATGGGAGCTTGCAGCCGATCACCATCTCAGCAGTGCGCACAACGCGCTGCAGCTTTAGTCTGTCCCTGGCAGTGGCTCCTGCGTACCACACGGTTATGGAGGAGGTGAGGATGGACTCGATGATAGCCGTGTAGAACTGCACTAACATCTTGGTGGGTAGCTTGAGCTTCCTCAGCTGCCGCAGAAAGAACATCCTCTGCTGGGCCTTTTTGATGAGGGAGCTGATGGTTGGCTCCCATTTGAGGTCCCGGGTGATGGTGGTGCCCAAGAAGCGGAAGGAATCTGCAATGGTGATGGGAGAGCCTGTGATGGTGAGGGGGGGCAGGGGGGTTGTGACTTTCCTGAAGTCCACAATCATCTCCGCTGTCTTCAGAGCGTTCAGCTGCAGGTTGTTGTGGCTGCACCAGGACACCAGCTGGGCCACCTCTTTCCTGTAGATGGACTCGTCGCCGTTGGAGATGAGCCCGATGAGGGTGGTGTCGTCCGCAAACTTAATCAGCTTAACAGACTGGTGGGAGGAGGTGCAGGAGTTGGTATAAAGGGAGAAGAGTAGGGGGGAAAGTACACAGCCCTGGGGTGATCCGATGCTGATGCTAACAGAGTCCGAGACAGACTTCCCCAGCCGCACATGCTGCCTCCGGTCCGTCAGGAAGTCAGTGATCCACCTGCAGAGGGAGTCAGGCACATCGAGCAGGGACAGCTTGTCCTGGAGCAGAGCGGGGCGGATGGTGTTGAATGCAGAGCTGAAGTCCACAAACAGAATCCTGGCGTAGGTTCCCGGGGAGTCCAGGTGCTGCAGGATGGAGTGGAGGGCCAGGTTGACTGTGTCGTCCACAGACCTGTTGGCACGGTAGGCAAACTGCAGCGGGTCCAGGAGGGGAGTGGTGATGGACTTGAGGTGAGACAGGACCAGGTGCTCAAAGGACTTCATGACTACAGAGGTGAGCGCTACAGGTCTGTAGTCGTTAAGTCCAGTAATCCGTGGCTTCTTGGGGACAGGGATGATGGTGGAGGATTTGAGGCAGGTCGGCACGTGACATTGCTTAAATGAGGTGTTAAAAATGTCTGTGAAGACAGGAGCCAGCTCTTTCGCACAGTGTCTCAGGGTGGAGGGAGACACACCGTCCAGCCCGGGGGCCTTGCGCGGGTTCAGTCTGGAGAACTGTCTGAGCACGTCCTGCTCACTGATGACAAGGGCGGGGGGGAGGAGGAGGAGGAGGGGGGGACCGCTTTTGATGAATTAGGGGCCGAGGAGGCAGTGGAGCTGGGTGGAGTGGGGGAGTCGGACACAGCTGACGAGGTGTCAAAACGGGCGTAATGTTGGGACAGTTTTTGACAAAGGGCTTTGTCATCCTGACCTTTAGAAGCCTGAGGCCGATAGTTGGTGATTTGCCTCAGTCCTCTCCACACAGAAGCCGAGTCATTAGCAGTGAACTGCTGCTGGAGTCTCTCAGAATACACAGATTTAGCTCTCTTCAGCTCTCTGTTAAACCAATATTTGACCTCTCTGTAGCAGTCCCTGTCTCCACTTTTCAACGCTGCTTCCTTCTCCTTCCTGATCTGTCTGAGCTTAGCAGTGAACCAGGGCTTATCATTAGAGTACCTCACCCTGGTGCGCGATGGGAGAATGCTCTCCTCACAGAAGTTGATATATGAGTTCACAGTGTCTGTGTACTCATTAAGATCATGTGTGGCTCCTTTAAACATGTCCCAGTCAGTTATTTCCATGCATGTGTTCAGATTCTCTCCAGCTTCACTGGTCAATTTCTTCGTGGTGGTCACAACAGGTTTAGTGAGTTTCAGTCTCTGTCTGTATGTGGGGATGAGGTGGACCATCACGTGATCAGATAGTCCGAGCGCAGCGCGGGGAACAGCGCGATATGCGTCCTTCACTGTAGTGTAACAGTGATCCAGTGTGTTATATCCTCTGGTTGGACATTTAATAAACTGTTTGTATCGGGGGAGCTCGTGACTCAGATTGCTCTGGTTAAAGTCGCCTACCACAATAACCAGGGGGTCTGGAAAAGTCCGCTCCACATGTAGGATGTGATCTGTGAGCGTGCGCTGGGCCACGCGCGCGTCCGCGTCGGGAGGGGCGTACACAGCGATCAAAAAAAATGATGCGAACTCCCGCGGGGAATAAAATGGCTTGCAGTTGATAGAGAGAAATTCTAGATCGGTAGAACAGTGTTGTGAAATCACCGTTACATCAGAGCACCAGCTGCTGTTAATGTAGAAGCACACTCCTCCTCCAATAGACTTACCGGAGAGCTCTGTGACGCGATCAGCACGAAACAGCTGAAATCCCTCGAGGCTGATCACGTCGGGAGGGGCGTACACAGCGATCAAAAAAAATGATGCGAACTCCCGCGGGGAATAAAATGGCTTGCAGTTGATAGAGAGAAATTCTAGATCGGTAGAACAGTGCTGTGAAATCACCGTTACATCAGAGCACCAGCTGCTGTTAATGTAGAAGCACACTCCTCCTCCAATAGACTTACCGGAGAGCTCTGTGACGCGATCAGCACGAAACAGCTGAAATCCCTCGAGGCTGATCGCGCTGTCCGGTATGTTCCCTTTAAGCCAGGTCTCAGAGAAACAGATAACAGACGAGGAAGTGAGGTCCTTAAATCACATCAGCAGTCTTAATTCTTCTACTTTGTTCAAGAGAGAATTGGCATTGGATAGAAATATGCCAGGCAAGGCTGTTCGTGTGCCTCTCCTTCGCAGCCGAGCGAGAATCCCCCCTCGCTTTCCTCTTTTTCGCCGTCTTACTCTTTGAGCCAAACAATGAATCAGATCGGCGGCAGGAGCTAAAAATACTGGGAGAAGGTCCGTGGGAGTAAGAGTCCTGATATTTTATAACTCTTCACGGGTGTATGAGCTGGCAGACGCACAATCGATGAACAGAAACAAACAAATTTAAAAAATTAAAGGGCAGCGAAACACCATGACGACCACTGTGGGCGCCATCTTGGAAAAAAGGTCTGTGGATGACGCAGTCAACCTGGCCCTCCACTCCATCCTGCAGCACCTGGACTCCCCGGGAACCTACGTCAGGATCCTGTTTTTGGACTTCAGCTCTGCATTCAATACCATCCGCCCCACTCTGCTCCAGGACAAGCTGTCCCTGCTCAACGTGCCTGACTCCCTCTGCAGGTGGATCACCGACTTCCTGACGGACCGGAGGCAGCATGTGCGGCTGGGAAAGACTGTCTCAGACTCTGTTAGCATCAGCACCGGATCACCCCAGGGCTGTGTACTTTCCCCCCTGCTCTTCTCCCTGTACACCAACTCCTGCACCTCCAGCCACCAGTCTGTCAAGCTGATCAAGTTTACGGACGACACCACCCTCATTGGGCTCATCCCCAACGGCGACGAGTCCATCTACAGGAGAGAGGTGGCCCAGCTGGCGTCCTGGTGCAGCCACAACAACCTGCAGCTGAACGCTCTGAAGACAGTGGAGATGATCGTGGACTTCAGAAAAGTCACAGCCCCTCTGCTCCCCCTTACCCTCACAGATTCTCCCATCACCACTGCGGATTCCTTCCGCTTCCTGGGCACCACCATCACCCGGGACCTCAAGTGGGAGCCGACCATCAGCTCCCTCATCAAAAAGGCCCAGCAGAGGAGGTTCTTCCTGCGGCAGCTGAGGAAGCTCAAGCTACCCACCAAGATGTTGGTGCAGTTCTACACGGCCATCATCGAGTCCATCCTCACCACCTTCATCACCGTGTGGTATGCAGGAGCCACCGCCAGGGACAGACTAAGACTGCAGCGTGTTGTGTGCGCTGCTGAGAAGGTGATCGGCTGCAAGCTCCCATCCCTCCAGGACCTGTACATCTCCAGGACCCGGAGGCGTGCAGGTCGGATCATAGCCGACCCTTTACACCCAGGACACGCACTGTTTGCCCCCCTCCCCTCGGGCAGAAGACTTCGGTCCATTCAGACTAAAACCTCCCACTACATGAACAGCTTCTTCCCCTCTGCCATCAGACTGCTGAACACTAAGTGACTTATTAGACTCTCGTGCACTACGTACAGCAGCTCAACCGGACTCATGACAATTATCACTGTTTTCTTTTTGCACTACCGACTGCACTATGTGGAACTCCACAATATCTGCTGCTTGTTAATATATTTAAAAATTGCATAGATTAGTATTACTTATTCATATTCTACCTTTTATTGCATGCATAGTTTTTTATTTTTATCTTTAGCGCTACTCCATGTTTAATGTTGCAGCATTGCACCGAGACAAATTCCTAGTTTGTGTACTACATGAACAGTGGCAATAAATCTCATTCTGATTCTGATTCTGATTCTGATCTTGGGGTTGTGTTTTCTTATTTTTGTATTATTATTTAGTTTCCTGTTTTGAGCTTTTTATTTTTACAATGCTGTGCAGTTTCCGGCTGTCAAACTCTGCTTTGCAGGCTGCACAGCTGTCACTGATTATTGTGTATTTCCTTTCTCATGTATCCACACCTTTCACCCTTTAATCATCTATCCCATTCATCTATTTAAGGACACAACAACGTTTTCCGTTGCCGTGTCCTACTGGTTCCTTCCTCAGTAGTTTTGGCGGAGGTAGATGGGAGTGCTCCAATCAGGTATTTCTCCTTTTCTATTTTTCTCAGCCGTGAGCCCCGTTTCCTTTTGGGTGTGACTCTGGCTGAGTTTATCTCTTTTCTCTGGCATCCCCGTATGCCTTGACTTGTTTTTCCCCAGACTGTTTTTTCCTCCTGAAATTGTGATCCCCGTCCTCCAGCACACCTCCATATGTAAGTTTAGTGTTTTTGTGTCATGTTCACCTTTATGTTAATAAATGTGCAAAACTCACAGCGAGCATTTGGTGTCCGTAATAGGCCTTAAAAGGGAGATTTATGACATTTTTTGTGTGTTTTTCTTAGTTCTTCAAAAAGTCTTGGTTTTTTTTTTACCACATTGTTTCTTTAATTTTAAAATTTGGTTTGGAAATCTCATTTTACATCAAATATCCGTCTAGGAAACAACTTGACACAATTTAATTTCTGTATCATTTGATTTTAGACTTTCTGTACCTTTGCCTCTTACACAGGAGTCATTTCAAGGACATAAGTCTGAGACTTAACCTACTCACAAAAAGTTAGGGACATTTTGGCTTTTGGGGAAGATTTATGGAAAATGTAAAAGGTTCACTCTACAGTGATAATATCATGAAAGTAGACCATTTAAGTAGAAGCATGCAATGGGTATTTCCTCATCTCAAACAATTTATTGAAACAAAAGCCAATAACAGTAGTGAGTATGCCACAACAAAAAAATGTCTTTGTCTCAATAACTTGTCATGTGCCCTTGGGCATCAATTACAGCTTGACAATGGCGTCTCATGTTGTTCACAAGTCAACTTATTGTTTTCTGAGGCATGGCATTCCACTCTTCTTGAAGGGCGGCTCTCAGGTCATTGAGGTTGTGGGGTGCAGGGTTACGAGCCTCTACAGGGCGACTCAGCTGATCCCATAGGCTTTCTATGGGATCCAGGTCTGGAGAAAGTGCAGGCCACTCCATTTGAGGTACCCCATCCTCCAGCAGCCGTTCCCTAATGATGCAACCTCGATGAGCTGGAGCATTGTCATCCATGAAGATGAATTTAGGTCCATGTTCATGCAGGGGTACAATGACTGGATTAATGATGTTAGTCAGGTAGTATCAGCTTGTCACTGTACCATTCACAAAGTGTAGGGCAGTTCTGTATTGAGTAGACACACCTGCCCAGACTGTAACACCACCACCACCACCACCAAAGGCTCATCTGGTGACAACAGTGGCTGATGCATAGCACTCTCCTTGACATCTCCAACATTGTTGGCAGCCATCAATTCCACTCAACATGAATCGACTTTCATCAGAGAACAGCACTGATGCCCACTGGTCCCTTGTCCAGCATAAATGCTCCCTTGTCCACGCAAGACGATGATGCATGGTGGCGTGGTCAGATACCCTTGCAGGTTGTCGAGCACGCAGACCACGCTGATGTAAGCAGTTTCGAATTGTCTGACGTAATACGGGTGCCTTTCACCTCCCGTAAATGTGCCTGGAGTTGAGTGGCATCCATCATCCAGTTCCGCTGGACACTGTTCACAATGAAGCGGTCATCATTGTGGGATGTGGCCAAAGGATGCCCACTTCTGTGTCTTTCTGTGACTCTTCCAGTCTCTCTGTATCTCTGTTGCAACCTGCTGATGTCATTCTGTGACACTCTTAACTCAGTGTCCACTTCCCTCTGAGAACATCCTGTTTGAAGCCTCACAATGGTGAGGTACTGTTGATCAATTGTTAGGTGTTGTCTTGGTCTCATGATGTGAAAATGTGAACAGCATGATGAAGAGGACTGTTTAAATACCAATTCTAATTGAACCAGAAAATTTATTGGTCAAATCATGGATCAAACACCTGCTGTGAATTTTGCCATTAAGCACCTTGTTGGTGAACAGAGAGGGAGTATGGTACGCTTTAAGCATATGACATATCTCACTCGTAGTTACTATATTCTTCAATACCGTACAACCTCGAGTGTAATATTGCTTTTATACAAAAGTTCCACAAGCACAGTTTATTAAATTACAGCAATACTGGACAAAATATTATGATTTGTTTGTTTCGCCAATGTCCAGTTCTTCATAGGAGGAGTAGAACTGGACATTGTAAATGAATTCACGTACCTTGGACTTATATTGGACCCAATGTTAACTTTTAAAAAACACGCGAACAAGGTTGCTAACACTGTCAAATTTAATCTGCAGAATTTTAAACAGATATGGCCATTCTTGAGCAGTTATGCAGCCAAAATGTGTTTACATGCTATGATTCTGTCTCATATTGAATATTGTGTCACTACATGGTCCATTTCAAGTGGAAAGCAGGTGTAAGCAAGCACATCACCACTCGTTCAGTAATGCCTGCCTTTGATGATTTCATAGGAAGTCCTATGATCTTTGATGATGCCATAGCGAGTCCTATGATCTTTGATGATGTCATAGCGAGTGCTATGATTGTGAGGGATCCATCCATCTTCTTCCGCTTAATCCTTTTCAGGTCGCGGGGGGCTGGAGCCTATCCCAGCATCTTTGAGCGAGAGGCAGGGTACACCCTGGACAGATCGGATGCCTGTCTTTAATCTTTGAAGATGTCATAGCGAGTCCTATGATCTTTGATGATGTCATCATATAGACACCATAGGCTGATGGCATAATGAGTCCTATGATGCCTGCATTTGATCTTTGATGATGTCATAGTGAATCCTATGATCGTGAGTGATGCCTGCATTTGATCTTTGATGTCTTATGATCGTGAGTGAGTGCAAGTGATGTCTGTCTTTGATCTTAGATGATGTCATAGCGAGTCTTATGATCGTGAGTGATGCCTAAAGATCAAAATCTTTGATATCGTATGATCGCGAGTGATGCCTGCCTTTGATCACCCACGGACACACACACAGATTTTCTTGAATCACTCTATACTGTGGTTGTCTATATGACATCATATCAACATCATGTAGAGATCATAGGAACATCATAGGCAATCCTATGATCTTTTAGCGAGCCCTGTGGTCGTGACAGTTTCTATATGACGTCATATAGACATCATGTTGAGATCATAGGAACATCATAGGCGATCCAATGATCTATATGACGTCATATAGACATCAGGAACATCATAGGGGATCTTATGGTCTTTTAGCGAGTCCTATGGTCGTGACACACAGACACACAGAGATTTCTTACTAGTGCATACCCGTCCATGCCTGTAGAAACCAAGTACAGTATAAGCAAGTATTTCTGCATGCCCATAGAAAGCAGGTGTAAGCAAGCATGTCTGCACTTGTTCAGTGATGCCTGCCTTTGATCTTTGATTGTGTCATAGCGAGTCCTGTGATCATGAGTGATGCTTGCCTTTGATTTTTGATGTCCTATGATTGTGAGTGAGCTTGAGTAATGCCTGCGTTTGATCTCTGATGATGTCATAGCGAATCCTATGATCATGAATGATGCCTGCCATTGATCACATAGTCATAAAAGAAGAAGAAGACACTGTGACATACACAGATTTTCTTGAATCACTCTATAGTATAGAGTCTACACTATGGTGTCTATATGACATCATATAGACATCATGTAGACATCATAGGAACATCATAGGCAATCCTATGACATATAGACATCATGTAGACATCATAGGAACATCATAGGCAATCATATGAACTTTTAGCGAGTCCTATGGTCGTGACAGACACACAGAGGTCTCTTGAATTATATATAGTGTGATGAAATGATATAGAGTTAGGCCCAAAAATATTTGGACAGTGACACAAGTTTTGTTATTTTAGCTGTTTACGAAAACATATTCAGGATGCAATTATATAATCAATATGGCCTTAAAGTGCAGACTCTCAGCTGTAATTTGAGAGTATTCACATCCAAATTGGAGCAAGGGTTTAGGAATTACAGCTCTTTAATACGTAGACGCCTCTTTTTCAAGGGACCAAAAGTAATTGGACAATTGACTCAGAAGGCTGCAAAAAAAAAAAAAAATAAGGCTGCATGGGCTCTTCCCTCGTTAACCTGTCATCAATTAAGCGGTTAAAAGGTCTGGAGTTGATTCCAGGTGTGGCGTTTGCATTTGGAAGCTGTTGCTGTGAACACACAACATGCGGTCAAAGGAGCTCTCAATGGAGGTGAAACAGACCATCCTGAGGCTGAAAAAAAAGAAGAAATCCATCAGAGAGAGAGCAGAAATGTTAGGAGTGGCCAAATCAATAGTTTGGTACATTCTGAGAAAAAAAGAGTGCACTGGTGAGCTTGGGAACTCAAAAAGGCCTGGACGTCCACGGAAGACAACAATGGTGGATGATCGCAGAATCCTTTCCATGGTGAAGAACAACCCCTTCACAACATCCACTCAAGTGAAGAACACTCTCCAGGAAGTAGGTGTATCAGTATCTAAGTCTACCATAAAGAGAAGACTTCATGAGAGTAAATACAAAGGATTCACCACAAGGTGCAAACCATTAATCAGCCTCAAAAATAGAAAGGCCAGAATTGACTTTGCCAAAAAACACTTGAAGAAGCCTGCCCAGTTCTGGACCAGCATTCTTTGGACAGATGAGACTAAGATCAGCCTGTACCAGAATGATGGGAAGAAGAAAGTTTGGAGAAGAATTGGAACAGCTCATGATCCAAAGCACACCACATCTTCTGTAAAACATGGTGGAGGCAGTGTGATGGCATGGGCATGCATGGCTTCCAATGGCACTGGGTCACTTGTGTTTATTGATGATGTGACAAAAGACAGAAGCAGCCGGATGAATTCTGACGTGTATAGGGATATACTTTCTGCTCAGATTCAGCCAAATGCAGCAAAGTTGATTGGACGGCGCTTCACAGTACAGATGGACGTGATCCAAAACATACTGCAAAAGAAACCCAGGAGTTGTTTTTTTTTTTAAAGCAAAGAAGTGAAATATTCTGCAATGGCTGAGTCAATCACCAGATCTCAACCCAATCGAGCATGCATTTCACTTGCTCAAGACAAAACTTAAGGCAGAAAGACCCACAAACAAGCAACAACTGAAGACAGCTGCAGTAAAGGCCTGGCAAAGCATCACAAAGGAGGAAACCCAGCGTTTAGTGATGTCCATGGGTTCCAGACTTCAGGCAGTCATTGCCTACAAAGGATTCTCAACAAAATATTGAAAAGTAACATTTTACTTAGGGTTATGTTTATTTGTTCAATTGCTTTTGAGCCCCTGAAATGAGGAGCGTTTTTATAAAAATAGCTACAATTCCTACATGTTTAATCATATATTTTTGTTCAACCCCTTGAATTAAACCTTAAAGTCTGCACTTCAATTCCGTTGTAGTTGTTTCATTTCAAATCCAATATGGTGGCATGCAGAGCCCAAATCATGAAGATTGTGTCACTGTCCAAATATTTCTGGGCCTAACTGTATAGAGTGGGGATAGACACATAAGATACATTTTGACAGAGAGACGGAAGGGCTTCTTCTTGAGTGTCTAAGGGAGTCACTTTTTGTACACTAGCCAGTTAGGAGTTAACCTTGGATCCAGGAAGCAACACAAATGAGCCTTTTCTGTGTGTTGGGGGGGGGGGGATTACAGTGGATAGGTAAGGGTAGAACACTGTGTCTGTGAATCAGCCTGTGTCTTGGGATACATTATTACCTCCGCCGAGGAGGTTAGGTTTTTACCGGGGTTTGTCTGTCTGTTACCAACATAACTCAAAAAGTTATGAATGGATTTGGACGAAATTTTCAGGACAAGTCCAAAATGGGACAAGGAAGAAATGATTAGATTTTGGTGTTGATTTGAGAGTGCATACCTCCACCAAGGGCTTTGTTTGTATTTGTGCAGCAGGATTACACAAAAACTACAGGATGGAGTTGGATGAAATTTTCACCAGAGGTGCTTCTCGGCCTAGATAGGAACCCATTACATTTTGGTGATGATCTGGGAATGCATACCTCAGCCAAGGCTCTTCTCACAGTATGTCAGCCACAACACTCCAAAGCTAATGGGCAGACTTTCATGCAATTTTCATCACAAGTGGCTCTAGGCCTACACACAAACCCATTACATTTTGGAGGTGATCCATGACAGACTGAAGGAGACTTGGCGGAGGTATGCGCGCTCTGAGTGCTTTTCTAGTTTAAGATAAGATAAGCCTTTATTAGTCCCACAATGGGGAAATTACTGGATTGCAGCAACACAGGGATAGCAGGACTCACAGTGATAGTAAATAAGATAATAAGAATAGGTTTGCCAAAGCAGTAAATAAATATACATATGAACACAGTTATATGCACAGTGTATATAACTATGTACGTATATTTACTATTGCTGTGAGTCCTGCTATCCCTGTGTTGCTGCAATCCAGTGTACACAGACAGTGTTCTACCCTTACCTATTGATAGAAAATTTCCATATTATCCACATTATTGTTGTTATTAATAATGTATTATTATACTTGAGAAGTATCATGCCTTTCCTATGCCATGTTTAATGTTTATATGTGCATTCCATGTAGTATAAGTTCATATATTCTTGGCATGTTTCTTTGAGCAATTATTGGCCTTCAGAGTATTCAGACTGAGAGTCAGTACAAGTGTAAAGGATGATCTAAGCTACATTGATAATCTCTTTGACATGCCCGGCTTACATTTATGTCCAGGAATGCACAGAAACTCCTAGCTTGTGTAAATCAGGTTTATGGACACCCTGTCTCCAAAATGTCTGTGACGTTTGTTCATTTGCTCATCACCCAGGATAAACTCTCATATGTCATGCTGACCTGCTTATCAGGACTGTCTTTCTCTCTCCCTTCCTCCTCTTACCCCTCTCCTCCCCCTCCTTTCTTTTACCCATAAATACTGAAACCTAAAGAATGTACCTTCAGAGATTCTATGTGTGTGCGGAAGGCCATGCTTTGTAATCTCTCCCTCAAAAATGGCCATTTGAGGTTAAATTTGAACTGTAACTTTTCTTTTATTTCTTTTTTATAATAAATGTACCTGAATCCAATATTCCGCCTGATCTTTGACTTCGAAAAATTTAAGCTCAGAATTATTCTAACACCTATCCATTGTGCCGATAAGAATAGGTTAGCCCAAGCAGTAAATAGATATACATATGAACACAGTTATATACACAGTGGACTGAGTGAAGTACGTGGTGGTAAGGACTACAGCTCCTGACCAGATAGATTGATGATATAGAATGAAGTACGTGGCGGTAATGCACCTGTAAGCTGGTTGTTAACTGCCAATCAAATCTAAAAGAAGAAGAAGAAGAAGATATACACAGTGCAGGAGCATTGCAGTTAGATGGTATCAGCAGCATTACAGTTAGTTAAAATACCCAGCAAAATATAAATATCGACCGAGACAGTATATTTCACACTGAATGAACAGTGTTGTTGCCACCCTTGTGATAATAACTGTTATTGAATAAGTTGTGTATTGGAGGGGATGATCTCTATTGTGCAGCGCTGTGACGTTTAATTTGGCCTCTATGAGCAGTTTTAGATTATATAGTCTGACAGCTGTAGGTAGGAAGGACCTGCGGAATCTCTCCCTCTAGCACTTAGGATTGCACAGCTTACCACTAAATGAGCTCCTCAGTGCGTTCAGTATGTCCAGCATGGGGTGGGATTCGGACGCCAGCAGAAATGACAGCTTAGCCACCGTCCTCCTCTCTCCTATCTCCTCCACTGGGTGGAGGCATCACCCCAGAACAGAGCTAGCTTTTTTGATCAGCCTGTTCAGTCTCTTCCTGTCAGCTGCCGTGATGCCACTGCCCCAGCAGACCACTCCATACGTAAAGGCTGATGCCACCACAGAATCATAGAAGGTCTTCAGGAGTGCTCCTTGCACTCCAAAAGACCTGGGTCTCCTCAGGAGGAACAGCCTGCGCTGCCCCTTCTTGTAGAGCGTGTTGGTGTTGTGTGTCCAGTCCAGTTTATTGTTCAGGTGAACACCCAGGTACTTGTAAGATGTCATCATTTCAATGTCTGTTCCCTGGATGTTTACCGGTGCTGTGGGGGGTTGTCCACACCTGCATCAGTCCACCACCAGTTCTTTGGTTTTCCTCGCATTGATCTGGAGGCAGTTCTGCAGGCACCAGTCCACAAAGTCCTGGATAAGTCCTCTGTACTCTGTGTCATCCCCCTCGGAGATGAGGCAGACGATTGCAGAGTCATCAGAGAACTTCTGTTGATGGCAGTGTGGTGTGTTGTGTGTAAAGTCAGCAGTCTAGAGGGTGAACAGGAAGGGAGCCAGAACTTTTCCCTTGGGGGCCCCGTTACTGCAGATGATAGTGTCAGATACACAGTCCCGGGTCCTCACAAACTGTAGTCAGTCTGTGAGGTAGCCCAGGATGACAGGTGCTGATCCACCCCAGCACACAGCAGGGGTGGACAAAGTGTAACTTTAAAATATGCAATAAAAAAAATCTTTCACATTCCCTATTACTCAAGGAGTCAGACGGTGCATTCTCTCACCGTATTTGTCCATTGTATACACAGAGGCCATCGTGAAGAAGGTGGCAGAAGATGATTGATGTGGTGGTTTCCAGGAGCCAAAAATTCATGGTCAAAAAAGTCAAGGAACTGAGATATGCTGACGATACTTGCACGCAACATCAACCAAAGGCCTGGAAACACTCGTAAAAATGGCAAAAGAACATAGTGAACAAGCCAATCATAGAGCAAATGCTAAAAGACTAAATTATACTCAGTCCCAATAAAAACACAACACTCTAGAAAAGTTTGATATTTTCACTATTTTTTATTGAAATGGTCAATTACAGGATGCAGCTTATTTTTAAACATCTTCAAAATAATATCACAATATTCATAACAACATTACAAGTGAAAATCTGTGTCAACAATTTTCAAAATTGAACAAAACAAGCACCCTGACTTTCCAAAATCACAGCAAAAAGTCTGTCTTAAAAACAAAGTTCAATATAAAGCATGGCCTCCATTTCCGTTAATGCAGGCAGTAATACACCTCTGCATGGGCCTCACGAGCCATCTAATGTTGTCCTGGGGGATGTTTAGCCACTGCTCCTGTAATTCCATGACCAGTTCCTGTCTGTTCTGCGGTGCTGGTACTCTGGCTGTAACATGTCATCCAAGTTGATCCGACAAGTGTTCAATGGGGGATAAATCTGGAGAATAAGAAAGGAAAGGAAGGACATCAAAGTTCTGTTGCTGCAGGTACTCCCTGGTGACTTGAGCAGCATGTGGATGCGCACTGTCCTGCTGTAACACAGCCATGTTGTGGCACTGTGGAGATTTCACAACATAGTGCTATGCATTTTTGTTCATCCTTATGTTAAAAATCCTTATTCTTTGATTGAAAGATCCAAGAATAAGCCGGAGAATTCTTCAATTCAAAGATGCAACATTTATTCAGAGGTCACATGTAAAGCAAGCAGCCCTGGGTTCAGCGTGACGCAGCTCCCTCTGGAGCATCACCAGATTGACCTCGACTTCCGGGTGCAACTTACATTCATCTTCTCGGGTTGGTTAGACCAACCCAGTACAATAGGATGAGCTTGTACGCAACCGTCTGATTGGCCAGTTTAAATCTGACGTGAACAAGCCATCCGCTATTCACGTTACCTATCTCCTAAAATGTGCTATCAAAAGTGTGCGTGTGAGTGTTGGTTTGGGTGTGTAACTAATGTAATAGACCTGACTAAAAGAAGTGAGAGAGAGAGAGAGAGAGAGAGAGAGAAGAAAGAGGGCTCTATAGTTCTGCCTAATTCCTGTTTATCAGAGTTTAACGCAACATATTTGTTCATAAGAATGCAAACAATATGACAAACAAAAGAATGCAAGAATATGTGTTGGGCATAATGGGAGATTACCTACAGAATTATTATTTTGGCATTCTAACTTTTCATAACCCTTTCACTCCCCCCTTTGACATGATTTTATCATGTCAACCATACGTGGTGTGAGAGATGCTAGCGGTTAGCAGATGGTGAATAAGGTAGGTCCCTACATTGTGTGTCAACCCAGTCAGTCAACCTAAGATAGGCTTGCACCATTGGTTCTGATAACCTTGCCTCCCCCCTTGTGGACACCCCCAGCGCGGTGCAGCGATGTCTAAGAGGGCGTATCGAGGCAAAACGTCCTTGTCCAGATGAATTCCAGTCACATAATTGTCCTTGTTCACCAAGTCCTGCACCCCCACTGAGGTCTCCTCCTGATCATCATGTGAATAGTTCTTTGTCTGGTGGAGTGGATCATATGGGGGTCATAAGGTCAAACAGGGTCAATCCACAAAGCCCATGAAGCATTTTGTCTATCAGTTGACCTTTGCCAGGGCCGCATCATTCAGCTGCAGTCATCACACGGTTGCGACAGGGGTTTGACCTTCCTCTGTGTCTGCTTCCTGTATCTGCAGCTGTGGAGCACAGTCCCATCTCGTAGACACACACCGGTACCATTAGAAGCAAAACAACTATGTGCCCACCCTCTCAGAGGCACATTTCATCCCATGAGATTTATAGGACAGTCTGCTGGATGCAGCAGAGAGTAGGCAACATCCAGTGATGCTGTCCCAGGGATGCCACCCACCGGTCTATGATTAGTGGACAGAGGTCGAGATGCTGGTGTTGATGAAGCTCGAGCCCCTGTGCCCACCGTACCTTCCACTGTGAGGGGTAGCGTTGGAAAATGCCATCTCCTCCGTGTGGCTGATCTGGCTCCACCCCGGATGCTGGAGGTGCGGTGGGTGCCTATGGGTACCAGTCCATCCTTTTTCTACGGACTGAAGTCGTACAGTCACTAGCCCTACAACCTCCTTTTCTATGTCGCAGGCACACATCGCGATGGTCTGGTGCCCCCCTGCATGCACCTTCCCTGCACCCTATACCTTTGCTTGGGTGCCGATACAAAGGTCTTGGCCGGGAGAGGATCAATAATGGCCTGAGGGGTTGTCATTACAATGGCTGGCGCCTGTACCGTTTTATCCTCATTCACTGCATCTGTAGTTGACAATGTGCTGTTGTAGGTTATCTCCCATTAGCCTTGAGTGTGTGATTGTCGGCTATATGCAAGCTACAAGCAGTGGTTGTGTTGTGATAAGTGAGCTGGGTAATGGGACCTATGAGTTGCGCAGTAGGTTTTTTATGGTGAATGAGTTGGGTGATGAGACCTATGTGTTGCAGTGTAAGTAGGTAGTAAACAAAATCGTTCAAAGTTAGGAGCCATCCTTATCCATGCTTGTTGTATTCGGGCCTCTAGAGCTTCTAACCTTCACAATTATCCTGACTAACCGTAATTAGCATGATGTAAATAATAATGCAAGAATACTATAAGTCTCACACCCCTACGTGTGTGCGGTGAGCTATGTAGGATTCATGTATTATCAGTAGCACATTGTGTTTACAAATAATCCGTAATAGCACGATGGTCTTCTTCGTCATCATCCTCCATCTTGGGGTCTTCAGCTCCTCCTCTGGACTCAGCAATTGGTTTCTATGAGGAGGTATGAGATTTGCAAGATTTGCTGATGACTACCGCTGTGGAAAATTGCATTTGGAGGTTTAGCTCATTTATGAATATATGTGATCCTGGCATACAACGAGTACAAAGAGTTAGAGCTTCGTTAATTCCTGCAGGCCCTGTGTCATCAGGGTGTTTCCTACAGGACCAATGATGCTATGAAATCTGCTGCTTTTGGTTTTATGTCCTGGCAAACACCTTTCTGGGCTTCTGAATATATGGTCTAAGTGTCATACTCTGCTCCTTTTATTAGAGCTACATCTGTTTAACCTTTACCATAACAAATTTAGAATTTGCTTCAAATTTTCTCATTCCCTCATTTGTTAATGTTAAGATTGGTCATGTAGGAGATTTCTGGGCGTCAGTGTGCCCAGCCTTTTGTGCTGTGGTTACCCAGTTAAGAGACAATGCGTATGTTTCTAATTTAGGAGAATATTCTTTAGGTCAGGTGTTGGTTTTCCATGGATGGCTATATTCCCCAGCAGAGATGACAAAATGTCCAACATTTCCCAATCCATGTATTTGGGTCTAACCAGCAGGATGTGTGGAACCCCCCATAGGTTGAAATGTCTCTTATCCTCTTCAGCTAGGACAATGGATGCTTCCACACATTTCCTTGTTTACCAGTCCAAGTTTTATGACTAGTCTGGAGGATGGATTTGCAAATAATGGTTGTTCATAATTTTGATCAGATCCCTTCAATTGCCTTTAGTATATGGGGTACAATGCTACTTTTACAGATGTTAATAGGTATTCTACTGGTAGCTTGCCGTTTGCAGATTTTAACTGTTACTTTTTCTGACTTGGACAAGTCCTGTATGTCATTACCCGGAGTTACTACTTTACATGCACCTGCACCATACAAATTTAATCAAAGTACCTTGAACCTCAGAGTCAGGTAAATGGAAGATGTCTGCTATTTTCCAATAATTTAATTTTTGCTAAATTTCTGTATATGTGTAGAAGTGAGTCCACTTATCTGTTTTAATCTTAAGCATGCAGTCCAGTTTTTCCGTAGTCGATGTGGATCATGGGCGCCTCCCCCCGCCAGCAGCCAGTCTCGCCATCACTCAATTTCCATTGTGGGGCGCACTCCCTTCTCCTCCACTGCTGTCCTCCCACTCCTCCTTTTGGCTTCCTTTTCTAAAAGAAACAGATTCATGGGGAGCCTCAGGCTCCCTGTGTGTCAGCCATTCCATAAATAAGTGTGGGTTTTTCCTTCAAATTTTATTTTCCTTTCTTATCTAGATTTCCAACTTTGAGTCAAATAAGGAACTGATTCAAAGCCTTTATTTAATTTTTGCTAATTAATGCAAGTTGGAATGATAAGATTAACTCTCCACAATGCAAACAGATATTCTTTGTACTGCTGTAATTGAATGCTGTGTGTATTTTTTGTGTTGTACCGCATACACCTTCATGCTGCTATTCATTTTTGCCACTCAGTGTTTAACTGCCAAGAGTTCTGTTCGGTGACATCCTATGCATACCCTCTATTGGGGAGGAACATAAGAATGTGTGTTAGATTGACTTTAAATAACTGAGTATACAGTTAAGCTATATTCTTTGCTGTGATTGTTTGCGCATTACTTAATGTTAATATTCACAATTAAAAGAAATGCACTGAAAGAATGGATACCTAATGCCTCATTTCCGTTTTAAGTACTTGGAAACATTTAAGTTGGCTGCCTGTGTTTGTGCCTTCTTCCTGACACTCTTCAGGATTAAGGAAAATTTAATTTATTTTTTTTAAAAGCAACAGTTGTTTTAAGCATGGAATTTTAAAAAGTAGTTGATCAAGCTACACTGGTTGTCCTGTGTGTGTCAGAGCTGTAGATCTATGTGTACAGGACATTTAAGCCTTGTTTGTGCTCCACCTCTGCTCTGTGCGTGCGTCTATGATGCTTGTACCCTTTGGATAAGGCCGGTGCACACACAGCTATATGTATGTATATGCTTCATTTTTGAGTCTACTCGACCAAGTATTTGAGCTTCAGTATATGTATGTATATGCTTCATTTTTTTGAGTCTATTTGGCCAAATGTTTGCTGCTTTTACCTCAAATTATCTTTTTGTTTCTCTAGTCTACTTTAGTCATGTTTGTTTTTAATTCATCTTCTTCTATAACGCTTTTTTTACTCATCTCTGGATGACCAAGTACTTTTCTATCCATGCCTGTCCCACTCTCCCCCTTTTGAAACAGAACGACATTAACAAAGCCGTTCTTTTTCAACATCCAAATGGGGACCATGTAGAGAAGGATACCCATTGTTTTGCTAATTGCCCCCCCCCCCGGGTGCCTTTGTGAGTGTTGTTGTGGGCAGTATTGAGCCCAGTGGCTAAATTGCTGACATAGGAAGCATTGGTCCCGTGGGTTGCCCCCCCCCCCCGGGGTTTACCGTTAACATGGCCTCTGTCTCTATTATTAAACCTCTGACCATCTCCTGTGGCCCTGCGGCTGATACTGATAGGTGGATTAGGTGGGTGGTCTGGGTAGGGTCCATATTGTTGTGATGTGAGGTCCTGGGTGCTGTGGCATCTGCTTAGCAGAGGCTTTATTTTGGTTTTTACCTTATCCACAGCTTTTTCTAAAAATACTTCAGTTTGCTCACTATGTGATTTTGGCACCTCTCTGATAGAACTTTTAGTAAATAAGACTGCTGGTCAGTTATATTAAGATGTGATTTTAGCAGTAGTTTTAGGCGCCAGTTATGCAATCTTCAATTCTCGTGAACACGTACTGACTGTAGCTGATTCACGAATACTATTTATGCACGCTTAGAGAACATATGAGTAGTTTGCTGAATCTGGAATGGTTTGTTCGCACCAACACAGCTTCCTGGCAAAATATGTATGACTTACGCAGGTAAATGGAAAGCAACAATATCATTTATTGTACTTACGTGTGCTCAGTTGATCCTCTCTGACCCATGTTTCGATGTCCCTTTGTTTTGCATTGTTTTAATGTTGTTGCAGAGGGAGGAGGGGGTTGCTAGGCAATGGCGTGAAGGGGGAGAGTGGATGCAGCCAATTCCAGAGGGCCTGAAAAGGGTCTCACACGGTCGCTGGGGGAGGGATGATCCACAGCCACCACCATTGTCTCAGATTAATAGAGAAATGGACAAGCCGTTAAACAGCGTGTTTTTGTCCTTTTCCCTTTTATCGCGTTTATTGTTTATTTTGCTTTTGTTCTCACTGTTGCAGCATAAGTCTTTTATTCTTACGTTTTTTTTCTTTCCTTCTTCCAATCGTTTCTCCATATTTTCTCTTGTGTCCTGCACAAAACTTCAACAATTCATCAGCTTTCAGTTTTTCTCTAAAACCAAATTTCCCTTTCTATTTTCTGTCCACTCTCACTTCCACAATGCTCATCTCCACAACTCCTATCTATTTATTTATTTATTCATTCATTTTTATTTTATTTTATTTATTCATTTATTTATTTATTCCAATTTGCAATTTTCCTTATTTCTTCATTTAAATTACCTCACCTTTATATATTGTCCACCTAGGATTTTTCGACACTTTTATTGTATAATTAAGAATAAATCTCCTTATTCCCCCCTCTGCCCAATTTAAAGTTGAGCCTTTTCTCTCCAGCTGAATGGGCATGCCTTTGCCTCACTACATCAAACCCGCATAGGTGGGTGAGGGAGGGCTTTATTTCGTCGTTTCAGGGACTTAAAGCTTTCCTTTCAGTCAGAGATAAGGTTCCAAATTTATTAGGAAGATTTGAAGCCCTATTTGGCAGTAGATTTATGAAAGAATGCACTTCCTACATTTGGCCACACGATGGAGGCACTGTGCTACAGCTTGAAGGCAGTTCAAGATGACGCTTTCCCACACATGCACACTGAATGCCACGTGGCCACCTCTGCCACGTGCAACTGTGAATGCACAAGATGGCCCCAGAGCCTATTGTCCACAAACCACGACTTGTTTTTCAAAGAAACTCGAGCGCTGCCTCCTTAACACTAGAAGTCCCAGAGAGGGGCCATTTGGCCTTTTTACCTAGAAAACCCACAAGAGTGCCAATTGGCCCCAAGTCCCCCCTGTGGTCACTCATTTTGTTATGGTAATGAGGCTGTTAGTGGCAGTGTGTGGGGTGAGGGGGGTGTGGGGTGTGGGGTGTGGGGTGTGGGGTGAGGGGGTCACACTTCAAACACTTCACACTTCAGTGGTGAAGTCATGTTGGCTACTTCTGTGTGAATGTGAGAATGAGGAGCTTTAGTTGAGAATGAGAAGCTTTAGTTCTGAGATGGATAAATACCTCAGTGAACATAGCCATAAAGACTGGACTGAGCTGTATGCAGTGGAAAGGATCAACAGGAAGGAAGGGATCAACACACTGACATTTATTGTTAAAAAAAACAAAACAAAACATATTTACAAAGAATGAAAAAGCAACTTTTTTTCCCAGTTTTGGTGTGGAGGGTTTTGCAGAAGTAATTTTTATTTTTGTGTGCTAAAAATATTAAAAAAAAGAAACCCAAGCATATTTACAAAGAATGAAAAACCATGCATTATGAGTGAAATACATTTGAGCAGTCACTCACAATCCTGGCACTGCCATTGCTCCTTTCGGCATTTCCCACATGTATATCGGTAGCAGTCAACACAGCGTACAGTTGCATGATTGTCCTTACATTTAATTTTAGCCTGACACTTGGCTCTTTTTTCCTCGTTGTGGTGTGGAGGGTTGTTGCCGAAATAATTGTTCCTTTTGGGCCTTTTTCATACCCACGTGGGAGTGAGCCAACTCTCTTGCAAGCTCCAGCAGGAAATCCACCCGTCTCTCCTGCCTCCCGGTGCATAATTGATAGAGCACGTGTGCATTCAGTGCTGCCATATCTATCATGTTATAGAACACTGCTACTGGCCAGCGCCATGTTCCTGCGCAGACAGTGTACTCCCGCACCATCTGGTCCATGACATCGACGCCGCACTTTGTTGTGTTGTAGAGTGTGATGGTGTTAGGCTTCTTTTTGGTGGTATCCTGTGTCTGAATCATGCTGTGCATGCTGCTGAGAACATATACAGTCTTCTTCCGCTTGGGCGCATACACCGTCAGTGTGGCACCAGTGGTTGAAAATACTTGGGTGGTAAATTCATTGCGGTGCATCTGTCTAGTTGACAGTGGAATTTCTTGGCAAATCTTGTTGACTGTGCCGAGGATGGTTGTATTCCGGCTAAGTAGTCATTTTGCAAGTGACAGTGATGTAAAGAAATTGTCCGTGGTAACATTTCTGCCCTTGTCCAGGAATGGTTCCATCAGCCTCATGACTACACTCTCAGACACTCTCTCCCCACGAGGCCGAGTGGGGTCCTTGCCAAGATATGGGAGGATGTTGCAGACGTATTTGGTTTTCAAGTCACACGCCACCCAAAACTTGATCCCAAACTTGTCTGGTTTAGATGCAATGTACTGTAGGAAACAGCAGCAAGTCTTGGACAGGAAAAGTTGTTCGTCGATGGTGATGTGTCGACCAGGGATGTAGGATGTGATGCAGTTGGTGACAAACAATCCCCATATGTTCGAAATTGCAGCAAATTTATCGGTCTGTGCTCACTCGCTGCGGGTGTCTCTGTCATCAAAGCGCAGGTGATGCATGATGTTTTGGAAACGCCCTCGGGACATGGTTTCGATGATCTGTGGGCTTCCCAGGTTTTTCGACCAGCAGTCACGCAGTGATGGCACCCTGATGATTCCCCGCATAATGGTGATGGAAATAAATGCCATTAGTTCAGGGAGGCCCATGGATCAATCCACATGCTCCGTTTGCTTTGCATGTTGAACTGTACATTCTTGAATGATACCAAGCATGTCCAGAGTGATGAAACACAGGAAGCTCTGAAGACGACTTGTGATTGACCTCCTGGCCTTAGCTGTTGGCTCTCCATCTGCGTTGTATGGTGATGGCGGGGTGAAATGTGGACCCGTTCCCACCTGTTCTTCATGCCATACTGTGCCGTCTTTCGCAGTCTCTGTCACATCAGTCCCCAGCCGAGCTCTCTTTTTTGGTTGGGGAGTCTCCTCATCTGTAGTGTGAAAAAAATTTAATTATGAGCAATGGGAAAGTCAAATGATATCACAAATGCAAGCATAGAAGCTAATAATAATAATCCCAGAACATCTCAAATAGGTTGGCTAAGGTGCAGACACCTCAGGAGAAGTAGAATCAAACAAAACTGACGGCAGTCCGCACTCAGAAACAAAATGGAGGCTCTATTCACATGGTGCTATATTTTCCAACTTCCTCACTGAAATGAAATGTAAAATAGGAAATATGAAATGAAATCTTACCTGAAGACGACTGAGACAGCTCAGAGTCTGAATCCACCTGAAGGATGATGTCTTCTCCATCCGAGTCGCAAGGGTTTGCTCCATCCAGGATCATTTCCAATACCTGTTGAATGTTGAATCTCTGCATCTTCGTTCCTTGGAGAGGAGCTTCTTTCGCCACAAAGTTCTTGAGGGAACTGAAGCGATAGTCCATGTGCACTAAGGTTTATCCATCAAACAATTGTCTGGTTGCAGTCACATGAGTCGTTATGGTCACATGGGAAATTCACATGTTCACATTTTAGAATAGAATGTGTTTTTATTCCTCATTGAATTGATGTATGAATTTATTTTCGGATAGTACAGTACAGGTTAAAAGAAACTGTATAATATAACAACAAGGTCAAATTAGACAAACACTCCTTCTTCTATACAATTCCACGTGAGTTATCCGAAATGGGTGATGGCTGAAGCCGCAGCTTATATTGCCCACCCATTTTCCATCCAAGAATTCAAGAGAGAAAAAAGAGAAAACAAGACAAGAGCGATTACAATTTAAAACAAAGCTAAGACAAAATGTGACTGAGAGAAAAAAAAGAAAACTAAGCTAAGCTAAGTTAAGCGGTTACTATTCAAAACAAATCTAAGACAAAATGTCACAGAAAAAAAAAAAAACTAAGCTACAACACAACACAGGCTGGATATGTCAATCCTTATGTGAGTTTACATGTCGTCTTGTAAATATGTTTGGAGTATTTCTTCCTTTAGTTTTTGTTTAAATTGTCCAAGCGTTGTACATGATTTTAATTCAGGTCCAAAATCGTTCCATAATCTGACTCCTTTCTCCTTTCCTCCTGACTCCATTCTCACATTCACGCAGAAGTAGCCAACATGACTTCACCACTGAAGTGTGAAGTGTTTGAAGTGTGACCCCCTCACCCCACACCCCACACCCCACACCCCTCTCACCCCACACACTGCCACTAACAGCCTCATTACCATAACAAAATGAGTGACCACAGGGGGGACTTGGGGCCAATTGGCCCTCTGTGGGTCTTCTAGGTAGACAGAAAAATGCTGGGACTTCTAGTGTTAACTTCAGCTGTAAACATGCCAGAATAACCTTACAACTTTAATTTAGCACTCCATTTTAATACTGTTACCTCAAATAATCTCCTCTCAGTAACCTGTTTTAAACAATCTCAACTCCACTCAGGACTGTGGGCAGATTGCCTCCCTCTTTTGTGGAAAAACACACACCTGCCTTTGTTCCTCACACAGCCCGACAAGCGCCATTAGTTAAATCATACTATGGGAAAAGTTTAGTAGATATTTCCAACCCCCGGTATTTCTCAAACCACACATTTATCCCCTAAAGACACAGAATTAACACAGACATCAGCATGCAGAAAATGGACAATACAAGACAACAACTATTTTTATTATCATGGACAGACACTCATTAAGGAATGGTTAGAATATTCTTGCGCTGTACTGTAAATTATTACTTTTATACTTATGAACAGGCACTCACTAATGATGGTCAAAAGCTTCTTGTGCTGTACTGTAAGTTATTATTTTTAAACTTATGAACAGACACTCATTCATGATGGTAAAAAGGTTCTTGTGCTGTACTGTAAGTTATTGTTTTTATTCTTATGAACAGACACTCACTAATGATGGTAAAAAGGTTCTTGTGCTGTACTGTAAGTTATCAAGTTTTTTTGTTTTGTTTTTTTTTTTTCAATACCGGCAGCAGGCTAGCCCTGGTTCCCTTAATTTGGGAGATGAACACGGGTGATCGCTGATCACTGCTGTTCTCTAAGTCTCTTAATTATTTCGGAACAGACTGCAGGCAAAATACTTCTCCCACATGGCATTGTTCCTTAACGGCATTGGGTCGGACACTTAAATCCCCCCCGGCATCAGGCTGATCCTGGCTATTTTTAATCTGGAAGACAAGCACGGCTGCTGCCCCTAAGTCTTATTAAATTCTGGGTACAGACTCCTTCCAGAATCTCACTGACTCGTCCAACTTTAAACAGAGGGCAGTTTCACTGAAGCCTTGGCAGGTCTCCAGTACAAGAGGTACCTCTTCTTAAAGCTCAGTGCTATACTGATTTAAACGATCATGGCTTTGCTCCCCAGCGGCATCGGGTTGAACATTCTAAATGGCTCCCCCCGGCATCAGGTTACTAACCCTGGCTATTTTAATTTGGGAGACAAAGCCGGATGATCATTGACCAATCCGGCTCCCTAAGTCTCATATTGTTTTGGTTCAGACTGACTCCAAAATGCTTTAAAATTTGGTGGCCCATACACTCGTAAATTGTACGTCCTGATCACGACCGTCCTAAATCAGACTGATATTAGGACACGTGCACTTTCCTTCGTGTAAAACTATTTGTTCAGACTTTACATGTGACTCCCAATTAAATTATAAAATTTGGAGAATTATAAAATTTATTAATTTAAATTTAAAATTAATTAATTTAATTAATTAACTAATTTAAAATTGTAAAATTTAAAATTATAAAATTTGGAGACCGGAGATTGTCCTTAATCAGACAACTGTAAATTTAGTGTGGCCAAAGTGCAGAAATTCATGTAAAAAAAGGTTTTCTGCTTACCTTTCTGGCACCAAATTGTTAAAATCCCAATTCTTTGACTGAAAGATCCAAGAATAAGCCGGAGAATTCTTCAATTCAAAGCAAGCAGCCCAGGGTTCAGCATGATGCAGCTCCCTCTGGAGCATCGCCAGACTGACCTCGACTTCCGGGTGCAACTTACATTCATCTTCTCGGGTTGGTCAGACTAACCCCATACAATAGGATGGGCTTGTATGCAACTGTCTGATTGGCCAGTTTAACTCTGATGTGAACAGGCCATCCGCTATTCACGTTACCTATCTCCTAAAATGTACTATCAAAAGTGTGTGTGTGAGTGTTGGTTTGGGTGTGTAACTAATGTAATAGACCTGACTAAAAGAAGTGTGAGCGAGAGAGAAGAAAGAGGGCTCTATAGCTCTTCCTAATTCCTGTTTATCAGAGTTTAACACAACATATTTGTTCATAAGAATGCAAACAGAATATGTATAGAATATGTGTTGGGCATACTGGGAGATTACCTACAGAATTATTATTTTGGCACTCTTTTGGCACAACTTTTCATAACCCTTTCACTTATATAGAGACGGTGACCACTCCTTAACAACATCCATTTTTGACTTTTGAGTACCCAAAACAAACAACAAGCTCAGAAAGATTATAAAGCCAGAGCTCAAAGGCAGTGAGTCGTGACAGTGAGTACAACCACTGAAAATGAGTCCTAGACTCATTTAGAGTCATACAAACACTATTAGTCATGCTCAGATAGGATGGACCCAAAAATATTTATACAAAAATTGTATTGCGTTTTCATTGGCAGTTAGCAAACAAAATAACAGCAGAAGCATATGCCATGGTGGACAAAGAAACTATTGAGAATCTACAAAACTTCACATACCTAATGTCATGGTTAATACAGACTGGACCCAAATGTCGTCCGCAATACAAAGTGGCATGACAGCTCACATGCAGGGAGTGACAACAGAGAAAGCACAGTATGACACAGAGAAGCAAATTTGATTTGAATTTTATTAATGCAAGAGGAACGCTCCGCAAGAGAAAAACGCCACTCGCCAGGGGAACACTCAGCCTGAGGAGAGAGAGACGAGAGAAGTTGATGAGGAGGGAGACTCAGATAAGGGAAAATAGGACTACAATCACGTGGGAGTATAAGAGAGCCCGACAGAAGAACCCAGCACTTACGGCGAACCAAATGGTGATGCTGAAAGGCAGGAGTGGAGCTAGGTGAGGTGTCTGAGCGGGTGATGATGGTTGCTGACGTGGTGATGGTGAAGAGGCAGGTGAGCGCACAACTACCCTGGAGATGCACCATGAAGGAGGTAGCAACCAGTGGAGAGGTAAGCAAATGATTAGAAGGTTTTTCAAGTTTAGAGGAAAATAGAATTTACTGCTGAAGCAGGTAGTATACCCAACGAGCCAGCGCCGAGGTGTTGAAGAGAAGGTCTGTTTAAGCGCTGGCGAATCAGAGGTGACAGGTGCATCTCATCACGCAGGTGGAGATGATTGCTCGCAGAGTAGGTGAAAGTTGAACCGGACGGGCGGGGGAGAGTGCGCTCACCAGATCATAACAGGTTATGTAACAAACAAAGAGCAACACAGAACAAGATGGTACATGCTCACCTGGATCATTACATCTAGGAGCAACCATCTGCAGCAATGGAAACAACACAACAGAGATGAGGAAAAGACTAACTCAAGGCATGAAAACTTTAACAAAAGGTTTTGGAAAAGTGAAAAAGTAAGCATAGTGGACACATCAAATGCCATGGGGGGCCTAGAGAAAGCTATCCTAGAGAGCATTATACAAGGAAAGAGACAAAGGGGAAGGCCACAAAGGAGATGAGAGGAGGGCATTGCTGATTGCTTTGCATGGCCATCACAAAAACAGGCAGACGAGGAGCAGGATAGGGAGGCCTATAAAAGATTTGCTAGGGGTGAAATGTCCAAATGGATGTGTGAGAAATGAAGGATCATCTGGCTCCATCTTACCCTATCTCTTGCATCTTCCCCAACCCTCTCCATGTCCTCCTTCACTACATCGATTAATCTTTTACGTTCATTCTGCCTGGCAGCTCCATCTTCGACATCCTTTGTCCAATATACCCACTATCCCTCCTGCACATGTCCAAACCATCTCAGTATTGCCTCTCTTACTTTGTCTCCAAACCGCTCAACCTGAGCTGTCCCTCTGATATTCTCATTTCTAATCCTGTCCCCTTTGTCATTCCCATTGAGAATCTTAGCATCTTCAACTCTGCAACCTCCAGCTCTGCCTCCTGTCTTTTTGTCAGCGCCACCATCTCCAAACCATACATCATAGCAGGCCTCACTACTGTCTTGAAAATCTTCCCTTTCACTGTAGCCACTACCCTTCTGTCACAAGGAGTTTTGGCTAACTATCAACCAATCTCTAATCTGCCTTTCATTTCAAAAATCTTAGAAAGAGTTATTGCTACGCAATTATTTGACCACTTGCAGGGAAATTGTTTATTTGAAGAGTTTCAATCTGGGTTCAGAATTCATCACAGCACTGAAACAGCCTTAGTGAAGGTCACTAATGGCCTCATCGCATCTGATAATGGACTCGTTTCTGTACTTGTCCTTTTAGATCTTAGTGCAGCCTTTGATACTATCGATCATGATATTCTACTTGATAGATTAGAACACTATGTTGGACTAAATGGAACTTTGCTGCAGTGGTTTAGATCTTATTTGTCCGATTGACTTCAGTTTGTTCATATCATTAATGAGTTTTCTTCCACCTTTAAGCTCAATCATGGAGTTCCACAGGGATCTGTGTTAGGCCCTACTCTTTTTAGTTTATATATGCTTCCGTTAGGCAACATCATTAGAAAGCACTGTATACATTTTCATTGTTATGCAGATGACACACAATTATACCTGTCAATGAAGCCCGGTGGTGGTAATCAATTAGCCAAGTTAGATGCTTAAGGAAATCAAAGTTTGGATGACTTGTAATGTTCTGCTATTAAACCCAGATAAGACTGAAGTCATTCTTGTTGGTCCAAAAAACCTTAGAAATACCTTTTCAAATCAAACTCTTAACTTGGATGCCGCTACTCTTACTCTGAATAGTTCTGTGAGGAACCTTGGAGTTATTTTTGATCAAGATCTGTTTTTTAATTCACATATTAAATTTGTTTCTAAGACTGCCTTCTATCACCTGTGCAATATTGCCAAGATTAGGAGCATCTTGTCTCTGAATGATGCTGAGAAACTGATCCACGCTTTTGTTAGCTCTGGATTAAATTATTGTAACTCGTTATTATCAGGTTATCCTAAAATATGATTAAAAAGTCTTCAGTTGGTCCAAAATGCTGCTGCAAGAGTTTTAACAGGTACTAGAAAGAGAGATCTTATCTCTCTGGTTCTGGCCACCCTTCATTGGCTTCCTATAGAGTTTAGAATTAAGTTTAAAATCCTACTTCTCACTTACATCATCATCATCATCATCATAGCAGTCTGCTGGGGGCGACAATGACTGTTTCATTTAGGTCTGATCAGATTCCTCCACGCAGCTCTGTCCTTCGCCTTCCGCTGCCAGGAACTCCTGACCTTGTTAACCCAGGCGACGTCCAAGCCGGTATGAGTTGCTCTCTGACTGACCATTTCATGAAACTGCTTGCAAAGTATTTGAGTACCGCTAGCTTTTGCTGGACTAGTGGCACATTCTTGGCAGATAGAGGTAATATCAGTGGCAGGGACAGGCCAAGACAAGGTGACTCCAGTATCTGTTGCAGTGACTGACCAGATAGTAGGTTTGTTTATCTCTGCTCTTTGTGTAAAAGCTCTTAATAATCAGGCCCCTTTTTATATAAAAGATCTGATATTACCCTATCATCCTAACAGAGCACTATGCTCCCAAAATGCTGGATTACTTGTAATATCTAGAATCTCCAAAAGTACAATGGGAGGCAGAGCCTTCTGCTATCAAGATCCTTTCCTGTGGAACCAGTTACCGATCTGGGTTCGGGAGTCAGACTCGATCTCTGTTTTTAAGAATAGGGTAAAAAAAAACAAAACCCTTCCTCTTCAATATAGCCTACGATTAGGGAGGGATCGTTTGTCTCTTAATCCCTTTTGTTTTGCTGTTAATAGATTTAGACTGCCGGGTGACCTCCAATAACGTACTTGGCTTCTCTCCATTAATGTTTGCTCTCTTTATGTCTTTTCTTTTCATCTTCTCTATCCCCTCACCCCCCAGCCAGTCGCAGCAGATGACTGCCCCTCCCTGAGCCTGGTTCTGCTAGAGGTTTCTTCCTGTTAAATGGGAGTTTTTCCTCTCCACCGTTGCTGAGTGCTTGCTCACAGGGGATTGTCTGATTGCTGGGGTCTTTCTGCAATTGTGGGGTTTTCCCTACATTTGAAAGTGCTATGAAATGACTGTTGTTGTGATATGGCGCTATATAAATAAAGTTAAATAAAGTTGAACAAGTCACCCCTGACTCTTGTCTCCACTCACTCCACCCTGCCTGCATGCTCTTCTTCACCTCTTGTGCATTTGCCATTGCTTTGGATGGTTGATCCCAGGTATTTAAACTCATCTACCTTCACTACCTCTGGTCCTTGCACCTTTACTGTTACTCCTGCCTCCCTCTCATTCACACACATGTATTCTGTTTTGCTTCTATTGACTTCCATCCATCTTCTCTCCACTGTACACCTCCACCTCTTCCAATATCACGATGTCATCTGCAAACTTCTTAGTCCACGGAGACTCCTGCTTGACCTTGTCTGTCAGCCTGTCCATCCTTAGATGTAAATTATATAATTTCTAGGTGATAAAAAAAAATCACCAAATGTACTTAAAGGAAACTTTTCCCCCCCTTACTAGATCACTATGTTGACCTATGCTAAGCTCATAACAGGCTGTGGAGTAGGTTATGTTCATTTGGTTTTCATTTGAGCTTGAAGCTGGCTGAAAGTGATGCATCATTACACCAAATAACAACCTGCATTAAACAGTCTCCAAACTGTGTAGATGTTTTTAGCACAGGAATTAAAATGTATTAGGGTAATTTTTCATCACCGTAAATATGATGGTTGGTATAACTGTGTCCCTTTCTCTATATTTCATGTCAGTTTTTAACTCTCTTTCACTATATTTCTCCTCATTTTGGCATCTCCTCCCATACTTTGAGCCATCAGCTTTCTGTTATCATCTACTCGCAACCCATCAAAGGACAGGTAGCATTTTAAAGGAAAATCTATTTCTCTTTCCTCAGATTATCACATTTCTCCTCTTAGTAACTGAACTGAACTGCCTTGTCAATGGGACAGTATTGAAATACAATAGCCTACTGAATGGAGCAGAGGTGGATCATGGATTGCCAGAGGTAGTAGTAAAACTGTCTAGATGCTGAACTGTACTATAAAAGAAGCATTACTTAGATTTTTAACGGTGTCGCTATAAAAAAAAAAAAAAAAAAAAACCTCTCTCTCCTAAGAGAGGTGCTCCTAATGTCTTTTTAGGCTTTTATCTTCCAAAAATGTCTAATAAAATGAACACATTTCAGTTTGATGCTGTTGAAGGAAAATTGTTTTTACTTAGATCACCTTTTTAAACAGATCTGGCTTTAACTAGAGCTTTTAAACTAAAAAAAAAAAAATTCTGTGTCAAGGATAGCAACAGCAGGAAAACTTTCACACCTAACTCACTGCTTTTAGATAATAGATAGCATTACTAAACATACACTCCAGTGTTTCACCTCAACTAGTTTGCTTAAGACTGTAAATCTCACTCTTGTCCTTGTGCCATGGTCCCTACCTCATGCCGCTGGGGTATTTTTAGCTGTTTTTCACAACATTTTCAGCTGTCTTGCAGTGGTAGGGGGTGGCAAGTCTGGGTTTTGTGCCCCGGTGACCTCTGCACCGGTGATGTCTGTGCCAGCAGGGGTGCTTTTCTTTTTTTTTTTTTTTGGTCTTGGAAGTAGTTACCATACAACTACTCAGAAAGACCCCTGGATGTGAGAGTGAAGATATGAACACTCGCCTCCCCATGTTTGCCACAGCTGGCATGTGTGTGTGTGGTGGGGGTGAATGAGAGCATCTCAGCAGCTGCTAATTACTCTCTCCTGCCATCAGTATGTACTTTTCCTTTGTCACAGTTCTTACCTTTTCACTCTAGCTCACCTCAGTTTTTGTTTTTGTTTTTTTTGTTTTTTTCCTTTTCCATCCCTCTGTCTGTTTGACATTACTAGATTGTTCCTCTGGCATTCCTCTCCCGTACTTCCCCCTTTCTCTGTCTCGCATGTCATGCTGAGGCAACTGTCAACACTGTTTTCGAGTGGAAGCACCCATTTCTTTTCCTCCACCCCTAAACACTCTTCTCCCCCCAGTCTGTTGTACCTTTTTACCCTACCTGATATTTTCGCAATTTTTGCCTTTCTCTTGTCACATTTACCTTCATTTGGCTGCTGTCTGTACAAATTAATAATGTATGAGGGGGAATTTTGAGGGGCAAGAGGAAAAGCGCACATGATAAAAATGCCATTTGTTGCATCTGTGTTTTTCTCCTCAGGTAACAGGTGTTTTTCTCCCTCTCCCTCTACTGTGCTACCTCTTGTTTGGTCTGTTGTTGGGAACCCGAGTAAATGCAGTGAAGACTTTGATGAAGTATTGCTTATCCTAGAGTGACTGGATTTCCATTACCCCAGAAAATCAGTTGCTTTGATTACCATTGGTTCTATGGTTTGGGGGTTTTAACATTAACCCCTTGCACTCTGGTCAATTTCCCTAAAAACTCCTAAAAATAACATACCCAAAGTAAATCAAAAGCTGTTCTTCAACCCTTTGCAGCATCTTCATGGGGTTGGTCTCATTTAAAAGAAAACACTTTGAATTTTTTGGCAAAACAGTCATAATCTCTCTAAGTGCTCCTTCCACTGAGTAACAGTCATCTAAACATACTGAATCTGAAGAAAATAAAGTTCGCCTGAGTGTTTTTTTTAGATACAAATGCTTGCAAATAACACACAGCTGTCAGATACTGGCTGGAAAATGCAACAGAAATGTAAAACCAAGTGTTATCCAGCTGAGGTCAAAATTTTGTAACAATACCACAAAAAATGAATATATTACACAGCTTTGTTTCTCAGGTTGTTCCCAGGCGTTTTTGAACGGTGCCAAATTTTGCCAACTGGCACAGTTTGGAAAAATGTCTATAACTTTTGAATGCTTAAACATAGAAGCTTGATCTTGGGCTCTAATGAAAGGTGACACTCAGGGCTGTGTGTGGGGGTGTTGTTTATTCATTCATGAATGAATGAATGAACAAACAAGCCCCCCACACACAAAGAAGCATGCCACGTAAAAAATGTGTGGCCTTTTTTTACAAGAAAAAATAACTTACAGTGCACTAAAAATTATACTAAAATATCTGCAATGTAGAGGATAACAATTCCCCCCCCTCCCACTACAGAGGAGCTCGGCGCACAAAAAACGGTCCGTCAAGTGGCCATGACGCACCGTTGTAATTACCGATCTGTCAAAAGTCATTTTTATTACTATTTTCAGTGATAAAGAATAATTTAGCTTATAACACTTACCTGTCCACAACAGCAGTGTCGCTGGCGAACATCTGTTCCTCATTGTCAGACGAACATGAAGCTGGTCCGCTTGTTACGGACTCGTGGTTCTGGTCACGCGACCTGGTCAAACCATCTCCACTTTCATGATGGCGGTTTTTGAGAACGATTTTTCAAAACAAATAAGAACAGTAGTAATAAAAAAAGACTGGCTAACGGCTGAGAGTGGCGAACGCTACCGCTACACACAGGTCTCAATGTGTGTCACCCAGCAGCTTAGACCAAACATATTTTACGCATGGGACGCACACGTTTCAATCGCCGAACTTCTCTGCTTCAATTGGCTCGTTGTATTCGCGGTCATTGGTAGCCAGGTCCTTCTTGCTAGGTTTTTAGTCATTGGTTCTTCAAGGTTTCAGAAACCCAATTCAAGGCTCTTATTAGTCAAATGAGAGGTCAATCAAATCTAAACCAATCAAAACACTCCTTTTGCTTTCTGTTCGCAACTGTGTCTGTACTGGAAGAACGGAAATGCAGCTTTTTTTTTTTTTTTTCAGTGCGCACTGAGACGCACAGTGTGCACTGAGACGCACTAGGACGCAGAGACGTGACCGCCCGCGGTATCCCGGAGTGCAACAGGTTAAAGGTGGATTCACACTACATTGTTTGGACCGACTTTTACTGACGTTTTGGCAAACGTCTGACTCTGCTGGCAAAAGTTAATGATTGCTGGTGTTTGTTGGCAAATGCTGGCGAAAGTTGTGTTCTTTGAAAATTTTCAGCATGCTGAAAATTTACCAACGTTTGGAAATACACGTTGATGAAAGCTGTACTCCGTTTATAAAAGTTCCTGAGCATTGAGGTAAGTTATACAGAGTTTTCCTAAGTCAGCCTAAGTAAAAGCTGGGTTCACACTGTAGTGTTTGGACCAACTTTTAAAGACATTTTGAAAAATCAGAGAAATACTCAGCGCAGATCAGCTGATATCAGCATCAGGTGATGCACATATAAAGATCAGTGTTTGTGGAGGCTTCCTGCCTTTCTGGACCAGCTTCTGGAGTGAACACATCTCCCTTGGGCATACGTTTCAGTATTTATTTTCATTTTATATTCATATGGCCGGTGCGGTGGCGCAGTGGTTAGCACTGCGCCAGCACATCAACTCACCCTTGGCCATGGGATCCCTGGTTCAATCCCAGCCCCTGACCAACAGTGATCTGTGTGGAGTTTGCATGTTCTCCCCATATCTGCATGGGTTTACTCTGGGATTTCTCCGGTTTCCTCCCGCAGGCCAAAAACATGCAGATTAGGTTAACCGGAAACTCTAAAGTGGCCCTAGGTGTGAATGTGTGTGTGAATGGTTAAGGGATAGCGCCGTACCATGGCTGCTTCATCTATCCAAGTGGATGCCCTTAATTTCCCCTCTGGGGATCAATAAAGTATACAAAATTAAAAAAAAATGTAGTTACTTCTGCATACTCTTTTCCCCTTTTCATTCATTCATTCATCTAAAAAAATAATAAAATAATGCTATAGAATCCAACACTAAGTCTGCAATTAAAATGTGAATGTAGATGGAACAAAAAACTATTTAGCAAATCGTCATATAAATAAAGTACCGGGTGATTATATTTTGACTGTTACACCTTTCTCCATTAAAATAACAAAAAATCCCTTTAAATGTCATTTACTTTTTGACACCACATCAGCGCTGTTTGATTCCCACAATGGATGTTTGATTCCCACAATGGAAGTGAATCAGTAAATCCTGGAGAATGATTACGGACGGAGCAGAAAATTAAAAACAGTAAATTTCTCAATGAGGAGATTTTTTTTTTTTTTTAAATCTTTTGAGCTGTCACATTTTTGGGAGATTACATGTAGCAGGCATAGAGTAGACAGACTCTGACTGAAAATTTCAGGAAAAACCTTTGTTCCACGGACCAAGAAAATGTTTTTTCAGACAGCAAAAAAAAAATGGTTATTGTTTCCAAGGCAACCAGTAATCCCTACTGGTAAAAGACACGTTTGTGCAACAGCACAGCCTGGTGGAAGAAAAATAACACTGCAAAGACACAAAACCACCCACCAAACCACACCCATCACCTGCAAACAAACCCACAAATGTCTGAAAAAAAATAAAATTATATATATATATATACATTGTAGGACCTTGGGGAAGTCAGATTATTTAGCATTTCAGACAGAGACAGTGAATAAGCATGGGGGAACAATGCCCAGGGGGTTCCTGGCGAGATAGCAGGAAGGAATCAAGGACATAGGGGGTTGAATGCAGTGTAATGTAAATGTCATGCTGTGTGATGAGAAATGCCATGAAACGTGTGAAAAGTGATTTGGGTAAAAGGGGAGAGCTTGCTGAGATGATTCATTCTGTTCTGTGCTTGTGAGATGTGAAGTGTGTAATAAACTGTCTGTCCATGAATCTGCCTCTTTATTCACACTCTCCACACTGGTGACCCTAGACGAATTATGGAACACGAGGCAAGAACCCCGGAGCCGTCCCGGTCGGGAAACCCCAGCGACGCAGCAGCCGTCCCACAGACAGCCCGGACTGGAACCCCCAGCAACGCGTGCGTGGTTTCAGTCAAGCTACCGGACTTTTGGCAGCACAACCCGCACTCTTAGTTCCACCACACCGAGGCCCAGTTCGCCCTCCAGGGAGTAACGGCAGACGACACCAAATTCTACCATCTGGTAGCAGCGCTGGACGCTCGCACAGCCCAGCAGGTAGCAAGCCTGCTCGATCAGCCTCCAGCCCGCAACAAATACGAGGCTCTCAAGGCTGCACTGACCCGGCGCTACACGGTCTCGGAATGCGAGAGAGTGGAGAGGCTCCTGGGGCGGACCGAGTTAGGAGATGGTTTGGCTGTCGACCTGATGGAGAAGATGCTGGCGTTAATGGGCACGGACGACGGGCACTTTCTGTTTGCCCACCTTTTCCTCCGGAACCTTCCAACAGAGGCGAGAGCGGTTCTGGCCAATTCGCCATTGCTGGCCGCATGTGATTACTGTGCGCTAGCCCAGGAGGCAGACAGGATCATCCTCACCACCAGGGCGATCACAGTCAACGCAGCGGCGGCAGAGCCCAGCGAGACGACCAGAGGAGGCGAGGAGTCACCGACGGTAGCGGCAGCGGGGGCCAAGGAGCACCAGAGAGACACGCTCTGCTTCTACCACCGCCGCTTCGGAGAGAACACGCGCAGATGTGCGCCACCGTGCCAGTTCAAGCACTCGGGAAACGCCAAGGCCGGCAGTCAGTAGCAGCTACGACCGCCGGTGAAGAGAACAAGCTGCTCTACGTGACGGACTCGCGCTCGGGGAGATGCTTCCTTGTCGACACCGGAGCCCAGAAGAGCGTCATCCTGCTGTCCTACGCTGACCGGCTGGAAGGACCTAGCGGCCCCGGACTTGTAGCAGTAAACGGCTCGGAGATTAAGACGTTCGGTGAGAGAACACTGGCCTTATCTGTACATGGCCGCTCGTACGAGTGGACTTTTATCATAGCAGCACTGTGTTGCCCGATCCTGGGCGCTGATTTTCTGTGTGCGCATGGTTTACTTGTGGATGTTGCTAACAGACGCCTGGTTAATGCACTGTCCTTTGAATCTCTCCCCTGTATAGCTCGAGGGACCCGTACAACAGCACAAGCCAACATCACAGCTCCAGGCGGTAGGTTCCACGCACTGCTCACTCAGTTCCCAGCACTCACGGTCCCGACATTTTCGGCGGCCATCGCTAAACACGGGGTGGAGCACTTTATCACCACCACCGGGCTGCCCGTTTTCGCAAGACTTCGGTGCTTGGACGCAGCTAAACTGGCCATAGCGCGTGAGGAGTTCGCCAACCTGGAAAGGTTGGGCATCATTAGGCGATAGAACAGCCCATGGGCATCCCCGCTACACATGGTCCCTAAGGCTGAGGGGTCGTGGCGACCGTGTGGTGATTTCCGCAGGTTGAACAACGCCACAGCACACGACCGCTACCCGATTCCCCACATACAGGATTTTTCCGTTCACCTTGCCGGAGCGCGCATTTTTTCCAAAATAGACCTGGTCCGCGGTTACCACCAGGTCCCAGTGCGCGAGGAGGACATACCCAAAACAGCGGTAATAACTCCGTTCGGTTCATTCGAGTTCCTGCGCATGCCATTCGGGTTAAAAGGCGCGGCACAGACGTTCCAGCGCATGATGGATGCAGTGGTGCGCGATCTCCCGTTTGTGTTCGTCTACCTGGACGATATCCTGGTAGCCAGTGCGTCCGAAGACGAACACGAAACCCACCTCAGGACGGTTTTCCGGAGGTTAGAGGAGCACGGGTTAATAATCAACCCGGCGAAATGCCAGTTCGACATGACGGAGATTGATTTTTTGGAGCACCGCGTCTCTCCGGAAGGAGCGATCCCATTGCCCGACAAAGTACGCACCGTGGCGGATTTTCCCCGGCCTCAGACGGTCAGGGCGCTGCAAGAATTTTTGGGGATGGTGAACTTTTATAACCGTTTCCTTCCCCGCGCGGTGCGGCTCATGCAACCATTGTACGCTGCGCTCAAGAGACAGAAACCCGCGGATGGGGTCGAATGGACCCCGGAGCGAGAGTGGGCATTCTCGGAGGTTAAAGCAGCCCTGGCAAACGCTGCACTGCCGGCGCATCCGGACCCGGCGGCCCGGATAGCGCTCACCACCGACGCTTCAGACGTGGCCATAGGGGCTGTCGTGGAGCAGCGCGTCGCCAGGGCTTGGCAGCCGCTCACGTTTTTCAGCAGAACTTTGTGCGACAGCGAACGTAAATACAGCGCGTTCGACAGGGAGTTGCTGGCCCTCCACCCGGCCATACGCCACTTCCAGTTCTGGCTGGAAGGGCGCAGCTTCACCGCGTTCGTGGACCACAAGCCACTAACGTTCGCGATGGCCAAGGTTTCAGAACCGTGGTCGGGCCGGCAGCAGAGACAGCTGGCCGCGATCTCAGAGTTTACTACCGATATTCAGCATGTGTCGGGTAAACTGAATGTGGTGGTGGACTGCCTCTCGCGCGCCGTGGTGGCCCCGGTCTACGTGGGGATAGATTACGCAGCCATGGCCGCGGAGCAGATTAGCGATGCAGACGTGCGCGCGCTCCAGTCTGGACCAACAGGGTTAAGGCTGGAGAGCAGGGTGCTGCAAGATGGCATGCCCCCCCAATCTGCGATGTCTCCACGGGACGCCCGCGTCCGGTGGTCCCGGTCGCGTGGCGCCACCGCGTGTTGGAGTCAGTTCACACTCTGGCGCACCCAGGAGTGCGCGTGTCAGTCAAAATGGTGGGAGAGAAGTTCGCGTGGCCGAGCCTACACAAACAAGTAAAATGAGTGGGCTGCAGCCTGCGTGGTGTGCCAACGAGCCAAGGTACACAGACACACGAAGGCTCCCTTGGAGCTGTTTCGGGTACCGGCTAAGAGGTTCGACCATGTTCACGTGGACCTCGGGGCCCCCTCCCGCCATCACAGGGGTGCACACACCTCCTGACAGTGGTGGACTGCACCACGCGCTGGCCAGAAGCAGTCCCGCTGGCGGCAACCACGTTCGGGGATGTAGCACGCGCTTTTGTAACAGCATGGGTGGCGCGTTTTGGAGTCCCGTCGGACATTACATCCGACAGGGGCCTTCAATTTGTTTCCGACCTCTGGTCCGCGATGGCCCGCAGCCTGGGTGTTGCAATTCATCGCACAACCGCGTACAACCCACAGGCCAATGGGTTATGCGAGCGTTTTCATAGATCACTGAAAGCAGCACTCAGGGCTTCACTGACGGATGCAAATTGGGTGGACAGGTTGCCGTGGGTTTTATTGGGGTTGCGCTCCGCGCCAAAAGAGGATCTGGAAGCTTCCCCGGCAGAGCTTGTTTTTGCGCAGCCCCTACTGCTGCCCGGGGAATTTCTGCCAGATAATCCCGCGCCGAACAGCTGCCCGTCTCAGCTTTTGCAGCGTAGCGCAAACACAGGCACGCTGCCGGGCCCGGCCCACCACTGTTTTACGCGTGCTTTTGTGTCTAAAACTTTGAAGAACGCGGAGTTCGTGTTCGTCAGACACAACGCCCACCGCCCTCCATTGCGCCCACCCTATGATGGACCGTTCAGAGTGTTGGAAACAGGGGATAAGCATTTTTTGCTAGACTTGGGGGTTAGGCGGGAGAAAATTGGCATAGACAGACTCAAACCCGCTTTTGTAGTGGCGGACAAGTAAGTGCTGTTGGCTAGGGCCCCTTGGCGTGGAAGACCCCCACGAAAAGCTCCCCAGGGAAACGATTCACCAGAGCAGCCACACGGACAGAGCGAAGTCCCCCCCCCCCCACTGCCACGGCCCACCCGCAGTCAGACACACTCCCAGCAGCCCCCCCACCGGCACAGCAGCGCCACGGAGGCGGTAAACCCCAGTTACAGCAGATATGGGAGGAGACGGAAGCCAAAACAGCGTGTGGACTGATTGTTCTATCTAAGATGCTGGTGGGGGGGGGGGGGGGCTGTGTAGGACCTTGGGGAAGTCAGATTATTTAGCATCTCAGACAGGGACAGTAAATAAGCCTAGGGGAACAATGCCCAGGGGGTTCCTGGCAAGACTGCAGGAAGGAGTCATGGACATAGGGGGTTGAATGCAGTGTAATGTAAATGCCATGCTGTGTGATGAGAAATGCCATGAAACGTGTGAAGAGTGATTTGGGTAAAAGGGGAGAGCTTGCTGAGATGATTCATTCTGTTCTGTGCTTGTGAGATGTGAAGTGTGTAATAAACTGTCTGTCCATGAATCTGCCTCTTTATTCACATACTCCACAATATATATATACTGTATATACACTACCGTTCAAAAGTTTGGAGTCACCCAGACAATTTTGTGTTTTCCATGAAAAGTCACACTTTTATTTACCACCATGAGTTGTAAAATGAATAGAAAATATAGTCAAGACATTGACGTGGTTAGAAATAATTATTTGTATTTGAAATAACAAAGAACACTGGAGTGATAGTTGGTGGAAATGGGCCTCTATACACCTATGTAGATATTGCACCAAAAACCAGACATTTGCAGCTAGAATAGTCATTTACCACATTAGCAATGTATAGAGTGTATTTCTGATTAGTTTAAAGTTATCTTCATTGAAAAAAAACAGTGCTTTTCTTTCAAAAATAAGGAAATTTCTAAGTGACCCCAAACTTTTGAACGGTAGTATGTATATATACCATACATTAATTTTTTTAAAAAAAATATGTCATACACACCATGTTATTAACAAACAAATACATATATATTTTCTTACATATATATTTTCTTTTTTTAATTCCCCCTTCTCTCTATTTCTCTTTTGTTCCTGCATGTCTGAACTGAGTTTCGACCTAAAAATATCTGTTTTCACCAGCATTACCACCAGTTAATGTTTGCCATTGGAGCTTAACTTAGGCTGACTTAGTTGAACTCTACATAACTTAGCCCAGCACTCAGGAACTTTTACAAATTGAGCACAACTTTCACCAACATTTATTTCAAAACGTCGCCAAATTTTCAGCATGCTGAAAATTCTCAACAAATACAACTTTAGCCAGCATTTGCCAACAAACACCAACTATCATTAACTTTTATCAACTTTTGCCAGCAGAGCCAGACGTTTGCCAAACGTTAGTAAAAGTTGGTCCAAGTGTTGTAGTGTGAATCCACCCTAAAAAGCAGGTCCAGGATGGCAGGAAGCCTCCACAAACGCTGATCCCTTTGGGCTGCACGGTGGCACAGTGGTTAGCACTGTGGCAGCACAGTTTACCCTCGGCCGGGGGATCGTGAGATCGTGGGTTCGATCCCTGCCCCCGGCCAACAGTGATCTGTGTGGAGTTTGCATGTTCTCCCCGTGTTGCGTGGGTTTACTCCGGGATTTCTCCGGTTTCCTCCCACATGCCAAAAACATGCAGGTTAGGGATACGGGGTGCTTGCGCACGCGGCGACTGGCAGCTGGTGGCTTGTCACCAGACTGCAAAACAAATCTACCTACGGGTACAAAATAAGTAATAAAAAAAAAATCTTTATATGAGTGTCACCTGACGCTGATGTCAGCTGAACTGCACTGAGTATTCCTTTGCTTAAGTTAACCTAAGTTGGCAACTGCTACACATACGCTAGCCTAAGCTGGCAAAAAATTGACAATACTGAATGCAACGCTGGGAAATGCTAACAAAAGTTCGTAAAAGTTTGCAAAAGTTCGTTAAAGTTGGGGTGTGCTCACGAACATAATTTCACCAACGTTTCGACTGATTTCTCTGATTTTTCAAAACGTCAGTAAAAGTCGGTTCAAACGTTACAGTGTGAACCCAGCTTAAGGAATGTTAACCTTGACCTTTGACCTTTTGACCCCAAACCCACAGTCTCTTTGACTCCTTTGGACTTCGACCAAACTGGAATTATGTTACAGGTCAGTCCGTCCGTCTGTCCCACTTTTGTGAAATCAACTCCTCCTACAGTTTTGTTCCAATTGTTTGAAAACTTGGTACCATGATTTGAGCTACTCTGATGATGCGCATGCTGCAATTTGACTCTCATCGGATGACCTTGAGATCAAAGGTCAGAGGTTAGATTTTTCCTAAAACTTGTAAACACAATAACTACTGAAAGAAATGATGTAGGTTTTTCAAATAGATACAGTAGTTGTATCTAATACACATCTTGGGCGACTTACACCCTCATCTAACTATGGGTTTGGGGTCAAGGGGTCATAGATCAAAGTTAGCATTCCATTTGCACCACAGTATGGTAAATGGTAAATGCTTCATTTACTATTGCTATAAAACAAGTAAAGCTAGGGCCACCAAACCTGTTATACAGGTTCACCTTGGAATCCTGACCTCTGACTATGAGTTTGGGGTCAAACGGTCAAAGGTCAAGGTTAACAATGCCTATGATTTATTACTGTACAACAAGTAAAGCTAGGGTCACCAAACTTGGTGAACAGGTTCACCCTGTGACCCTGAAGTGCAACTATGGTTTTGGGGTCACAAGGTCCAAGGTCAACATCAAAATGGCTTATAAACTGTATTTCAACAACAAAGAAAGCTAGGGTCTCCTACCCTGGTACACAGGTTCACTCTCAAACCATGACCTCCCATGACCTCTGACTATAGGTTTGGGGTCAGTGGGTCAAAGGTCAAGGTTGGCACTCCGTATGCTGTCTTACTATAGCACATGTAAATCTCTCTAGGGTCACCAAACTTGCTCCACAGGTTCACGTCGGGATCCTGACCTACAACTATGGGTTGTATACTTTGTTGTATATTCGTGGATAATGGGCTTATCATAATTTGGTTCTGCCACAGTAATTATATTGAAAAGTTGCTCTCCGTCAGTAAGTACTGGAAACTTCAAAGAAAATGGAGCCAGGGATATTGCACTTGCCTCAGAGTGTGCTTGTCCACTTTAGGGTTTGGTTGTTTGGTCTAACCGTCGCTGGACTGCAGCCAGAGCAGCAAATTTTTACTGCAACCAACAGGGCAGCCCAGCAGAGAAGGACCACGGAAATGTGTTTATCCATAGATACAAAACTTTCCTTCATGATGCCACAGCCTTCCTGTGAGATGTTTGTGTGTGCTAACATGGATCTGGGTAAAGTGGTTTTCCTTCCACAGTCCCAAGACATGCATGTGAACTAAGTTTAATTAGACTTTGTCCTGCATTTACAAAAACCTTCAGTGAGTATATTCTTTTTCAGTGGGGGGCTTCTTAAAAATGCAATTGTATTGATGATTGCATGCAAGGGGGCATTTGTTCAATTTCAAATAGGAATAAACAGCAGGTGAGCATTTTATTATTTTGAGTACAAGAAAGTACTGACAAAAGAAAAGAGAAAACACCACTCTTACCCAATAAGCTGATTCTGCATCATGTTTTGATTTTACACATTTCGTGCGATCTGCTGACAGAGGGTTTCCAAAGCCAATCAATAAGACAACTCAATGTGACATTTTTTCATCTTCGTTTTAATAACAGGAATGCTGATTAAAATATCAACCCTTAATCCTGCTCCTGTAACCGCTTATTAAATCTGCTCTAGAATGGAATGTTTTTCAGGTTTTACCTTCAGAGAGTATTATAGAAGCAGTTAGCAATCATCTGTGACAGGAAGAGGAGGCCGAGGTCTAATTAATGTTCATAGCCTGTAGTTGCACGCTGTGTAATATTACAGCATGGGGTTTATGTATTTGAAACTACTTGATATTTGAATTGTAGTCTCTTGTAGTTTTTTTTCACAGTGGAAAGACAGTCACGATGGTGGACATGACTGGAGATAAAAAGAAATAATCTGAGGAATAATACTATATCTGGCATCTATCCTGAGAAGCTTTTGTAGTGCTTCACTCAAAATCCTGCAAATTGAGTCAATAGTTTTCTGAATTTTTACTCTCAAGTTGCACAGTGTATACTCCACTCTAGAGCTGGATTTATGCACCGATGTGACGCAGCTGTGACGATGTCAACGCAGTAGCGACGCAGTACACCCCTGCATCTCCCAATGCGCAGCACAGCGGTAATGCAGGCTGCAGGAATTGGGATTGTTCCGCTTTGTCTCCTCCTTCACGTTTCCTGGTTCTAGGGTCTGCTCTGCTCTGCTCGTTTGTGCCACAGTTACAAAGCCAGTCAGATAAACAACGATCTGTATTCAGAAGAATATTGAGAAAGTTTAGCGGAGATAGAGCAATTTTATGGATCATCCTGACCCCAGTAATTAGATTGTTAAATGATGGCAGCAGCAGTGGTCAAATGTACCGTAATTTCTTGTTTTTAGTCTTTTGCAGCGACTGTATGAAAAGTTGCTTTTTTTTAACATTTATTAGCTACAACCCCATCTTAATCTGCTCTTGTCTGTTATTTAATAAACAAAAACATACGATAAACACAAAATTGCCAATCACTGTGTTGGTGATGTGTGAAGGCAATGGCGTCGATGTGATGTGGGTGCATAAATCCAGCTTAAGGGTCCCTTTACACAGATGGAGATTATTGAGTGACTGTTGAGGGATCAAAAATCGACCCAATCTCTAAACGATCTCCTAAAACCTCAAATAAGCCATTTCTTTGGAAATGTTTAGGAGATTGTTTTATGATTTTCATGGTGATCTATAGAGATCTTTGAAAGATCCTTGAGAGATTATTGAGAGACCAGGAGCGATAGCTGAGGGTTCATTGAGAGTTTGTTGGGTGCAACAAGGAAATTTGAGGGGTTTCTATTGCTCTTCTACCTCCTTTACACAGGGGTGGAGAACGTTGAGAGCTCATTGAAAGATGAAAAATGGCCAGATCACTCAACATTATTCCAGTGATCTCTCAGAGATGTGATGAGATCGTTGAGTGGTCAAGGAGTGCCCAACCTCTCACAATGATCTCCCAGTGATCCCTCAATGAATGCCAAATTTTTCCACCCTGAAGGTAGAGGTGGCTGAGAGATCAGTGAGGGATCGCTGAGCGTTCCATGAAAGATCAAGTTCACTGAAAGATTGCTGAGAGATCATTGGGAGATCAGTGAGATCATTGAGCGCTCGCTGAGAAATTGTCTTGGAATGAGTCAAAACTTTGAGGACCAAGAAGATCACTGAAGATCATTGAGAGTTCATTGAGAGATCTTGGCGATCGCTGACAGACCATTGAAAGATGGTTTGGAGGTCTTGCCATTTTGTCATCACTCAGTGATCTCTCAATGAGCTCCATCCCTGTGTAATGAGGGTAGAAGTATTACATAGTAGCCCTGCCACTAGACAATGGCAACTGGAATGGTGGCCTCGTGGTAGAGCATCTGCCCAACAGCTGGGAGGTTGTGGGTTTATGCCCCAGCCAAGTTATTACCAAAGACTATATGAAAATGATAGCCTACTTTGCACCTTCTAGCTTAGTGCTTAGCATAATAGAGTGAAGAAAGGAAAGTTAGTTACCCAGCCATGGAGGGGAGCACAAGCCAGTGTACTCCTAGTGCTGGAGTGGTTCATCATAAATAAGTAGATGACCCATGCAAAAGAGAGAAGCCAAAAGAAGAAGATTTGCTTCAAAATGCCAAAAAATGGAAGATTAGCACAGATTGTTTTCACTTCAGAACATCATAGCAGGATTCCTATTTGATTTTTAGTATATTACACCATTCTGGTCAGCTTCTTAGGTTGACGTGCACCTAAGGAGTAGCGTCTCCAATTTTGTTGTATTGAATACAATGACAATAAAAGGCTTGACTTGACTTCTGTGTGCCTGGCTAAGGCTTATCACATCTCACAGACACAGTTTAGATGTGGTCACGTCATAAACACTCTTTCTTCAAATGTGCACTGAGTTACTTTACCTCTGTCAACTCATCTGTTTTGCTTCTGGATCCAGATGAGGAAGCAATCCTTCATATGCTCCTCGCATGTAGCCTCACAGAAATCAGGCAGGAGTGGAGAGAAGCTGGGACATTCTGGCAGAAGTTTCTCTTTGGTCTGTCACCCTGGGGCTAAAACAATGTGCCATCTTTCCTCCTCCTCCTCCTGCTGCTTTGGCCAAAATGAACAGTAGGAAAAGAAAAAAATGAAGCAAAGGAACATGAGTAAGATAAGATAAGATAAGATAAGCCTTTATTAGTCCCACAACGGGGAAATTCCAGGATTGCAACAGCACAGGGATAGCAACACTCAGAGCAACAATCAGAAGGCAAGAAAAAAAAAAAAAAAAAAAAAACAAGCAAGCAAGAGCAGCTAATAAACATATGTACGTATTACTATAAAATATATATATATACACACACACACAGACACACAGTGCAGAGCATTGTAGCTGGATGGAATAAATATATGAATATATGAACACACAGTGCAGAGCATTGTAGCTAGATGGAATAAATATGTAAATATATAAACACCCACAGTACGGAGCATTGCAGCTAGGTGGAATAAATATGCAAGTATATAAACACACACAGTGCGGAGCAATGTAGCTAGATGGAATAACATGTAGATATATAAATATATAAACACCCACAGTACGGAGCATTGCAGCTAGACGGAACAAATATGCAAATATATAAACACACACAGTGCAGAGCATTGCCGCTAGATGGAATGAAACAGCATAACCGTCTACCCAGCTATCCTGCATGGTATGATTATGTGCCCATACACACTCTCACCCTCCATAGCGACCGTCATGCTCCTAGTTGTATGCCGGAGAGGACCACTGTGTAAGTCTATTGCATCTTCTGCATTCAAAAAACTAGGTGTGCATTGCTGGCACACAGTCCTTCCCGTTCTTCTCCTTCTGGCAGATGTGCTCTCTGACACAACTGATTACTCATCTCATTACAGCCAGCACTTAACCTCGGAGTGTTTATGAATGACTTCATATTCACGCTTTAATTGTGAGAACATGAATGCATGTTGCCCTGTCCCGATGCGACCTTTGTTGGACATTGGGGCATGCCGTCTCAGTCCAACTTCAAGGGATACTTGAGGATATATTTGATCAGATTACATTTCAGGTGATATGTGTGTTTAAGTGTATTATTAGCGTTTATGTCAAGCATGCATTGTTTCGGTGTTGTGTGCTCAGCTAAGCTTATCTGCATTGTGGGCCGTCTGTTCCAGGAGTTGTAAAAGCAGTCTGTGAAGCGTGCTGATCTTAGCACCCTGAAGCTCTTGGCTGAGCTGCAGTTGTAGCAGATCTCAGCTCCACTTGAGTTCAAAGTGTATACAACTACAGTTCTTGCATATATAAACAGTGCACTATTGTCATCTGAGACAGTCTGATTCTCTCCTGCTGTTGCTGAAATCTGGATTCACATTTTTCCTCCACTTATCCACTGCAAAGCATAGAGGGTCCTTGGAGACCACTATCAGGGAGGCTTATTTAGACAGGGCTTTTAACAAGCTCTCTTTTCTGTCTCTAAGTGAACAAAGCTTAAACTGTCGGTGGCGTTAGTGCAGAGTCGACCCTTCTTCCGTCTATTCATTCATTTTCCTAAATACTTATCCAGCTTGAGGGCAGGGGGTGACGCAGCCGATCCTGGCTGACGTACGGCAGGAGGCACACGGATCCCTGCGGCTCGCCCTTGACAGATCTCCATTCGCATATGGTCCAACACAGAGATGCAGGAGGCCACACTCACATCTACACCTGTTGCCAATCTAGGGGCAGATTTTCTAACGTGCTGCGCCATCGCAAAACCCTGTTTTGACATCAAAAAACTACTGCCGAGGTTTACAAAAGGGTGCAAGGCAAAATTAGCAGTGGAAAGGCATGGACTATGTTAATTTTGCGCCTGCCCTCATTACATATGTGTTTGTAGGCGTTGTCATGTCAAAGCGCAAATTTGAGGGAGGAGAGTATTTAAATGACTGGCGCAAGGTGAATTACTAAGGTTTGCGGTTGTGGATTTCCCGCTAAATGCACCAGGTTTTAACACCCCAAAAAAGCTTGTCTTAATTCATCTGCGCCTGATATGACAGCAATCGTTGGTGCCAGGAGACACCGGTGAGAACTGCGAGCGTGTGGCCAAAGAGACAGAAGCTTCTCTCTGCCTGTGACTTTATTTGGCATGACAGAACAGATTAATATGAACAGAAATGATCTCACAGAGATCGGTGTTGTGCTTAACTGGACATCAGCTGGAAGAGGATTTTGTTTTAATTTCATTTGTTTATATATAGCCTAATAATAATAATAATAATAATAATAATAATTTATTTCATTTATAACACACTTTACATTTCGGGACAAAATCTCAAAGTGCTGCACAAATAGGATTAAGCACAAGAATAAAAGCACACATTAAGAGATAGTACATACGATGACACAGCAGGACATTAAAAAGCTTTCCTAAACAATGAATTTGTATCCATAAAATAGGATAGTCCTTCCTTCCTGGAGTGGACAAAAAGAGCACAGTCCCATAGAAACGTCCCCCGACACTGCAACATCGTAGTAACTCAATGACAGCAGTCTCTGCTGTGGCTGTCTGAGGAATAAGTGAAATCATGTGTGTTTAATTTTATTATATTCCAGACTTCAGAAAACATAAAGCAAACATATTTATAAAAAGTCGTAAACTAGGAGACGTGTAGATTTTGTTAAAACAAAGTTATTGACATAATAAAACCCCAGAGTCTCCATCAGCCCATTTTGATGGTTCTTGTGTTAATAAAATCAACACACTGGTCAATAATAAATTTATTCATGAGTAGTCTTTTTTTTGATCCCCCACCGGTTGAAACCCAGAGGGGTCGAAGAGCCCTTTGGGCTTCAACCAGCGGGGGATTATGTTATGGGTCCATCCGTCTGTCCATCTGTCCCACTTTTGTGAAATCAACTCCTCCTAAAGTTTTGGTCCGATTATTTTGAAACTTGGTACCATGGTTTGATATATACTGAGGATGCACCTATTGCAATTTGGTTCTGATCAGATGATTTTTGCGGGAATTGTATCCCCTGACCTATGACCTCCTGTTTCACCTCACTTCATAGACAGTAACTGTCTTGTGAAATCAACTCCTCCTAATTGTTATGGTCCAATTGTTTTAAAACTTGGTTTGAGATACTCTGATGATGTGCATGTTGCAATTTGACTTTCATTGGATGACCATGAGGTCAAAGGACAGAGATCAGATTTTTTCCTAAATCTTCTAAACACAATCACTACTTAAAGAAATGATGCAGGCTTTTCAAATCGATACAGTAGTTGTATCTAATACACATCTTGGACGACTTACACCCTCACCTAACTATGGGTTTGGGGTCAAGGGGTCAAAGGTCAAAGTTAGCATTCCATTTGCACTACAGTATGGTAAATGCTATATTTACTATTGCTATAAAACAAGCCAAGCTAGGGCCACCAATCCTGTTATACAGGTTCACCTTGGAATCCTGACCTCTGACTATGGGTTTGGAGTCAACAGGTCAAAGGTCAAGGTTAACATTCCTTATACCTTACTACTGTTTTACTACGCTCTTCCTCCAGTGTATGGTGCTCTTGGTGGATGGGTGGTCATTATTGAAATGAAGTGACTACGTCTATGTTCATAATTTTTTAGTAGATCACTGGCAGAAATTGGCCACTCCCTTAGGCGCTCTATCTAATCTGCGCACTTGCCAATTTGCGCTGCCTTAGTAAATCTGCCCCATAGTGCCTATAGTAGACTTTGGTTTTTATAATTGATGTCACAGGTCATCTTGCCCCCACTGAACCTGAATCACAACAGTTGGCGTCCTTGTGGTAATGATATTATTAAAACTTTATCAAATCACTGTAAAGCTGCACAGATTCTATTCTATTACTGTTAGCCCGGACAAGCCCCCAAGCAGGGGGAACAAGAAGCAGCTGATGAACACATTGGTGCTCTCTCTTGGCTCAGACCCATCTCACCCTCCAGCTGGCATCCATAGATCGCACTCTTAGAGGGAGTCCTGGGCACAGCTGGACCCTCGGCCTCTCTGACTTCCAGACATGGGAGAATATGGGCAAGCTGACCCGGTCACCTCTCCAAAGTGGGCTCACTTATCAGAGAGGTATAATTATTTTTGCTTGCTTTTTAGAGGTAGTAACCAGAGGTAGTGTTATTTCATTGGCCGTGGTTTTCAAACTAGGACACGGTGCTTACAGTTTCTCTGGAGATAGTTGTTGTATTTCCTGGAAAACATGCAAACCTCAGTGTGTGCACAAAATGCTACTGTTCTGCTATTTATGGATGTATATTGAAATGGATGCTTGTGTAATGCTGCCTCGTGAACCTGTCAAAACACAGGAGAAGAAAAATATGATGGTTGACAGATATGTCTACCTCTGGTTGTGCAAATTGTTTGAATGTGATGCTAATATTCTGCCCTTTAGCTGTACTGGAATTTCTTCCCCTCTATCTCTCTCTTCCTCTGTCAGTTGCTCTTTTTTTTGTTTCTTTTCATCGTCAGCCAAAAGGTCACTTTTTACCTGCAGCCAGACAACATAATAATCCAAACCTGACACTGAAGCCATGTGAGAGCGTTTTTTGAGTCTATTTTGCATTGCTCATGTGCGTCTTTCCATGTGTGTTGATGTGTGTGCTGAGCTGCCATGCTAAAAGTCATGGAACCCAATCCTGGATGAAATACCTCAGGACTGGCACCGGCAGCGGACGTTGTTCTCTTTTGGCTCTAGCTGTCATGTCAGTGTATCATGAGCACCACTCAATCCCCATGGGTTCTTCCATACATTTGGCTCCATCTTTTCCAGTTCACTCACTAGAAGGGTGGGCATTGACGTGACATTACAGATCAAGACAAATCTTCCCTTTTATTTATGGCCAGGAGACAGAAGTAAATGTTCAGCTCAATCAAATCTGACTGCTGCAGTCATGTCTGGAGCGACTGGAACACACCTGCTAAATGCACACCCCAGAGCGCATTTGTTTTGTGCTGTATATTAATAGCATAATTGGGGGTTGGGCTGAATGGTTGAAGGGGTCGTGGACCTTTACACAGCACGGAGATCGTTGAAAGATGAGAAATTGACTCTGAATGATCTCCTAAAGTCTCAACAAAGCTGTTTCTGTGTAAATGCTTTGGAGAATCTTGTGTGTTTTGGACTGAGTCAAAACTTTGAGGAGACCGTGGCAATCACTGGAAGATCACCGAGAGATTGTTGAGAGATCGGGCCAATTTTTAATTTCTCAACAGCCTCTCAGTGATCTTGGCAGTGGCTCAGGAGGTAGAGTGTCCAATAACTGGAGGCTTGGCAGTTGGAATCCTGCTCCCCTGCAGTCCTCCTGTTGTTGTGTTCTTGGGGAAGACACTTCACCCACCTCGCCTCCAGTGTCTGTGACATTTTTGGATGAATGTGAATCAATGTTTGGTGGTGGTCGGAGAGGCTGTTTACACGAAATATCAGCCTTGTTTCCCTCAGTCTGCCCGGGAGCAACTGTGTCTACAGAGTTAGCTTACCATTATCAGTGTTTGTCTGTGGAGTGAATGGATCCTCTAAGTGCATCGAGGTGTCATGTGACATGTAAAGTACCATATGAATCTTTTTTTTTAGATATGAATCTAATCCATGATTATTATTTATTATTATTAATTTACCAGCGTGGTGGAATAGAGGTAGAGCATCTGCCTCATAACTGGGAGGTTGTGGGTTCAAGCCCTGGCCGGGTCATACCAAATACCATATAAAAATGGTAATTCCCACCTCCTAGCTTGGTGCTCAGCATAATGGAATAGGAAAGGACAGCCGGTTACCCAGCCACGGGGGGGCACACACCAGTGTATTTAAATGGGCAGGGTTGTGCCAAGAAGGGCATTCAGCGTAAAAATCCTTGCCAAATCAACATGTGAATCATTGTGATATAAGGTGATGATACACTGTGGAGATTCTGAAAGGGAGCAGCTGAAAGACCAAAAAATATTATTAATTAGTATTTTTTCATTCATTCATTCATTATGGAATTTGCATGTTCTCCTCGTGTCTGCGTGGGTTTACTCCAAGTACTCCAGTTTCCTCCCACAGGCTAAAGATATGCATGTTAGCGTAATTGGCACCAACTGGGGATTCTACGTTGTCCTTAGGTATGAATGTGAGAGTGAATGGTTGTCTGTCTCTCTGTGTTGGCCGTGCGATGGACTGGCGATCTGTCCAGGGTGTACCCTGCCTCTCGCCCAAAGATGCTGGGATAGGCTCCAGCCTCCTCGCGATCCAAAAAGGATTAAGCGGTTGAAGATAAATGAATTTTTTAAAAAATCTCCACCAATGTGAAAAGAGTGCATAAGAAGAAGAAGAATGGAAAGAAATGGGAGCAAATGAATGCAATGTGACAAAACCTCCCTTCCACGGATCGTCACCTTACTGTGGTGGAGGGGTGTTTGTGCCCTCATGAGCCCAGCTGCTATGTTGTCAGGGGCAACTTGCCCCTGGTAGGGTCTCCCAGGACAAATTCGTCCTGCAGGGCCAGACCAAGAGTGGTCCGATGAATATGAAAAAAGTGTTACAACACGGACCCAACGTATCCAAAGGAGCCATTTGCCAGTGAGCTCACCACTTGCTGGAGGGATCATGGGGATCATGGTGTTATGTGAACTGAGGAGCAGTCTGGCCTACTCTTCTTAGACTGCCGCCCCCACCTTTGAAAAGCTGCACATAGACTGTTATCATTATATCACTATATCCAGGGCATAAAATGGTCTTCATGACTTCAACGATGATATCGTTTATTCTGATAATTTGGAGGAAAATTTATTGTCCATCAAAATTTGTTATCCCTACAGGCCTAGTCGTTTACCAGCTAACATTGTGCTTAAATAGCCATTGAGTTTTCTGAGGGGGAAAAAAAAATAGAGAACTGTGTCTGTGTGACATTGTCCTTTAGGCTCTGCAATGTAAAGCCCTTTGGCATAATTTTTTTTTTTATTGATTTTAACACTCCAAGCAAGAATATTGATTGCCAAGTTAGCCTTTGATTTGGGTTGTTCAAAACCTAATATGCATGCTTGGGTTTGTGTATTAGCCTTTGACTGCTTCTCTCCAGTATATGTTCCCCAGCATCAGAAAACCAAACAGTTACAAAAAGAGTAGAATATATCTGCCAACAACTGTGCGGCATGTGAATACCACAGCCCTGCATGGAACTCAGCTAGACGGAACGAGAACACGGAGAGGAACTCGCATCGAAAAGCTTCAGAGTGCACTTTTGTTTCCTCCGTACCTCCAAAACCAGCCAAACTCAGCAGTTCAAAAGTGATGGCGTGATTCTCTGCTGTGGTTTCACCCGCCATTCTTCTCTCATGTGTTTGAGAAGTGCCTCTGATAAATATTGGATGAGCAAACATCAGCACAATAGCTTTGAATCATGGGTGCCGTTCGAACACCACGCGACACTAGCAATTGTGGCTTTTTTTATGGTAACTTCTTTTTCTCAGTTTAAAAGCAATAAATGGAGTTTTCACATGAAAGCACAGCCCTCCTTTTTGCATTCAGAGCACTTGAAAGAAAAAAGCAAGCGTCCCAAATTCTTTCACACTAACTGTTGTCCTTTGAATTTAGCGGAGCTTAGAGAAAGAGTCTTTGGCATTGACAGGAAAACAGGACTGAAAAGGGAGATGAAAATTTGAATCCATTCTCATTTGTTTACTTTAGCTGTATGTTTAAAAGAACAGGGCAGGAGAGAAAATGCTGAAGAAATGGAAAGAAGAATAAGCAGAGTTCGGGCACAGCTGTTCAGATTTCTGTGGTTAATGCAATTCAAGCAGCTAAGCATCTGAAAACAAATAGACTTGCTGCCTGAGTTTACAATTGTTCCATGTGTACAAGCATATATTCACACAGTATAATTTCGATTGTGTTGTTGACAGAGTACAAACAGTATCTAATGAAATGGTCTGTTTCATTCACACTGAACAGAACTACATTTTTCACATCTGACTTTGTCACGCAGGGTAGCACGGTGGCGGAGTGGTTAGCATTGCTGCAGCACAGCAACTTACCCTTGGCTGCGGGATCCTGGGTTCGATCCAGCCCCCGACCAACAGTGATCTGTGTGGAGTTTGCATGTTCTCCCCGTGTCTGCATGGGTTTACTCCGGGATTTCTCCGGTTTCCTCCCACAAGCCAAAAACATGCAAGTTAGGTTAATTGGCATCAAACTGGGGATTCTAAATTGTCCTTAGGTATGACTGTGAGAGTAAATGGTTGTCTGTCTCTCTGTGTTGACCCTGCGATGGACTGGCAATCTGTCCAGGGTGTACCCTGCCTCTTGCCCAAAGATGCTAGGATAGGCTCCAGCCCCCCTGCGACCCAAAAAGGATTAAGCGGAAGAAGATGGATGGATGGACTTTGTCATGCATCAAAGAAAAGTAGTTTCTAGGTGCAGTATGACTGAACGATTGCTGAGAGGTCTTTTAAAGGTCTCTGAGAGATCATTAGGAGATGGATGAGACCATTCAGAGCTCAAGGAGTGCTCAGCAATCTTTCAAGATTGCTGAGAGGTCATTGGGAGACTGTTGAGCACTCCTTGAGAGTTCCTTGAGAGATTGCTTTCCTTTGGTGATCGTTGAGAGATTGTTTTAGACTCAGTCAAAACTTTGAGGAGACTGTGGCAACCGTGGAGCTCACTGGAAGATCATTTAAAGATCAATGAGAGAACTTGGCCATTGCTGAGAGATCATTGAAAGATCGTTGCGAGATCTGGCCATTTTTTCATTACTCAAAGATCTCTTAACGTTCTCCAACCCTGTGTAAAGGGGTTAGAAGAGCACTCTCAAATGCTCCGCAACCTCCTTGGTCACGAAAGAAACTCTCAATGATCCCTTAGCTATTGCTCTTGGTTTCTCAGTGATCTCTCAACAATGTCTCAAAGATGTCTGTAGATAAACATGAAAATTGCCATTTTTGATCTCTTTCCAGGCTTTAGGAGATCATTGCGAGACTGGGCCAATTTCTGATCTCTCAGTGGTCACCCAATGATCTCCATGCTGTGTTACTATGATGATTTTACAGACTTAGCAAAGCAGCAGTTTTTGCCATGTAACTGAAGCTCATGGGTGAAGTGGTTAATAAAGCAATGGTCACTAATCTTGGCAAAGGTGGACACAGATCTCCAGGGCTGTACTACAGAGGGTTAGGTATTTTGTCAAACAGTAGCATCAGTAAAGACTGTTGTAAGCGAGTGATTTCTAGGTTGCTCTAGAGTGGAATGATTGTTCCAGAATGATTATTGCACCTCTGTGTACATGGGATACCAGAGAACAGTGATGTCAAGGCCCCAGTCTATGATTTCAGCCAGTTCCCACCAGAGGTTGCCCTAAACTTTTTTTGTTATCTATCATTTTGACACACATGGTTGTAAAAATTCTTTCAGAATCTATTGGTAGCTGTCATTTTAATTGGTTTTATTAGATCACTCTCAGAGTAATCTGTCAAAATGACGGACTGCTTTCAGATTTTTCTATCACTGATGGAAAAAAGCATCAGTCAAACGAAGGACAATTTCAGTTAACGCAACCTCTGGTCCCAACACAAATATTCTGACCCATGTCTATTAAATTTTAAGCTTCATGTGCTCCTAACCAGTATCTGTAAAATGCAGTTTTTTTTTTAATGATAGATGCAACCTTATAAATAAAAATAGTAATCAAATATATTACCTAGGAGGATTTGCAAACTAAAATTCATCCTGAAAATTATGCTTACCTTTGCTGAATGATTAAAAATGTCCACTGTAGAGGATGCCTACAAAAAGGAAAATGTGTTGAATCTAGCTTTGCACCAGATGGTGCTAAACCTGACATCACATCACCTTTTTTCTTCCTTGTAATTTTTTTCTAAAAGTTATGACTGAAGCATCTTCCAGATTATCAAATATTCAAACGGCTGCCAGCAAGTCAGATTCTTTTACTGCTCCACAACATATACAGGTTATTTATTTATTTATTAAGCTATTTGTGTATTTATGACTCACTCATTCTTGTTGTTCAGTTTAAAAAGCATATACAGTAGTGTGAAAAAGTGTTTGCCCCCTTTCTGCTTTCTCATTTTTTGTATGTTTATCACACTTAAATGTTTCAGATCATCAAACAAATTTAACAATCAAATTTAACAAACAAATTTAAATATTAGACAAAGATAACACAAGTAAACACAAAATGCAGTTTTTTTTAAATGAATTTGTTTATTATTAAGGGGAAAAACAATCCAAACCTACATGGCCCTGTGTCAAAAAGTGATTGCCCCCTAAACCTAATAACTGGTTGGGCCACCCTCAGCAGCAACAACTGCAATCAAGCATTTGCGAGTCTTTTACAGTGCTGTGGAGGAATTTTGGCCAACTCATCTTTGCAGAATTCTTGTAATTCAAACACATTGGAGGGTTTTCGAGCATGAACCGCCTTTTTAAGGTCATGCCATAGCATCTCAATCGGATTCAGATCAGGACTTTGACTAGGCCACTCCAAAGTCTTCATTTTGTTTTTCTTAAGCCATTCAAAGGTGGACTTGCTGGTGTGTTTTGGATCATTGTCCTGCTGTAGAACCCAAGTGCGCTTCAGATTGAAGTCACGAACAAATGCCGGACATTCTCCTTCAGAATTTTTTGGTAGACAGCAGAATTCATGGTTCCATTTATGACAGCAAGTCTTCCAGGTCTTGAAGCAGCAAAACAGCCCCAGACCATCACACTGCCACCACCATATTTTACTCTTGGTATGATGTTCCTTTTCTGTAATGCTGTGCCACTTTTACGCCACATGTAATGGGACATACCTTCTAAAAAGTTCAACTTTTTTCTTGTCAGGCCACAGAGTATTTTCCTAAAAGTCTTGGGGATCATCAAGATATTTTCTGGCAAAACTGAGACAAGCCTTTATGCCCTTTTTGCTCAGCAGTGGTTTTCGTCTTGGAACTCATTTTTGCCCAGTTTCTTTCTTATGGTGAAGTCAAGAACACTGACCTTAACTGAGGCAAGTGACACCTGCAGTTCTTTGGATGTTGTTGTGGGGTCTTTTGAGAGCTCTTGAATGAGTAGTCGCTGCACTCTTGGGGTAATTTTGGTCGGCCGGCTACTCCTGGGAAGGTTCACCACTGCTCCATTTTTTCACCATTTGTGGATAATGGCTGTCACTGTGGTTTGCTGGACTCTCAACGCTTTAGAAATGGCTTTATAAGCTTTTCCAGATTGATAGATCTCAATTACATTGTTTCTCATTTGTTTCTCAATTTCTTTGGCTCACAGCATGATGTCTAGCTTTTGAGGATCTTTTCGTCTACTTCACTTTGTCAGGCAGGTCCTATTTAAGTGATTTCTTGATTGAGAACAGGTGTGGCAGTAATCAGGCCTGGGCGTGGCTAGAGAAATTGAACTCAGCTTTCCAAAGATGTGATAAACCACAGTTAATTTATATTTTAGTTGTGGGGGGGGGCGGGGTATCACTTTTTCACGTAGGGCCATGTAGGTTTGGATTTTTTTAACCCTTAATAATAAACACCATTTAAAAATTACACTTTGTGTTTACTTGTGTTATCTTTATCTAATATTTAAATTTGTTTGTTGATCTGAAACATTTAAGTGTGACAAACAAACAAAAAATGAGAAATCGGGAAGGGAACAAACAATTTTTCACACCACTGTATACACAGTTGTGTTCATAAGTTTACATACCCTGGTGGAGTCTGTGATATTCTTTTGGGTGCCATTTTTCACAGAATATGAATGATAATACAAAAACTTTTCTTTCACTCATAGTGTTTGGGTGAAGCCATTTATTATCAAACAATTGTATTTGCTCTTTTTAAATCATAATGATAACAAAAACTACCCAAATGATCCTGATCAAAATTTTACATACCCTTGCTCTTAATACCGTGTATTGCCTCCTTTAACATCACAGTTTGAAGTCTTTTGTGGTAGTTGTACATGAGGCACTTTATTTTCTCAGATGGTAAAGATAAGATAAGATAAGATAAGATAAGCCTTTATTAGTCCCGCAATGGGGAAATTCCAGGATTGCAACAGCACAGGGATAGCAACACTCAGAGCAACAATCAGAAGACAAGAAAAAACAAGAGCAGCAAGTATACATATGTACATATAAATATATAAACACACAGTGCGGAGCATTGTAGCTAGATGGAATAAATATATAAATATATAAACACACACAGTGCGGAGCATTGTAGCTAGATGGAATAAATATATAAATATATAAACACACACAGTGCGGAGCATTGTAGCTAGATGGAATGAACAGCATAACCGTCTACTTAGTTATCCTACATGGTATGATTATGTACCCATACATATTGTCACCCTCCGTAGCGACCGGTATTTTCCTAGTTGTATACCGGAGGGGACCATTGTGTAAGTCTATTGCGTCTTTTGCATTCACCACTATTGGGTTGTCACGTTTTGTTTTGTTTTTTTTTTTTGCTATCTCTGCGAGCAGCCCTGCTTAGGTTATACAGTCTGACAGCCGTAGGTAGGAAGGACCTGCGAAACCTCTCGGTTGTGCACCTAGGATGATGTAGTCTACTGCCAAATGAGCTCCTCAGTACGTTCAGTATGTCCTGCATAGGGTGGGACTCGGACTCCAGCAGAGATGACAGTTTAGCCACCATCCTTCTCTCTCCCATCTCCTCCACTGGGTCAAGGCGTTGCCCCAGGACAGAGCTAGCTTTCTTGATCAGTTTGTTCAGTCTCTTCCTATCGGCTGCTGTAATGCCACTGCCCCAGCAGACCACTCCAAAAGTGATGGCTGATGCCACCACCGTGTTGTAGAATGTCTTCAGCAGCGCCCCTTGTACACCAAGAGACCTGAGTCTCCTCAGTAGGAACAGCCTGTGCTGTCCCTTCTTGTAGAGTGCGTCAGTATTGTGTGACCAGTCTAGTTTATTGTTCACCCAGGTACTTGTAGGATGTGACCATCTCGATGTCTATTCCCTGTATATTTACTGGTGCCGTGAGGGGTTGTCCTTGCGTGCGGCAGTCCACCACCAGCTCCTTAGTTTTCCTCCCGTTGATCTGGAGGCAGTTCCGATGGCACCAGTCCATGAAGTCCTGGATAAGTCCTCTGTACTCAGCTTCATCTCCATTGGAGATGAGGCCAACGATCGCAGAGTCATCAGAGAACTTCTGTAGATGGCAGTGTGTTGTGTTGTGTGAGACGTCCGCAGTATAAAGGGTGAACAGGAAGGGAGCCAAAACCGTTCCCTGGGGGGCCCCGTGCTACCGATGATTGTGTCGGACACACAGTCCCGGGTTCTCACAAACTGTGGCTGGTTAGTGAGGTAGTCCAGGATCCATGATGACAGGTGCTGGTCCACCCCTGCGCACAGCAGCTTGTCCTTCAGGATCATCAGTTGGATGGTGTTTAAAGCACTGGAGAAGTCAAAGAACATGATCCTCACCGCATTCCCGGGCTTCTCCAGGTGGGACAGAGAACGGTGAAGGAGGAAGATCACCGCATCCTCCACCCCAATGCCATGCTGGTAGGCGAACTGGAGTGGATCCATCCCTGGTCCCACCAGGGGGCGAAGGTGAGTAAGGAGCAGTCTCTTCAGGGTCTTCATCATGTGGGACGTCAGGGCCACTGGTCTGTAGCTGTTCAGATCTTTGGGGTGGGAAGTCTTTGGTACAGGTACCACACAAGATGTTTTCCACAACTGTGGTACCCTCCCCAGCTTCAGGCTCAAGTTGAAGATGTGCTCCACAATCCCACACAGCTGGTCTGCACAGGACTTGAGGAGCTTTGCGCTGATGCTGTCCGGTCCCGACGCCTTTCTCGCCTTGATCTTCCTCAGCTCCGTCCTCACCTGGGTCTTAGTGAGGGTCAGTTTGGGGGGCTGTGTGCTGGGAGTGGGAGGGGTGATGGTGGAGTGGGGTGTGGGCAGCAGGACTCGATGTCTTCAGAGGCAGCAGTGGTTGTTGTGCAGTCGGGGGGGAGGGCGGTTGGTCAAACCTATTAAAAAACTGGTTCAGATTGTTCGCCCACTCCCTGCCCCCCGTGGCCTGGGGGGAGGTATTCTGGAGCCCAGAGATGGTTTTAAGGTTTCTCCAGACCCCACCGATGTCGCTCTGTTGCAGTTTGTCCTCCATCTTCTTCCTGAAGCTGTCCTTGCCTTCTCTGATCTTCCTCCTCAGCTCCCTCTGTACGGACTTCAGCATCTCCCTGTTCCCCGACCTGAAGATCCTCTTCTTCTCTCTCAGAAGTGTTTTTATCTCAGGGTTGATCCAGGGTTTGTTGTTCGAGCAACACCGTATGGACTTAGTGGGTACGGTGCTGCCCATTCTTCTCAGCAAAAAGCCTCCATTTCCTGTAAATTCTTGGGATGTCTTTCATAAACTGCACGTATGAGATCTTCCCAAAGTGGCTCACTGATATTGAGGTTAGGAGACTGAGATGGCCACTCCAGAACCTTCATTTTTTTCTGCTGCAGGCAACGACAGATTAACTTGGCCTTGTGTTTAGGATCACTGCCATGTTGGAATGTCCAAGTGCGTCCCACGCACAGCTTCCAGGGTGATTAGTGCAAATTTTCTTCCAGTACTTTCTGATAACATGCTGCTTTCATCTTTCCATCAGTTTTGACCAATTTCCCTGTGCCTTTGCAACTCACACATCCCCAAAACATCAGTGATCCACCTCTGTGTTTCACAGTTAGGATGGTATTCTTTTCAGCATAGGCCTTGTTGACTCCTCTCCAAATGTAGCATTTATGGTTGTGGCCAAAAAGTTCAATTTTGGTCTCATCACTCCAAATAGCTTTGTTACAGAAGTTTTGAGGCTTCTCTCTGTGCTGTTTGGTGTATTGTAAGTGGCTGGCTTTGTGGCATTGGCGTAGTAATGGCTTTCTTCTGGCGACTCGACCATGCAGCCCATTTTTCTTGAAGTGCTTCCTTATTGTGCATCTTGAAACAGCCACACCACTTTTTTTTTTCAGAGTCCTGTATGTCAGCTGAAGTTATTTGAGAGTTTTTCTTTGCATCCCGAACAATTTTCCTGGCAGTTGTGGCTGAAATTTTTGTTGGTCAACCTGACCGTGGCTTGGTTTCAACAGAATCCCTCATTTCCCCCCTTCTTAGTTAGTTTGAACACTGCTGATTGGCATTCTCAATTCCTTGGATATCTTTTTATATCCTTTTCCTGTTTTATAAAGTTCAGCCAACTTCTCCTGCAGGTCCTTTGATCATTCGTTTGCGTTCCCCATGGGTCGGAATCCAGCAGCGTCAATGCAGCACTAGATGAAACATTCAGGGGTCTGTCAGGAGCCCAGAAACTCACTGACTTTTTAATACACACCCACTAATTATAAGTTAACAGATCACAAGTGATAATGGTTACCTTTAGTAGCCATTTAAACCCGTGTGTGTCCACTTGTGTGTATTTTATCAGGCCAAAACTTCCAGGATGTGTAAACTTTTGATCAGGATCATTTGGATAGTTTCTGTTGTTATTAAGAGCAAACACAATTGTTTGATAATAAATGGCTCCACCCAACCACTAACTTTAAGTGAAAGAAAAGTTTTTGTGTTATCATTCATATTCTCTTAAAAATGGCCAAAAAATCACAAATTCCACCAGGGTATGTAAACTTATGAGCACAACTGTATATACAATATATGCAGTATATGCATACATACATATATGCTCCCCCTCTCTCTCTCTCTCTCTCTCTCTCTCTCTCTCTCTCTCTCTCTCTCTCTCTCTATATATATATATATATATATATATATATATATATATATATATATATATATATATACAGTATATATATATATATATATATATATATATATATATATATATATATATATATATATATATATATATATATATACAGTATATATATATACAGTATATATATATATATTTATATATATACACCCAAAGTGCTGTCATGTTTAAGTTTACATTATCTGTTGGAACTCTCACCTGGATAATTGTTACAGCCTCCTCTAAAACTCCGCAGGGATGTTGGGTCGTTCTTCTTCTGTGGAAGCTAGCTAGCTTGTTAGTAGCTACATGCGAGGATATAGCTGACCTCCTGCAGCTGACACGGACAGAAATTCACCTGTTTTCATCCTCATAGCTTTGGGTCCATTTGTTGGTGAGTACCAGTCTAAAAAAATTCTCAAGCTGTGTTCGTAATGTCCATTCACCCCCCCCCCCCATTTTTGCAGCACTGTGGGGTGTCACCACGGGTGAGATAGTTGTTTGTTTATGTTTGCAATTTTTCTGCTAAAAGGGAAATTGTGTCTGTTGTGACACACGAGGTTTTGTGTTGATCTGCTTAAAAGTTGTGGATGTTTGCTATGGGAGAAAGAGCAAGCTCCATTTGTGGCTGCTGGCTGGTTGTTGTTCATTGACGTTATTGAGCCCTGCCATTACGTTGTTTGCACATGCAGTAATATTTTTGAGAATTTTCTGGAGAATATTCTGGATAGTTTTTTGTCATTTTAGATATGTTGAGAGCTTTAATAAACCTCCAGGTGAAGAGAGCAAGCGTATTTATCCACTCCCATGTTCAAAACAGTATGACAAACTTGAAAAATTAACGACTTAAGGTACATTGTATTAGTATGGAAAAACACGTGATTAACGCATTATTAATCGCGATTAACTCAACAAGATTTTTTTTTTTTTTTTTTTAGATTTAGTATACTTTATTGATCCCCAGAGGGGAAATTGAGGGTCATCCACCACCTGGATGGATGAAGCAGCCACAATACGGCGCTATCCCTTAACCATTCACACACACATTCACACCTAGGGCCACTTTAGAGTCTCCAATTAACCTAACCTGCATGTTTTTGGCATGTGGGAGGAAACCGGAGAAATCCCGGGGTAAACCCACGCGTACACAGGAAGAACATGCAAACTCCACACAGATCACTGTTGGTCAGGGGCTGGGATCGAACCCACGATCCCACGATCCCCCGGCCAAGGGTAAACTGTGCTGCAGCAGTGCTAACCACTGCGCCACCGTGCAGCCCAAGATAAATCATTTCAAATTTTTTTCCACCATTAATGTGACCTATAACCTCTACAACCCAATTGAAAAAAAAAAAAAAAACTGAAATCTTTTAAGTGGAAAAATAAAAAAAATAAAAAACTTTCAATAACCTGGTTGTATAAATATGCACACCCTTAAACTAATACTTTGTTGCAGCACCTTTGGCTTTTATTACAGCACTCAGTCTTTTTGGGTTGGAGTCTGTCAGCGCGGCGCATCTTGATGTGGCAATATTTGCCCAGTCTTCTTTACAAAAATGCTCCAAATCTGTCAGATTGTGAGGGCATCTCTTATGCACAGCGTTCTTCAGATCACACCACAGATGTTCGATCAGATTCAGGTCTGGACTGTGGCTGGGCCATTCCAAAACCTTAATTTTCTTCTGGTGAAGCCATTCTTTTCTTGATTTGGATGTATGCTTTGGTCATTGTCGTGCTGAAAGATGAAGTTCCTCTTCATCTTCAGCTTTCTAGCAGAAGCCTGAAGGTTCTGTGCCAATACTGATTGGTATTCGGAACTGTTCATAATTCCCTCCACCGTGACTAAAGCCCCAGTTCCAGCTGAAGAAAAACAGCCCCAAAGCATGATGGTGCCACCACCATGCTTCACTGTAGTTATGGTGTTCTTTTGGTGATGAGCAGTGTTGTGTTTGTGCCACATACTGTATACCTTTTGGAATTAGGGCCAAAAAGTTCAACCATGGTTTCATCAGACCATAACACATTTTCCCACATGTGTGTGGGAGATTTCAAATTGTTTTTTGCAAAATGTAGCCGGGCTTGAATGTTTTTCTTCATAAGAAAAGGCTTCCGTCTTGCCACCCTAGACGGGAGATTGTTGTCACTTGTACTAAACAGCCAGTACTTGCCAGAAATTCCTGCAGCCCCTTTAATGTTGCTGTCAGCCTCTTGGCAGCCTCCCTAACCAGTTTTCTTCTTGTCTTTTCACCAATTTTGGAGGGATGTCCAGTTCTCGGTAATGTCACTGCTGTGCCATATTTTCTCCATTTGATGATGACTGTCTTCACTGTATTCCATGGTATATTTAATGTTTTGGAAATTCTTTTGTACCATTTGAACAATGAGATCTCTCTGATGCTTTGGAAGCTCTCTGCAGACCATGGCTTGTGCTGTAAGATGTTACTACAAAAATGTCAGGAAAAGCCTACTAGAACAGCTGAACTTTATTTGGGGTTAATCAGCAGTGTCGGGGGTAGTTACTCAAAAAAGTAATCCATTACTAGTTACTTTTTAAAAATATAATCCCATACTTTACTTAATTACTCATTGTCAAAAGTAATCAATTCCAGATTACTTCTGGATTACTTTCAGAAAGCGTCAGTGAAATGTACAGTCATGTGAAAAAATTAGGACACACTGTATAAGCCTGTGTCTTTTTTTTATTACATTTTTGGACATATGGATATTTAATATCAATGTTAAAAATACTGGGAGATTCATGTAATACAACTAAACAATTAAAAATGAATTAAAGGCTTTCTTCAAATTTTCTGTAAAATGTAATTTCAAACAAATAGTGATGAATAAATTAGAACACCCCCCATCTTTTTAGGACACCCCCACATTCATTCCCAGTTACAACGGCTAAAATGAATTTTAAAAAATGCAAATAAAAACAAAAACAAGGTTAGACATAGATTCATGAACATTTCTTAAGAACTGAATATTTAAAGGGGTGTCCAAATTTTTTCACATGACTATACCATATTTCCACATAAGTTAAATTGCCCAAATTACACATTTTTTTAGCCTATACTTATATATATTATCTCTATGTGTATCATGATCATAGACCACCTATGATGTCTGCAGGACGTCCTATGATGTTCCTATGATGTCGGCGAATATAGGACCGTCTACATGATGTCAATATGACGTCAAATAAACCGAAGCCTATATGACGTCAGAAAAACCATAAGGCTGATGCTCCTATGATCTCTGAAGGGTGTCTACATGACGTCATACAGACCGCAGCACTCGCTAAAAGACATATATACAGTATATCTCTATATATACGGGCAAACACAGATAACCGGGCTGGCCGGCTGGCTTGCTGGCACAGCTGTTGATGCCGCCGAGGACACAGTCCAAGGACAGATAATTTTTTCACACCTAAGGAGTTGTTCAGAACTCCTTATAAGAACTCTTTATACAAAGATATAGAGTGATGATAATCAAGTCAGTGGCGGTAATGTACTTGTAAGCTGGCTGCCAACCGCCAATCAAATCTAAAAGAAGAAGAAGAAAATAGCAGGGCATGGTTACAGAAAATGGGATGGGCGGGGCTGCACAGATAATCACACACAGGGAACCAGAGGGGACACAACACCAAGGCAATAATGGTAATGATAATGACGATAATAATAATAACAATGCTGAGAAAAAAACTAAGAGGAAGACCAATGAAGAAATAAATATGCAAGACAGAATAATAATAATAACAATAATAGCAACCCAGGATAATAATAATAACAGGAAATACAGAAAATCCTAACTTAAAAGTAGGATGTGGCCTGGGACTGATGCCCTGGAGACAAGGAATATCACTCTATATAGAATTCAAGAAATCTTGGTCTGTCACGATGGCATGATGTCACGATCATAGCACTCGCTAACACATCATAGGACTTGCTATGAGATCAAAGCCAGGCTGCACTCACGATCATAGCACTCGCTATGACATTATCAAACATCAAAGGCAGGCATTACAGATCAAAGGCAGGCATCAACGAACGAGTGGTGATGTCAAAGATCCAAGGCAGGTTTCACCATGGTTGCTGTTGCCATGGTAACAGTAACTTTCTACGGCCATGCAGAAATGCTTGCTTACACTTGTTTTCTATGGGCATGCATGGGTATGCACAGGCATGCACAGGTATACACTAGTATATATACAGTATATTTATAGATGTTGAGTTCATAGCCGTGGAAAGCTGTTTCTTGCCCGGACAAAGTTTGCACATTACTGTCATGTCCTTGTCCTTTCGCTCAACATTTTCAAAGTAATGAGCATATCTCAAGCCACCAAACACCGAGTTATTCAACTCTTCCATTTGCATGATTCCCCTCAGCCGCTGCAAGTGCTGTTTGTTTGGAGGTCCTATGTAAACCCGCGTAGCTTTTTTTTTCCTCCTGCTTCTTCTTCTACTGTTTATTGGCAAAAGGCAATTCGAAACAGTGCCGTTGTTTTCCCATTTTGTAAGTGGTTAAAAAGAAACGCTAGTAACGCAAACTTTCGCATTAGTAACTGTAACGGGATTGCTACATTTATCACACTAACGTGTTACATTACTGTGTTACACCAAACAGTAATCAGATTACTGTAGCACGTTATAAAGCAACGCGTTACACCGAACACTGTTAATCAAAGGCACTGTTAATTGGAGGCCTTACTGACAATTCCAGCAGCAGGCACAGGAAGTGAAAACAAAACCACCGTTATCAAAATAAAAGCCTGCTTTTTTTACTTCAATGCATAGGATGCCCTGAGGCCTCTGTACTTTGTAAAATTAACTACTAATAGGAAAACATTTATGCAAAGATAAAAAAAAATACATATCTCAGAATTATTGATCAGGTAATTAACCTAAAATAATAAACCTTTCAGGGGTTACAGTGGTGTGAAAAAGTGTTTGCCTCATTCCTGATTTCTCATTTTTTTGTATGTTTGTCACACTTAAATGTTTCAGATCATCAAACAAATTTAAATATTAGACAAAGATAACACAAGTAAACACAAAGTGTAATTTTTAAATGGTGTTTATTATTAAGGGTAAAAAAAATCCAAACCTACATGGCCCTGTGTGAAAAAGTGATCCCCCCGGCATTAAAAAATAAATTAACTGTGGTTTATCACATCTTTGGAAAGCTGAGTTCAACTCCTCTAGCCACACCCAAGCCTGATTACTGCCACACCTGTTCTCAATCAAGAAATCACTTAAACAAGACCTGCCTGACAAAGTGAAGTAGACGAAAAGATCCTCAAAAGCAAGACATCATGCTACAATCCAAAGAAATTCAGGAACAAATGAGAAACAATGTAACTGAGATCTGTCAGTCTGGAAGAGCTTATAAAGCCATTTCTAAAGCTTTGGGACTCCAGCGAACCACAGTGCAAGCCATTATCCACAAATGGCGAAAATATGGAACAGTGGTGAACCTTCCCAGGAGTGGTCGGCCGACCAAAATTACCCCAAGAGCGCAGCGACGACTCATCCAAGTCACAAAAGACCCCACAACAATATCCAAAGAACTGCAGGCCTCACTTGCCTCATTTAAGGTCAGTGTTCATGACTCCACCATAAGAAAGAAACTGGGCAAAAATGGCCTGCATGGCAGAGTTCCAAGACAAAAATCACTGCTGAGCAAAAAGAAGATAAAGGCTCTTCTCAGTTTTGCCAGAAAGCATCTTGGTGATCCCCAAGACTTTTGGGAGGATACTTTGTGGACTAATGAGACAAAAGTTGAACTTTTTGGACGGTGTGTGCCCCATTACATCTGATGTGAAAGTAACACAGCTTTTCAGAAAAGGAACATCATACCAAGAGTAAAATATGGTGGTGGTAGTGTGATGGTCTGGGGCTGTTTTGGTGCTTCAGGGCCTGGAAGACTTACTGTGGTAAATGGAACCATGAATTCTGCTGTCTACCAAAAAATCCTGAAGGAGAATGTCCGACCATCTGTTCGTGACCTCAAGCTGAAGCACACTTGGGTTCTACAGCAGGACAATGATCCAAAACACACCAGCAAGACCACCTCTGAATGGCTTAAGAAAAACAAAATGAAGACTTTGAAGTAGCCAAGTCAAAGTCCTGACCTGAATCCAATTGAGATGCTGTGGCATGACCTTAAAAAGATGGTTCATGCTCGAAAGCTCTCCAATGTGGCTGAATTACAACAATTCTACAAAGGTGAGTGGGCCAAAATTCCTCCACAGCACTGTAAAAGGCTCACTGCCAGTTATTGCAAATGCTTGATAGTGTGTATATATATATATATATATATATATATATATATATATATATATATATATATATATATATATATATATATATATATATATATATATATATACACATATATATATACACTACCGTTCAAAAGTTTGGGGTCACCCAGACAATTATTTTGTGTTTTCCATGAAAAGTCACACTTATTTACCACCATGAGTTGTAAAATGAATAGAAAATATAGTCAAGACATTGACAAGGTTAGAAATAATGATTTGTATTTGAAATAATAATTTTTTCCAGATACTCAACCTGCTCAAAGGAAGGTCAGTTTTATAGCTTCTCTAACCAGCTAAACTGTTTTCAGCTGTGCTAACATGATTACACAAGGGTTTTCTAGTCATCCATTAGCCTTCTGATGCAATGAGCAGACACATTGTACCATCAGAACACTGGAGTGATAGTTGCTGGAAATGGGCCTCTATACACCTATGTAGATATTGCACCAAAAACCAGACATTTGCAGCTAGAATAGTCATTTACCACATTAGCAATGTATAGAGTGTATTTCTGATTAGTTTAAAGTTATCTTCATTGAAAAAAAGTGCTGCATATATATATATATATATATATATATATATATATATATACTGTATATATAGTGCCACCTAACTATATATACACTGCCGTTCAAAAGTTTGGGGTCACTTAGAAATTTCCTTATTTTTGAAAGAAAAGCACTTTTTTTCAATGAAGATAACTTTAAACTAATCAGAAATACACTCTATACATTGCTAATGTGGTAAATGACTATTCTAGCTGCAAATGTCTGGTTTTTGGTGCAATATCTACATAGGTGTATAGAGGCCCATTTCCACCAACTATCACTCCAGTGTTCTAATGGTACAATGTGTTTGCTCATTGCGTCAGAAGGCTAATGGATGATTAGAAAACCCTTGTGCAATCATGTTAGGTCTGCAATGCTGTAATTGCTGCAAATGGAGGATTCTTTGACGAAAGCCAAGTTTGAAGGAAAAAATTATTATTTCAAATACAAATCATTATTTCTAATCTTGTCAATGTCTTGACTATATTTTCTATTCATTTTACAACTCATGGTGGTAAATAAGTGTGACTTTTCATGGAAAACACAAAATAATTGTCAATTATTATTGACAATTTTGTGTTTTCCATGAAAAGTCACACTTTTATTTTATTTTACACCGGGACAATGTGCTCACCACCTGGCTGTTAAATGTTCGACAGGTGGGCAGGTCCATGGCAGACTATGCTGTCGATGTCCGGGTGGTAGCGGTGGAGGTGGGGTGGGAGGATGTCTCATTGTGTAGTATTTTCATCAGGAGCTTGAGCCCTAGCCTGTGGGATGAGTTAGCCCGCTTGGAGAAGCTGGAGAAGTTAACAGCGCTTATTTCGCTTGCCATTAATTTAGATAATAGGCTGAGGGAGCGGGCATCCAAGCGAAGAGCTACTGGTCGCTCGGGTGTCCAGGCCTTGTGCTCGAAGCGTGCCCCGTTTGGCCAAAAGAGGGGGTCCGTGCGTCGCAATAGGGGGACTTACGGACCAACCTCGGCCAAATCCCCTCTCCAAATGTACAATACCCATCAGATTCATTCATAATAAGACTGAACATTGCACACACGCCCTGGTTGACTCGGGAGCTGAGCAGAGCTTCATCTCAGGGGAACTGGCAACCCGACTGGGGATTCCCTGCCGTCCTTTGAAGACTCCCCTACAGCTCATTGCTCTGTCCAGAGTGCCATTGGGGATTGTGACAAAGCAAATGGCCCCTGTCTCAGTTATCATCTCCGGAAATCGTCGGGAGGATCTCAGCCTGTTCGCCCTGCCGGTTGCCTCCTCCCCGGTCATCTTGGGTTATCCCTGGCTCCGGCTCCACAATCCCTCCTTTGACTGGCGCGCAGGAAGCGTGGTGTCCTGGAGCTCCTTCTACCTCAGCGTTGCCTCCAGTCTGCCGCATGTGCTCCCTCCATGCCGTTGGTCGCCCCCGTCTCTCCTCCTCCTGATCTGTCCAGGGTGCCCACCGAGTATCACGATCTGGGGGCAGTTTTCAGTAAGGCCAAGACGTTGTCTCTTCCACCCCACCGGCCCTGTGACTGTGCCATTAATCTCCGGGCTGGGGCCCCGCTGCCTTCGAGCCGCCTCTACAGCCTGTCGGTGCTGGAGTGGGAAGCAATGGAGGCATATATTAAGGAGTCCCTCAGCTTGGGCATTATCCACCCGTCTTCCTCGGCGGTAGGGGCCGGGTTCTTTTTTGTGGGGAAGAAAGATGGCTCCCTAAGGCCGTGTATAGACTTCCGTGCCCTCAATGAGATCACCATCAAGGACAAGTACATGTTGCCTCTGATGAACACGGCTTTTGATTCCCTCCAGAGGGCCTCGATCTTTACCAAACTGGATCTCCGGAACGCATATCATCTGGTGCAGATCAGGGAGGGGGATGAGTGGAAGACTGGTTTCCGGACCCCATGTGGCCACTTCGAGTACTTGGTGATGCCATTTGGGCTAACCAACGCTCCGGCCATCTTCCAGAGACTGATCAATGATGTTCTTCATGATTTCCTGGGATCATTCGTCTTCATCTACCTCGATGACATCTTGATCTTCTCCCGATCCCTAGATGAGCACCGCGTTCTCGTGAGATGGGTCTTACAGCAACTCCTGGAGAATAAGCTGTACGTTAAGGCTGAGAAGTGTGAGTTTCATGCCCCCAAGACCTCATTTCTCAGCTTCACCATCGCTCATAATCAGGCCATCCCGGAGCCCGACAAGGTGAAGGCCGTTGTGGACTGGCCTCCCCCCTCCTCTAGGAAGCAGCTGCAGCAATTCCTGGGTTTTGCCAACTTTTACCAGCGCTTTATTAATAACTACAGTGTCATTGCTCTTCTCCTCACCGGCCTAACCTCCCCGAAGATGCCTTTCCAGTGGACGGAGGAGGCTGCAGCCACGTTTTCCGAGCTCAAGACCCGGTTTTCGTCCTCCCCCATCTTGACTCAGGTGGATCCCACGCTACAGTGCCTGGTGGAAGTGGATGCCTCGGACTCTGGGGTGGGGGCTGTGTTGTCCCAGCATTCTCCGATGGATGGGGAGGTCCGGCCATGTGCGTTTTTCTCCAGCCGACTGTCCCCGGCAGAGAGGAATTACGACATAGGGGATAGGGAGCTCCTGGCGGTTAAGCTCGCACTGAAGGAGTGGCTTCACTGGTTGGAGGGAGCCACCCAACCCTTCGTTGTTTGGACAAATCATAAGAACCTGGAGCACCTAAGGATGGCCAAGCGTCTGAACGCCCGCCAGGCCCACTGGTCCTTGTTCTTCGGCTGTTTCAACTTTACCATTACCTACCGTCCCTGGTCTAAGAACACTAAGCCTGATGTGCTCTCCAGGCAGTTCTCCCCTGACACAGCGGAGGCGCACGTTCTCCCAATCCTCCCGTCTTCATGCATTGTGGGCGCCCTCTCATGGGAGATCAAGGACAGGGTCCTGAAGGCGCATCCTGAAGTCCCATCCACAGTTCGGGGCGAGGTGATCCACTGGGCCCACTCCTCCGGACTGGCATGCCATCCGGGGGGTTCTCACATGGTCAGGATTCTCCAGGTCATTTTGGTGGCCATCGCTCTGGAGGGATGTAGCCGATTACATCCACGCCTGCCCTCAGTGCACCACCGGCAAGACACCTTCCTCTCTTCCGGCGGGGCTGCTTCATCCCCTTCCGGTTCTTGGCAGACCTTGGTCACACATCGCCTTGGACTTCGTTACCGGCCTCCCTCCGTCCAATCAACACACCGTCGTTCTCACTATCGTGGATTGCTTCTCCAAGGTCACCCACTTCATCCCCCTATTGGGACTGCCCATGGCGAAGGAGACGGCAGATCTGCTGGTGCAGCACGTTGTCAGGCTTCATGGCATATCTGTGGATATCGTTTCTGATCAGGGTCGCGGTTTGTGTCACAGGTATGGAAGTCGTTCTGTAATGCTCTGGGGGCTACGGTGAGCCTGTCTTCTGGCTACCACCCCCAGAGTAACAGCCAATGTGAGAGAGCTAACCAGGAGCTGGAAGCTGCGCTGCGGTGTGTGGTCTCGTCTAATCCGGCCTCGTGGAGTGCCCAGCTTCTATGGGTCGAATATGACCATAACTCCACGGTGTCTTCTGCCATCGGCATGTCCCCTTTCGAGGCCTCCTTGGGAAACAACCCCCCGCTATTTCCTGAAGGGGAGGGGGACATCGCCGTGCCATCTGTCCAGGCCCATCTGAGACGCTGTCGGTGGATATGGAGGACGGTCCGAACGGTGCTTCAACGCACGGCAGAACATAACTCCAGAGTCGCTAATCGCCGCAGGAGGCCGGCTCCAACCTACCAGGTGGGTCAGCTGGTTTGGCTCTCGACACAACATATTAACCTGAAGGGTGAGAGAAGGAAATTGTCGCAATGATTCATTGGTCCATTCCCCATCACTCGGATTATTAATCCTGTAGCTGTGCGCCTGTCTCCCCCCCCCCCCTCCGCATCTGTCCCACATTCCATGTGTCCCAGATCAAGCCCTTCTTTTCCAGTCCTCTCTGTCCTCCTCCCAGGTCTCCACTTCCACCGGTCGTGATCGACGGCGACCCAGCATGGAAAGTCACCTCCATCCTGGATGGCCACCGCTGGGGTCGTGGCGTGCAGTACCTGGTGGATTGGGAGGGGTATGGCCCTGAGTGGCGCTCCTGGGTGCGTCCATCCTTCATGTTGGATAAACAACTCTTCAGGGACTTCCACCAGATGCACCCAGATAGGCTGGATCCGGTGCCAGGAGGCACCGCTCGGGGGGGGGAGTACTGTGATGACTCGCTCTGGGCCGTTTTCATCCACAGCTGCGCGCACACCGGCTCCTCATCAGGCCAGGACTATATAACCTCACTCTGCCTGCAGGCCTGCACAGAGCCGTCTGTCTCCCTGGCTTCATGAAGCACCTCCTACGACTTCCTAGCCAAACCTCACCACGATCATCCACCTTGCCACCTCGGCATCAACGCTCGGAGGAGAGCCTCTCCAAACCAAGTAAGCCTCATCTTACTCACCTGTTCTTCGCTACCCCCCTGTGCACAGACGGAACCTCCCGGCGGCGAAATCATCTCTCTCGGCGGCGGTCTCTGCTCTCTCCTCTCCGCCCTCGGCACGGCTACAAAAACGCTGGGACAGCGGGCGCTGTCTCCCTGGCCAATGGGTGCTCACCATCTGCCTGGAACAGTAAGCCACAATTACACCTGAGTGATTGTCCATCTTGCGCCTTGCTAATTGTGTGCCTTTGCTCCATCCATAGGGTTGCCAGGCTGCACGGCGCTCTGCTCACTCCCAGCTGCTCTGAGTTTCCAGCCCGCACTCACATACACAACACAACACACTTACACATTCACACACAAGCACTGGTTCAATAAAGATAACTGTATCCATTTCTGAGTCCGTATCTGTTCCCTGGGTCAGCAATTATGTCAGTGTTGGCCCTGTGATTGACTGGTGATCTGTCCAGGGTGTACCCTGCCTCTCGCCCAAAGATGCTGGGATAAGCTCCAGCCTCCCTGTGACCCGAAAAGGATTAAGCGGAAGAAGATGGAGAATGGAGGTTGTTCTTTTTTCAGGTCATTTCAGAACCAGGATTGCAGATGGTTTAAATTTTGTTGGTCTTAAAGTGCATCAAGTAATGACTATTTATAAGGCAGACAAATGTTGAAATGAATGTAAAAACTTGAATGTGAGCTAAACAAATGGCCTTCAAATGCTACCTTAGGGATAATTGATGTACCGAGTTATTGTATGGTCTGTCCTCGCTGAAGAAAAATGCAGGGTAATGGATATGGACAGCATAGATATGCTGCTGTTCTCCCATTTTTGCATATGTATGTATTGCTCAACTCTCCTCACATAATCAGAGTATTTGCAGAAACGTGTGTGGATGTCTATTAGTGTGAAACACACTTTCTGTGATCATATTGGCTTATGCTAATTTTTGCAGCACAGAAACACGGTCAGTAATAAATAATTTCCCCAGACATCAGTTTGAGTTTTTCATTCATACTTGTTTTTGTTATTTCATATTGGCACAAAGACCAAAGCGAAGGGGTTTTTTTGTCAAGAGGGTTGGTCTCATTTGTTGTGAATGCTATTGTATATCAGCAACTTGTGCTGCACTTGTAATGATCAAGACAGGTAGAAAGGAAGAAGTGCTGAAGGTTCCTGTTTTAGGATGTAATATTTAGTTTAAAATCTGAAACATTCACATCTTGTTACATTTTTTGACATAAACTTTAGGTTTGTCAATTTTAGATTGTGCTTGGGTGCCCCTGATTTTTGTAAAAAGAGTTCAGTCCCTTTAGGTTTGTTTGTGGTGATTCATGAATCTGCTACACTTTAAGAAAAAAAAAACAGGCTGGATTTGTTAACCTAAAATTCAGATTAAAGCTCACAATTTCTTTGTGCCCATAAATATACAGTAAGAGATGCAGCATTTTCCACAAAAAAATATATTCATTTTAAATTTAGGAATCATAGTTCTTCAGTGTCAGCATATTTGATTTTGCAAACATTTTATGCTTGATGCCCTTTCAAATTCAACCCTTTCCATTTACCAAGCTTGGGACTGAAACTAGGAGTACACTGACTTGTGCTTTCCCCCCGTGGCTGGTTTCACAGTTCTTCGATGTCAGTGAAGAAGAGCGCACAGGCAGGGTGGAGTGGGTTGGAGATGAGTGTAGGGGTGTTTTGTGACAGAGGATAGCAGCTACAGTGAAAGGTAAGATTTACAAAACAATATTGAGACCTGCTATGATGTATGGTTTGGAGATGGTGGCGCTGACAAAAAGACAGGAGGCAGCACTGGAGGCAGCAGAGTTGAAGATGCTAAGATTCTCGTTGGGAGTTACTAGGAGGGACGGGATTAGGAATGAGTAGGTTGAGCAGTTTGGAGACAAAGTAAGAGAGGCAAGGCTGAAGTAGTTTGGGCATGTGCAGAGGAGGGATAGTGTATTTTTCCGTTTATGTTCTCTAGTTTGTTAATTACATTTTTGAGGTTACTTGTCTGTATTTTCTGCCATCTCATTATATTTGTATTCTGTTGTTGTCTCTCTTTAAAAAAGGGGACCGGAGGGTGTGCTCCAACTTTAGAGGGATCACACTCCTCAGCCTCCCTGGGAAGGTCTATGCCAAGGTACTGGAGAGGAGAGTCCGGCCGTTGGTCGAACCTCGGATTCAGGAGGAGCAATGTGGTTTTCGTCCTGGCCGTGGCACATCGGACCAGCTCTTTACCCTTTCGAGAATTCTCGAGGGTTCGTGGGAGTTTGCCCAACCAGTTTACATGTGTTTTGTGGACTTGGAGAAGGCATTTGACCACGTCCCTCGTGGATTTTTGTGGGGGGTGCTTCGGGAGTATGGGGTATCGGGCTTGTTGTTACGAGCTATTCGGTCTCTGTACGACCGTTGTGAGAGTTTGGTTCGTATTGCCAACACTCAGTCGGAGTCATTCCCAGTGAGAGTTGGACTCCGCCAGGGCTGCCCTTTGTCACCGATCCTGTTCATAATTTTTATGGACAGGATTTCTAGGCGCAGCCAGGGAATGGAGGGTGTCATGCTTGGTGACCACAGGATCTCATCTCTGTTGTTTGCAGATGATGTTGTCCTGTTGGCTTCATCCAGCAATGACCTACAGCTCTTGCTGGGACGGTTTGCCGCTGAGTGTGAAGCGGCTGGGATGAGAATCAGCACCTCCAAGTCCGAGTCCATGGTCCTCAGCCGGAAAAAGGTGGATTGTCCTCTCCGGGTTGGGGACAGGCTCCTGCCCCAAGTGGAGGAGTTTAAGTATCTTGGGGTCTTGTTCACGAGTGAGGGGAGAATGGAGCGAGAGATCGACAGACGGATTGGAGCAGCATCTGCAGTGATGCGGACGTTGTACCGGTCTGTTGTGGTGAAGAGGGAGCTTAGTTCTAAGGCAAAGCTGTCGATTTACCAGTCAATCTACGTTCCTACTCTCACCTATGGTCACGAGCTTTGGGTAATGACCGAAAGAACGAGATCGCGGATACAAGCGACTGAAATGAGCTTTCTCCGTAGGATTGCTGGACTCACCCTCAGAGATAGGGTGAGGAGCTCAGTCATCCGGGAGAGGCTCAGAGTAGAACCGCTGCTCCTCCACATTGAAAGGAGTCAGTTGAGGTGGTACGGGCATCTGATTAGGATGCCTCCTGGACGCCTCCCACTTGAGGTGTTTCAGGCACGTCCCACTGGGAGGAGACCCCGGGGCAGACCCAGGACTCGGTGGAGAGACTATGTCTCCCAGCTGGTCTGGGAACGCCTTGGTATCCCCTCTGAAGAGCTGGAGCAGGTGGCTGGGGAGAGAGAAGTCTGGGCTTCTCTGCTTGAACTGCTGCCTCCGCGACCCGGACCTCCGGAAAAGCGGTAGAAGATGGATGGATGGATGGATGTGTTCTGTCTCTCTCTCGGGGTTGACAGCTGTCAGTGGCTTTCTGGGGTTTTGCTCTGCGTGGGCATGGGCGTGGCCCTGTCAGCTGCCAGCGCCAATTGCTCCCTCCTCTCTCATCACTCCCAGCTGGTCTAAATTGTTTCTTTGCTTTCACCTGCCCACTCAGGTAACCCACACCTATGATCACTTGTTTCATTTTGTTTCTAGCCTTATTTAAGGGGCTGTGCACTATTTTCCTGCGCAGCACCCTACTTTCAACTCTAATCGTACAGACATAAGTGCCTTTTTCCTCTGTGTTATTCCTAGCATGTTTTCCACTTCTAGTCCTCCAGGGTTAGCTGGCGACTCCTCTCGCCTTAGCTATTGCTATTTTGGGTTTCTCCTGCTTCCACCTGCTTCTACTGGTTTTGTTAGGTTTCTTCTTCTTCTTCTTTTAGATTTGATTGGCGGTTGGCAACCAGCTTACAGGTGCATTGCCACCACTGACTTGATTATCATCACTCTATATCTTTGTATAAGGAGTTCTGAACAACTCCTTATGGGTGAAAAAATTATCCGCCCTTGGACTGTGTCCTCTCGGCATCTTAATCCCCCTTAGGTTTTGTTTGTGTAATCGTGTTTTTTCACTATTAAATTTGCAAACTCACAGCAGGTGTGTGGTGCCTTTAATCCTGCCCTGAAGGGCATTTATGACAAAGTTCATCATAAATTAGCTAGATTAACAACTTTAAACCAAAACAAAAACATTTCTCTCCAGTGAACAGCTTGGTGGTGCAGTGGTTAGCACTGTGACAGCACAGTATGAAGGTCACAGGTTCGATCCCACCCCCTGACCATTGGTGACCCTTCTGTGTGGAGTTTGCATGTTCTTCCCGTGTCTGTGTGGGTTTACCCTGGGTACTCCTGTTTCCTCCCACAGGCCAAAAACATGCAAGTTAGGTTAACTGGAGACTCTAAAGTGGCCCTAGGTGGGAATGTATATGTGAATGGTGAAGGGACTGGCGCCACACCTTGGCCTCCTCATCCATCGAGGTTGATGCCCTGCAATTTCCCTCTGGGATTAATAAAGTATACCAAAAAAAAAAAAAATTGGATTGAACATAAATGTAACAAACCTGCTGTTTCGTCTAGTTTTAGTTCAGTGCAATTAGCCAATTACTGAAATTATTTTTAAAAAAGGCCGGAATTTGTGACTTTTTTAAGACTGGACTCTACAAAATTACTTGAATGTTGCAGTCATGTATTTTACTCATCTGTATCAGTTTAAAAATGATTATTAGCTTTATTTATGATTCTTTTAAATAACTCATTCATAGAATCATACAGCAGATTAATAATAAATCCAATTATTTTGCATTAATCAGGCAAAACTGCACTGAACATGCTTTCTTTGAAGAACAAGTCATACACTTCTACTGATGGACCAGATTACTACAATCTCTCTTCTCATTGAAATTCTGGCACAACTCTGAAAAGTCTTGAACTTATATCTACAGCTGCAAAATCAATGAGCACATATACAGTATGTGAAGCCTTCGCCTTTTAAGAATGATTCTCTCTTTGATCTGTTTTTTTTTCACATCTGCCTACACAAATACACCACTAGATGCATCTTCTGTTTATTCATACAACATTTTAAGAAGTCCGTATCTGTGCTGTGTGTTGGCATGCTCATTCCTGTGTGTGAGGGCTTGTGTGATCATGAGTGGTGGGTCGAATCAGCGTGGATAGTTCTTTGTGTGGGCGGACAGGCAGACAGCGCCCCACTTCCAGCCTGACAGCAAGTATCTGGAGAGAGGAGAGAGATATGGAGGAGGCAGGGACTGAGAGGAAGATTGGGATACTGAGGAAGAGTCTCAAAGGGACAAAAACTCACTTTCACATATAAATTATTTAACCCTCAATTCTTGTCTAGATAATGTTGCACTTTGACTGTATGTGTTGTTTTCCCCCAAAATTTAGTAATTGAGTTATTTCTTCTGTTATGCACATTAATTGTTATTTTTTTTAATTAACTAGACTGCTGTCAGTAATAGTTTAGTCACATTGGCATTTCTGGGGTTGCTGGCTCACACTGATTGAATTAGCTTAAATAGGAGCACCTCTCGGCTATTTAAAACTAGGCTTTCACCCCTTTTTCATTGCAAGAAGAAATAGCATTACTTTCTGTAGACGGTCCTCAGCAGGAAACAACCATGTAAAGAGTTTTTTTTACCAACATACTCTGTAGTTAGGTCTCAGAAAAAGGGACCTTTAGTGGTTTTGACAATAAACATATGAAGTGAGATGACAAAGGGTAATTAGACTGCTATTAGACCACTTCTGATAAAAATAACATTGATCCTCCTGTGATAAGCAATTATAGACCTGTGCCAAATCTTTCTTGTTAAGAAAAAATTGTAGCGTGAATTGTTTTTAATCAACTTAGTGTAACGGATGCCAACTAGTACTGTTCGGCGTAGAACGTTAGTAAACCTCCCTCCCAAAGCCTCATACAGTATCGGTAGCGCTGAGCTATCGGTCGGACCTTTAGCTCAGCGCGATCGTGCTGTGTCTTCCATGCTCGAACTGTGTAGTTGACTGAGAGGTCGCGGGTTCGTGTCCCGTGTGGGGCGAACTGCGCAGGATGATCTCAGTTACAATGGTGCCGTGACCCGGATGGGAGTGAGGTTTAAGGGGGAGAGTGTAACGGATGCCAACTAGTACTGTTTGGCGTAGAACGTTAGTAAAAACCTCCCTCCCGAAAAGCCTCATACAGTATCGGTAGCGCTGAGCTATCGGTCGGACCTTTAGCTCAGCGCGATCGTGCTGTGTCTCCCATGCTCGAACTGTGTGTAGTTGACTGAGAGGTCGTGGGTTCGTGTCCCGTGTGGGGCGAACTGCGCAGGATGATCTCTGTCACAATGGTGCCGTGAACCCGGCATGGGAGTGAGGTTTAAGGGGGAGAGTGTAACGGATGCCAACTAGTACTGTTCAGCGTAGAACGTTAGTAAACCTCCCTCCCAAAGCCTCATACAGTATCGGTAGCGCTGAGCTATCGGTCGGACCTTTAGCTCAGCGCGATCGTGCTGTGTCTCCCATGCTCGAACTGTGTAGTTGACTGAGAGGTCGCGGGTTCGTGTCCCGTGTGGGGCGAACTGCGCAGGATGATCTCTGTCACATTAGCAATCATGTTCACACAAACTCTTACCTAGACAATTTTCATTAAGGCTTTTGACCCCATCATAGAATTGTTAAATGATATCCAATTAAACACTGATGCTGGCAAAGTATCAATTTTAGTATTATTGGATCTCAGTGCCGTATTTGACACAGTAGATCATGATATACTGCTGTAAGCTTGAAAACTGGATTGTACTGACTGGAGCTGTATTAAATTGGTTTAGATCATACTTAGATGTAGGAAATATTTTATAAATATAGAAAGATATAGTTCCAACAAAGTACCAATAACTTGTGGAATCCCACAAGGATCTGTCCTTGGTCCTCTTCTTCTTAATATTTATCGACTGCCACTTAATCAAATTATTAAAGGCTATAACATTAATAACCATACATATGCAGATGACACCCGGATATACCTGGCTTTATCACCAGACCACCTCATTCTAGTTGATAAACTAAATCAGTGTTCAGCCCATATAAATAAATGGATGGACCTCAATTTTCTCCAGCTGAACAAAGACAAGAGATTATTGCTTTTGGAAATAAATGGGAAAAAAAGCTCAAATTTTCAGATACCTGATTTCCCTGAACTTAAGTAACAAAAATATGTTAGAAATTTAGATATTATATTAGATAAGGATCTTACTTTTATTAGTCACATAAAAGCAATTACCAAATCAGCTTCCCATCTATCCATCCATCTATCTTCTACCGCTTAATCCTTTTCGGGTCGCGGGGGGGGGGGGGGGGGGGGTGCTGGAGCCTATCCCAGTGTCTTTGGGCAAGAGGCAGGGTACACCCTGGACAGATCGCCAGTCCATCGCAGGGCCAACACAGAGAGACAGACAACCTTTCACTCTCACATTCATATCTAAGGAAAATTTTAAAATCCCCAGTTGATGCCAATTAACCAAACCTGCATGTCTTTGGCCTGTGGGAGAAAACCGGAGTACCCATAGAAAACCCATGCAGACACAGGGGGAACAGGCAAACTCCACACAACAGGGTCACCGATGGTTAGGGGCTGGGATCGAACCCACGATGGTCAAGAGTGAAATCGATGCCTTGACCTTCTTACTGTGCTGCCACAGTGCTAACCACTGTTCCACCAAGCTGCCCCAAATCAGCTTTCTTTAATTAAAAAAATATTGCTAGAATAAAGGACTACATTTCAATTAAGGATAAGGAAAACCTATTAAACTGTTGCAGTCTATACAAAATACTGCTGCAAGACTTTTAACAGGATCTAAAAGAATAGAATGGATTATCCCAGTGTTAAAAGCCCTGCACTGGCTTCCAGTCTCCAGCAGAATAGATTTTAAACTTTTACTGTTTTTAAATCACTACATGGTTTAGGCCCAGCATATATTTCAGAGATGATTAAAATTATAAGCCTGGTGGCCGGGCCCCAGGGGTGGACGAGATTCGCCCTGAGTACCTCAAGGCCCTGGATGTTGTAGGGCCATCATGGTTGACACACCTCTGCAACATTGCGTGGAGGTCGAGGGCAGTGCCTTTGGCATGGCAAACCGGGGTGGTGGTTCCTCTCTTCAAAAAAGGGGACCGGAGGGTGTGCTCCACCTTTAGAGGGATCACACTCCTCAGCCTCCCTGGGAAGGTCTATACCAAGGTACTGGAGAGGAAAGTCCGGCCATTGGTCGAACCTCGGATTCAAGAGGAGCAATGTGGTTTTCGTCCTGGCCGTGGCACATTGGACCAGCTCTTTACCCTCTCAAGAATTCTCGAGGGTTTGTGGGAGTTTGCCCAACCAGTTTACATGTGTTTTGTGGACTTGGAGAAGGCATTTGACCGCGTTTGTGGACGAGTCATCCTCATCGTCCACAAACCCTGCTTCCTCTGTGGAAGGCGTATCGGTGGGATTGAGGAGATCCTCGAAGTATTCCTTCCACCGCCCGATGATATCCCCAGTTGAAGTCAACAGCGCCCCATCCGCACCATACACAGTGTGGACAGGGAGCTGCTTTCTCCTCCTGAGCCGCCGGACAGTTTGCCAGAATCTCTTCGAGGCCAACCGAAAGTCTTGTTTCATGGCCTCACCGAACTTGATAAGCCTGTCATGATTTACTAAACTGACAGCTCACGTAGAAGTAACCACACAAAGGGGCACGTTTGACAGTTTATTAAATAGCAAAAAGCGCACAGCTAAGGAAACAGCCACTCGCCAGAGGAATCCTCCTGTGGAGAGAAGATGAGAGTTGTGAGAGGAGGAACGGAGTAAGGGGAAATGGGTTAGCCAAATTGCCACTTACTTTAAGTTCTGAGGAAGAACCGGCAGGACTCCAGCGGGGAATAGATGAACCAGTAGGGTGGGAGAATGAGCTGATGGTGCATGACCGGGTGGAGGTTGGAAGCCGAGGGATTAATGGAGATGTGGCAGGAGAGCGCGCACAGTCCTGGAAACACACCTGCATGATGGAAGCAACCTGAAGAAGAGAGAAGAGTGAGGTTAGACAACGTGTCTAAACTAGCGAAAACAATAATTGTTTGTCTTTGTAGGGGCAGTATACCCAGACGAGCCAGCGTTGAATGCGCAGAGAGAGCCTCCTTAAGTATGATGGCTGATGAGCATGCGCAGGTGTGTCTTCTGTCTCAGGTGCAGTGATGAATTAATGAAAGTGAGACGGGACGGGAGGGGCGTGCTCTCGCTGCCCATGACATAAGCCTATAAGGGTACTCAGATCTACTAACTCAGGAAAGTTTGTGGAAGAGAGGACCTATTCCAAACATGGTGAAGCAGCATTTAGCATATGTGCTGCCCGTTGTTGGAATAAACTACCAGCCGATCTTAAGTGTGCTCCAAATTTAAACATTTTTAAAGTTAAATTAAAAAATGTTGATTTTTCTGTGCATATGGTTGATTTTTTCCCATTATTTCATCGTAGTTATATATATTATCTTTTACTCTTTGTGTTGTGATGTCATTTTAACCTGTACTGATTTTTGTCATTGTATTCCTTTTACTTTGTTAAGCACATTGAGCTGTCCTGTGTATGAAATGTGCTATATAAATAAATTTACCATATACCATTTAATCTTTTCACTTTTTAGTTGCATTAGTGACAAATTCTTATTATTGTTCTAATCTTAAGCCTGCAGAAAATATATTAAAGGTCATATTGGCATTTTCATGAAGAACAATAATTTTCTAAAAATAATACATCCATAAAACTTTTCAGAGTTGTAGACTCAAAGTCCATATTTTCTTGAAAAAAATGTAGTCATGAAATGATTCTTTTTTAAAATCACAGGTCCAGAATTCTCATAATATATCAGAATCAGAATCACCTTTATTGCCATTGCACAGTAAAAACAGCACAACAAAACTTGCTTGTGCAGCCTCTAAAAACAATGCTCACTCTCACACACACTCACATACATACACACCCCATGCATGGATACATAAAAACTTAAAGCATCAGCGGTAAGAGCATAGTAAAACATAAAAATAAAAAATAAATAAATAAAATACTTCAGGTAAGGTAAAAATTAAGAGCACCTATTGCACATAAGTTCCTTATAAGAGAACCTATGTTCCACATTGTTAAAACGATTTAAAGCAATGCAGTCATTTTGGCTGAAGGGGACAGATGCCTACTGAGTTCTGTAATGGCCCTTGGGAAAAACAAAAAAACAAAAACTGTTCTGCAGTCTGGTGGTACGAGCTTTGTGGGCCCTATAACACCTGCCAGATGGGAGCAGGGAGAAAAGGTGATGCGAAGGGTATGTTCCATCCTGCAGAATACTGCTTGCTCTTTGGAGACAGCAGGTCCTGAAAATATCTTTCAGCGAGGGCAGGGAGAGTATATTTGAACACTTGGCTGGTAAAAGCTACGGTGGTCAGAAAGGGTCTCAAAGTTATTCAGCAGGAAGCTTAGGGTTTGCCTGATGCTGTGAACTATGTCATTTACCTGTGACTTGTGGATGCTTGTCTCAACCTAGCAACCAGTACAGTAATATAGTGGAGCAAGAATGAATTTGGCACCTACTGATCAGGAGGTAACAATGTTTGGTGACCCAGAAATAAAGCAGAAATGAAAGTCTTACCTCTGACTCGGGTTGAGCGATTAAAAAAAAAGAAAAATAAACTGTGGTTTGGGACATTTGGGACATCATCTTTCTCATGTCAGTTTTTAGGGTTTTTCCCCTCTGTCTGTTGTGTGCATATGTATATAAGAGCTTTCATGTACTGCCACTTTAAAACATCTCCCGCGTGCATCATCACATGACTCCACAACCCAGAAACAGCACAGTCATATTACACAGGGGCTTTTTTGAAGCAGGAGAACACAATGGAAGCATTAAAACAGCTTGTACTGAAAAGAAATGCAGGATCTGTCGACATCATGATGGACTCTTTATTTCATTTGATGATGCCACGAAAAAGTGAATGAAGCTAACCAAGAAATATGCCGAAGCTAGCCTCTAACTGCTATCTGCGTCAGCTCAACCATTTTATAGTGAGAATGGACAACACAATGGACAGTAAGGTTAAGCTCACGGTTTGTCTTGATTATCCTTTTTGTCCTCTTAAATCAAACAGTGACCAGCTGATTACATTTCCGCCACTATGACACCTCACTAATGAACACCTCCAGTACCACAAGCTAAGATTGGATTTACCATCCCAATCAGAGATTTGTAACCCCTATGTGGTGATAACTTAATCATTGCTGGGTAAAGGACTTCCTCAACACAGCTAACTAGCTGCTGGTGTGGCCAGAACCTCAAAAGGTATGTATATACTTTAAACACTGACTTCTGCACTGGACAATATTTAATTTATTGTCACAAGTAGAAGTCCCCTCCCACTGTGTTCATCTCCATTTTTAAAGGTTTTAAGAGTTGGATTTTGTCCTCTCCCTTTTAACCACATCTGATATGGTGACCATTGTGTGTGAGAAACATTTGATTCCTTGCACACTTCTGATGGTTGTGAATTAACAATACAGGTATTTAGAGTCCGCACCGTGGATTGCCACCTGATCATAGTGGAGGGATTTCAGTGCCTGAATGATCCTAGGAGCTATGCTGTCGGGGGTGACCTGGTAGGCTATCCCAAGGCAAACAGGTCCTGGGTGAAGGGCCAGACTAAAAGTGGTCTAGTAGATCCCATGAAAAATGTTACATCAAACACCCAGTGTACCCAAAGAAGGCACATGGGTGCACTCTCCAGTGGGCTCACCACCTGCAGGAGGGATCAAAGGGATCATGGTGCTATGTGAACTGGGTGGAAGTATGGGCAACTCTGCCTGGACTGATGCCCCCTTGACCCAGATCCCTGGATAAGCGGTAGAGTATGGATGGATGGATGGATTGATGATGGATGGATGGATGGATGGATGGATGGTACTTTGTGCACTTAAAGTAGGCATATTTAACAATATGATTTTAGTTACACATTCAAAATAACAAGTACCCTAATAGAAGAATATAAACTGAGACATTGTTTATTTGCTAATGGTAATGAAGTACGGTACGGTATGAGACCTCACCTGAAGTAGCTCATAGAGGGACAGTGAGATGACCCCTCTCATCCGTAGTCTTGGGACAACATTTTGGGCAAGTGTTAGCAACCCCTCTGCCCCCCACGCTAGGGTTACAGTAAAGACATTGGCAGCAGGACCCTGGATGTCTCCTAGAGTGGAGGAATTCTCCTGAATTAACGGTCTTTAGAGATGCAGTGGCCAAGTGGATGGCCTGGCTAAAGTAGACAATGGTTGGGCACACAAAACCTTTCTAAATGTGGTACTGCACCCACAGAAAGTAAAGACAGTCTACTGTGTGGTATTTACCTGCCTACAACCCTAAGAAACCATGATTCAGAACTCAAAAGACAACAACATACCATCCAACATTGGGACCCTCGGAGTGTCATATGGGTATACTACCGGGGAAGTGGGATCCTCTGAAAGAGAACCTGGTTAAAATGATACCATTGGCTAAACCCATCGACCTTGGTTGGACAGAATGGAAACCAAAACAAGAAGAAACGGAAAAAGCGGAAAATTCTCCAGTTTGGAACACTGAATGTCCGAACCATGAAACAACTTGGTAAGTTACATCTGTTGGTTTGTGAAGTAAATCTGTTTAAATTGACATGTGTGGACTATGTAAAGTGAGGTGGTCAGGGGAGGGACACTTCACCCATGAGGAATTGATAGTAATTTATAGCGGAGGGAAAGGAAATCAGTGGGGAGTAGCAGTCATCCTAATGGAGTCAACAAAGGACAGTCTTATAAGCGCCAACACTATATCTGACAGAATACTCGTGGTGAAACTCAACACGAAACCCCAGCCCAATGTAATCATTCAAGCCTATGCGCCATCTCTTACCCATGATGAAGTTGACCATGAGGACTTCTACAAGAAACTACAAACTACCAGTGAAAGTGTGAAAAGCCATGATGTTTGCATGGTAATGGGTGACTTCAACACCAAGGTCGGAGAGGGCAAAGACCTTGCCCATGGGGTTGGACCTTATGGCCTCAATGAAAGAAATGAAAATGGTGTCAGGTTAACAGAGTTTTGTAAAGCCAACAATCTGGTAATAACAAATACGCTGTTCAACCATCACAAATGGAACAGATATACCTGGGTAGCACCAGATGGCCAAACATGGAACCAGATTAATTACATCTTGATAAATCGAGAAATGAAATCAAGTGTCTTAGACTCAAAATCGTGGCCTGGAGCCGATGCTGATTCTTATCACAATCTGGTCGTGGCAAAAGTAAAACTCAAGGCGCACAGGACGAAGGCGAATTACTCAGTAAATAAGTTTGCAATAGAGAAACTGAAAGATGACTGGAAAAGATAGGAATACCTAGAGAGACAGAGAATAGATTCAAAACCCTGATGGACACTCACAGAAGATCAAACACCAAACGAGATGCTAGAGATCTATACACACGCACTATATCAGCTGGTGATATAGTGCGTGTGTGTGTTTTTTGTACTTTTTTACGTTTTTAGAAAATCCTCTGTGTCGTTTCTGCCCTGGAGCGTTTGTGGAATATATGGCGAAGAGCTCCCTGGTATCTACATCATGGATTTCCTCTCCTCTCTCGCACTGCTGCTATCTGTGCTGTGGCTCTTTGTCTCTGAGGTAAACGCGTTCGGCTCCATGGCGAGCAGAATAGCGGGCAGAATACAATATTCCAGGGACGTGTTGCTACGCTTTAACACAGCTGATGCAGCGTCTGTGATTGAGCCCAAACTTCAACTGCCGGACTTTATTTTGAGAGACGGACACAGCGGTGAAAAGAGAGACGGCAGAAGGAAGCGTGGAAGACGTGGAGGTGTGAAATTGCGCCTTAGGAGACGTCAGTTTGGTAACATTCCTCTTCCTTCGATCATTTTTGGGAATGCACAGTCTGTGAGAAACAAGGTGGAGGAAATTCAAGGCAATGTACGTTACCAGAAGGATTTTAAGAACTGCTGCGTCATGGCTTTCACTGAATCTTGGCTTACTGCGCATGACCGAGATGCAGACCTGTGGATTGACGGCTTTGGAGCCCCGCTGCGCTCGGATCGGCAGGAAGAGGTAACGGGGAAGCATCAGGGGGGCGGTGTATGTTTATACATTAATAAGCAGTACTGCACATCTGTCACGGTCAGAGAGCGCATCTGTACACCCGATGTGGAACTGCTGTCTGTGTCACTACGCCCCTTTTATTTGCCTCGTGAGTTTCCCCAACTTTTCATCACAGTTGTGTATATTCATTCGAGGGCAGACGCTGACTCCGCCTCCAGCACCATCTCTGATGTGGTGCAGTGGCTGCAGTCAATTTCTCCAGAGGCGCCAAACTTCATTCTTGGGGATTTTAACCATGTTTCTTTAAAGAAGACACTTAAAAACTTTCATCAGTATGTCTCCTGCCCAACCAGGCGAAAAAAGACATTGGACCTGTGCTATGGATCCATAGAGAGGGCCTATAAATCACTCCCCCTTCCTCCCTTAGGATCCTCAGATCACAACTGTGTTCATTTGCTGCCCACATATAAAACTGCTCTCAGAAGAGGCAAGGTGGAGACGAGAGACATAGATGTGTGGACAGAAGATTCAGAGCACAGCCTCCAGGAATGCTTTGACTGTACAGACTGGAAGATGTTCATAATGGCCTGCGGGGATGATTTGGACTCTCTGGCTGAGCTCACATGCTCATACATGGCTTACTGTCAAAATAAGATTGTTCCACGTAAACGTGTCAAAATATATCCCAACAACAAACCATGGGTTACTAAATCAGTTAAATCCTGCTTACAGAGGAAAGCACTTGCCTTTAAACAGGGGTCTGTTTCTGAGCTACAGGTTGCCACTAAGGAGCTGAAGGCCGAAATTTTAAGAGCAAAACAGAATTATAAATCAGAGTTGGAAAGCAAGATGGCAGCAAATAAACTTGGTTCGGCCTGGGCCAGTATGAAAACTATTGCAGGCCTTCAGAGCACAGAGCGCAGTAATCGTGTGTTTTTAGATGGTTTTAGTTCAGACACAGAGCTGGCTAATGCTCTTAATTGTTTTTATGGTCATTTTGACTCCTTTGATTTTAGCACAGAAATCCAAGATTTGAAACAGAAACTCAAAGACAACCAGCACTTTAATATTGAGATGCAGGATGTTAAAAGGGAGTTCTGCGCTGTAAAAGTGAACAAAAGTCAGGGCCCTGATAATATATGTGGGCGCCTGGTAAAGTCCTGTGCACATGAACTGAGTCCTATATTTCATTACATCTTCAATAAGTCCTTACAGACACAACATGTGCCTAAGATCTGGAAAGATGCCGTGGTTGTTCCCGTTCCAAAATCCAGCTGTCCTAAAACGGTAAATGACTTTAGACCAGTTGCTTTGACTTCAATTTTAATGAAAATTTTTGAAAAACTGGTCAGATGTGAGGTCCTAAGGCAGACTGAACATGCATTGGATCCTCTGCAGTTTGCCTATAGGCCTCACAGAGGAGTGGAGGATGCCACTGTCACTCTGTTTAACATGCTTTTCAAACATCTGGATTTTAATGGGACACACGCTAGGCTTTTATTTGTGGACTTTTCTTCTGCCTTTAATACAATCCAACCTCATATTTTAGTTGAAAGGCTCCTGCAACAATTTGATTTGAGCAATAATCTGGTGGGTTGGATTCTGGATTTCTTAACCAACAGGACGCAGAGAGTAAGGGTCAATGGCACATTGTCTGACCTAAAGTGCTCTTCTACTGGCTCTCCTCAGGGGTGTGTGTTGTCACCACTACTCTTCATCCTGTACACAAACATGTGTCAGAGCAGACATGACAACAGACACATTATAAAGTATGCTGATGACTCAGTCATTGTCAGTCTCCTCCAGGATGGTGAGAGTGGCCACGGCCCAGTAGTTGATGACTTTGTTCACTGGTGTGAGGATTCCTACCTGCAGCTGAATACAACAAAAACGAAAGATATGATTATTGACTTTAGGAGGAAAACTCCCAGGCACAAAGTCACCATACTAAAAGGCCAGACCACCGAATGTGTACAATCATACAAATATCATGGGACGATTATTGATAGTAAATTAAACTTTGAAGTGAACTGTGAAAGGGTGTGCAAAAAGGGTCAGCAAAATTTGCATTGTTTGAGGAAACTTGCACGCTTCCAAATTGACCGAACCATAATGACTATGTTCTATCGGGCTTTTATTGAATCTGTTTTATCCTTTTCTTTAATGTCATGGTTTGGTCAGATAAAACTGAAACAGAGGAAATCCTTGGATCAGGTAGTTAGATGTTCCAGTCATTTGCTTGGTGAGTCACAGCTGAGCCTGACATCCCTGTACACCAGACAAGTACAGAGGATTGCCGACTCGATTTTAAATGATGACTCCCACCCTTTGCACTGCAACTTTCAGCTTCTTCCCTCCAGACGGAGGTTTGCTGTCCCAAAAAGTAGAACCCAGCGTTACAAAAACAGCTTTGTCCCTGCTGCTGTCAAAGAGTTGAACAAGCTATAAAAATTATATTGTACATATTTTATATTTACCTATTTTGTAAGATGTGTGCCTGTGTTTGTGTCTATGTTGAATGTAATTAGTGGCTTGTAAATATGGATGTCACCAGACTGCAAAACAAATCTACCTACGGGTACAAATAAAGTAACCTGAACCTGAACCTAGAGAGCATGGAGGAAATCTGGAAAGAATCAGCAGAGAAAATCATCGTTTTTTGGCGTAGAAGAAGAGCGAAGCCATGGATTGCAGAGGAAGCCCTTAAACTGGTAGAGGCAAAGAAATGGGCAAAGTCAAAATCGTGGAGCAAGGAGCAATACATCAAGCTCAAAAGAGAAGGGCAGCAGAAGATCAGAAAAAACAAACAAAAATGGATAGAAGATCAATATCAGTTGCTGACTGAAAATGATAAACTGAATAAATCGAAGGAAGTCTTCCAACAGTTAACCCCTTGCACTCCGGGCAATTTTCCTAAAAACGCCAAAAAAAAAATGTGCCCAAAGTAAATCGAAAGCTGTTCTTCAACCCTTTGCAGCATCTTCATGGGGTTGATCTCATTTAAAAGAAAACACTTTGAATTTTTTGGCAAAAAAAAACATGATCTCTCTAAGTGCTCCGGCCACTGAGTTCTAAACATAGTGAACTTGAAGAAAATAAATTTGGCCTGGGTGTTTTTTTGGATACAAATGCTTGCAAATAACACACATCTTCAGATCCGGGCTGGAAAATGCAACAGAAATGTAGAACCAAGTGTTATCCAGCTGAGGTCCAAATTTTGTAACAATACCACAAAAAATGAATATTTTACACAGCTTTGCTTCTCGGGCTGTTCCCAGGCGTTTTGGAAAAACGTCTGTAACTTTTGAATGATTCAATGTAGAAGCTTCATTTAGGGCTCTAATGAAAGGTCACATTCAGGGCTGTGTCTGTGTGTGTGTGTGTGTGGGGGGGGGGGTTTGTCCCCCCCCCCCCCGCTACAGAGGACGGAGATCCGCCCTCGCTACATGACGGATTACACTCGGATAAGGCATGTTTCCACAGCACCGCTGTCACTGCGGCTCCCCCCACCCCCCCGCTACAGAATCCTAGCAGCGGGGGGGGGGGGGCTTTCACGGTCCGGAGGCGGCAAACGAACCGTGTAACGTGGCGCGCGCACTTCGGACATCGTGCGCCGCACAGTTGTAATTTACCGATCGGTCAAAAGTCATTTTTGATTACAATTTTCAGGGATAAAAAATAATTTAGCTTATAACACCTTACCTCTTCACAGCCACATTGTCCTGGCGAACTTCTATTCCTCATTGTCAGACGAACCGACGCTGGTCCGCTCGTTCTGGTCTCGCAACCCGGTCAAAACATAATTCCATGATTGCGGTTTTGGTGAATGATTTACGACCTTCATCGTCGGCCTCCGTCGGTCTATGATGACCATATAAGAGAATCCTAAACACTCTGCTGGAATTAAAAAAAAAAAAATAAATAAACCACTGCCTGTGGCTGCTGAAGCAGTCTCTCTTCACCCAGCTTTAGACAAAACAGCTCAGCGAACTTCTGTGCTTCAATTGGCTCGCAGCCGTTGGGAGGCGGGTCCTTCTGGCTAGGTTTTCATTCATTGGTTCTTCAAGGTTTCAGAAACCCAATTCAAGGCTCTTATTAGTTGAATGAGAGGTCAATCAGATGAACTAATCTGTTCGCGGCTGTGTCTGCAGCTTTTATTTTCAGTGTGCGCTTGGACGCCATACACCACCTACATCAAAATCTCCATGATGCGTCCTAGAGCGCACGAGAGCGCCCTTGTGCGCTCTCGTGCGCTCTAGGACGCAGAGACTTGCCCACCCGTGGGACAACGGAGCGCAAGAGGTTAAGAAAGGCTCGCCAAACTGAATTCCAACCAGGTCAAATGGTGATCAAAAATGAGAATGAAAAAGTATTAACATCCCCAGAGGCAGTGCTGAATCGCTGGAAACAGTATGGAGGACACGTCTTCTCACAGCCTGACACAGATGTCGAGCAATATGTCGAAGTCAAAACAGATAAAGAACCATCACCCATGCTGAGTGAAGTTGAAAGTACTATAAAAAAAAACTACGCTGTGGGAAATCACCAGGTCTGGACAATATCCCAGCAGAGCTTTTCAAATATATCGGGTCTTTTGGTCTACATGCCATACACCAGCTCTGCAAAAAGATATGGTTCACAAATGAATGGCGTGTCAGTTGGAAACAACAAGAATTTGTTATGTTATATAAATCTGGATGCCCCAAAGACTGCCAGATTACCGGACGATCGAGCTCATAAGCCATCTGAGCAAAATTCTACTAATTATCATTTTAAATCGCATCAAACAAAAAGTAAAATTTGAATTACTGGACCAAAAAACAGGATATCACTAGAACAGGAGTACTTGCGATATGCTTGCCCGTATACAAATGCTAAATGAGAAAACCATCACAGAAGAAAGTAATCTGTATTTGGCCTTCATAGATTATAGCAAAGCTTTTGACAGTGTAAGCCAAAACCAGCTCTTCAACACCATGAACCAGATGGACAATGTCTATACAGAACAAGTAATGAGAGAGGCTGACATTTCGGATTTAGGAGTGCTTGTGAGAGGAAGAAGGATATCAAATTTACGGTTCGCAGATGACAGCATCTTAATAGACGAAAGAAAGGATCAGATTAATGAGTTGGTGAGAAGAGTTGATGATGCGGGTGAAATGAGATTGCTGAAGATGAACACAAAGAAAACAAAGAGAATGACCATCAGGAACAGAACAGTGCATTATAAATTAGCAGGAAACACCACAGAGTAAGTTGACCAGTTTAAATATCTGGGATCCATAAAAACCAGCAATGCCAGCTGTACAAAGGACATCAAAGTTCGTGCTGCAGTGGCTGTAAGACTGAGGCTATGGTCACACTGCAGGTCTTAATGCTCAATTCTGATTTTTTTGTGTGGGCGTTCACATTATAATTTAAATGTGACCCCCATCAGACTCCAGCGTGAACGGTCTACAGCTATGAAGTGACCCGCATGTGCAGAAGAAAACACAACGTCAGACACAGCGCCGTGTTTACGGAAGTAAATATGAGCCCCAAATAACTGAGAGGGACAGAACTTCTTCACCTTGATGCAGCGCAGCAAAATAAAATATTAAAATCATTCAGAAATGATTATGCACAAAATAAATATGAGACCAGCTTCATCCTCTACACGCCAGATGACTGCCGTGATCAGCTCTGCTTTAACAGAACTGTTGGATTAAACAGCTCTCTTGAAAATGAGACCCCATGTCTCAGTGGGATTACCTGTACAAATAAGGTTAATAATAAATAATCCTAGTGATTACAATTGGGCTCTCGCCCACGGACGTTGTCAGTGGCTTGGAACCTAATAAACAGCGTGGCTAATACCAGCAGCGTAACACCAGCCCTGCACAGGAAGGAGAAGCCGCTACAGACTCCCCTCTCCTGGACTGTGCGTCCTTGTATCCCTATATCTGACCATTCCGCTTCACACTCATGTCGGTATTAACTTTACATTTTAGATATTACAGCGGCCAGGACTCATGGTGTGCTGTTTACAGGGAAGAAGGAATTTGCAACATTCAGTAAATGTGTCGTTACTGTGTGCCTGTAATGCTTGTCTGACGGTTTCAGCCTCCCCAAAATTTTGAAGTTGCTGTGCAGTTGGAGCCAACAAAATTACAATCCAGTGATAAAGGGAAGAAGAAGATTGATTAAAAAGAGAGCACAAATCAGCTGTGTCTGCCATGCTTGCTGCATCCTCCACCACACAATTGAAGCATCTGTCTCATTTCGATGAAGAAGAAGTCGGATGAAATGCGACATGACCGTTCAGACTGAGGTTGCTTTGGAAAATATTAGATATGTATCCGAATTAGGATCACATATGAAAGTGGCCTGGGTCTGGTTTGAAAAAATCGGATGTGTGCTGTTCAGACTGTCATTAAAGATCAGATATGGGTCACATGTGCAAAATAACTGGAATTGAGCATTAAAACCTGCAGTGTGAACATAACCTAAGAGCTGTAAGGCTGTAGAGCTCGTAAATATCTGGAAAACCATAAGTGTGCCTCTCCATCTTAAAGTTAAACATGCCAAACTGCTAATATGGCCTGTATTGATGTATGGGTGTGATGGATGGACAATCAGGAAATTAGAAAATGACAAAATTGATGCATCAGAAATGTGGATCTATCGTAGGATTCTCAGAATCACACGGACACAACGGCGAACAAATGAGAGTATACTACAACAACTTAGAGTGGAGAGAGAGCTATTCGGAAAAATCATGGGAAAAAAGCTATTATTCTTCGGGCACCAAATACGACATTCGGATGTTAGTTTGTTCCAATATGTATTACATCATGAACCCACGAAATGGAAAAGAGGAAGGCCATGGACAGACTGGAAGGCGAACATGACAGTATGGTTGAACACTAATCTTATCAGCGGAACGAAAAGCAAGAGATAGAAATGGGTTTAGATCATGGTGTCATAGGGTCCGTGAACTTCACATATGAAGGATGAGGCAAAAGAAGAAGAATGAAGTACAGAAGAATAAAATGATATGAGGTGTTATATAGTACTTTTTAAAGTGCCCGGTTTTGTTATTAAGACTTAGGGTTTTTTGTTTGTTTCTTTAATTCCTGTTTTAAAACTAGGATTAGTGTTAGAATTCTATATAAGTTTTCTTTGAGTTTATGTTTATATACTGTAGTCATAAATATGCAGCATAAGCTACTGCGATGATGTACTACCGTAATAACTGAACTTCCTTTCTATCCCTGAAAGCCCAAGGTTTAACCTGAAGTAACCACACCAAGGTCTCAGTGCTGCTCCCTGTATACCGGGGGTGTAAAACTCATTTTGGCTCGGGGGCCACATACCGCTGCATTTAATGTCAAGTGGGCTGGACCAGTGAAATAATAGAAAAACAAACTAATGACAACTCCAAATTTAGTACAAAGAAGTACAAGCATATTGTGAAATGTTTACATTTATTGAACCATTTATCGTTTACAAAACATGAGCAACCTGAATGGTGAATCTTCATCAAAGTATAAACAACATGTTTTTTTTTCCTTTCTGCTCTGTTTTGAACTGAAGCTGCTGACAAACAATAGCTTAATCATGATAAAAAAAATAAATGCCATTTAAGGAACCAGATATCATATTGCTGCCATCTACTGTTTAGTCCTGAAACTTGTTTGTATTTTGAACAGTGACCCTTGTTACATGGTCATAATAAACCAATTACTGGCAATAAATTGATAATGCCAATAATCAGTTTTCTCATGTTTACATGCACTGAATAAACAGATTACTGGAGGGTAAACCACTTGATTTAATGACCCCAGCTACATGGCCTTTATCGGATTATGGCCACTTGAATAATCAGATAACCCCAGAAATCCAATCATAACCGGTTGATTAGTGTATATGTAAACATGGTCATTGACCATGTTTACATGCACATGAATAAACTGGTCATGATTTGATTTCTGGAGTTTCAATCAACATTAAGACCTTTAATCAGTTTTTGGCAGATGAAATAACACAATGATAAGCTATAACAGCCCTTTGAGACAATTATATAAGTGTGACAGAGCAAGTTACAGTATTATTTTCACAATTCAACCTTGAAGAACCAAATCAAGTAATTTTTGGAAGATAAAATGTTTGAATCCAAATTGGGAGCCTTAATGAATTTTTGGTATATGAAGCATACATTTTATGGATTCTACTTACAATATGTAACTATAGGAGGTAAATAATGCACAAACACTAGTATTCATGGGAAAGAAAAGCTTTATTGATTTTTACATCGTTATACACAGATTTTGTTAATTTCAGCACACTTTTTCTTAACATATAAGGCAAAACATTAAAAACTGCTGCAGGATAAAATGTTATATCTGATTATTTTAACACAAAACTCCTGGGTCTAAAATTATGACTAATCCCTAACCGCATTAAATATTCACAGACATACCTTTGCTAATTGCATGGACAAAAAGTTACATCCGCTCTGCTCAAAAATAGCCGTCAGCCTCAAAATCAGAAGAGAAATGGCTTTAGCCAAGCGAGGCATGCTCCTGCAGTGAGCCAATCAGTTTCTGGTGTCCCATCACTTTTTGGCAAGACACTACAGCTTCTCTTGTTTTGAACATGTTCAAAAAATTTTGTGACAAAAAACTGGTTCCGACGGTAAAAGTATCCGGTAAATGGCAGTGAACTGACCCCCCCCCCCCCCCAAGCACCCGTGGAGCTGTTAGATATGGGGGTAAATGTATTTTTAAAGAACAGTTATTAAATACAATAAACACCATGACATTTCAGTGTGTGCTGGATCAGGCATCCATAAAAAAAACACTTGTTGCATATTTTTAGCAATGTTATGGGAGAGAAGGGATAATAACAGATGCAGGTTGGAAAAGTTTGCGTTGGAGTTGTTCTGGAAGAAATCCTGTCCTCCCGCATAACAGACTCTCTCCCTGTAAACTGGAGATCGCTTATGTGTCTGCTACTCTTGTGTGACCCCAAATGGACAAATTAGGAATAGCAGTTACTTTATTGAAAATGTGCTGCTCAGGTATTCTATTATTTAATTTACACTCTTTGCAAATTCATCCCGTGGGCCGGTTTGGACTCTCTGATGGGCTGGATTTGGCTCGCAGGCCATACATTTGATACCCCTGTTGTATACGGACTTCTACAGTATGCTATTTTGAACTGAACTTCAAGCAGATAAAATTCAAGCAGATAAAATTAATTAGTGGCAATAAGACACTGACTTTTAACCGTTGTTTTAGATTATTTTTTTTCAGTTGAAGCATTGAATCATTGAAGTGTTTTGCTGGCAGTAGTTTAGCAGCAAAGGATGAATTAATGGGAAGTGATGAATAAATAGCTCTTTGTTATATCTGTCTCTGGCTCTTTTTCGATTGTCCATTAACACTTAAGGGGATTGTCAGTGTGTCTTTGAGGTATTCTCTCAATGACTCAGGCTGTGCGGGTGTTGGTGTGACCTGTGGAAGACAAATATGAGAATGAATCTGTGCATGATACAGATGGAAAGATTAAAAAGGTGTGAGAGAGTGAAAGATACACACTGCATTCTGCTCCGACAGCCCATATTGTATCACTCTGATCCCAGCTTGGCTCTGATTGATGACATAATTACAATATGGATATGAGATATTTACATATGGCGGTGAGAATTATTCATAGCTAAATAATTTTCACTGAACTAATCCCCCCCTTAAAGCATGTTATCAGAAGAAGAATGTTCTAAAGAGATTTCATATTAACATGAAATCACTTGCACTGAAATGTATACTGTAATTTTGAAAAGAAGGGGGCGTGTCAACTAATTACAATGTGTGTGTATATGAGATAAGCGTGTTTCGTTGGAATGCTGTTTTGTTCGGATATTTTACGCCAAATACATGCAAGATTGTTGCATAGCTTTGATGTGAATGTCTTTATGTGGCATCATTATGTCATCCTGGCTTATAACTTTGGAGAGAAAATAGTAATTACCACATCTGGAAAATCATGTCTTTAAGAATGTGCATTTTGTCTCTCAAATCAGGTAGGAGCTCACTTTGAATTGCTTTTTTTTATGTGCTCATCTCTAAAGATGGGAGGTGTGATGTCTGTTTGTCCATCCGACTTGTCCGGAGAGCTCCTCTCACAGTTTTCAAGCTAGGACTTTTTTTTATATTTGGCACAGTGTTTGTGCATGTATTGAATATGTGCATATTACAAGGATTTTTATTTTGGATCACTTTTCTGAAAATTACAGGTTTTACAACTTTGTCATTTTTTGAATGAAATTTCAATAGAGGTTACATGGTTTTCAGATACACATTCAGTCACTTTATTGTCCCTCATGGGACACTTAGTTTGCAGGCAGGCTTATAAAAGAAACATTAAGATAACAAACAATAAAACGCCATTTGCATTCAAAATCATACAGTACACAAAAACATGACTAATAAAATCAGCAAAAATAAAAAAAGACTAAAATGGAATGAAATCACATATACTTATTTTAAAAAGCTATTGCATGGGGAACAAAGGAGTTTTTTATCCTATTACTCCTCACTCCTGGGGCTCTTTATTTACAGCCTAAGGGAAGCGGTTCAAATTTTTTGTGCACAGGATGGCTCTGGCTTTCCACACCACCTGCTGCCCATATACAGCAGGTAGTGAGGTCTACAGAGGGACTATTATTTTACTGGCCATCTTCACCAGCTTGCTTAAATTTGTTGATCCATTTCCAAACCAGGCAATAATGGAAAATATTAAAACTGATTCAATAAAAGACAAAGTTTTTTTTTTTCTTTCCACATTAAAAGCTGAAACCTTGGAAGAAAGTAAAGGTGTTGATGGCTCTTCTTAGTGATTGCCTCTACATTGGTATCAATCTTCAAATTATTGTCCATAAATATTCCAGGGTATTTACATTGTTTCCACCATCTCAATGTCCACATGGTTAATGTCGGTCTCTGATAGAGAGTACTATATTATATTATATACTATAGGGGGACTTCCTAAAATCAGTCACTGTGTCCTTTATTTTTTTCAGTGTTCAGTTGTCTGTGGGCTTCATTACACCATTTAACAAAGCCCTCCACAGGCCCATGGTTACCCCCATCATGGTACAACAGACTAACAATAACTGTGTCATCTGCAAAGTTAAGGATGTGCCTGTTCTCATGCTGACTCCTGCAGCTGTCAGTGTAGAGAATCTACAGCAGAGGTGACAGGACACATCCTTGAGGAGAGTCAGTGGAGGAGAAATGACACTTAGGACATTGTGCCATTCATGCTCACCCTCTGAGGCCTGTCTGTTAAAAAATAATAATAATAACAAAAAAATCTAAAATCCAATGTATCAAATTAAAATCAGTTTGTCACCAGTGAAGTCAGGGCTATTGGTCTGAGGTCATTTAGCTGTTTGGGAGAATTGCATTTAGCCAAAGGAACAACAGTTTGGGGACACTCCTCTTCTCCAAAGACATGCTAAATATGTCCAAAAAACCCAACAACAACAGCACATAACTATGTTGTTCTGCACAGTTTTTTATCAGTGTTTTGGTGATGCCATCTGGCCCCGGGCTGTTATTTACCTCTCATTTTTTTTAAACACTGACATGACATTGTTTACATGAAGTTTTAATTGTATTCAGTAGACTGGCAATTTGGCAATTTTGCACTTATCCCTATAAAACTCTGAGTGCCAAACCTTAAATAAAAACTATTTAGAGCTTCAGCTAACTCCTTATTTTTATTATAGCCTTTGAGAGCATTTGGCTTATACTCAGTTTTTAGCCACACCTGCCATCTTTTGCATACCATTCCACGGTGCTTTAACATTATTGCTGGGTAAATCCACATCACGTTACTGGATTTGAGAAAATGTTCCTGACTGGCCATTTCCAATTTGCTCCATACGTTCACAAAATAATGTTAGTCTAGTCTCACTAATGACCATACAAAATTTCTGAATTATATCTTCATTATTTTTTGAAATATTAGGGTTCTGAAGATGGGGTGTAATGGTGAAAATGAGTGGTACAGAAAAAGATGTTAAGTTAAATAAGTCACTCTTCTGAACTTTTCAGGATATATTCATGAAATGTTCAGGAGTTGCTCTAAACAAGATGCCTTTAACTTCTGTAAAAGACGATCCACTGTTGCATATTTACCAAACTATAGCTTGCTGATAATTGTAAAAAAAAATGTTTCGTCTTTGTTTCGGAGAAATTTTTCCCCTCTGTATCTCCATTTTGAAACATGTCAGATCTTTCAGATTTTTGTATTTATTCCTTATTTTTCAGTACTATTGTGGTGACTAAGTATTTTTTCTGAAAGAAATAAAATTTTCTGATTTATGAGGCATTAAAAATAAAAAAAAATAAAAAATTGCACCATTGAGTTTAGGGTTTGCGTGCCCCAGTGATCCCAGGAGCTATGTTGTCCGGGGCAATTTGCCTCTGATAGGGTCACCCAAGACAAACTGGTCCTGGGTGAAGGGCCAGACTAAGAACAATCCAACAGACTCTCATGATAAATTCTATATCAAGGATTCAGTGTACCCCGCCCGGTATGGAGTTACCGGGGCCCCACCCTGGAGCCAGGCCTGGGGGAGGGGCTCGATGGCTAGCGTCTGGTGGCCAGGTTTCCGCCCATGGGACCCGGCTGGGCTCAGCCCGAAGGAGTTACATGGGTCCGCCCTCCAGTGGGCTCACCACCTGCAGGAGGGATCATGGGGGTCCGGTGCTATCTGGATTAGGTGGCAGTCAAAGGCGGAGACCTGGCTGCACGGTGGCGCAGTGGTTTAGCACTGTGGCAGCACAGTTTTACCCTCGGCCGGGGGATCGCGGGGATCATGAGATCGTGGGTTCGATCCCAGCCCCCGACCAACAGTGAGCTGTGTGGAGTTTGCATGTTCTCCCCGTGTTGCGCGGGTTTACTCCGGGATTTCTCCGGTTTCCTCCCACACACCAAAAACATGTAGGTTTAGGGCGCTCGCGCACGCAGCGACCGGCAGCCGGTGGCTTGTCACCAGACTGCAAACCAAGTCTACCTACGAGTACAAATAAGTAACAAAAAAAAAAAAAAAAAAAAAAGACCTTGACGGACTGATCCCAAGCTTTCTAAACTGACTTTTGGTACGTGGAATGCCACCTCTCTGGTGGGGAAGGAGCCTGAGCTGGTGTACGAGGTTGAGAGATACCGGCTAGATATAGTCGGCCTCACCTCAACACACAGCCCTGGTTCCGGAACCAGCCCCCTGGGGAGGGGCTGGAGCTTGGCCTTTTCTGGAGTTTCCCCGGGTGAGAGGCGACTAGCAGGGGTGGGTATTCTTGTATCCCCCCACCTTGCTGCCTCTATATTGGAGTTTTCCCCGGTGGATGAAAGGGTTGCTTCCCTGTGCTTTCGGGTTGGGAAACGGATCCTGACCATCATTTGTGCCTATGCACCAAATGATGTTTCAGAGTACCCACCCTTTTTGGAGTCTGTGACTGGAGTGCTGAAGGGTGCTCCTCTTGGAGACTCCATTGTCCTACTGGGGGACTTCAGTGCACACGTGGGCAACGACAGTGAAACCTGGAGGGGGGTGATTGGGAGGAATGGCCTGCCCGATCTGAACCCGAGTGGAGTTCAGTTATTGGACTTCTGTGCTAACCACAGTTTGTCCATAATGAACACCATGTTCAAGCATAAGGGTGTCCATATGTGCACCTGGCACCAGGACACCCTAGGTCGCAGGTCGATGATCGATTTTGTTATCATGTCATCGGACCTGTGACCGTATGTCTTGGACACCCGGGTAAAGAGAGGTGCAGAGCTGTCAACTGATCACCACCTGGTGGTGAGTTGGATCCAATGGCAGGGGAGGAAGCCATTCAGACCTGGTAGACCCAAACATATAGTGAGGGTGTGCTGGGAACGTCTGGCTGAGGCCCCTCTCCGGGAGGTCTTCAACTCCCACCTCCGGAAGAACTTCAACCACATTCCGAGGGAGTCTGGAGACATGGAGTCTGAATGGGCCATGTTCTCCACCTCTGTTGTTGAAGCGGTGGCCCAGAGCTGCGGCCGCAAGGTGGTCGGTGCATCTTGTGGTGGCAACCCCCAAACCAAGTGGTGGACACCAGTGGTGAGGGGGGCCATTAAGCTGAAGAAGGAGTCCTATCAAGCTTGGTTGGCTTGTGGGACTCCCGAAGCAGCTGAGGTGTACCGGCAGGCCAAGCAGAGTGCAGCTCGGGTGGTTGCTGAAGAAAAAACCCGGGTATGGGAGGAGTTCGGTGAGGCCATGGAACAAGACTTTCGGTCGGCCTCGAAGAGATTCTGGCAAACTGTCCGGCGGCTCAGGAGGGGAAAGCAGCTCCCTGTCCACACTGTGTATGGTGTGGATGGGGCACTGTTGACTTCGACTGGGGATATCGTCGGGTGGTGGAAGGAATACTTCGAGGATCTCCTCAATCCCACTGATACGCCGTCCACAGAGGAAGCGGGGTTTGGGGACGAGGGGGATGACTCGCCTATCACAGGGGCTGAGGTCGCCAAGGTGGTTAAAAATCTCCTTGGTGACCGGGCCCCGGGGGTGGAAGAGATTCGCTCTGAGTACCTCAAGGCCCTGGATGTTGTTGGGCTGTCATGGTTGACACGCCTCTGCAACATTGCGTGGAGGTCGGGGGCAGTGCCTTTGGCATGGCAAACCAGGGTGGTGGTTCCTCTCTTCAAAAAAGGGGACCGGAGGGTGTGCTCCAACTTTAGAGGGATCACACTCCTCAGCCTCCCTGGGAAGGTCTATACCAAGGTACTGGAGAGGAGAGTCCGGCCGTTGGTCGAACCTCGGATTCAGGAGGAGCAATGTGGTTTTCGTCCTGGCCGTGGCACATCGGACCAGCTCTTTACCCTCTCAAAAATCCTTGAGGGTTTGTGGGAGTTTGCCCAACCAGTTTACATGTATTTTGTGGACTTGGAGAAGGTGTTTGACTGCGTCCCTCGTGGTTTTTTGTGGGGGGTGCTTCGGGAGTATGGGGTATCGGGCTTGTTATTACGAGCTATTCGGTCTCTGTACAACCGTTGTGAGAGTTTGGTTCGTATTGCCAACACTCAGTCGGAGTCATTCCCAGTGAGAGTTGGACTCCGCCAGGGCTGCCCTTTGTCACCGATCCTGTTCATAATTTTTATGGACAGGATTTCTAGATGCAGCCAGGGAACGGAGGGTGTCATGCTTGGTGACCACAGGATCTCATCTCTGTTGTTTGCAGATGATGTTGTCCTGTTGGCTTCATCCAGCAATGACCTACAGCTCTTGCTGGGATGGTTTGCCGTTGAGTGTGAAGCGGCTGCGATGAGAATCAGCACCTCCAAGTCCGAGTCCATGGTCCTCAGCTGGAAGAAGGTGGATTGTCCTCTCTGGGTTGGGGACAGGCTCCTGCCCCAAGTGGAGGAGTTTAAGTATCTTGGGGTCTTGTTCACGAGTGAGGGGAAAATGGAGTGAGAGATTGACAGACGGATTGGAGCAGCATCTGCAGTGATGCGGACGTTGTACCGGTCTGTTGTGGTGAAGAGGGATCTTAGTTCTAAGGCAAAGCTGTTGATTTACCAGTCAATCTACGTTCCTATTCTCACCTATGGTTACAAGCTTTGGGTAATGACCGAAAGAACAAGACCGTGGATACAAGCGGCTGAAATGAGCTTTCTCCATAGGATTGCTGGACTCATCCTCAGAGATAGGGTGAGGAGCTCAGTCATCCGGGAGAGACACAGAGTAGAACTGCTGCTCCTCCACATTGAAAGGAGCCAGTTGAGGTGGTATGGGCATCTGATTAGGATGCCTCCTGGACGCCTCCCACTTGAGGTGTTTCGGGCACGTCCCACTGGGAGGAGACCCCGGGGCAGACCCAGGACTCAGTGGAGAGACTATGTCTCCCAGCTGGTCTGGAAACGCCTTGGTATCCTCTCTGAAGAGCTGGAGCAGGTGGCTGGGGAGAGGGAAGTCTGGGCTTCTCTGCTTGAACTGCTGCCTCCGCGACCCGGACCTCCGGAAAAGCGGTAGAAGATGGATGGATGGATGGGATTTAGCCTTTCTTTTTCTGTTCTGACCTGTCTGTGTGTTTCCCTTCTGTCTCTTCATCTCCTGAATGAAAAGCTGTGTGTTTTTTTTCTAAACACAACCTTTAAGTTATTTGTGACTGTCACGACGGCCCTCACGGACCGTCACAAGACGCCTCAGTCACCAGAGAGTTTGCAGTGGTAATTTATTGTAGAGTAAGGATGAACACACACAGAACACATACAGTGGCTGGGTGAAGTCTGAGCCGGGGAACACCCGATGCGCCAGACGAGATAATCACAAAGATACAGTCACACAGAGCGTACCTTACAATGGGACCGTTAACAGACGATGAGCAAGGAGAATAACAGGAGCACGACGGAACGTGGCTGAACATACAGGTGAACATAACAGGATATAACAGAGACTGCCGCGTTGGAGGACATTTAGCACCCGCTTATATCTCTGGTGGCTAATGACCCCAACGCGGCACAGCTGCTGCTAATGACAGCAGAGCAGCAGCTGACTTTGACAGCAGGGAGCTCCCCCGGGCGCCTTCACAATAAGAGCCCCAGGAGCTGGAAGGAATCCTCAGCTGCCAAAGCCAGAGAACAAAAAGATATGAGACCCGAGTGTGGCCAGAACCGACACTCGGGTTATGACAGTGACCAAAGGCTTATTGTTTGGAACCTCTTTAATGAACTTCTTTTTAATCATAGTATCCTCACAAAAAAACAATATAACTGCATTCTGTGTCTGTTAATTCTTTTAAATCTGAAGCAAAGTCTTTAAATACAGACCTGTCAATACATCCCACGCATCCCTGTAGCATGAAAACGCTTTCCTCATCCCAAATCTTGATTTTTCTGCTTGTGTTCGCCCTCTTTAGTTCTGGCTTGCTCAAAGGGGAGAGGAGGATAGTTTTGTGGTCAGAAAAGCCAATGGAGGTCTGGGAGAGGCCTTGTGGACACCTTTGATAGAGCCAAAGCACAGGTCCAAGATCTTATTTTTCCTTGTTGGACAAGTTACATATTGATACAGAATTAGAGACTTTTTAAGTTATGGTTCTTAAAATCTCCCATTAATAATTTGTTCCACTTTAAATTGTAGATTGTTTGCTTAAAGTTCTTGCAGTTACATGCTTGTTAGTTTTATTGCAAATCTACAGTATATTGAATCATGAATTTGAAATCGATTTTTCCATTGTTGGTGTGCTAGCTATGCAGTCTTGATAATGGCTGTGGATGGGTGTATAATGTACCGTGTGTGGTGCTCTTATTAAACTTATATTTAATGCAATGCTTTTGTAAGGTTTTAGTCTTATTAACAGTGTGTACATATGGTGCACATAACCTCAGTGTTTTCTATTTTTTTGTAACAGTTTTAGAAAACTTCGCCAAGCCACAAATTGTTTTTGACCAATGATGGCAGCAGACCCTTGCACTGAGGGTGAGGTCTGCTTTTAGTTTGTGTAGACAGTGACATTTTGAAATTTGACATTTTTTCGGAGTTATCATTGAAGGTTAGCAAGGAGCAGCAGCATGTTATTCCTACAGTCTTCGACAAGTCCAGTGATATTTGTGTACATGAGGAGGGCTGTCTCGACACGGTGCTATTTCGGTTGAAGATTGTTGGGTACCATGGAGAAAAAGCATCACCATCAGTGCTTATTTCTGTCACTTCACTTTCTGCAGATACCATGAGTCATACCTCAAAGAGATATTGTTGGAGTGGCTGTACACAAAAATGTTGCCCCCAACAGAGACTGAATTATTTTAGTGTTGCATCCTGATATTTAAAAAGGTACTACACGAGGAGGCTTTTATTTAGTGTAATAGTGAAAACACACATTAATAGAATAAGCAACAAATCCAATATTTTAACAGATGCATTGCAGTCTACAACCCCAATCCCAGTGAAGTTTGGGCATTGTCTTAAATGTAAATAAAAATAAATAGTGATTTAAAAATCTTTTTCAACCTATATTCAATTTAATAACCTACAAAGTCAAGATATTCAAACATAACCTTTACCATTTCTTTGTAAATATTCACTCATTTTGAATTTGATGCCTGCATCATGTTCCAAAAAAGCTGGGACAGGGCCAGTGTTTTTTAATGCAGTGCCGCCTGAGGGATTCAATGTTGGTTTTTAGCCCTGCTGTTTACGTGCAGAAATTTCTCTAGATTCTCTGAATCATTTGATGACATTATGGACTGTAGATTATGAAATCCCTACATTCCTTGCAGTTGTCTTTAAACTGTTGGACTATTTGCTCATGCAGTTGTTCACAAAGTGATGAACCTCACCCCATCCTTGCTTGTGAAGAACTGAGCCTTTTAAACCCAATCATGACACTCACCTGTTTCCAATTAATCTGTTCACCTGTGGAATGTCCCAGAAAGGTGTTTTTTGAGTTTTCCTCAGCTATCCCAGTTTTTTCTTGCCCCTGTCCCAGCTTTTTCGAAACGTATTGTAGGCATCAAATTCAAAATGAATGAATATTTGCAACAAAACAATAAAGTTTATCAGTTTGAACATTTAACATCTTATCCTTGTAGAGTATTCAATTGAAAATAGGTTGAAAAGGATTTTTAAATCATTGTATTTTGTTTTTATTTTACACAACATCCCAGCTTCACCAGAATTGGAGTTGTAATGCTTGCTACCTCACCCTCATTCATCGTGATGGGATTGATCACAGTGTTGATTTAGGGATTTGTTGACAATAGGACCAAAGATGTAGAAAATCACTAAAGTTGATGATGACATTCCATATCCGTGTTTTTCATCTGCTTTTTCTATTTACCTGAAGTTACCATGGGAATTTACCCAGGATAGCCGGCTGCATCTCTCACCAACTCTAGACTGCCATGGCTGTGCCTACTCATGTCAGTGCTGATTCTACCTAGCATGCCACAGAGGGTTTCAAATGTGGCTCTCTGTTCTGCACCACTATAAATAGAGCGAGTGTGTTGTTACTAAAAGATGTGTCTAACAGCTAAGAAGGCATAAGAGGGTAGGAAGTCAGGAACAACACAGAAGCTGGTCATTTCTCAGTGTGAATCACCTTGTGCTTCTGAGTGTATGATATAATAAAAATAAAGCATAACTGAGGAAAACTGTGAAGAGGCAGACCTGTGACTGTTGCTTTCCTGGGGTTTAGTCATGTTGTGTGCAGTTGTTATTTTGTGTAAAAATTTGTCCAACAAGATCAGTTAAAAAAGATCAGTAGTGAATGCATACAGTAGTGTTACTCTTTTGAACTTAACTTAAATTTGTATCTGAAATGCCAATATTTGGACCTTGTGGAGCCTGTAATGCTCCTAATATGCATCTGGGTGGTGATGAGCTTTATGTTTAGCCTTGTGTAAAAAAAAAAAAAAAAAAAAAGAACAACTTTAGTGTGATGCTTGACTGTGATTTTAAATTAGAAAAGTAACTCTGTTGTAAAAAAAAAACAAAAAAAAAACACCCTGTTTTAGAGACAGCATTGCGACCTCCTGACCAGTAGGTGTCACATTTACTCTGCCCCAGCTGGTTGGTAGAGACACATGACATCACTCCAGTTATGCTACTGGCTGTGACCAGCTGTGATGTCCTAACTGACCATAGATACTGTGTATATAAACAAGAGACAGGACATGGCATTTTCATTGCAAATGGAGGCACCATGTTTTGTAGGTAACTAATCAGTTAGAATGAATAAAATGCAGTACATGCCTGTTGACTTGCTTGCATTTCTTTACTTGGTCAATATGGTGGCCATGCTCGGCCGACTGTGACCAGCCGTGTGATATCTAGTGTTTATATGCAGTATATATCTATGTTGCTGATCACCGTAGTCTCATTATCCACCTGCTCAGATGTAAATATTATGATTATTTAATGGTAATATAATGGTAATACTGCTCTACTTCTAGAGGTAGAACATCTGCCCCGCAACCGAGAGGTCAGGGTTTCAGGTCCTGGCTGGGTCATACCAAAGACCATATAAAAATGGTACTTCCTGCCTTCTAGCTTGGTGTCCAGCAAAAATAAAATGGAGGAAAGAATGTTGGTTACCCAGCCAGACGAGAGGCAGAAGCCAGTGTACTCCCCTGGGTAAATGGGCAGGATTGCATCAGGAAGGGCATCTGACATAAAAAGTCTTGCCAAATCAACATGTGGATCATCACGATATAAGGAGATGATACGCTGTGGTGACCCCGAAAGGGAGCAGCCAAAAACAAACAAAAAAAAATGGTAATAAATGATAATAAATGCTAACAGTAAATTTCATATTTTCCACTGATCATGTAATTAAGAATATATTTTAGAGTTTAATCTAATTGATATATACTATATACTAAAATAATTAACAGTAATTTTGTGGTATTAATTTTTCCTAATTTAACTGTTATTTCTCTGCTGACTTTAACATGAGTTAAAAGTCTTATTTTATCTGGTCATGGTCCTTTCTCAGTCTGGTGAAGATTCTCCAGTAAAAGGTAAAGAAAATACAATATATTAAAAAAAAAGACAAAAATAAACCTCCATCTCTGTCAAAAATGTCGGCAAAAAATTTTCTCAAATGATGCTGTCATGGCTGCTAAGCAACACAGTAGTGTGTGGTCACGCAAACATACTTCATTCAAAGACTAGACTGTCTCATTTAAGCAGCCTTAAATCAGCTTTTAGATGCAGCCTACCCGACCTCTGAATGTTTTGGCATCCTGCACCACCGTCTACGAGGCTGCAACCCCTGAGCTGAGACACAGCAACAGTCTCTCCAAGGTGTTCTGGCTCTGCCCCGGGGTCTCCTCCCAGTGGAAAACACCTCAAGTGGGAGATGTCCAGGAGGCATCCCAGTCAGATGCTCAAACCACCTCAGCTGGCTCCTTTCGATGTAGAGGAACAGCAGCTGTACTCTGAGCACCTCCCAGATGACTGAGCTCCTCCCCCACCTCTGAGGGTGGGTCCAGCAATCCTACGGAGAAAGCTTATTTCAGCTACTTGTATCCGCAATCTCGTTCTTTCGGTCGTTACCCAAATTTCATGACCATAGGTGAGGGTAGGAACGTAGAATGACCGGTAAATTGACAGCTTTGCCTTAGAGCTCAGCTCCCTCTTCACCACAACAGACGGGTATCACTGCAGATTCTGCTCCAGTTTGTCTGTCAGTCTCCCGCTCCATTTTCCCCACATCTGTGAATAAGACACTGAGATACTTTTTAACTCCTCCACTTGGGGCAGGACCTCATCCTTGACCTGGAGAAGACAAGCCATCATTCCACATTTGACAAGCTTAAACTAACATTGGTTGTTCTTATTACTACTAATTTGTATTAATAGAAATATGTTTGTGTTAATATTTTATTTAAGAAGGGCAAAATGTCCATAATAGTGTCAGTATGTGTCCATGATTACTAACTAACTAACTAACCTGCACTTATATAGCGCTTTTCTAGTCACAAAGACCACTCAAAGCGCTTTCATTAATACTAACCCTCTATTCTAAGGGCCTATAGGAAACAGATATCTAGGGACAATTTAGAACAGCCAATTAACCTAACATGCATGTTTTTGGCATGTGGGAGGAAACCGGAGAAATCCCGGAGTAAACCCACGCAACACGGGGAGAACATGCAAACTCCACACAGATCACTGTTGGTCGGGGGCTGGGATCGAACCCACGATCCCACGATTACCATGGTAATGCACAGAGGAGGGATGTTTCAAATGGAGAAATCTTGCAAAGGGCAGTTCCTGATATTCCCTGGAATGGAGCAGGAAGGAGGGACTACCGTTGACGTACATTGTGGATCGGAACACAGAATTGCTCCCAGAGAAGGGTTACAGTTGTTGCCTCTCAATCATGACAGTTTTTCGACCAGGGTGCCCTGGTATGTTCAGTTTTTTTGTGGGAAATTATCTTAATTGGTCCCCAAAAAATTGCAAATAATTTGCATTTGTTGTGCATGGGTTCTCTTGGCACCCACACAGCCATGCACAGCAATGGCAAATTATTTGTATTTTTGGACCAATTAAGACGTGAAATGAGTTAATTTCCCACAAAAACCTGAATGTACCCTCGCACCCTGGTTGAAAAACATTGAATTATGGAACCATGTGAGGCTGGCCTTAAGTCTCACCATAAAACCACACTTTTATTCCTTGGCTTTAAATTCAGCATGAATGTCAACCTCTTTGCTGCAACCAGCCTTTTAGCTGAATTCCTTTTTACTGTTTGAAATATGTGTTTTATGCTGTTTTTTTATGGTACTTTTTCCTTTATGTGCAGCACTTCGGTCAGCGATAGTTGCGCTTTATATATATATATATATATATATATACACACACACACTTGACTAAATGTTTTATCAGTTTATATTTCCTTTATTTTCTTTTTGTCTTTTACAGTGACTTATTTTCCCTTCTTCCTCTTCTCAGTGAAGAAGTGGCAGGTACTCTGACACAACAGGAGATGCTGCTAAGTGTTAAAGCAGTGGAGGTGCGAGGAGGAGGATGACTCGCTGCAGCAACCTTTCTTACCTGCTAAATGGTGCTGTTAAACAGCGCAATAGTGAGGAAATGGGTATCTGCTGAGAGCAATTAGATCATTCACTGAACAGGTGGTGCTGCATTCATTAGCACACACCCCGTGCAGTGTGTGTGTGTGTGTGTGTGTGCGTGTGCGTGCGTGCTTGCGTGCAGTCGTGTCCTCCAAGCTTCCAGCGTCTGCAAGAGTAAAATCAGACCCTGAGGCAGACACTTGTTTTGGATTCTTCAAACTTTATATTCCTTAAAGTCAAAGAAAGATCCCCACTCTGCTTCCCAAGTGCATATAATTTGTAAATATTTATACTAATTTATTATTTAGTGTCCCTTTCCCAGCAAAACAGTGTGGCCACAGGAGACTCTTCTTCCCTGCGTGTTAACTGGAAGGCAGCTGCCTCCTCTGGTAGCATCAGCAAAGTATTAATAACCATGAGAAGTGCATCGAGCCTCATGTTTACATAAATTCTAGGCAAGAGTCAGTTTGAATAGATTCATCAAGTCGATCTCATGATACTCCCACCACAACCTCTTGGCTAATTTAAATTACAAAACGTGCAGCAGTCATTCAACATGCAAACTATTTAACTGCTATCCAAAGTGTAGAACTTATTCATCATCATGTGAGGAGGGACTTTGATCTCTGGCTGTGAAGATTTGTGGTTCTTAACGGCTCGGTAAAAAAAAAAAAAAAAAAATGGAGTGGGAATAGTGTGCTGGCACATATTCCTTCTGCCGTTTAGCAACTTGCCAGAAAGGACCATTTGTGCATTTCTTACATTTGTGCATTTTTATTTTGTGAAGAAATAAATGTGGTACTTATGTATTGCTATTAATTTGCTTTAAATTCTTTTTGCCATCCAATCGCACCTTGAGTTCATTTATTGTAATTAATTCTACTATAAAATCTTTTTCAACAAATTCAAAAATGTATAGTTGACATTTAAACATGACCAAAAAAATCTGTGCATTTTAAAAGCAACTCTGATTACTGAAGTTCCCAACCACTTGTCTTTTATATGCACACGTCTTTAGACAGGGGGGCAGCATGGTGGCACAGTGGTTAGCACAGTGGCAGCACAGCAAGAAGGTCATGGGATCGATTCCACCCTTGACCATTGTGGGTTCGATCCCACCCCCAGACCATCGGTGACTCTTCTGTGTGGAGTTTGCATGTTCTCCCCGTGTCAGCGTGGGTTTACTCCGGGTACTCCGGTTTCCTCCCACAGGCCAAAGACATGCAGGTGAGGTTAATTGGCATCAATTGGGGATTCTAAATTGTCCTTAGGTATGGATGTGAGAGTGAATGTTGTCTGTCTCTTTGTGTTGGCCCTGCGGTGGACTGGCGATCTATCCAAGGTGTACCCTGCCTCTCCCACAGAGATGCTGGGATAGGCTCCAGCGCCCCTGCGACCCGTAAAGGATTAAGCGGTAGAAGATGGATGGATGGATATCACTAGGGCTGCAGCAATTGCTGGAATAATTCGATTACAAAATTTCCTCGATTCAAACTCTGTGCTTCGACGTGTTGTTTAATGTAGCACTTTTGGTCTATATGACTTTCTTCCGGTATGTAAACAAGACACAACTTTGTTTAATGGCGCCATATCAGAGGGACATAGTGACGGGCCAGCAAAGTCAGGAAAAACACTAAAAGTATCTCAAGTCTGGAAAACATTGTGCAGTGTGTATATGCCAAAGCCGAGCGGCAAGCTAGCATGCTACAACATCAGATGTTACCGTGTCTTGGCAGAAAGCATCCCACATCATGCACAGCCAGCACACCCGAGACAAGTTACGTGGTTGAGATTTTAAATTAACATGAATAGATTGTAGTCATCCACACTAATTATGCTTATATGACCAAAGAACATATAGCCACCGCTAGCGGCTAGCAAACGGAACTTTATGGTGAAACGTAATGTTTAAAGTCACATTCTATACAATAAACATTGCAATAAGCATTGCAATAAATGTGTACCTGTGTTATTGAGTGTTTGGTACAATTACTACTGCCCCCCCCCCCCATCCTGTCAGGCAGCTAGGCAAACATTACTACTGCTCTTTAGGAAAGAAAGTTCTGCACGTTGGCCAATGCAAGTTTCTTTTAAAAAAGTATCCGATTACTTGTGTAATCTTCAATTAGAGTGGGCGATTACCTGAGCCATAAAATAGTTGTTAGCTGCAGCCCCACATATTGTGGTGTGATGATGTCAGTCTGTCTGTTCCTACAGGTTTCTCTGGCTAACTCCTCCCACAATTTACAAGTTAGGACTATTTTTTATTTCACAAAATGCACAAGCATGTATTGAAAATGTGCATATTACTAGGATTTTGATTCTGTGAAAATAAAATGTTTAAGAACTTTGTCAATTAAGGAATAAACTTTCAGTACAGAGAACATAATTTGTCCAATTAATTCCTCCTCCAGTTTTCAAGCTATTTTCATTTCATACAATATTTGTACATGACTTGAAGATGTGCATATTGTAGGGGATTAGGTGATTTTCTGATATTTTCTCTAACTTTGTTCTGCTTTGTTCCTTGTAGATTGTTTGCGTTGCCTAAACTCCTTGCATGGTTAATACTATTATACCCCACACCACGAAGTTGTTTTGGCCTGTCCATCCATTTGTCCATTTGTCCCTTCATACAGAAGCTTGAAATTATCAATACCTTGGACTCATTCAGTTTTCAGTCACATCTACTGAGGATCTTCCATGTGTTTTGGGGAGGGGACTTTTTTATATTGTCTGTAGCTTCTACATGTCTGATCAGATTGACTTCACATTTATACAGAAATTTTAAAGTTTCAAGTTTATTTCACAAATTATTTAAAATACAAATACAATTCACATTGTCATGCAAAAATAAAATCTTTCTGAAATGGGACTCCCTAAAAGCTATCCATAGCTTATAAAAGGGCCCTGTCATCAAATAAAACAGCAATTTAAAAAGCAAGTCCTATCATTCCCTAATTCTATCATAAAAATTCTAAGAGCAATCTAAAATTTCCTCATAAAAAGATACAATAATATCATTACAAAACATCAGATGTTGGTATATAAAATAAAACCCAAGAATTCAAAGCAAACATACAAGTGTAAAGAAATCGTGATTTTTGTCCTCAGCCAAAAAGGGTTTAAAATTAAACATCATTAGATAGTAGCTGTTGTTCTGACTTATTTTTAAAAACAGACAGTGATGCGGACACTTCTATAGTACAGTCAGTCTCATTCCTAATCTGTGGACCTTTGCAAGTTACACTGAAACGTGTACATTTAAGTTTGCGTTTCTTGCCTCTTAGAATTTGTTTTCCCCTTGTGTTGTGTCCATGGGTGGGAAAATAAATTGGAATGAGTTCACAGAGTCTGTTATTGGGTCTAAATACTACATTATACATTACACAAGCACTGTGAAAAGTGTTGCACTCAGTGAGCTTCAGAAGTTGGTAACCATAAAAAAGAGGATCAGAACTCACTCCATGAAGTAGCTCGTATAACTTCCTTTTGTAGAATCTGTAATTTTTCAAGATACCTAGGATATGTATTACGCCATATAATATTACAATAATTTAAGTGAGGTTCAAATAGAGACCGGTTCAGCGTTAGAAGAGTTTCTAGAGGGAGGAAATGCCTCAATTTGAAAAATAAGCCAACATATTTTGATAGTTTCTTTGTCATTTCATCAGTGAGCTTTTTAAAATTCACAAATTCATCAACATAAATCCCCCCAAATTTACTGAATTCTACCCTGTCAATAGCTCTGCCATTTTTCTTGATATATACATGTTCAACGTTATTTTGGTTTCTGTTAGACTTAAATACCATGAATTTAGTTTTATTTATATTTAACAATAATTTGTTACATTTAAACCAAGTATCCACCTTAATTAATTATGCATTTATAATATTTTGAAGATATTCCAAGTTTTTGTGAGACCAGAATAAATTTGTATCATCAGCAAAATTTACTTTCTGTAGAATAGTAGAGGCATTGACAAAATCATTTATGTATAAAATGAAAAGTAAAGGGCCCAATATCGATCCCTGTGGGACCCTATATTTAATAACCTGACATTGCGATTTCCTACCAATTATATGTACACTACCGTTCAAAAGTTTGGGGTCACTTAGAAATTTACTTATTTTTGAAAGAAAAGCACTGTTTTTTTAATGAAGATAACTTTAAACTAATCAGATATACACTCTAACATCTAATATACATTGCTAATGTGGTAAATGACTATTCTAGCTGCAAATGTCTGCTTTTTGGTGCGATATCTACATAGGTGTATAGAGGCCCATTTCCAGCAACTATCACTCCAGTGTTCTAATGGTACAATGTGTTTGCTCATTGCGTCAGAAGGCTAATGGATGATTAGAAAACCCTTGTGCAGTCATGTTAGCACAGCTGAAAACAGTTTAGCTGGTTAGAGAAGCTATAAAACTGACCTTCCTTTGAGCAGGTTGAGTGTCTGGAAAAAATTATTTCAAATACAAATCATTATTTCTAACCTTGTCAATGTCTTGACTATATTTTCTATTCATTTTACAACTCATGGTGGTAAATGGCTGCACGGTGGCGCAGTGGTTAGCACTGCGGCAGCACAGTTTACCCTTGGCCGGGGGATTGTGGGGATCGTGGGATCATGGGTTCGATCCCAGCCCCCGACCAACAGTGATCTGTGTGGAGTTTGCATGTTCTCCCCGTGTTGCGTGGGTTTACTCCGGGATTTCTCCGGTTTCCTCCCACATGCCAAAAACATGCATGTTAGGTTAATTGGCTGTTCTAAATTGTCCCTAGATATCTGTTTCCTATAGGCCCTTAGAATAGAGGGTTAGTGTTAATGAAAGCGCTTTGAGTGGTCTTTGTGACTAGAAAAGCGCTATATAAGTGCAGGTTAGTTAGTTAGTTAGTTAGTAAATAAGTGTGACTTTTCATGGAAAACACAAAATAATTGTCTGGGTGACCCCAAACTTTTGAACGGTAGTGTATATTCTACTCCCTTCCATATATGTAACTTTTAAACCAACTGAGTGCTTTGCCTCGGACACCATAATAATGCAACTTGTCAAGAAGAATTTTAAAATCAGTGGTATCAAATACTTTTGATAAATTGAGAAAAACTCAAATCCCACTCTCACCTTTATCAATAGCATCTTTGATTTTTTTCAGTAAGATCAAGAATTGCCATACGTGTGGTGTTCTTCTTCTTAAAGCCATATTGTAATGGACTAAGGATATTGAGTTTATTTAAGTAATCGCTTAGTCTACAATGAACAATTTTCTCCAATACTTTGGAAAGGGTGGGCAATATAGATATAGGTCGATAACTGTGCATGATGTTTTTACCTCCAGACTTAAATACTGGGATAATTTTTGCAATCTTTGTCATTTTAGGTACCACCCCATGAAACAGAGAAAAATGGGTGGAATAAACAAGCAGATCCACAGTTTCATTCACAATTGCTTTTAAAACAATGCTACATTTACCATCCACACCTGCTTTACGAGAGCTTTTCATGCACATAATGATTTTGGTGACTCCTGTCTTTTCAGTTGGTGTGAGAAAGAAAGAATTTACATAATTACCTTGAAGATATTGTTGATAAGTAGCTCCCTGTGGTGGACTAGAGATCTTGCCAATGGAGTTAAAATAATTATTTACACTGTTTGCAAGATCATAATCTATGCCATTGATTCTGGCATTTCACTGGTCTGTTATGTCAGGAAGCACAGTAGTTCTTTTTGCCCCGGCCGCGGACCTCATTTAGTACCTTCCAGTATTGCTTTTGATCAACATGAGAAGCCTTAATAAGCTATATAGTGATATAAGAGTGATTTCACTCACTTATTCTTATGACATGCATCAACTTATTTCTATAATTTGTATATTTCTCTTTATTTTCAGCACTTGGATTTTTGATATATTGTAGCCCCTGACCAACAGTGATCTGTGTGGAGTTTGCATGTTCTCCCCGTGTCTGCGTGGGTTTACTTCGGAATTTCTCCGGCTTCCTCCCACATGCCAAAAACATGCAAGATAGGTTAATTGCCATCAACTGGGGAGTCTAAATTGTCCTTAGGTATGGATGTGAGTGTGAATGGTTGTCTGTCTCTCTGTGTTGGCCTTGTAATGGACTGGCGATCTGTCCAGGGTGTACCCTGTCTTTCGCCCAAAGATGCTGGGATAGGCTCCAGCATCCCCGCAACCCGAAAAGGATTAAGCGGAAGAAGATGGATGGATGGATGGATATTTATAGAGTATGTTTTTCTTTTTAATTGGTTTCAAAATGCCACTTGTAAGCCAGGTTTTCTTATCCCCTGCATCACATTTTATGATCCTTTCTGGAATGGTGGAGTTTACAGAATTAGTTATGACATCAATGAGAGCATTGTATGCCTCATCTGGATTTTTGCAACAGTACACAGAATCCCATGACTTGTTTTTAAGATTTTCAGATAATTTGAGCAAATTCTTTTTCATTCACCACTTTCACTTTAGCCTGCCTGCTCTGTTGTGTGGGTGTTTTTCTCTCTGCTGATTAGCATCCTCTGTGCAGCCCTGACCCTCCCCTGTTGCTAGTTAGAGGAGGCCTTTATAAGGGAGACTCTCCCACCACTCTGTTTGGTCGCGTTTGACTCTACACCCGTCTGTATCCATGCCCTGCCAAATGTTGCCGCATGCAGTCTTGTCTGTCGTGTTCTGACCTCTGTTTGCCCTAGACTCTGCCTTCAGCCTGCTGCCTCTGTGCCTCTGCTCAACAGTTATCCTTCTGCTGTGTATTGACCCCTCGCCTGTCTTTGGACTGTGGATTTGGATCTTGGACTTGGATTTGGACTTTACTGGATTTGTGCACATCATCACTTCCCCCCACAAGTAAGTCGACTTACCACCGTGTATATATCACTTCTCCCTGCATCGTCCTTTCAGCCCCCAGGCCTGGCCAGCCTGTCACCAACACCTCCCCACTTCACCTCAGCACTCTCACTGAGGCAACCGGCTTCTCAGTTGGCGACTCCTCCCTCTGTTCCGACAGATTCTCCAGATGACCCTGGTTGCCAGATTCTTGGCTCACGTGTTTTTCACTTCAGTTGCACAATTATTGTGACAAAGATTATTGTCACACACTTACCGGTTTCATCCTTGTTGCTCTTGGGTCTAGGTCTGACAATTCCTGACAGTACGCGACCAGCAGTTTAGACCCAGGGACCAGGAGGGAGACCATTCTTGTCGAACTGAACGCACTCAAACAGCGGGCCAATCAAGCTGCTTATCAGAATGAGGTGATTCTTAATGAGCTGACTAAGCTAACTGGGCGCCTAACTAAACTAGAAGGGAGGTTTTAAGCTTCCTGGGCTGCCACTGCCTCACCACCGACGGCTACACCATCTGCTGCTTGCTTGGGGCGCTCTCTGCTGGTTGCTATTCCCCCTCAGTATGGTAGGACTATTGGGGGTGCTAGGGGATTCCTGTGACTGTGTCAGCTTGTTTTCAACAGTGCACCCTCTGATTATCCCACAAACCAGAGCCAGATTAGTTTTGTCATGGGTCTTCTTGATGGACTTGCTCTCTCCAAGGCTCAACTGATAATACTGGGGTCAAGCGATCAATCCTATACTTTTGATCACTTTACGAGTGAGTTTTTATGGGTCTTCGATCACTCTAACGTGGAGGGGGGGCAGCCACCCGTCTACTGTGTGTTTGCCAGGGGACAAGGACCACGGCTGAGCACTCCGTGCAGTTTCGGGTTCTTGCAGCAGAGGTGAGGTGGGGTGATACAGCTTTACGTTCCGTTTTCATCTTTAGCCTCTATAATATGCTCCGCGATGAGCTCGCTCATATTCGGGAGGAGCCCCGTTCCATGAACAAGTTAATCTCTCTTGTAATTAAGCTGGATAACAGGATTCGCCAACATTCAAGAGGGCGCCATATGGGTTTCCGTTCTCTGTCTCAGCCCACACCTGCGACGTCATCGCTTCTTGCACTTCCGCCTGCCACGACCTCCATTGATATTTTTTTTTTTTTTTTTTTTTTTTTTTTTTTGTTACTTATTTGTACCCGTAGGTAGACTTGGTTTGCAGTCTGGTGACAAGCCACCGGCTGCTGGTCGCTGTGTGCGCGAGCGCCCTAAACCTACATGTTTTTGGTATGCGGGAGGAAACCGGAGAAATCCCGGAGTAAACCCACGCAACACGGGGAGAACATGCAAACTCCACACAGCTCACTGTTGGTCGGGGGCTGGAATCGAACCCACGATCTCATGATCCCCGCGATCCCCCGGCCAAGGGTAAAACTGTGCTGCCACAGTGCTAAACCACTGCGCCACCGTGCAGCCCACCATTGATATGCCTGAGCCAATGGCAGTGGGTCATTCCAAAATTTCACCCGCGGGATGACAGCGACACCAAGAGGGGGGGCTGGGCACATACTGTGGCAAAGCCGTTCACATTCGGGCTCAGTGTCCCTTAAAGTTAAAAGATTAAGCCCGTCAGTTGCAGTAGGGGGCCTAACGGGTGTAAAACTCACTCCCTCTCACAATCAGTTCTCTCTGCCCATTCCGTTACTGCTTGATTCCGCTGAGTTCGTTGGCTCCACCGTGGTAGACTCTGGTGCTGGACAAAGTTTTATTTCTGAACACTTGGCACCCCAATTTAAAATACCCTGTGTTGAGCTTCCCCAGCCAGTAAAATGCACTACCCTCTCCAGCCAGCCCCTTTGCTGTATCACCAAGCATACTGTCCTTCTTGCTCTGTTAGCCTCAGGAAATCACCATGAACAATTGTCTCTCCTAGTTCTTCTTGTTTCCACTTTTCCTGTTGTGCTGGGGTACCCGTGGCTGAAGCTACATAATCTGGTTATTGACTGGGAGAAAGGGGTCATTAGCTTATGGAGTTCCTTTTGTTTGTCTGCTTGCCTCTGATCGGCTGTCTGCTCCCCATCTATTCACATTCAGCCCATTACCCCTGAAATGCCTGACCTGTCTTTGGTTTCCCCTGAATACCATGCCTGAGGACCTGTATTTAGCAAAGCAAAGGCTTTATCCCTACCCCCCCATTGCCCCATGACTGTGCCATTGAGCTTCATCCAGGGGCCTGATTACCTTCAAGCCACCTGTACAGTTTGTCCCCCTGAACATGAGACTATGGACAAATATATCAAGGAGTCGTTCAACGCCGGCATCATTCACCCCTTGTCATTGGCTGTGGGTGCCGGGTTTTTCTTCGTGGGGAAGAAAGACAGCTCGTTACGTCCCTGTATTGATTATCGCAAGTTAAATAACATCACTATTATGGACAAGTACACCTTTCCCTTAATTAACTCTGCGTTTGATCAATTCCAGGGCTCTGTAATCTACACTAAGCTGGACCTTCGCAATGCCTACCACCTGGTCCGTATTCGGGAGGGCGATGAATGGAAGACATAGTTCTGTACCCCCAGCGTACATTTTGAATATTCCATCATGCCCTTCAGCCTCACCAACAACCCCACTATCTTCAAACGTCTCATTAATGATGTGTTATGGGGCTTTCTGGGCTCCTTTATGTTCACCTACCTGGATGATATCCTGATTTTCTCTAAGTCTCCTGCTGAACATAAGGTCTATGTCCGGATGGTTCTCCAGCGTCTTCTTGAGAATCAGCTCTATGTGAAAGCGGAGAAATGTGAGTTCCACACCCCCTCGACCACTTTTTTGGGCTTCATTATCTCCAAGGAACAGATTGAACATGACCCAAAGAAGCTCAAAACTGTTACAGATTGGGTCATTCCCTCAACCCAGAAGCAGCTCCAGCAGTTCCTTGGATTTGCAAACTTCTATCGGCGCTTTGTAAGGAACTACAGCTTCATCGTCCACCCACTCACCTCCCTCACGTCCACTACGACCCCTTTTTGATGGACACCAGAGACTAATGAGCATTTGTCCAGTTGAAGTCATGCTTTACCGAATCCCCCATCCTACTTCACCCTGATCTGGCTCGCCAGTTTGTTGTAGAGGTGGATGCCTCTGACTTTGGGGTGGGGGCTGTCCGTTCGCAGTGCTCGGCCACCAACAACAAGTTGCACCCTTCTGCGTATTTCTCTCAGCACTTGTTTCCTGCCGAGAGAAATTATGGCGTCAGCTGCTCACAGTGAAGTTGGCGTTGGAGGAGTGACGTCTCTGGCTTGAGAGGTCTACTCTGCCTTTTGTGGTTTGGACCAACCACAATAATCTGGAATACATCAGGTCGACCAAGCAACTCAACCCACACAAAGCCAGATGGGCCCTGTTCTTCGATAGGTTTCACTTCACTATCACATACAGACCTGACTCCAAGAACCAGAAACCGGATGCCCTTTCCTGCCAATTTGCGGACAAACCAGCAACCTCTAAGGAGGAAAACATCTTTCCCGACAAGGTCATCGTGGGGGCTCTTTACTGGGAGATTGAGCAGCGAGTCAGGGAGGCACAGGTCACTGACTCAGACCCTGGAGGAGGGCCACCAAACTGCCTTTTTGTCCCAGCTGCTGTGAAAGGAGAGGTGAGTCATTGGGTCCACACAGCCAAGTTTTCCTGCCACCCTGGGGTCACCAGGACCCTCTCCGCTCTCCGCCACACCTTCTGGTGGCCTTCCATGAACAAGGATGTCCATGAGTACATTAGGGCATGCCCTCAGTGTTCCACAGGCAAGACCCCCACCTCGTCCCCTGCGGGTCTGCTCCAGCCCCTCCCCATTCCCAATCAGCTGTGGGCCAACATTGCCCTGGACTTTGTGACGGGACTACCCCCTTCCAACGGACATACGGTAATCCTCACGATTGTCGACAGGTTCTCCAAGGCAGCACATTTTGTTCCACTCAAGAGACTTCCATCAGCTTTGGAGACAGCCCAGCTCTTGTCAACCCACATAGTGAGACTGCATGGTATTCCGGCAGACATTGTGTCTGACCGTGGTCCCCAATTCATCTCCAGGGTTTGGCGGGCCTTTTGTAACTCCATCAGGGAGACAGTCAGTCTCTCTTCTGGCTACCATCCGCAGAGCAACGGGCGGTGCGAGCGGACAAATCAGGAGATGGAGACCATGCTATGTTGTGTCACGGCATCAGATCCATCCTCCTGGAGGACTTTCCTCCGTTAGGTAGAATATGTCCATAATTCTTCCACCTCTGTCACCACTGGATTTTCTCCCTTCAAGGCCTCCCTTGGGTACAATCCCCCTCTCCTCTCCATCTCTGAAGTGGAGGTAACAGTTCCGTCCGTCTCTGCCCACATGGCATGGTGCAGGCGCTTTTGGAAGGACACTAAGGCAGGTCTGCTTCGCTCTTCGGTGGAGAACTCAAGGTGGGCTAACAGGAAGAGGCGGCCAGCCCAGGCATACAAGGTCAGCCAGAGGGAATGGCTGTCCACCAGGAATTTTCCCCTCAAAACTGACTCCAGGAAGCTGGCTCCTCAGTTCGTGGGTCCATTCACCATTTCTTCCATCATTTACCCCGCCTCAGTTAAGCTTAACCTACATGCCTTCCTCAAGGTCAGTCCTTCTTTTCATGTGTCCAATATTAAGCCTGTGTTTCTCCAGCTCCTTCTGTCCACCTTCCAAGCCACTGCCCAAGATGGTGGACGGGGGGCTAATTTATGCGGTCGTCCGCATCCTGGATGCCTGTCGCAGGGGGCACGGTGTCCAGTTCCTGGTTGATTGGCAAGGGTATGAGCTGGAGGAACGGTCTTGGATCCCTAGGTCCTTCATTATGGACAACTGCCTCATCATGGACTTCTACCAACATCACCCTGACAAACCTTGTGTTACTCCAGGAGGCGTTCATCGGGGGAGGGTACTGTAAGAATTCCTGCCTGCTCTGCTGAGTGGGTGTTTTTCTCTCTGCTGATTAGCATCCTCTGTGCAGCCCTGATCCTCACCTGTTGCTAATTAGAGAAGGCCTTTATAAGGGAGACTCTCCCACCACTCTGCCTGGTCGCGTTTGACGTTACACCTGTCTGTATCTATGCTCTGCCAAATGTTGCCACATGCAGTCTTGTCTGTCATGTTCTGACCTCTGTTTGCCCTAGACTCTGCCTCCAGCCTGCTGCCTCTGTGCCTCTGCTCGACAGTTATCTTTCTGCTGTGTATTGACCCCTCGCCTGTCTTTGGACTGTGGATTTGGATCTTGGACTTGGATTTGGACTTTACTGGATTTTTGCACATCATCACTTCCCCCCACAAGTAAGTCGACTTACCACCGTGTATATATCACTTCTCCCTGCATCGTCCTTTCAGCCCCCAGGCCTGGCCAGCCTGTCACCAACACCTCCCCACTTCACCTCAGCACTCTCACTGAGGCAACCGGCTTCTCAGTTGGCGACTCCTCCCTCTGTTCCGACAGATTCTCCAGATGACCCCTGGTTGCCAGATTCTCGACTCACGTGTTCTTCACTTCAATTGCACAATTATTGTATAAAGATTATTGTCACACACTTGTCTAAGTTTGACAATTCCTAACAATTATATATGTTTGTAGTGGGAATAAAGGATGAAGAGTGGAGGGTATTAATGAAATCATTTTTTGTACTGTTCTCTTTGGATAGATCAATGCTAAAATCACTGAGAATAATGCATTTTTTATTTGCTTTATTTATACAATTTAATAGTTCATCCAGTTTGACCCTGAAAATATTAAAATCAGAATCTGGCAGTTGAATTTTGACTTTTACTGAAATAAGGGAGGGGGGACTTCATTTTTAGGGAGGGGGACTTTTTTTTCCTAGTCCATCCTATGCTGATCACATGCAGATGTGTGGGGTATTTGAGCGTTCTCATTTAGGAGCTTTCATTAGTCTTATTACAGATCTAGAGTATATTGAATGTTGAATTTGTAATTAATTTTTTGGTTGAAGGTGTGCTAGTTAAACACTATCACTAATGGCTATGGACGTATGGATAATGTATCATGTGTGTGGTGCTCTTGTTGTTTGAATAGCATCATAGATACATGTACAATATATAAATGTCATGAACGCCCCTCCTGGGCACAAAACAAACTCAAGCACTATGACTGCAGTGAGGACATTTATTAACAGAAAACACATAACTGTTCCAAAAATAACTGTGTAGACATACCAAAAAGACAACGAAAAATTTACACAGAGATGAGTCTCCAGAGTTGCAGAAAACTCTGGAGAAGAGGAGGGGGAGACTGAACACCAGGAGGATAGTCCAGTCCAAACATCATTGTGGCTGCCGCACTGATGGAGAGTGCAGCAGTCAAATAAATAGTCGAGGAACTAATGAGCTGCAGGTGCAGGTGGCAGGTGACCTAATTACCAACTGATTGCAGCTGAGAGGACCTGAAGCACAGCAATCAGCTGGAGGGTGTGTCTGGGAAATGAAAGTAGAGCTCTGCCATGAAACAGGAAAGTAAACCAATACACATGTACAGAAAATAACCAAAAACAGATTTACAGACAAATAATGCTGAAAATAAAATGGAGGTCTGAGCTCCGAGAAAACCTGAGCTCAGAAACATGACAGAGTTCCCCCTCAAGGGGTGGAACCCAGACACCCCAAGCCAACTCCCAGGAACCCCCCCCCCCCCCCCAAAGGGAATATAGCCAAAAAGCTACCCCGGGTGGGAGGTGGGGGAACAGGCTAAGGAGGGAACAAACAACTCAGTACAACACCCGCACCTGCGCCCAGAAAAAAACCCAAAGCCCCCCCCACAGTCCCAGGGCACCCGGCCTCGGGTGGCTGGCCGAAGTCCCAGACCATCCAGATGGCCCGATGAAAAGAGTCAGGCGGCCTGCCGAAGAAAATAGGCCACCCGACCCATAGACTCAGTCCATCAGGCAGCATCCACAAGGGTCCCCAACCTGGACGCAGCACCCACGGAGACTCAATCCAACAAGGGACCCAAACGACAGCCTCGGGCAGGGGGGAAGCTGCCCCCTGGCGACCTCAGTGGGGGAAGCTGGACCCACAGCGTCATCCAGTGGTAAGCCTGGATCCTCGAAGACATCTGGTGGGTCCGGAACATCTCCGGCAACCTTGGAAGGGAGCTCAGACAAAACACAAAGCAAAGCAGGGTCAGGGTCACCAGCAGCGGCGGAGCCCGGCGAGGCAAGCTCAGGTGCAGTGGCTGGCTGCACCTGGCTCTCCTCACCAAAAGCCAGACAACACTGCTCTAATACGGAGAGGAGAAAGACAAAAGAGAGCACTTACCTGAGCTCAAGGTCCACCGCCGTCCAGGACTCCGACGATCCAGGCGATGTTGTCTTGGGCTCAGCCATCAGGGGGTCCAGCTTAGTCGCTGACTCTGCTGTGGCGGCCTCCACAGCAGGCAAGATAGTGTTAACAGTCCAAATGTCCCCAGATGAAGAGGCCTTCGCTGGTGACTCTGGGGGTATGCTCCGTGCAGGCTCCGGAGTTGGATCTTCCAGGGCCACCAGCTCCTCCACCATCCGACGGCTCGGTTCTGGAACCAACGGACATTCAGGGATAGGTGGGGGAGACATGGAGAGAATAGGAAAAGGTTTAGAAATAACAGCTAGAGGAGAGAGCTCAGCAGACTGCTTAATCTGAGACTCTGCCCCGGGAGGCAGACGAGGCTTATCAATACAAGGTGGAATAGAATGAAAAAACACTTGCCTGACTTCCCGGATCTTTATGTTCTCAGCTGCTGGAGACAGGCAGTCATACCTCTCCATGTCATCAGCGATCCTGACTCTTATTGGATTGTGGAGGAGCCGGCTCTGACAACACGGAAGTGGGTTGCATCGGGGAGCAGGCGGAAGACCTCTCAGCAGCGAAAGAGCGCACCAAAGGGAAGCAAGGAGAAGCCGGTACAGGGCGGAGAGAAGCTGGCGGAACAGCCGGGGGAAAAAAGAACCAGAGGCTGTATCGTGTGGGAGGCTTCTGCTTCGATGCCAGGGGAAGGGCTGCTGAAGAGGTAGGAGAAGCCCTCCGATGATCTGAGGTTGGATGGCTTTGTCTGCATGGGGCTGGAGCCGGCGGCGAGTGCGTGGGAGTTGACGCAGGCATCGAAATCACCTCCCTCGGCCCCTCACCTGTGCCTGGAAAGGAGTAAATGGAGGAGAGGATATCCATAGCCTTCGAGTGATTCCATAGATTGGGAAACGCCTGCATCACTCGCACTGCGTCATCTCGGCTCTCTTGGACTGCCCTGGGAGAACGGGAGGCTCGGGTCCGCCACCAAATGCGCTCTAGAAGGCACACCGCCCTCCGCACCACCTCGTCCATGGTGAACTCCAAAAACTGGTGAGTGGAAAAACACACAAAAGGTGAAAAAAAAAATGCCTCAGTGCAGAAGCTGAGTTTTTAACTGGCGGCAGCCATCTGTCATGAACGCCCCTCCTGGGCACAAAACAAACTCAAGTGCTATGACTGCAGTGAGGACATTTATTAACAGAAAACACATAACTGTTCCAAAACTAACTGTGCAGACATACCAAAACGACAACGAAAAGCATACACAGAGATGAGTCTCCACAGCTGTGGAAAACTCTGGAGAAGAGGAGGTGGAGACTGAACACCGGGAGAATAGTCCAGTCCAAACATCCTTGTGGCTGCCGCACTGATGGAGAGCGCAGCAGTCAAATAAACAGTAGAGGAACTAACAAGCTGCAGGTGCAGGTAGCAGGTAACCTAATTACAAACTGATTGCAGCTGAGAGGACCTGAAGCACAGCAATCAGCTGGAGGGTGTGTCTGGGAAATGAGAGCAGAGCTCTGCCCTGAAACAGGAAAGTAAACCAATACACATGTACAGAAAATAACCAAAAACAGATTTACAGACAAATAATACTGAAAATAAAATGGATGTCTGAGCTCAGAGAAAACCTGAGCTCAGAAACATGACAATAAATTTGTATAAAAATTTAACAAGAACATTTACAGTTTGCATATACATGACAACTTTTAAAGTTTTGGTGGCTTTTAAGCAGTTTAAAAACCTATTAAAAATAAGATAGCATTGCAAGAAAATGAACTGAGGAGAAAATTGTCAAATGTGGAATAATCAGACTTGTTAAGCCAACCATTTCCAAGCTCTAGCTGCAGCTCTGAAGGCATTGAAGTGAAGGTAATTGAAGGACATGTCCAGAAAAAAAGTTATTACTGGGACTTTTAGAGATTTGTTGGTGCAAAAAAAAAAAAAAAAAAAAAACATATCATTTTGTTTCTTTGCAGCAAGCTTGGGACTGATTTTAACAATGCAGTTCTGTCTTGTAAGACTTTGTAACTAGGAGATAAAAGAGAAACTTGGGAGGTTCTCAATAAAAGATAGATAAAAGCAATATGGGATGATGAGACTGACAGAGCAAAAAGAAATGAAGTTTGCAAGGAAAGTGAATTCTATCATTTCTTCTTCAGAATGTCCTAGGATCAGATTTTGAACTGAGCACTGACAATAATTACAGCATGTGTTGGATGTAGCCATTTCTCACCATTTCACTGTGTAGGATGCAGTCTCACGTCCAACTGAAACACTGCTGAAACCAAGATACTGCTTACTGTTTTTGAAAACTAAGTTTTAAGATAAGATAAGACAGTCCCTTATCAGTCCCACAATGGAGCAAGCAAGGTGAGATAAAGTCAGTGGCTATGAATGTTATAGAAGGGTTAACGATGCAGCGTAAGAACATTTGACCATGTAGTCAGCAGATATGTGTTGAGGTGTGCGATTTATAAACCTCAAGCACTGGACAACACTTCGGTTTAGGCTGTCAGTTTTCATTGAAAATATAGACGCTAATTCTGGGAAGCATGTTTCATTACTTCTGCACCAACATTCTGTTGTGCTGTGAAGGAATTAGCACAGCCTCATGCTGATGGCTTTCATCAGGCTTTGGGCTCATTTATTTTCTGTACTCTTGTCTCAGACTGAAGTGGGAGTCTTAAAACAAATCAGACACTCCTGCCCTAAAAGTGCTCCTTGAAAGGGAAAAATGAAAGAAAAACATATTTTTTCATGCATCTTGAATGATTCAGTTTTCAGTATTGATTTTCTTGATTTTTTTTTTATTTTTTATTTTTTTTTTTATCAAGCCATCTGTGGCGACCTAACATTGAGCAGGTCTGCATGCTTCATGCCTCTTTGTGGGAACTAGTCAGAGCCAGTGTACGTAGTAATGATACTAACACAGAACTGTAGGAACCCAAATGACTCTGAGCTGTCTTTGATTTGCCTTTTAATTTTTTATGGTGTATAAAGACACTATATAGCTTAACCCTTAATTATTGACTTTGAAAAGATCCTGTCGATCATGACCAATGGGTTGGCGACCACTTAGACCAGTGTTTTCCAACCTTTTTTGAGCCAAGGAATCCTTTTTAGATTGAAAAAAATCTGAAGGAAACCCCACCAAACAAAAATGTTACAAAATGACACATTGTAGGCTATTACGGCACATGTAATGACAGCTTAGTCTTGTTATTAGTTTATAGTCATTGTTTATACCAGAGGCGGTGCGTCAATAGAGGGCGCAAGTGTGCCACCCCTTAAAATATTCAGAGATAAAGATATTTCCTAAATAAATCAATCGTGATATGCAAAATAAATGAGAAACATACAGAGCATGTCCGTCTGTAGTTGATATGTAAGTTGCTGTAGCAGCAGCCATTTTAAATAACATTTCAATAAAGGCTTGCATTATAGACCACTTCCTGGTTTGAGTTGCTGGTCTCATTTATCATCATTGAAGCCAGTGAACTTTTTCTCCCCATGTGAGCAGGAGCAGCTTTTCATTGGGCAACCAAAACTCGATCGTGGGGTGCATTTTCTGGGTGCCCTGGAACCAATCTGAAGTTTTTTTGTATTTTTTATCTTAATGTGATTGGGAGTAAAATCCGTCAATCATCAGATCCCTCCCACTTGCCAGGAAACACAGAGCTGGCGCTAGCGGAGCAGCTAGTCTCATTAAAACAAACACCATTTTGATGCGGAAAACAGAGGATAAAGGAGTTGGGACCCGATCGTCCAGATTTAATCATCCAGCAACGGACCAAAAATCACACAAGTTGATCCAAGGAATTTAAAATTACAGAAAATAATAATAAAAGTTAAAGAAGAGGCTTCTCTTTGTCTATAAGTGCAATAGATGCAGTATTTTTAGTTTTGTAATTTCCCAGTTTGGAATCATTAAAGTACATGTATGTATTGTCCTCATAAATGTTTATTTTGAATTCAGTAATCATACTTCTTCAATATAAACCAAAACCACAAGTGCAGCAGATTTTATTGGGTAGTCTTCATCAATAGTATTCACATTTTCACATTTGATCCAGGTGAAGGCTCTTGAAAAATTTTTTTTAATTAAATAACTTTTTTTTTCTTAAGAGAATAACTTTAGTTTTCCCTTTTAAAAACTTAGCTGTTGCCAGTAGGTCTATGAATTTGGCCATTTTTATCTGAGCGTCATTTTTAAAAAAATCTCCCTGTCCCCGTAGGGCTGTGATACCATTCTAGAACACGCTAGAGAACACCTTGCATATTCAGACCACCTGGTCAGTGCCACGTTGCTTCAAGGGGACCGGTTTGAAGAATATGATTTGATATTTGTGTGTTTTGCTCTGGTCTGTGAGGGTCCTCAGATGATTTCACCCATCACATCCAAGTGTCCCCCCCCAATTTTTTTTTTTTTTTTTTTTTTTTTATCACCAGCCGCCACTGGTTTATACTCTGCTTAGATGAACACAAAGCTGATATCTAGCAGGAACATGTCAAGGTTGGCACTTTTGAGATGTTTTTGCCAGAGGTGTACCTTTGAACAGAATCCATTTATTTTGTTTGTGTTGTGAGCAGGCTTTCACCTTTGCCTTACATTTGTGTGTTCACTCCTTTCAGATGCTGAAATATATCTTCCAGGTATGTTGACCTTGCACCCCACTCAGTTGCAAGCAGCTTTGCGTCATCGCACCTCGCATCATTCAGAAACACTTTTTAACCCCTTTTCCACTAGTACCTACTCATCCCAACTCGCCTCGACTCTACTTGGCTCGACATGGTGTGATTGGTTTTCCATTTCAGCTGATTACCACCTCAAGTGAGTGGGGTTGGATTCATTACAGGAAGGCGGCCCGTTATCCCGTTATGTTGTTTACATGCTGACGTTTTAACTGATAACGTAAAAGATGCTGAAAATCATAAAACACTCACCATTTTCCCTGTGACCAGCCATCAGCTCCGAGACTTCCTGACATACTTTTTCATTTCGGCTTGCTCCGCCACAGCAGGGCCGACAGGGCTGAAAAGTTCATAGGCTGAAGGGTTCATAGGCTGAAAAGTTCATAGCTATCAAATTTGACCAAATGTAGTTTATTTTTCAAGCGCAGAGATCTAAGTGCTGCAACAGCAATGGAAGAACTGTGTGCACCGATGGGGAGACTATTGAAAAATAACCACATTTAGTCAAATTTGACCACGATATGAACTTTTCAGCCCCGGAGCCGGCAGAGCGTTCCGAAGTGAAATACCACGAGGTATTGTTGATTGTTGATTATCACAAAAATAATAAAAACTCACGGCCGAATTTACAAATGGCAGTTTTGAATCTTGTGAAGACGTCACTCTCATCCGCAGACTTTACGTCCTGGCCAATCAGTGGCCTGCAATCTGTTGACGTCCCATTTTTAGCTTAACTCATCAAGGTTGTAACCTCACTGAAGTAGGTCCTAAAAATGTATCAGGTACCAGGTACTAATGGGGAACCCTACAAACCGAGTACAACTGAGGCGAGTAGGACTGAGTAGGTACTAGTGGAAAAGGGCTATTAATTTCTCTCAAAGCTCATACATGTGGGCCAGTACTTTGCCACGTGACAACTGTTGGACCTCAGTATGGAGCAATAAGGTTTTATGCTCCACTCCCATTTCCTCGCAAGATGTAAATATGTAGCTTTTCAGAGTTCTTACAAAGATTTCCGTTATCATGACATCATCCAACGCAGGAGCTTGATTTGCTGGTAAAGTCTTGGTAACAAGCACCTTATGATACAAAAGAAGAAAACGGTATGTGACAACAACATCTGGGTGTCTCACTTTCACTCTGCTAACAAAGCCTTTGATGCACACAACCATGGTGGCTGCTCCATCAGTGCAGGGCCCAATTTAGAGTCTGAATCTTTCCTCCTCTAATATTTAATCATCACAGTTTTTCATCTAGTTACGTGACCTCTAGCATGTCTTACCAAGGTCATTAACCTCCATAACACATGAAGACGAAAAGGCAGAAGAATATGGCAATGGTAGCCATTGTGTTCATACTGCCACCTTACTGATGTGGAAGAGCCACTACAGGCACCAATGTAGAACAATTATTTAAAAATTTTTGGACCATTTAAGAAGTGAAATCAGACAAATTCATGAGAACCCCTGAACATTCTCTCAAGGACACCCAGCTTTGAATTAAAGTGCCTCTAGTGAAAACCGGAGGTCTTTTATATCATTGCTGTAAAGTCAGATATTCTGTGTTTTGATGAGCTATTTTATTCAGTTCTGGGTTCTTTTCTTTGCTATTAATGAAATGCCAAACACCACTGGATTGTAGTTGTGAGTATCCTACTATATCTTGTTGAAAGTTTGCATTCACTGAAGAGGAGTTGCTTATATGCTATTCATTTGTAAAGGTAACCAATTTGCCAAGTAGAGGAAAACCTTAATTTTGATGTTCTGACAGAAGTTTTGGAACCTGAAAATTTTCTCTGACTTTAATAGATTGTGCTCTGCTCACACTATAGCACAGATAATGAAGAGCTCATTTCAATGAGGCCTTTATAATTCTGTGTATAAGAGACAAAATGATTACTAATCCCTCCATGGATCGCCATCTTATCGTGGTAAAGGGGTTTGTGTGCCCTAATGATCTGAGGAACTATGTTGTCAGGGGCAACTTGCACCTGGTAGGGTCTCCCAAGACAAATTGGTCCTGGGTGAAGGGCCAGACCAAGAGCGGTCCAGTAGATCCCCATAAAAAAAAGTTGCATCAAGGACCCAGTGTACCCAAAGTAGCCACATGGGTCCACACTCCAGTGGGCTCACCACGTGCAGGAGGGATCATGGTGCTGTATGAACCAGGCACTAGTCCGGGCTACTCTGTTTGGACTGCTGCCTCCGCAACCTGGAGCCCCGGATAAGCAGTAGAAGATGGGTGGGTGGATGGATGATTACTAACAATCTTTTTATTTTCTTTATTTTCCTTCCACCACAAAGGGTATTGGATTGGATGAGGTGTTTACCTGCCATTGCAGAACTATTTAGAACAATATGGATGCACTTGTATAAAAGAGTTCCATCACAGGTGGAATTGCCTGAACTTAGACTTGCTTTTGAGTTAAAACTAAACTGGATCAAGATCTGGGAAATTTCACTGTGTTTGGAAATAAACTGTAAATTTATTCCCATACCTTCACAAATGCAGCACATTTTTCTGAGTCAACATACCATGCTTGGTGAGGATGGTATTTTTCAACCTTAGCAAAGGTGTTCTGTCGCACCAGTCCATGTCATATAAAAACACTAGTGTTATTAAAGTGACGAGAGCCCAAAGGTACAAACAAAACCAAAGAAGCAACTTGCTGACACAAGCACAGAGCAGGTCAGATGTCAAAAAGCTTGATGGAAGAGCAGCGGTAAACTGCACGTGAAGAGAAATCCACCTGCTGTATCTGCCGGGCAGATAGGGCCTCTTGCTTGGACAGAATGTCTTGGGCATGGGGTGTAAACGTGTACAGCAGGGATTGTGTGGAAAGTGTAAACCAGGCAGCATGAAGGGCTCACTTGTTAGTAATTCTGCTTTACATAAAGATCTCTTTTAAACACAAGTGGGACCTATCTGTGGATATTTTGTATGTCCTCCCCATGATTGTTTGGCTATACTCTGGGTACTCCATTTTCCTCACATCGTCACAAGATGACCATTCTGATTTAAATGTTAATGCTCAGGAAAATTGAAGTCAGGTGAAATACAGTATCATTCTTCTGCGCCTAGATTGCTTTATGATCTGAATAACAGTAAAAATTATTTCCTTCTAAAACATGTGAGTTTTATTTTCACTTTTTATTTTCAGATGCTTTAGAGTCTTTCCCAATAATTCAGTACATGTGGGAATTTAATTTTCAGTATACTAATAATTCACCTGCAACTTCTCCAGCAATCATATACAGTATATCTAGCCTTGAGAAATGAAACCATTTTATGATACAGTTGATCAAACTCCATAAAACGAATGAAACACTTGCTTTCGCTCAAACTGCTCTGCATTGTTAACTCCTTATACTTTGTTATGCGTTGCCCGTGGAACACAGTGAAGAGTTTCATTTGCTTTGTGATTTACAGTATGTGATTCTGAACGTGATCACTGGTCTCATACAAGTCAGCTTGAGAATCTCAGAAATAACTGCCATTCTTATTCTGTAATGTTTTGAATTTCCGAGATTGGCATGTGCAGTTGCAGCCCCCAGGGCACACATTGCTATGTTGATGAGGGATGTCAGAGAGAGAGGCAGATCTCATTCAAGTTAACAAGTATGCAAATAAATCATTCCGACAGTGACGTGCAAAAAAAAAAAAAAAAAAAGCAGCTTAAAATACAGCTGTCAGTCCTTGAAGTGAATAGGCTTCTGTGGCAGGAAACGATGCAGGCCCCTGGTCCTGTCAGTTAATTAGAAGAGAATGAAGCTCCATGCATGATACCCCAGACAACATGCTAGAGAGATGCTGCCCTGCCCAGGGTAAAGAAACTGGTTGGGTGATGATGTGGGAGACGTTTTCTTGGCTCACATTTGACCCAACATTAAGCATGCACTCCCTGTTTTTTGAATCCTGTAAAGAATCCCCTTTTTTAAACTAGAAAAGCACTCAGAGAGTGCAATCCTCTACCAAGGCTCCTTCCTTCCTGCCCTTTGTCCACCCATTTATCCGTACCGCCCTGCCTCCATCCCACCATACATTGCTAGATAGGTCCTTGGTAGAGGTGTGCGCTCTCGGATCATCAACAAAATCTAATGGGTTCTTCTGCAGCCCAAGGACCATCTCTGGTGAAAATTTCATCAAAATCCATCCAGTAGTTTTTGTGTAATCCTGCTAAGCCACTGGTAGAAGATTGAGCCTTGATAGAGGTATGCACTCATGGATCACCTTCAAAATGTAATGGGTTCGTGTGTAGGCTACGAGCCACCTCTGGTGAAAATTTCATCAAAATCCATCCATTAGTTGTTGAGTAAACTTGCTAACATATTGTGAGAAGATAGAGCCTTGGTGGAGGTATGCACTCTCGGATCATCAACAAAATCTAATGATTTAATCCTTAGACCAAGCGCCACCTTTGGTGAAGATTTCATCCAAATCTGTCCAGTAATTTTTGTGTAATCCTGTTAACAGACAAACAAACAAACAAAGACCGGCAAAAACATAACCTCCTTGGCAGAGGTAATAGTTTAGTTTTGTTTAGTGTTTGTTTGAAAGGGACATTATATATCAATGAACATTAATGCAAAAGCAAGTATGTCAGATTTAACGGTAGTGCTGATTTGCATCTGTAGTCTCCCGGCGGGTCACAAAAATACACAATCATACATGAGCAAAACAACTGCAATGAAACTGTGCAAGGTAGATACACTAAAGTGCAGAGTCAAGCTGTTACAAAACAAGATATTCAAATGTCACACGAGTGAAGTACTGCGTATGCGTACACACACATGCACCCAAGCACCTCACGGCAACAAGAGACAACATCTTCTTATTTTAGATTTGATTGGTGGTTGGCAACCAGCTTACAGGTGCATCACTGCCATGTACTTCACTCTATATCATCACGCTATATATCTTGGCCGTAGATGTGGTAGAGACCGTAAATGACCAACAAAACGCAAAATAACAACCACGATGGACAAAAACGCAGCGACCACAGCAGCGAGCAAGTCCCCTTAGCTGCTGGTGAGGAATTTCTGTGTTTTTTTTTACTATTGTACTGATTTCTTGTTCAAATACTTTGAAGATAAGATGATGAGGTACCGCTGTACAAAAAAACGGTATCAAAAGACTGAACCATTCTTTGTGTAAATACGTCCGTTCGTACGTTATTGAATTTAAAGAGGTGCCACGACATTATGCAAATTAGATGCGTAAATTATTCCTATCTGAAACTTTGAATCATATTTTACATCTTTCTAATTGACAGTAAGCCATTATCTCTTACCACTTTCAAGTTATAGCCTTGGAAATCTGAACTATTTTATTGACAAAAAATATTTACCACTCTTAACCACTAGGGGTTATGTCGCAATTTGGTGACAGACACACTCAAAGAGTTAAAAGTGTTTAGTGTGATATGTTCTCCAGTTGCAGGTGGTATATTATTCCAGATCTTGGTGCCCTCACTGACAGCACAGATTGAGCAAATGTGGTGCATCTGTGGGGGACCTCACAGTCTCCTCTAGGGATTGCTCTGGTGGTTGTACCGGTGACAGTTCTCAGTTTAACATAGTCTCCCGGTGGTGGTGGTGGTGGGGGGGGGGGGGCGGGGTGCATAGCCATTTAATCACTCTATATATCTTCTTCTTCTTCTTCTTTTAGATTTGATTGGCAGTTGGCAACCAGCTTACAGATGCATCACTCTATATATAATTCAAGAAATCTCTGTCTGTCTGTCACAACCATAGGACTTGCTAAAAGATCATAGGATCGCCTATGATGTGCCTATGATGGCTACATGATGTCTATATGACATCATATAGACACCAAAAGATCAAAGGCAGCCTTCACTCACGATCATAGGACTCGCTATGACATCATCAAAGATCATAGGACTCGCTGTGACATCATCAAATATCAAAGGCAGGCTTCACTCACAATCATAGGACCATCATATAGACATCATAGGCTGTCATGATTTTCCCGTGCGCTGTTACGCAGCGCACAGAGAAGAAGAGAGACAGACTTACGTGCAGGTTACACCACAGACACATTTATTAAAGTAGAGACTAACAGTTCCCAAAAAGTTCAGACATACAAAAAAAGGCAACAAGATACACTTACAGATCACACGACGGGACGTGTGTGGGCAAACCACAGCAGAATGTGGTGAGGGCAGACCACGGCAGAACATGGCCGAGACAGATATATGATGAATACAATAGTCCAGTAACACAAGGCAGCAGATGAGTAACTTAAATACAAATACTGATGGCAGAGAGATAGGGTGCACCTGGGCGAGGAGCGGGAAAAGTAATTACCGGGAGTGGAACCAGCTGGCTGTCAAGAGAGAGGGGGCGTGGTTGGACCAGCAGGCTGTTAGACAACGCCCACACAAGTGTAGGCCAAAGAAGGCTGCCTCACAGATGCCGGCCAGAAAACAGTGGCTACAGGTATGGGAAAAACGAGGAAACAGAAACTACAAGAAAACTCACAAGATAACACAATACACAGATGAACCTGAGACACCGAATGGTCAGAACCGAGCCCGAAGGACAAACCGGCCTGGTTCATGACATAGGCTCAGTGACATCATCAAAGATCACAGGCAGGCATCATTCATGATCATAGGACTCGCTATGACATCTTCAAAGATCAATGGCAGGCATTAATCATGATCATAGGACTTGCTCTAACATCATCACAGATCAAAGGCAGCCATCACAGATCAAAGGCAGTCATCACTGAATGAGTGGTGACGTCAAAGATCAAAGGCAGGTTTCACCATGGTTTCTGTTGCCGTGGTGACAGTAACTTTCTACGGGTATGCAGAAATAATTCAAGAAATCTCTGTTTGTCTTTCTGTCTGTCAAGACCATAGGACTTGCTGAAAGATCATAGGATTGCCTATGATGTGCCTATAATGTCTACATGATGTCTATATGACATCATATAGACACACGGCAGACACCCTACTCCACCTCCAGTTTGCCCATTCCTGCTCCCACTCCATCAGTTCTGCAACGTCACCGTCATCCAGCTCCCGACCAGCAGAGGAATACTCCCGCCTCTCTGGCAGCAACTTCCCCTTCACTGAAACAGAAGCCTCCCTCAGCAGTGCACTCACCGTGTTTTTCTTCTCCAGCTGAATCGTCAGCATCTTCCTGCTCCACTGCTGCTGTTTTCTGCTTCACATCGACGTTCTCTTCCACTGCCAAGAAGTTGACTCTTTCCTGTCCGGCTCCACCTGTCTCCGTGTCCACAAGGGTGGCTCCTCCACAATCCTCTGAGGGGTCCATATGCACTCACCGTAGCCATGGAGAGGGATGACTCTACACTTGCTGCAGCAGGAAACATCGAGCGCCGGGAAAACAGGCAAGTGTCATTTCATTCTCCCTCATTTTATGATGAGATGCCTTGCCTGATTCCCAGTAGTGAGGCTCAGTGTTTACAGTCCCCTGAGCCCTCACCGCCTGCTGCGGCCATCTATTTCTCACCTGCCCTCTCTGTGTTTCCTCCTATTCTCCCCGAGTGTCCACCGACTACAGGGTTGAGCCGCTGGATGATGGAGGAGCCTGCAGTCCTGGAGGACCTAGTTCTAGCCCCGCAGCCACAGTCTGGATGGAGCGAGAATGCTGGTACCGAGCTGGAACCTGTGTCGACGATGGAGTGTCCCCGGGCCTCAGCTGAGCCAAATCCAGTGCCTACAGGGAACGGATCTCCAGTTGCTACGCCGAGCGAGCCACCTGCATTTATTGCATCACTGGGGAGTCTCGGGACTGCATCGACCATCATGCCTGCTGCAGGAGCCACCACAGAAGAGTTCGAGCTTGATCTCCAGAGGACCAGACCCGAAACATCGTTGCCTGGATCGACGGAGTCCTGGACGGCAGTGGAGCTCGAGCTCAGGCAAGTGCTCTCCTTTGTTTTCATTGTCTCAGTTTTGGAGAGATCTTGTTGGGCTCTTGGTGGGGACAGCCAAGCTGCACCTGAGCTCACCTCGCCGGGCTCCACTGCTGCCGGTGACCCTGACCCTGTTTCTCTGTCTCTCTGGCCTGAGCTTTCCCCCAGGGTCACCGAGGATTGTCCAGCTCAGCCAGATGTCTCCTTGGGTCCAGGCTTGCCGCCCGAGATCACCATACCTCCCACTGAGGTCGTCGCGGGTGCTCCGTCCCAGCCCGGAACCTCCGTGGGTGCTGCTCCCCCTCTGGTTGAGGTTGTCGTGGGTGCTCCGTCCCAACTCGGGGCCTCCAAGGGTGCTGCTTTCCCATTTGATGAGGTCGTCGCGGGTGCTCCGTCCTAGCCCGGGACCTCCGTGGGTGCAGCTCCTCAGTCCAGGTCTCCGTGGGTGCTGTGTCCCAGTCGGGGACCGTCGTGGGTGCTGCGCCCCAGCCTGAAACCAACCAGTGTGGGCCCACCATGGGTGTTATGTTCTAGCCCAGGGGCCATCATGGGTGCAGCTTTGGCCCAGTCCAGGTCCACTGAGGATACAGCTATGTCCCAGTCTGGGTCCATCACGGGTGCAGCTATGGCCCAGTCCGGGACCACCGCGGGTGCAGCTCCATTCCAGCCTGGAGCCACCTTGGGTGCTGCACTGTCCCAGTCTGGGACCACCAAGGGTGCTACAGGCCACTCTGAGGGTGTTGTGGTCCCCCTTTGTCTGCCTGATGCCTCCGTGGTCCCCCTCCTCTGCCCGACGCTGTCGTGGTCCCCCCCACTCTGCCCAACACCATCATGGTTCCCCCTCCTCTGCCAGACACCGTCGTTGTTCCCCCTCCTCTGCCTGATGCCGTCGTGGTTCCCCCTCCTCTGCCTGACATCGTCAAGGTTCAAGGATAAATTATTAATTTACGACACAAATGTTAAAACAAACAATTGATATTTTACTTACAATTTCAGCAGCTCCAAGTCTCCCTCTTTGTTCACGGGTTTCAGCCAGTCTCCATGCGTTTTCAGTTTATCATTCGTCGACTTTATGTTCCAACACAGCTCTGTAGCGACAATTACAAAACCGTTTCTCCACTCATGTAAACATGGAAGGAAAGACATGCACACACGCGTGTTATGTCCATAACTTGGGCTCGCAAAGAATCAGGCAGAAAGTGCAGCAAACGTAAATTTATTAATATAACCAGGACTCACAAGAGGTGCTCCATACAGGCCAAGGGGTTGACGGCAAAGAGCCTCTTCTGCCCTAGCCTTTTATACCCCGGCTGACGGCGGAACCAGAAAGGCGCGCCGTCACCCCCACTACACTCAGTGTGTACCCAGCACCATCTTGGTACATCACATCCCCCCTCCCCCATAGAAAAATGTCAAGCACACCAATCAGGCCCTCCCAAATTTAAACCCGACTCACACGCTAAATACAATATGTACAGCCTATCCAATCACACAACTGCCTAGAGGGGGCAGGTAGACTACTGAACCCCCCTACATGGCTTAGACGGATTATTCTGCCGTCCATGATTCTATAAAGTCCATAAACAAAAATAGCCGTGTTCCTACAAAACAAAATTAATCCCATAGCACGCATATTAACACAAACAGAACTAGAAATATAAACAGTCAATATGTACACTCTCCATCCGTCGCCAGCCCCCACCCCAACATACCCACCCCAAAACTCGGGCAATTCACAATAAATAATATAATACAAACAGTGTTGATTTTTTTTTCCACACTGAGCAAAATGCAACTGGTACATATAAACTATGTGACTCTAGGGTAAAATAGCATATAACAACAACAAAACACCATTCCAATACCCACCCCCCCTTAAAGTCACCTCACAGTCCTTCTTGGAGACCCACCCCTAGGATTTCCATCTGGCGGATCCCTTCCAGAGTTCCTTCAACTCTTCCTCTCTGGGGATGAGCCACGCTGGCACCTCCTCTCATCCACACGCCGCAGCTCGTTAGGGTGTCACCACGATTCATCAGACAGCCCCAGCTAGCTGTCCTCCCTGGCAGCCATCACCCGCAGTTGCCCCTGGTCGTCTCGTCGCTCACATTTCTTGTGGACGCCCCTCAGCCGAGCTTCTACCCTAGGGCGGACCTCATCGCCAATACGCAGGGGAGTGTCACGGTGGCCCTCACGAGCCACCATAAGACGCCAGCAGTCACAAGTGAGTTGCAGTGATGTTTTATTAAGAAGTGCAGGAACAGAGAGTAACACACACGACAGTGCGGGTAGGACAATAACAGGGAACTTACAAACAGCGTCTGAGCCGGGGAACGCCCGATGCGTCAGACGATGAGATGGTAGGAACACAGACGGAGAATAACAAACGGTATCATAACAGACGGTATCTCAACAGACCATATAATAACAGGAGATGTCATACAGACGTACCTTAACCGAACGTATCCAAACAGGTAGTTTAAAGGCCAAATGTCACGTAACAGGGTACTTTAAATATCTTGAAACTAGATATAAAAGGGAACCGATCCGTTCGGGTCTTGGTGCATATGCTTCAGTAACAACGGAATATTCGTTAATTTAAAACTGCCGTGCTTGGCCTGACACGGCCCCTGGAATCGCCTGGGGAAGAAGGCGGAAGTGACGAAATCGATTGTACCCTAGTTTGATGCTTGGGGTATTTCAATTGATTGTTTATATGGAGACTGGAAGGTTGAAGTGAGCAACAAGAAGAAAAAATTGGATATTTCACCCATACCTTAAAACGGGACTATCAGGGACAGCTGGGTAATAAGGGACACTTCTCTGGGAAATGTTTTCATACCTGTCAAGTGAGACGTTTTCGCCGTACTTCAACACTGTAAAAAGCGGCTATAAGGAACTGCGGAGCAACAAGGGACACCTCTCTGGGAAATGCCCCAAATGCAACTCGTGTTGTTATTGTCAAATATTTTAAGGATTCATGGATATTTGACAATAACAACACAACTGAGCGTCCGGCGCAAAATAAAAAAAAAAAAGCAGAATTCTGTATTTGTCAGGCGATCTCTGTCTATTCCGCAACCGCTGCACAGCTCAACGTGTTAAACCATTGTCCTAATGACTTCTCATGGTAGTGAGAATAGCTCAAGCTGAGCGATCAGCCCGCCCAGACAATTAAACTAATGACTGACTCCACACTTCGAACAGTAGTGAGAATAGCTCAAGCTGAGCGATCAGCCCGCCCCGACAATTAAACTAATTAGTGACTCCACACTTCTCATGGTAGTGCGAATAGCTGACGCTGAGCGATCTGCCATCACCTGCTGTGGGTGATCACACACAGGACTGCTCCTCAAGACACTCAGTTTTTTTTCCAGTATATTTTTTCTTTTGGGCGTACAGAAATGGCAATACGCCCGTTTTTGCTAAAATTGCATTTTCCCCGTATTTTCCTTAAAATATTTGACAATAACAACACGAACTACATTTAAAACATTTCCCAGAAAAGTGTCCACCACCACTCCGCCCACCAAAATACGGCGAAAACGTCTCCCTTGACAGGTATGCGCCTCCATTTTCATATTGATCTGGTCAATTTCTTGACAGCAGCAGCTCTCCTCCACTGTAATAATAATGGCTTCCGAAAAATCAATATTTATGGGGCGCCCTCGACAGACCCCCTTCGGCTTCGCAATTCTGGAGGCGATTAATGTCCAGTTCAATGACATTTTCCACTGGTTCTGCTCTCTGGTCATCGGTGGAACTAAGCATCTGATTCCGTCTCGGACGGCTCGAACCTGTAAGGTTCTATGCCTCTGTCACTGTCTGAACCACTGACAAAAAAAAAGACAAAAAAAAAAAGACAAAACTAAACTAATTTGTTCACAATCGCTGTCACTTTCCGTCATGATTGTCCAATGTTGATAAGTGTGAATGTGGATAGGCAGGGCAGCCAGGGTACAACTGGTGATGTCAAAAACATGGGCGTGGTCTGGACTGGCTGTCACAAGCCAGCAAGCAAGGTGGGGCCTTCACCTGGTGTATTTTGTGCAATTATGTAAATACAGGTGGGTGATATGGTCTCCGGTATGAATATTTGGTTTAAGCTATGTGTATTTTATCTAAATTCGTTGTCATTTAGAAAAAAAAATTACGTGACATTTGGCCTTTAACAGAGACTGCTGCATCGGGGTGCATTCAGCGCCTGCTTTTAACCCCGGTCACTAATGACCCTGAATGCAGCACAGCTGTTGACTCTGACAGCAGGGAGCTCCACCGGGCGCTGTCACAATAAGAGCCCGGGGAGCTAGAAGGAAACCTCTGCTGTCAAAGCCTGGAAATGATATAAGATCCGAGTGCGGATGGAACCAGCACTCGGGTTGTAACAGGGAGCTCACTTTAGCTTCTGCAGTCCACTATGTTGTGACCAGGCTTCCTTTCTGAGTCGAACCGTCCCGCCGACCCAGTCCAAAGCCCTCCTCAGTTCTTGTTGTTTGGCGCGTCGTGAACTCGCGCCAGTCAGTCTCACCCCGCTCTCTTTCGTTTCCAGCGCTGGTACAGCCACTGCAGCTCCCTGCTTCCCGGTAGCACTTGGCCTAACTCCGGAACCAGAAGATGCCTGTGTCTTGGCTCCATCCGCCACCGCAGGTGTTCCGCTGTGCCGTCCAGTTCCCACATCCAGGGCAACTTGGACATTGGCATCAGAACCCTCCCGTAATGGCACTTCACGGTGCTGGTCCTGCACATCCCCCCATCACCCCAGGCCAATCACTGTCCCAAACCGCGTCATCCTCCACATGCGGAGCAGGTCGGTCCCATAATCCGCAGCCCTACCACTCTTCTCCTATACTGTTGGCTATTGTGAACCCCAGGCTGTAAAACATGTCACATCCCATGATGTTTGACCAACCGGCTGACACCACAAAATGGACACTCACCATCATTGCCGACCTGTACCTTGCTGTCAGTTCCAGTGAACTCACAATGTTCAACTTGTTCCCACCGTAGCTGAAGCAGGTTGCCGACAGTTCAGTCACACGGTAGTACGGGAACAGACACCTCACAGTGGGCCAGTTCAACAGTAAAATCGCAGCTCCCATGTCTACCAACAACAGCACTTCTACGCTGTCCAGCAAAACATTGCAATAAATTCGCCCATCTGTGCTCAGAGAGATGGTATGAACAACTGTAGGAGTTTCTGCAGAGGAGCCCGCTTCTTGTCTTCAGTCCCCTCGCTCAAAATTTCTGCAAAATGATGTAGTAGACCGCACTTGCCACAGCGCTTCTCCTTTGCCGGACACTCTCTTGCCTTATATCTGTGCCTTGTGGACCCACAGCCATAAGATCGTGGTGAACCCGGAGGAGACTTAATCGTCACAGCGGCGGCGTATTCTTCTTCGCTCACGTCGTCCTCACTGTCTGGGTCCACAGCCAGTGCCTTCCATTGTGGTTCTTCATCCTGCAGCATGCTTCTCTCACCAAGGTCTTTAGATAGCCTCTCCGCAGCTTCAAACTGCTGTGCTATCTCAATAGCCGTGGCTAGCTTCAGTTCACCCGCAAATGTCAGGAGCCTCGATCTCGCTGAAGAACAGAGTGTATGCTCTGCCAGTTGGTCACAGATCATCTTCCCCTCTAAGGCCCCAAATTGGAACTCCCCCGCCAGCTGACATAGATCTGAAACATAGAGCTGCACCAACTCTCCTGTCCGCTGGCGGCACTGCCGAAACTGGATTCGCCAGACTATGACATTTTCCAGGGCGCGAAAGTAGCGCACCATTAGCTTCACCACGTCTTCATAATTATCAGTTCCTCCTAATGTACTGTGGATTCTTTGGCCCTTCATTCCAAGTTTATGGACTAATATAGCACTCACATGCAGTTTCTTGAGCTTACCGAGGTTAAGAGCCACCAGATGATTCTGGAAAGCCACATTCCATCTAGCTCAGGCTACAGACGGCTCGCCCGGGACCGCCAAAAATGGCAGAAAAGCAGTGACAGCTCGTTTCATATCTCTTTTCTTCTCGTCGCCAAATGTTATTTCCATAACTTGGGCTCACAAAGAATCAGGCAGGAGGTGCAGCAAACGTAACTTTATCAATATAACCAGAACTCACAAGAGATGCTCCGTACAGGCCAAGGGGTCGACAGCAAAGAGACAGAGCCTCTTCCACCCTAGCATCTTATACCCCGGGTGACGGCGGAACCGGAAAGGCGGGCCTTCACCCCCACTACACCTAGTGTGTACCCGGCGCCATCTTGGTACACCACAGCGCGGCAGGGAACTCTTACTCACTCTTGCCGAATGAGAACCGTTTTAACACCACAGAAGAAGAACTAACATATCTGTTAGCTTGTTAGCTGTTAGCTCCGTTAACGCTCTGGGTGTTTCTGGTTCTTGGCCATGGTTCCTGGCTCACTGACCCGGTTTTGACCCGATCAGACTCAGCAGACGTTCACAGACGTAAAAGCGTTATATTGAAAGATCAATCCGCGGATTTTGTGGATCAATATCGGCTCAGTCAAACGCGGATCAATCTGTATCGTTGTATCAATCTTTTGAACCCACCCCTATTCACCATTCACGCCTAGGGCCACTTTACAGTCTCTAACTTGCATGTTTTTGGAATGTGGGAGGAAACCGGAGCTCTCGGGGTAAACTCACACAAGCATGGGGAGAACATGCAAACTCCACACAGACAGGCCCTGATGACTGGCGGATTTGAACCCACGACCTTCTTACTGTGAGGCAGAAGTGCTAAGCGCTGCAGCATGGTGGGCAGCCTCCTTGGTTTCATCAGAGCAGCAATATCACTATTAGTCAAAGTCAGTGTCAACTTTCTTGTAAATTCTGCAATACAGGTGCATCTCAATATTTATTATTATTATTATTATTATTATTAGAGTAATTCAGTTCAAAAAATGAAACTCCTATATTATATAGATTCATTGCACACAGATTGATATAGTTCAAGTGTTAATTTCTTTTAATTTTGATGGTTATGTCTTACAGCTAATGAAAACCCCAATTCAGTTTCTCAAAAAGTTAGAATATTTCATAAAATCAATTTAAAAAAAAAAAGATTTTTAATAGAAATATTGGCTGACTGAAAATTATGTCCATGTACACATTCAATACATGGTCAGGGCTCCTTTTGCATAAATTACTGCATCAATGCGACATAGCATGGAGGCAATCAGTCTGTGGTACTGCTGAGGTGTTATGAAGGACCAGGTTGCTTTGATAAGATAAGCCTTTATTAGTCCCACAATGGGGAAATTTCATTGAGATCAGCCTTCAGCTCACCTGCATTGTTGGGTCTGGTGTTGCTCATCTTCCTCTAGACAATACCACGTCGATTCCCTCTGGGGTTTAGTTCAGGAGAGTTTGCTGACCAATCATGTTCAGTAACACCAGTGTCGGGAAACCAGGTTTTGTCATGAATGCCCCTCTGGGGCAAGAACAAGCCCAAGCGCTTGACTGCAGTGAGACGATTTATTGGCAGGAAGAAAACGTAACAGTCCAATTAACAGTGCAGGCAAACCCCAAAATTCAAACGCAGAAAAACTTACACTGAGTAGGTGCTCCAGAGTAAAGGAACTCTGGAGAAGAGGAGGGGAGACTGAGCTGTGAGATGAAGTTCAGTCTGAACACAATTGTGACTACCACAATAATAGAGGGAAAGGGCAGCATATAAATACATGAGAACGTAACGAGCAGCAGGTGCGAACGCTGAGCTGGCAGAAACTAATTGCCTAACTGCTCTCAGCTGAAGGAAGAGTAGCCAGAGAACAGTGAGAGGGGAAAAACAATCACTTGCAGCTGAGGGACTGGAAGCAGACTGCAAGTGGAGGTTGCTGTGCCTGGAATGGGGGAGAGGGGCTCAAACACCCAAACCAAATAAGAGAACTAACAGGAAAATAATAATGAACAGAAAAACACTCAAAACTACAAAGGAAGTCTGAACGATGAGGACAGACACTCAGACATATGACGGGTGTTGGTACTTTCAGCAGTGTGGGCAGGTGCCAAGTCCTTCTGGAAAATGAAATCATATCTCCTTAAAGCTTGTCAGCAGAGGAAAGCATGAAGAGCTCTAAAATTTCCTGGTAGACGACTGCGCTGACTTTGGACTTGATAAAACACAGTAGACCAACACCAGCAGATGACATGGCTCCTCAAATCAGGTGCCAAGTCCTGTCATTTGGAAATCAAGGTCCCAGAGTATGGAGGAAGAGGGCAGAGGCACAGAATCCATGTTGCTTGAGGTCCAGTGTGAAGTTTTCACAGTCAGTGATGATTTGAGGAGCCTTTCAGCACATCTGTAGGAGTCCAGCAGAGTTCTACATTCCATATTGTCAGTTTCAGGTTGTAGAATTTGCATCTTATGTTTCAGCTGCAGAGATGTAGTGACTCGGGCAGGTCTGGTAACGTATCCAGGCATGAGTTGAGCGGGCATTTTGTTCCAGTTCCGGTTGTTTCAGTCCCAAAAAACTAAAATAAATCAGAATAAAAATAATGCATGCATGAAATTGTGTGTGGTTATCTTATTTCTCATAATTTGATAAGGACTTTTATCTGATAAAGAATATCAGATTACCCTGTTGACATAACTACTTGAATAAACAGTTAACTAAGCCAAACATAGCCAGTGTTGCATCACTCCAGAATTCTGAAGCTTTTTCAGTAGTTAGGTTTCATTTATTTGTAATCCCCAGACTAAGCTTTTGTTTTATTTTTTCTACTGTAGCTGGATCAGGTTCAGTAGGACTTCCTAATGTCTACAAAAGGCAAAATGAGGCCACAGGTAGCTTAGCTTTTGTCCTCAAAGTATGGATACTAATACAGTGGTGTGAAAAAGTGTTTGCCCCCTTCCTGATTTCTCATTTTTTTATGTTTGTCACACTTAAATGTTTCAAATCAGCAAATTTAAATATTAGACAAAGATAGCACAAGTAAAGACAAAATGCAATTTTTAAATGAAGGTGTTTATTATTAAGGGTTAAAAAAAATCCAAATCTACATGGCCATGTGTGAAAAAGTGATTGCCCCCTCCCCTCCCGTTAAAACATAAATTTATCACATCTTTGGAAAGCTGAGTTCAATTTCTCTAGCCACACACAGGCCTGATTACTGCTACACTTGTTCTCAATCAAGAAATCACTTAAATGGGACCTGCCTGACAAAGTGAAGTAGACCAAAAATCCTCAAAAACTAGACATCATGCTGCAATCCAAAGAAATTCAGGAACAAATGAGAAACAAAGTAATTGAGATCTATCAGTCTGGAAGAAGGTTATAAAGCCATTTCTAAAGCTTTGGGACTCCAGAAAACCACAGTAAGAGCCATTATCTACAAATGGCGAAAACATGGAACAGTGGTGAACCTTCCCAGGAGTGCCTGCCAACGAAAATTACCCCAAGAGCATAGCGATGACTCATCCAAGAGGTCACTAAAGACCCCAGAACAACATCCAAAGAACTGCAGGCCTCACTTGCCTCAATTAAGGTCAGTGTTCATGACTCCACCATAAGAAAGAGACTGGGCAAAATGGCCTGCATGGCAGAGTTCCAAGACAAAAAACACTGTTGAGCAAAAAGAACATAAAGGCTCGTCTCAGTTTGGCCAGAAAACATCTTGATGATCCCCAAGACTTTTGGGAAAATACTCTATGGACTGACGAGACAAAAGCTGAACTTTTTGGAAGGTGTGTGTCCCATTATATCCAGCGCAAAAGTAACACAGCATTTCAGAAAAGGAACATCATACCAACAGTAAAATATGGTGGTGGTAATTTGATGGTCTGGGGCTGTTTTGCTGCTTCAGGACCTGGAAGACTTGCTGTGGTAAATAGAACCATGAATTCTGCTGTCTACCAAAAAATCCTGAAGGAGAATGTCCGGCCATCTGTTTGTGACCTCATGCTGAAGCGCACTTGGGTTCTGCAGCAGGACAATGATCGAAAACACACTAGCAAGTCCACCTCTGAATGGCTTAAGAAAAACAAAATGAAGACTTTGGAGTGGCCTAGTCAAAGTCCTGACCTGAATCCACTTGAGATGATGTGGCATAACCTTGAAAAGGCGGTTCATGCTCGAAAACCTTCCAGTGTGGCTGAATTACAGTTCTGCAAAGATGAGTGGGCCAAAATTCCTCCACAGTGCTATTAAAGACTCATTGCCAGTTATCGCAAATGCTTGATTGCAGTTGTTGCTGCTGAGGGTGGCCCAACCAGTTATTAAGTTTAGGGGGCAATCACTTTTTCACACAGGGCCATGTAGGTTTCGATTTGTTTTTCCCTTAATAATAAACACCTTAATTTAAAAACTGCATTGTTTACTTGTGTTATCTTTGTTTAATATTTAAATTTGTTCGATGATCTGAAACATTTAAGTGTGACAAACATACAAAAAAATGAGAACTCAGGAAGGGGGCAAACACTTTTTCACACCACTGTAGCTATTGTAACCTTGATGAAAATATTGGTAAGGGTGTTAAACCTAACCCACATCAAGAAGTTTCAGAAAATGCCAGAGAAAAGCTGTTGCTTCCCCCACTTGTCAGCCAGTATTGACTTTTAAGGATTTTGTTCTACATTTTAATGGAGAATGAGTTTGTTATCGCAGTATTGATCCACATCACCGTAGTGGTTATTTGGAATTTCTTTAACTGCTTATCAGGGGCAAAGAAAGTCAGGATAATTTTGTCCTTTCCTGAGTTTCCATGATCCTGCCGAGTTATAGCTAATCAGGTTGCAGCCTGTACACTTGTGCTTATTTTTTGGAAAGCTCAGTGCTGCTGGTGCAAGATTTAATCAGGGGACATAACACTAGAAGAGTGGTGCATAATTGCACAGGCCTTGATGATTGTGCACCACATATCTCAAATTCGGGACTACAGATGGAATGGTTATAACTTTCACGCCTCATCCTGCTGCATAGGGATGGATGCAGAGACCATGTCGACAAATAATGTATGGGAAAAGCATTTGTGAGGGACAGATGGCGTACCTGGACAGACTGGGGTTCGGTTCTACCTCTACATGCTGTCAGGAAATGGAAATGGGAAGGTACTGTAGATTGTCAGCCACTGTATGTTTTCAGTGTAAATATCTCATCTAAATTATATGTTTTGGATTCCTCTAATTGTATGAAGCAGTGATAATTAAATTAAAGCCCCTCCCCCCACACACATTAACATAATCACAGTGGTGAGTTTTTGTGGACACTGTAATCATTGCTCTAATTATAGTCAAATACTATTTGATTAAAAGTGTGTTGCGTAGAATGTGTAGAAGAAAACACATTTGTTTATAATTATCTTCACATCAGCTAATAATTATTATAAAGAACATTCTAGACTCTTCAGCAGAGTAAGACAATAGATTGATTGATGCTAGTTAAAAGTTCCCGATTTAATGCAGAAATCATTGTTGCTATAATCCAGTATAATGTAATCCTAGTGATTGAAGGGATACATTTATCAGAATGTTCCACAGTGGCAAAAATCCTTCATGGTTCAAAAACTTCTGCTGCTGCTGCTCAGAATCAGCAACTCCATTGATGGACTGGTTTTCGTACTCTAGAGGATAAAATACAAATTTGGACTATTTTAGACATGACAGCCCCACTTTTTTCTGTTAAAAGACACCCACATGGCGCTCCAATGGCCCACCTGCTGGAATGTTTCTGCTGCCACACAGTGAGGTGCAGTAAACCTGTTTGGAGCCTTTAGTCCTGCCATACGTCATTTGAAAGCTTTTGGTCTGTTTGGTTATTGAAACAGATTTGACATGTATTCGCAGCAGCAGAAGTAAATAGTGCATCAAATGAGGTTGCACAGAAAAGCAACATAGTAGTGAGTCACTATTCAAGTTTCCTTGAATCCCTAGAATTAATAATAATCCAACAAACCCAGTCTTGTTTCATTCCCAAAGATCCAATAAATCCGTTCGTTTAAGAGTTGTCCATCCACACGATTACAGGGATAAAAGTCCATAAAATCGTCACATTGTTTGAAATGAGCCAGCCAACTAAAACCTACAATTCCCATGGAGCCAGTGGTGGAAACAGAAGCTGCAAAGACACATGTGACTCTCTGGGAAATCCAGTATAATGTAATCTTAGTGATTGAAGGGATACATTCATCAGAACGTTCCACAGTGGCGAAAATCCTTCATGGTTAAAAGACTTCTGCTGCTGATCAGAATCAGCAACTCCATTGATGGACTGGTTATCGTGCTCTATAGCTAGAGGATAAAATGCAAATTTGGACTCTTTTAGACATGACAGCCCCACTTTTTTCTGTTAACAGACACCCACATGGCGCTCCAATGGCCCACCTGCTGGAATGTTTCTGCTGCCACACAGTGAGGTGCAGTAAACCTGTTTGGAGCCTTTAGTCCTGCCATATGTCATTTGAAAGCTTTTGGTCTGTTTGGTTATCGAAACAGATTTGAGATGCATTCGCAACAGCAGAAGTAAATAGTGCATCAAATGAGCTCGCACAGAAAAGCAACATAGTAGTGAGTCACTATTCAAGCTTCCTTGAATCCCTAGAATTAATAATAATTCAACAAACCCAGTCTTTTTTCATTCTCAAAGGTCCAATAAATCTGTTCGATTAAGAGTTGTTGTCCATTCACACGATTACAGGAATAAATGTCCATAAAATCATCACATTGTTTGAAATGAGCCAGCCAATTAAAACCTACAAATCCCATGGAGTCAGTGGTGGAAACGGAAGCCGCAAAGACACATGTGACTCTCTGGGTTTACTGAGACCTCAGTTCACCCTATCGGACCTTCTGTTAGATTTTTACAGCTTTCAATAGCCAGATGAGGGCCCACTTACCATCGAGGCCTCAGTCCTGATTTTCATGCGTACAAAACAAACCATTTGCAACAGAGTCTGTTGATGACTGATGTACGGTGTAGCCAATGAATTTCTGGATGCAGCAAAGTGTCACATGACCAGATTGGTCATGCGCACACCTTTTAAAGCGTGATCGTCGGAAAGGATTTAAAGGGCCGTGATTTAAAGGGCTGACATGTTTAGTAATGCTGCATCTTGTTTTCCATGTTTTGTTAAGCACCAAGGTCCCACTGCCTCGGTACAACCTCTACTGGCCTGGCCTAGTTATTACAATGCCTTTTTTCGCTGCTCCACTGGGGGTATAATGGGGAGTTAAATTAGTGTTTATTTTGTAAACAAAGGCTTATCTCAAAGTTCTGGTAAACTAAAAGTCGAGAAAATATGGAGATACAATGATGCAGGCCTTTAGTTCTGCTTGATTTTGACCGGACACTGAAAAGCTGGTAACAGACAGACAGACACACACACAACCACACACAGACCAGATGGAGTGATTACTGTATGCCTCCATTGCATACAGTCATAAAAAAAACTTTGTCATATATTAATTTTTTGTGGTATTGTTATAAAATGAAGAGCAGCTTTTGATTAATTCGGGTGTGTCATTTTTAGTTGTTTTTCATGGGGTTGGCCAGAATGCCGTGAGCATCATATTCTTTTGTCAGTGCAGTAGAATTGCTGTACATTGCAAAAGTTTCTAAATGTATAATCACACTACACAACAATGAAACAAAAATAATACAAACCCTAGTTCAGGGGTGTCCAACCATGTGCCATGGAGAGCCAAGACCCTGCAGGGTTTCTCTTCTACCCAGTCTCTTCAGCAGGTGTTTTCACTTATCAGCAATCAGTGGGAAGAAGTTCACTGAAATCTGCTGTTGAAGACACTGGTTGGAGGTAAAACCTGCAGGGTCTTGGCTCTCCATAGCACATGGTTGGACACCCCTGCCCTAGTTGGACTGTTTGTAGTTTTAGTAATTTGGTGAACATCAACCAAAGCAGCAATTCACAATGAGCCACCTCAGACTGACAGATTCATATTTAAGATAAGCCTTTATTAGTCCTACAGTGGGGAAACATAAGTACACAGATCGCTAATGAGGGCAAGTGGATACAGCAGTGTAGCTATGTGATTAATAATTATGATCAGGTATTACTTTCTGCAACTGTGGGGGTTCCCCCCTACAGTTGATAGTGCTATGAGATGACTGTTGTTGTGAAATGGCGCTATATAAATAAAGTTGAATTGAATTGAATTGAATTATAAAAATTATTTAATTTGTATTAATGTATCGGGACCTGAGATTTACTTCAGGTCCACACACACAGAAATAGTTAATAAACACTCGTGGGACACCAGCTCACCTCTTTAGTGAGCACTTTGATCATTAATTTTACTTTATACCTGTTTAATCACTCAATAAATTAATTAATAATCAGTCTCAAAATTTTACTGAATTCGATACTGGGGGCTTTGAAACCAGACTCAGAATGAAATAAATTCCCAACAACTTCTCTCATTTTCACATATTTATTAAATGAAATGATGATTAAATGACATTGAAATGAGTTTCATTAAACATTAAATTAAACTTGTAAATGATGCAGTAACAATGTGAACATTTGCAGAACCAGGGTGAAAATGTAAGCCGAATTTAGATTATGGAAAACTGAACGCAAATTTATGGGGAAAGTTAAACTAATCATATGGAAAATTCTGGATTACTCTTAAGAAAATGAAAACAGAATTTTAAGGAAAGAAGAGTTATGTTAATTTCTCTTTAATTTTGTATCTGATCAGATACTGAATTATTCTCAAATCTCAGACATTTTATTCAGCATATGAATAAAGAATACGGCTCACGTGACCCAGATTGGTGAAGATCCTTCTGCGTCGTCATCTCCTCGAAGTTTTAATGTAGATAGCGCCAAAACCCAGAATATCTGGCCAGCAGATATTCGAACAAAGTACTGCAGCTTTCCAGTCTATTGTCACAAGATTAGATTTTGGGATGTATTAATCCCAAGGGCTGAGATACAGCGTAATGGCGAGGTTTGTTTCTTCAGCTGCGTGTGGTGGCAAACTGCGTCATCGGGATCCGCGGCTTCTCACGAGGGAATTCGAGAATAATTACAAAATCTGATCCAATAGCGAAATTAAAAGATTTCTGCGACTTCGTGGAGATGAAATTAGCTTCTAGGGTGGCTGTGGTCAATAAAAAAATAAAAAAAAATAAACATAAAGTCAAAATTACAAACAGTGAGTTTAAAGAAAGTTTAACAAGAAAAAAGTTATAAGAATAGGCGTCTAGAAATGGAGTTTGACTTCAAATTTAGGATTTGAGCTCAGGAAAGAAAAATATTAATTCCTAGACGTTTAAAGAAAACACTAAAATACACAGAAGTTTATACAACATGTCCTCTGCTCTGAGGAGATCGTAGAAAGAAAAAAAAAACACGTGGGAGAAGGCTCTTTTGTTCGGGCAGTGAAGTCTTTGTTCTTCCGAAAATGCTGTGAAGTGCTGTTCTTCTGTGAAGTGATGAGAAGAAGGAGAAGTGGAAAAAGAGGAAAAAGAGAAAAGAGGGTGTCTCTTCCTTTTTATCTGTGGATAACTTTTGCGGGCTTCCGGGGATTGGCCATGGTCAGTCACATGGTTTGAGAGATGTTTTGGCAAATCTGATACACACGTCTTAATACTGAAAATTCATCTATACACTTATGTATAAAATCTAACCTACTTTAGTGATTCATGCAACTTTACAACTAGTGCTTTTAAATTAACATGCAGGAATAAACATTCATTTAAACATTTTAACATGCACATATTTAAAATCACGGATTAATATATTTCAAACCCATTATTGATTGTCCACATCAAACATCAAGAGTCCATTTGCTTTTCCATGGTGTCCTGAAAAAGAGAATGTTGAAAATTGAGTCTTGTAACAAGAATTGTAGTCACAAAGTTCACTGGTTAAATCCAGCATGTCCAAGGGTTGCCAGTAGAGGGCAATGTTGAGCTGTGGATATTTTGTAGTCCATATGACATTCCACAAAGGTCTGTTCTTTGTCTAAGTTTTATTGGCCCATAAAATGTTCAAGAGGAAATGCATTAGGAGGGATTCCAGAGACTGGTTTAACAAAGGAATGTTAGTTCAGCTGTGGTCCTGGGATGAAAGAGCAGTTCTTGACTGTCCTTTTCCTGGGTGAAACAATGTCTTTAAGCTGAAGAATAATTTTATTGATGAGCCAAAGTGAGATGATGCTACAAGCAGTGTGGCTGAGCAGGTGCATGAATGACAGAGTGTGTGTGTGTGTGTGTGTGTGTGTGTGTGTGTGTGTGTGTGTGTGTGTGTGTGTGTGTGTGCGTGTGTGTGTGTGAGAAAGGGTGTGCTGAATGCGTGCGTGCATGTGTGTGGTATTGACACACAGCCGGTGAAAGTCTGGCAAGGGAAGAGCGAGAGGAGGAGGCGTGGCCGTAAAACTGGCAGAGAGCCAGGCTCAAATAATCTGCCAGCTGGAAATAATAAGCGACAATCAAAGACCTACAGCCACAGATCATGGGCGGGGTTGAGAACAACCCTGCACATGACAGAGCCCTCTCCTCAAGGGGTGGATGCCAGACACCCACTGTACCATCACAAAAAGGAAACAAAACACAAGAGGAAGCCTGCCCCCCCACCCAGAAGGCCAACACAACTAACCAGGGCAGGAGGTGGGGGAAACAGGTCAGGAGGGATTAACCAAGGAGAAACACCGCAATACAACACAAGGAGCACAAAAATTCCCAACCACAAAATTACAATAAACCCCTCCCCAAAGCCCAAGAGTCCCCAGGTTCTGGGAGCCGGCCAAAGTCCCAAGGCCCACGAACGGCCATAAGTTTAGGGGGCCGGCCAAAGTCCCAGGGCCAGCAGGCAGCCTGCAGAAGAGCAGCAGGCAGCCTGCCAGAGAAAAAGGGCTACCTGACCCAGGAGCTCAGTCCTTTGGGTGGCTGGCTCGCATAGTTGAGCTACCAGGACCGGAGGGGTGATCAGGGAGGCGGCCTACCCACTGGGAGGTTTAAAGGTGGGTGGCTGGACCTGGGAAGGGAGACCCCAGCGGCTACTGGTGGCAGGACCTGGCGGACCACGGCGAAGCAAGGCAGAAGAGGAAGGGACACCCCGAGGTCCTCAGGAAGGGAGAACGAGACCTCGGTGTCCCCAAGCTGGCTGGCCGCACCCGCTGTGATCCCGGCCTGGGACAACGTAGCACCAGCGGTGACTCCAATCTGGGGCCTCATTGCTCTCACGGTGAGCCCCGATTGGGCCAGTGTTGCACCCACCATGGACCCCGACCGAGCCATGGTTGCACCCACGGTGGAGTCCAGCTGGACCCCTGCTGTACCCGCGGTGGGACCCGACTGGACCACTGCTGACCTCAACGCCGTATTGACCCTGGGCCAGCTGACCCGTATGCGAACCTGAGCCAGAAGGCGATCAATCACAGGCACCCCTGGAGATCTGGACTGTGGCAGAACCCGACCCACAACCTTCGACAGACGGGGAGCTGGACCCATGGAGACCACAGCGGGGGTGGCAGTGGCCACAATAACCTGCAGTGGCGAGCCTGAATCCTCAGTGTCGTCCGGCAATGTGGACCTCTCTCCAGCGACCCTAGAAGAAGACTCGGACACAGAGGAGGAAGGGTCAGGGTCGCCGGCAGTGGTGGGGCCCGGCGAGGCAAGCTCAGGTGCAGCATGTGGCTACAGCTGGCTCTCCTCACCTAGAGCTAGGCAAAAATGCTCTATTATGTAAAGAAGGAAGACAAAAGAGAGCACTTGCCTTTGCTCGAGCTCCACCGCCATCCAGGACTCCGACAATCCGGGTGATGTTTCCACAGTCTCGGCCTCCTGGAGGTGCAGCTCAGGGACTGACTGTTGCGGTGGCCTCCGCAGCAGGCATGATGGTCTCTGCAGTCATCATTGTCTCAGCCATCGTGACATACGTTGGTGATTCCTTCGGCGTGGCAGCTGGTGTCCGGCTCACCACTGCTGCGGGGGGAGAAGTCCTCCCGGACCTCCAGCTCTTCCCAGACACAGCAGTCCGGCTCCAGTGCTGGATCAATTCCGGGAGAGAAGGGAGAGAGCATAGAGAGGGCAGGTGAGCAGTTCATGGCTGCAGCAAGTGGAGAGATCTCAGGGGACTGCACACCCAGAGACCCTCTACCCGGGATCAGGCAAGCATTTTCAACAATTTTAGGAACAAATGAAGAGATTACTTGCCTGCTCTCCTGGTCAATGATGTTTCCTTCTGCAACTGGCGAGGCATAACTCCTCGCGACGGCTGTGGCGGAACTGGACTCCTCCTTAAGTTGTGGAGAAGCCTCCCTGAACAGTGCTGGAGAGGGAGGGGTGGCCGCCGAGTTCTCCTCCTCCAAACGGTGATCTACCTCTGCCAGCATAGCCAGTCTGTGTCTCTCCCAACCATCCATAGATGAAGCAAAACTGTTCTCTGATTGAAGCCTCTCTTCCTCCTTCATAAGGCAGTCAGCGTCATCTAGGATGGCTTGGCTGCGTTCCTCCAGACCTCCCCGGGGTTGAGCAGGCCTGAGCTCTGGAGACGAGGGCGGGGCTGGAGCAGAAGAGCTAAAGAAGGAAGAAGGCTTCACCCGGCGTGAGCGCTTCTTCCATGTCGGGGGCTGCTTCAATGCTGGTGACTCCCTCCCGGACTCCTCTTCTCACAGCGTGAGGATGAAATGGAGGTTGTCTGCCGACTCAGGGAAAAATAGAAGGTCCGGACATTCCTCTAATACCTCCGCTGCGGTATCCTGAGCTACGAGAACTGCCTCAGAGGAATAATGGCCTTGAATCCTGGAGAAGACATCCTCCAGACAGGCCAATGCAAGCCGCTCTGCGTGGCTCTAATAATCCGCCATAACTCCAGCAGCAGGTAGGGAAAAACAAACACAAAAAATGAAAATAACACGCTACTTCACTGCTTGGGCTCTTTGTTATGGTGGCAGCTTACTGTCATGTCTGCTGCGTAATTGCGCAGCGAACATATGAATTAATGTAAGCCCAAAGTGCAGTAAAGTAAACGTGTTTATTGACAAAAAGGGAAAAACACAAAATGTCCATATACAGTCCAATCTGAGTATATTGATGAGACAGCTAGCTACAAACTTCGTTGGCTTGGAAGAGATGCCCCACATGCTCCAGACAGAAGAAGAGCAGAGAGGAAGGTCAGTAATTAATTAAGATGATGACTTACATGAATGTCGGAGCAGAAAAGCTCCGGAAAAACAACACCATATAGTCCAAAGGGAAAGGAGCCAACCACAAGCGAGCCTGGATGTCCAATGTTGACTAAGCCGCCACACTGACTGATCACACTGCCCCACATAAGTACACAGATCGCTAATCAGGGCAAGTGGATACAGCAGTGTGGCTGAGCAGGTGCATGAATGACAGAGAGTGTGTGTGTGTGTGTGTGTGTGTGTGTGTGTGTGTGTGTGTTTGAGTGTGAGTGTGAGTGTGAGAGAGAGAGAGAGAGAGAGAGAGAGAGAGACTTTGACTTAAAAAAAAATGCCTTTATTGCATGATTCAAAAAAATGTAAGAGCACCAATATCATTCCACCAAGCGTCTCACATTGGAAAAGTGCAAACATAAGTCATCCCCCTCCCCCACACAACACAAAGTATTCCTTGCAGTCCACCTAGTCCACAATGCCAGTGGCAGTAGTCCAAATCTTCCTTGTAGTCCGTGCAAAGACGAGCCACAGGCCTCCAGTTCTTAAGCAAGGCCAAGTCCCCTTCCTCCGGCAGCAGAGATAGCGCTGCGCGCCCGCAGCCAGTTCCGTTGTACGTCCCAGAGACATTTTCCTCATCTCAGATGGATTGTAGTCCTTAGACCATGCGGGATTGTCAAGCAAGTCATCTTTAAGATCCAGTTCCGTGAAAGTCAATTACAGTCAATTAGAAACGTCATATAAAAGTCAGACAAAAAAGCCCTGCAGAGGATAGTCAAGGGGGCGGAGAGGGTAATTGGAGTCTCCCTCCCCTCTGTCCAAGAACTTTTTCAGAACCGTTGTAGGAGCAGGGCACTGAACATTGTCAAGGACCGTTCTCACCCTCTGCATAAACACTTTGAACTTCTTCCATCTGGTAAACGATTCCGGAGCATCAGAGGCAGAACCACCAGACTGATCAACAGCTTCCTCCCACAAGCTGTCAGGATGCTGAACAGCTGACCCGGAATCTCACATACACACTACTGCACCTATGGACATTTTGTATATTATAGTTAGTTATTCTTTTTGCCCAAGTATGTCTCAGGGATGTGTGAATGGATGGGGGGGTGGGAGCCATGTGGGAGTGTGTCTTAATCATGCTGCTTCTTATATGGATGCCGAGAGAAACGCAATTTCATCTTGCCTGCACTACAGTTGTATGTACAGCAATATGACAATAAAGTTTGATTTGATTTGATTTGATTTGATTTGATTTGATTAAAAGTCTGATCAAACAATATCCCATAAATGTGTAAAACAGGCAGAGGAACGACTGCCATTTATTCCTTCTGTGGGCGCGCTTGACCCCTGTTCCCCCTGCTGCTTTATGCAGGGCTGTCAGGTGTTTCTTGAGGCAAAAACGTTTCCTTTCATCCAGGAGGTCAAGACCAACCTGCCTTCTTAGCACATTAACAGACTTAATGAATTTATCAGTGTCACTGAAGTAGTCAGTCACTTTAATGGCCTTGTTATAGGTTTCATCCAGAAAAGCATTTATTTCTTCCAGTGAATACAAACTCGTGTTTGTACTGCATTTTGCCTCAATAGACCCAGTTTTAGACACAGTGTCGGGATCAGATTCCATTTCCTCGTCAGCACAACTCAGCTGACTGTTTGGTTCATCTTGGCCAGTGGATTCATCATGGGCCACATTTTCCTGGACGCCACCCACAGCAGCTAACTGTCGCTGTTCCGTTCCCTGCTGTGAAACGGTAGCAGCCTCCGGAAGCACAGCCGCTGATGTCACACAGCGAGATTCTGATGCACCATCAGTGGCAGTTTGGGCGCCATCAGGATTGCTAGCACTGCTAGCATTCAACCGCCACCCGGTCCCATTGGAAAAACTCGACATACCGAGTGAACTGAGGCGAAAACGCCGCGGCTGCCGGGCTGGAGTAAGGCGGAGGACAAAAAATATAAGGTACAGACCCTCCCTTCCATCTGTTGTCATGGGAAATGTACGGTCGATACTGGGAAAGTTAGATGAGCTAGCGGCTATCTCCCGTTATGATAGCACTTACCGGGAGTGCTCTCTCCTTTTGTTTACTGAGACGTGGCTAACTGAACTAGCAGCAGATGCTAACATTGAGCTGGAGGGTTTTCACATGATACGAGCTGACCGAACACCAGAGAGTGGCAAAACTAGGGGCGGTGGAGTGATCATGTATGTTAACAACAACTGGTGCAGACCGGGACATATCACTGTTAAACAACGACACTGCAGCAAAGACATTGAGTTGCTAGCTGTTAGCATGAGGCCTACATATCTCCCGAGAGAACACTCACACGTGATCTGCATTGTTGTTTATGCAAATCCGACGGCGAACGCTGGGACAGCACGTGACGTCATCCATTCAGTAACCAGCAGGCTGCAGACAGAACACCCAGATGCTCTTCTCCTCATCTCAGGCGATTTCAACCATGTTTCACTGTCTCCCATTCTACCCACGTTCACCCAGTATGTCACATGCCACACTAGAGACAATAAAACACTGGATTTATTCTACGCAAACACTAAGGAGGCGTACACCTCATCACAACTACCCCCACTCGGGAGATCGGATCACAACTTGGTTCATCTCCGGCCGGTGTACAAACCCCTAGTGCACAGACAACCTCCGGCCATGCACACTGTGGAGTTATGGTCTGAGGAGACAATGGACACCCTAAAGGGCTGTTTTGAAGCCACCGCCTGGAAGCAGCTCTGCGATCCACATGGTGAGGACATCGATGGCCTCATTCACACCTTCACGGGCTACCTCAGCTTCTGTGTGGACAAATCCGTTCCCACCAAGACCATACGGCGTCACTCAAACAACAAACCCTGGATCAACCCTGAGATAAAAACACTTCTGAGAGAGAAGAAGAGGATCTTCAGGTCAGGGAACAGGGAGATGCTGAAGTCCGTACAGAGGGAGCTGAGGAGAAAGATCAGAGAAGGCAAGGACAGCTTCAGGAAGAAGATGGAGGACAAGCTGCAACAGAGCGACATCAGCGGGGTCTGGAGAAACCTCAAAACCATCTCGGGGCTCCAGAATACCTCCCCCCAGGCCACAGGGGGCAGGGAGTGGGCGAACAACCTGAATCTGTTTTTCAATAGATTTGACCAACCGCCCTCCCCCCTGACTGCACAACAACCACTGCTGCCTCTAAAGAAATCAAGTCCTGCTGCCCACTCCCCACTCTACCAACACCCCCCCACTCCCAACACACAGCCCCCCATCCTGACCCTGACCAGGACCCAGGTGAGGACGGAGCTGAGGAAGATCAAGGCGAGGAAGGCGCCGGGACCGGACGGCATCAGCGCAAAGCTCCTCAAGTCCTGTGCAGACCAGCTGTGTGGGATTGTGACGTATATCTTCAACATGAGCCTGAAACTGGGGAGGGTACCACAGCTGTGGAAAACATCTTGTGTGGTACCTGTACCAAAAACTTCCCACCCCAAAGACCTGAACAGCTACAGACCGGTGGCCTTGACGTCCCACTTGATGAAGACCCTGGAGAGACTGCTCCTTGCTCACCTCCGCCCCCTGGTGGAACCAGCGATGGATCCACTCCAGTTCGCCTACCAGCATGGCATTGGGGTGGAGGATGCGGTGATCTTCCTCCTTCACCGTTCTCTGTCCCACCTGGAGAAGCCCGGGAATATGGTGAGGATCATGTTCTTTGACTTCTCCAGTGCTTTCAACACCATCCAACCGATGATCCTGAAGGACAAGCTGCTGCGCGCAGGGGTGGACCAGCACCTGTCATCATGGATCCTGGACTACCTCACGAACCGGCCTCAGTTTGTGAGAACCCGGGACTGTGTGTCCGACACGATCATCAGTAGCACGGGGGCCCCCCAGGGAACGGTGCTGGCTCCCTTCCTGTTCACTCTTTATACTGCGGACTTCTCACACAACACAACACACTGCCATCTACAGAAGTTCTCTGATGACTCTGCGATCGTTGGCCTCATCTCCAATGGAGATGAAGCTGAGTACAGAGGGCTTATCCAGGACTTCGTGGACTGGTGCCATCGGAACTGCCTCCAGATCAACGCGAGGAAAACTAAGGAGCTGGTGGTGGACTGCCGCAGGCATGGGCAGCCCCTCACAGTACCAGTAAATATACAGGGAACAGACATCGAGATGGTGACATCCTATAAGTACCTGGGTATTCATCTGAACAATAAACTAGACTGGTCACACAATACTGATGCACTCTACAAGAAGGGACAGCGCAGGCTGTTCCTGCTGAGGAGACTCAGGTCTTTTGGTGTACAAGGGGCGCTGCTGAAGTCATTCTATGACACGGTGGTGGCATCAGCCATCACTTTTGGAGTGGTCTGCTGGGGCAGTGGCATTACTGCAGCCGATAGGAAGAGACTGAACAAACTGATTAAGAAAGCTAGCTCTGTCCTGGGGCAGCGCCTTGATCCGATGGAGGAGATAGGAGAGAGAAGGACGGTGGCTAAACTGTCATCTCTGCTGGAGTCCGAGTTCCACCCTATGCAGGACATACTGAATGCACTGAGGAGCTCATTTAGCAGCAGACTACATCATCCCAGGTGCACAACCGAGAGGTTTCGTAGGTCCTTCCTACCAACGGCTGTCAGACTGTACAACCTAAGCAGGGCTGCTCGCAGAGATAGCAAAAAGACGTAACAAACTAATAGTTTTTTGAATGCAAAAGATGCAATAGACTTACACAATGGTCCTCTCCGGCATACAACTAGGAACATACCGGTCGCTATGGAGGGTGAGAATATGTATGGGCACATAATCATACCATGTAGGATAACTAAGTAGACGGTTATGCTGTTTCATTCCATCTAGCAACAATGCTCTGCACTGTGTGTGTTTATATATTTGCATATTTATTCCATCTAGCTACAATGCTCCGTACTGTGGGTGTTTATATATTTATATATCTACATATTATTCCATCTAGCTACATTGCTCCGCACTGTGTGTGTTTATATACTTGCATATTTATTCCACCTAGCTGCAATGCTCCGTACTGTGGGTGTTTATATATTTACATATTTATTCCATCTAGCTACAATGCTCTGCACTGTGTGTTCATATATTCATATATTTATTCCATCCAGCTACAATGCTCTGCACTGTGTGTCTGTGTGTGTGTGTATATATATATATTTTATAGTAATACGTACATATGTTTATTAGCTGCTCTTGCTTGCTTGTTTTTTTTCTTGCCTTCTGATTGTTGCTCTGAGTGTTGCTATCCCTGTGCTGTTGCAATCCTGGAATTTCCCCGTTGTGGGACTAATAAAGGCTTATCTTATCTTATCTTATCTTATCACCAGCGATGCTCCCGGCCGTAAGCTGGGCTGCGGGTGCCACAGCTGGGCTGTCCACAGACACAGCGGCAGGCTCCGGAGCAGGACCGGCGGAAGGCCCTGCAACGTCGTCCGCAGTAGCAGCGGAAGCGGAGGCCGCGCCGGCAGCCTCAGCTGCGGCGGAAGGCCCCACCACGCCGTCCGCAGCAGCGGCGTGAGTGGAGGGCACACCGCCGGCTCCAGCCGCGGCTCCATCAGAGCTCCCCGCCCGCTGCCTGTGCGGACAAGCGAACCGTTTATGGCCCACGTCTCCACAGTCAAAACACTTCATCTGTCCTGAGCTTGCATACACCATATAGGAGCCGTCCCCATGTTTGACCCGGAAGGACACTTCCAGAGTCGCAGTCGGCGAGTCCAAAAACATGAACACCTGTTGCCTGAGTAATTTCACATGGTTTAACTTGGTCTCCTTGCATCCCAAAGTCAGAGTTCTAAACGGGCCCGCAAACTTCCCAAATCTGCGGAGCTCCATCGCCAACTGCTCGTCAGTGATGAAAGGTGGAACACCTGAGACGGTGACACGCGTTGATGGGACAGATAAGGGGGACACCTGTACATACGTTTCCCCGATAACAACACCGCTTGCAACCAGTGTGTGGATAGAGAGAGAGAGAGAGAGAGAGAGAGAGAGAGAGAGAAAGAGTGTGCTGAATGCGTACGTGCGTGCATGTGTGTGGTAATGACACACAGCCGGTGAATGTCTGGCGAGGGAAGAGCGAAAGGAGGAGGCGTGGCTGTAGAACTGGCAGAGAGCCAGGCTCAAATAATCTGCCAGCTAGAAATAATAAGCAACAATCAAAGACCTACAGCCACATCTCATGGGCAGGGTTGAGAACAACCCTGCACATGATAAATACAGGGTGTCCTAATTTTTCACATGACTGTCCACAGTCCAGGAGTATTGTAGCTAGATGGTACCAACGGCATTACAGTTTGTTAAATTACCCTGCGGAATATGAATATGTACTCAGGCAGTATATTTTGCATTTGAATCAACAGTGTTGTTGCCACCCTCAATAATAATTTTTATTGTCCTAGTTGTGTGTTGGAGGGGACGATCTCTGTTGTGCAAAGTTGTTACGTTTAGTACATTCAATACAACCTGTATGAGCAGCCTGGTTAGGTTATAAAGTCTGACGGCCTTAGGTAGGAAGGACCTGCGGAACCTCTCCGTAGTGCATCTAGAATGGCACAGCCTACCGTGAAATGAGTTCCTCAGGGCATTCATCGTGTCCCGCCTGGGGTGGGACTCGGACTCCAGCAGAGATGACAGCTTAGCCACCATCGTCCTCTCCCCTATTTCCTCCACTGGGTCGAGGCGGCGCCCCAGAACAGAGCTAGCTTTTTTAATCAGTCTGTTCATTCTCTTCCTGTCGGCTGCCGTGATGCCACTGCCCCAGCAGACCACTCCAAATGTGATGGCTGATGCCACCATCGAATCTTAGAAGGTCTTCAGGAGTGCCCCTTGCACTCCAAAAGACCTGAGTCTCCTCAGGAGAAACAGCCTGCTGTGCCCCTTTTTGTACAGCTTGTTGGTGTTGTGTGATCAGTCCAGTTTATTGTTCAGGAGAACACCCAGGTATTTGTAAGATGTCACCATCTCAATGTCTGTTTCCTGAATGTTTACCGGTGCTGTGGGGGGGGGGGGGGGGTCTTCACCAGTGGCAGTCCACCCCCAGTTCCTTGGTTTTCCTCGCATTGATCTGAAGGCAGTTCCGCAGGCATCAGTCCACAAAGTCCTGGATAAGTCCTCTGTACTCCGCATCATGCCCATCAGAGATGAGGCCGATGATTGCAGAGTCATCAGAGAACTTCTGTAGATGGCAGTGTGGTGTTTTATGTGAAAAGTCAGCAGTGTAGAGGGTGAACAGGAAGGGAGCCAGAACTGTTCATTGGGGGCCACCTGTACTGCAGATGATGGCGTCAGACACACAGTCCTGGGTTCTCACAACTGTGGTCGGTTTGTGAGGTAGTCCATGATCCACGATGACAGGTGCAGGTCCACCCCTGCACACAGCAGCTTGTCTCTCAGGATCACTGGTTGGATGGTGTTGAAAGCACCAACCAACCAGAAATCAAAGAACATGATCCTCACATTGCTCCCAGGCTTCTCTAGGTGGGACAGGGAACGATGTAGGAGGATGATCACTGCATCCTCCAGCCTGATGCCATGCTGGTAGGCAAACTGAAGTGGCTCCATTGCTGGTCCCACCAGGGGGCAGAGTTGGTCAAGGAGCAGCCTCTCCAGTGTCTTCATTAGTTGTGATGTGAGAGCCACTTGTCTGTAGCTGTTCAGGTTCTTGGGGTGAGGAGTCTTCGGTACGGGTACCACACAGGATGTTTTCCACAGCTGTGGTACTCTCTCCAGCTTCAGGCTCAGACTGAAGATGTGCTCCACGATCCCACATAGCTGGTTTCCGCAGGACTTGAGGAACCTCGACCTGATGCCGTCTTGACCTGCGGCCTTCCTCACCTTGATCTTCAGCTCAGCTCTCACCTGGGTCTTAGTGAGAGTCAGGCTGGGGCCGCAGGGCTGTGTCCTGGGAAGGGGGGATGTTGGGTCTGTGAGGGGAAAAACAGCAGGGGGATGTACGATGGGGGGCTGGAGGGAGGGCAGTGGACAGAGGGACAATATGAAGGTAGGGGCAGCAGTGGTTGGTGGGCAGACGGAGAAAAGGGCGGTTGGTCAAACCTGTTATAGAACAGGTTCAGGTTGTTCACCCCCCCCCCACATTTCTTTCTGTAAAATAAAATAACTGCGTCGTCGTCCCTGTTGAATGTGACTGCTTTTCTTTCTTTGATACTGCTGCTGTGGTCATAAATTTAGACGGCTGCCTCATAAGTCCATTGTGAATCTTTACCCTGATTTTTCTTTTCTTTTTCGTCTAGAATGCTCTTTTGTGCTCAAGGACGGAGTGTTCGACCTGGTGACATCAGTCCAAGATGCTTAGTCAAATATTTTTGACTGAAACTGTAGTACACCAAATGTTCTGTTGTTTCATTCTTGTAGAAATGTCAGTTATAAAAAAAAGTATATATTACATCATTAGGATAATTCCTTGAACTCTCTATGAAAAGCTGTACACACCCACGTACAGTGTGTAGCAACACTACAATAAAACCAATGACACCTCCTCTTGCAGGGATTAAATGGACCCAAATCAAATCTTTCATAATCATGACGAGGTGGCTTATGTTTCCATGTAAAACACAGATTGCTTCTGTAACCAAAACAGCATGACTCACACAGTTTGGGAGAGACAGATAGTGTGGCTGATGAATGCTTGAGGCCATCTTTAATATTGGATATGTGGCTGAAGCCGCCCATTGGCTTAACACTAGTCTGTTTGGAACAAGAATAGCCCACTATCTGTACGTATGAGTGTGGGTGAATGCATCTCCACAAGTGTGTGTGCCTGTTAATGCACTCTATTCAAAATGAAACCAATGATTTCATGTTATGCATCATTTATACCCCCTTTACACATGGGTAGAGATCATTGAGTCATGAAAAAAATGGCCAGATCTCTCAATGATCTTTCATTGATCTCTCAGCAATCTCCATAATCTGTCAATGATCTCTTTCTGATCCCCAGTGATCTCCACAGTCCTCAAAGTCCAAATCAGTGAGATTGTTAAGTGCTTGAGGAGTGATGAACAATGTAATCAATCACCAAATGATCTCTCAGCGACAATAAACTCCAAATTTTTCCCACTCCAAAGGTAAAGATCGCTGAGAGGTCAGTGAGGGATTGCTGACCATTCAAAGAAAGACTAATAAAGTTCATTGAATGATCACTGAGAGATCATTGAAGGATTGTTGAAAGATCGTTCAGATATCTGGTCATTTTTTCATCTCTCAACGATCTCTCAATGATCTCCACACTTGTGTAGAAGGACAGAACAGCACTAGAAACCTTTCAAATGCTCAGCAACTCCTTGGTCACCCAAGAAACTCTCAAATACTCCTCAGCAATCTCTCCTGCTCTATGAATGGTCTCTCAAGTATCTTTCAAAGATCTCTATAGATCACGATAAACATTAAAAATTCAATTTTTGATGAGTGAGATCATTGAGTACTCCTTGAGAGTTTGTTGAAAGATCACTTTTCTTTGGTGATTATTGAGAGATTGTTTTGGAGTCAAAACTTTGAGGGGGACTGTGGTGATCACTGGAAGATCATTGAGAGATCATTGAGAGATCTTGGCAATCACTGAGAGATCATTGAACATTTGTTAAGAGAGCTGACCATTTTTCATCACTCAATGATCTCTCAACGATCTCTCAAAAGTCTCTACCCCTGGGTAAAGGGGGTAGAAAAAGCACTAGAAACTTTTCAAATGCTCAGCAACCTTGGTCAGTCCAAGAAACTCTCAATGATCTCTCAGTAATCTCTCTTTGTCTCTCAGTGATCTCTCAAGGGTCATTCAAAGATCTCTATAAATTGCCATGAAATATGCAGAAAACAGAATTTTTGGTCTCCCAAATATTTACACAGAAACGGCTTTTTCCAGGCTTCCCATGTCTCACAAAGCTGTTTCCCTGCATACCTAAAACTGCATGTAATATGTGACTCTGCACTGTTTTGATATCATTTTCAGAGACATGCAGACAGAAAGAAATGCAAAGCAACAAAGAGCATAACAGATATAAAGTTGTTGGTCGCTCTAATAGTGTTGTTCTGTTATTACTCTCTGCCACACTCACCCGCCCTCCCCTCATGCTCAGATTTCCCACAGCTGACATGCACTTTAAAAAGCAAAATCACTTCTTTCTTTTGTGTTTTTCAAAAATGTTTACAGGATATACATTAACTCCCTTGCCACGGCCAAGATACAGTATATAGAGATAGAATGATGATGCTGGGCCGGACGCAGTCCAAGGACAGATGGTTTTTTCGCACATGGGGAGTTGTTCAGAGCTCCTTGTGGGAACTCCTTTTGCAGGGATGTAGAGTGATGATGGTCGGGTCAGTGGTGGTAATGCACCTGTAAGCTGGTTGCCAACCACCAATCAAATCTAAAAGAAGAAGAAGAATATACATTATCTCTATTTTTGTTTAAATGCCCTTGCCCTCATTTGTCCTTTCTGCCACACACACACACACACACACACACACACACACACACACACCCATGTGCATTGGCATTAATGTTCACTGACATGATTGCAATTGTGGTGGATCAAACATGAAAAGTGCTGCCGCTGTCTTAGCAAGTGTATCAAGGTTCACGGGTGAAAGAGCAGAGGGGGAGAGACTGACCTTGGTGCATGTGCATGCATGCAGTGAATGTGAGGTGGTGCGGGGGTGGGGGGGGGCAGCAGAGAGGACAAGATAAAGAGGGCTCAGTGCTTGGTGGTGAGGGTGGGGGTGGGCATGTTAGAATAGAGTCTCAGGGGAAAACTGCAGCCTCTGTGAGTGATGAGCGAGCCGGTGTGAAACGAGCCGCGTTGAGGCGCGTTTGAGAGACATAATAGACTTGTAGTATCCAATGTGGGGCCGTGTGTTATGAAACTATGAAGCAGCCAGTGCATTCTTTACTTGATTCACCTTTCTGTCTTGGTGTGTCTTCTGTTGTTTTGTTTTTTTTCCAAATGAGTAAAACTAGGCTGTTAGATTAGCTCCCAGATTTCTCCCCCACTCTGATGGACCCTTACTTGTAGCTCATTTAGAGATAGAGATGAGCTTCTGTGTTCTCCTGGACATCGTCTGTGTAGTTGTAGCTGGAGTAGTAGTAGTACAGTAGGTGTAGTAGCAGTAGTAGTAGTAGTAGTAGTAGTAGTAGTAGTAGGTGTAGTAGTCCCCTCTGGCTGGCTCATCGTTGGAGTCTCTCCTGCGTGGGAGTGAAGGAGGCAGCCCAACCCCCCGTCAAAGCGAGCTGGCACTCGGCGGTCCCACCTGAGGGCTGACGGGTGCTCACCGCACAGCTCGCTGGGGGCCAACGGTCCGGTGCACCTTCCCACTGCCATGGGACCATGATCTCAGCGCGTGCCTCAGCTACTGCTAGCTTTCCTGACTCCTGCTTGCTCCTCAGCTCCTCCCTCTTCCCCCGAGGGAGTGAACTCAGGTCAGTAACCATGCCCAGTGCTGAGCCTGATTGGTTAGTGTTATAGCAAGTCAGCCTACACAGGAATGCTTACGTTGCCAGAAACGCTCTGTCCAGAGTCACCCTTTTGTAGGGGGTGGAGCTTAACTTAATTCACAGCGGAAAAACACAGACTTGGGATCTGGGACTGATTTTGCTCTTGATATGTCTTGTAAGTTACAAAAAACATGTTAAAGACATGTTAGTAACAGAAAAAAAACTTCATTTTTGGTGGAATGTCACTTTAAGAGATTGGTATGTTATTGTTTTACAAAGTCGTGGAGCAGCTAAACATTGCTCTGGGGAAAAAAAGTATTTTTTTGATTCTAGACACAATTATTTAATAAAAGCAACAAAGACAACTTGTCCAGGTTTTTAAAATCCATTTTAATAGTGTATAATGATAAAATCAGCTTTCCGCTTTCTTCCATTTCACCCTTCAACGCTCTTTTCTTTCTCCCACACCAGTCAGCGTTTTCCAAAAAAACAAAAAAAGGGATATCTTGTTGAGGAAAGGAATCAGACGAGACATGAGCTGACGACACACAACTTTATTTCCTCCAACCAGCAGAACAGACTAATTCTGAGTGCCAAAGCGACCTGCTTTATACATTTTCTCCCCACCTCTGGCACTCAGGGTAAACACATTTATATACCTGTTACCAAGTGTGAACACACATCAACATACACATTAACACTTTTGGCCCCTGCGTCCTCAGGTGTGACCCTGGCACAGCAGGGGCGAAAAGCACATCTTTATTTACTACATACCCCCTGGTGCTCTGGCGCCCCTGGCTAGCACCCCCAACACCCCGAAGTACTGGGTGGAGTGTCATCTCATTTGTGTCCCCAAACAACCAGAAGGGGTCCTAACTCTCCGGACCTTTGGGCCTGAGCAAGAGCCCATAGCGGCTGTAACGTGGGTCGGTCGAAGCGCCTTCCTGTCGAGGCGGGTAGGAGAAAGGCTTGGTCTCTGGAGGGGGAAAGGGTGGGCAGGGGAAAAAGTTAGTTTCCTGAAAACAGTCCTCTGTCAGTGGAACACTAACCTGCAAACCCATGGTAGGAGGGTACCCGCGCTGGGGAGTTTGAGCCAACTCCACCTGCTCGTCTGCTAACACATAAGCAGGCTTCAGCCTGTCTATGCAGACCCCCCCCCCCCCCCCAAGTCTAACACAAACTGTATCTCCCCAGTTTCCAGCAGTCTGAACGGGTCATCATATAGCGGACGCAGCGGGGGTTTGCGGGCGTTGTGCCTGACGAAAACGAATTTGGTGTTCTCTAAGCAGGGAAAATAACAAAAGTGCGGGGAAAACAATGGTGCACCAGGCCCGGAACATTGGCAGTCCCTGTACCGGAAAAAAAGTGTGCGGGTGGATCGATACTGGGCGCGGGGTTCTCTGGCAAAAGTTCCCCCAGGATCCGCAACGGTTGAGAAAAACGAGCTCTGCCGACGAAGCTGGCAAATCTTCCTTAGGTTAACCCCAATAGGACCCAGTGCAGGCGGTCGACCCAATTTTCATCTGTCAACAAGGCTCTGAGTGCTGCTTTAAGCAACCTGTGAAAACGCTCACACAAACCATTAGCCTGTGGGTTGCATGTGGTGGTGTGGTGGATTTTGACCCCCAGGGTGTCGGCCATTGTGGACCAAAGTTCCGAAACAAATTGCGGACCCCTGTCGGAAGTGATGTCTGACAGGGATCCGCACCGTGCGACCCAAGATGACAAAAACACACTGGCTACCTTGGCCGACATGGTAGAACTCAGCGGAACCACCACTGGCCAATGTGTAGTGCGGTCCACGATTGTTAAAAGGTGTGTGAACTCCTGCAACGACAGAAGGGGACCCACTAAATCCACATGTAAGTGGTCAAACCTCCTGGCTGGAATATGAAAAGGCTTGAGGGAGGCTTTGGTGTGCTTGTGCATCTTAGCCTGTTGGCACGCAATGCGCACTGCAGTCCATTCTTTCACATCCCTGTGTAAGTGAGGCCAAACAAACTTGGACCCCACTAGTTTAACTGAGGCTCGCAAGCCGGGATGTGAAAGGGAGTGGACGGACTTGAAAACGCGGCGGTGCCAGGAGCTCAGAATCACGGGGCGGATGTGGCCGGTGCAGATGTCGCAGAGCAAGGGGGCACCCTTCTTGTACCACCCTGTTCTCAAGTTTTAATCTGGTAGCTGCGGACTGGAGCCTACAAATGTCTGCATCCCCGGTTTGGTCGGCGGCCACTGTGGAAAAATCGATGTCTATGTATACCGGAGAGACCAGCGTGCATGACAAGCGGTCTACCACAATGTTCAATTTACCGGCTACATGTTGGATGTCGGTCGTGAATTCTGAAATTGTGGCCAAGTGCTGTTGTTGCCGAGCTGACCACGGCTCCAAGACTTTGGACATCGCGTAGGTCAGTTGTTTATGATCGACAAATGCGGTAAACTCACGACCCTTGAGCCAGAACTGAAATTGACGCGTAGCGAGGTGGAGAGCCAACGACTCTGTCAAAAGCCATATACTTACGCTGGTTGTCGCGCAAAGTACAGCTGATAAAGGTGAGAGGCTGCCACGAACTGGAGACATACTGTTCCACTATGGGTCCTACCGCGACATCAGACACGCCTGTGGTGAGCACTATATGTGCTGACGGGGCTGGGTGGGCCAGCAAAGCTGCGTTAGCGAATGCCATTTTAGCATTTGTGAACACCTGGAACTGCTCGGGGGTCCAGTTGATGCTATCCACGGGCTTCTTTTTTTTTAGCGCACTGTAGAGCGGCTGCAGCAGCTGAGCTGCACGAGGGAGGAAGCGGTTGTAAAAACTGACCATCCCCAAAAATTTCTGCAGTGACTTCACGGTCTGTGGACGTGGAAAATCCAACATTGCATGCACTTTATCCAGCAGCAGGATTGCGCCATCTGGTGAGATGCGGTGGCCCAAAAAGCCGATTACCAGCAGTCTGAACTGACACTTTGCTGGGTTAACGATCAACCCATGCGCTTCCGAATGTTGGAAAACTTGTTTGAGATGGGCGAGGTGCTCCTCCTCTGATGCACTAGCCACTAAAATGTCGTCCAAGTAGACGAAAATGAACGGCAAGTCCTGGAGCACCGCATCCATCATCCTTTGTAAAGTTTGTGCTTCGCCCTTTAACCCGAACGGCATGCACAAAAACTCGAAAAGACCGAAAAGGGTTATTACTGCCATTTTGGGGACGTCCTCTGCGCACACCGGAACCTCGTAGTAACCGTGGACCAGATCCACTTTTGAAAAAATGCACGTCCCAGCCAGGTGCATGGAAAAATCCTGGATGTGCGGGATGGGGTAACAATCGTGTTCCGTGGCATTGTTTAAGCATCGGAAATCGCCGCATGGCCGCCATGACCCATCGGACTTGGGCACCATGTGCAGGGGGATGCCCAAGGGCTGTTGGAATGGCTAACGATGCCTAAGCATTCTAAGTTAGCAAACTCCTCGCGCACGATGGCTAGTTTAACTGCATCCAGGCAGCGAGGGCGCGCAAACACTGGCAGGCCTTTTGTGGTGATAAAATGCTCGACCCCGTGTTTGGTTACCATAGCGGAAAAAGAGGGCACCGTGAGTGCTGGGAACTCAGAAGGCAAACGCTGGTACTTACCCCTGGAGCTAGAATGTTTGCGTGTGTTGGTGGCCCAACTCCCCGAGCTGTACAGGGCATGGGGGAAAAAGACAAAGCATCCATTAAACTCCTGTTGACAACATCAACAAGTAGTCCATGAGCACAAAGAAAATCAGCACCTAAGATGGGGACCGAACATGCAGCTACCACAAAGTCCCACTGATAATTGTGTCCATGTAAACATACAGTGACCATCCTTTCTCCGAACATCCTGATATGGGATCCGTTTGCAGCCGTTAAAGACGGCCCACAACCTTCTGCCAGCTTGTCTGCACTCACTGGCAAAATGAGGCTTTTCTGGGAACCAGAGTCTTCCAGAAAACATCTCCCTGAATGTATGTCCGTGATGAAAAGCAGCTTCTCCCTGTCGCCAGCGGCTGTAGCTGCTACTGACTGCTGGCTGGTCCGTTTCTGCGTCCTCTGGAAACAGCATGGTGGCAGACAATATTGCACGTTGGCGTCAAAACGCTAATGATGAAAACATGCCATCTCGTTCCTGCATTTCCGAGTGGCTGTCCCGGCCCCCACCTGTATCTCCTCGACCTCGTTGGACTCAGCCGATGATCTTGTTCTCACTGCCTGGATGCCGAAACTCCTGTTAGCAAGAATGATGTGGTCTGCTTCCTCTGCCAGTGCTCGGTAGTCCTTGGTCGCCAGTAGTGGCGAGTTGGCCAGGATTGCCCTTGCCAAAGCTGGTAGCTTCTTCAGGAAGAAGTGGGCGAAGAGAAAAGAGCTGTCATCTGTGCCCAGAAAAAACAGCATACTCTCCATTAATTCCACGGCCGATCCATCTCCTAATTCTGTGTGTAAGAGGAGCTTCTCTGCTCTCTCTCCGGTGGAGGGGACGTAACACCGCAGCAGCAGCCGTTTGAGAGCGTCGTATTTGCCCTGGGCTGCGGGAGCGCGAAGCAGGCTCATTGCACGTCAAGTGGCGCGCGGGTCCAATGAATCCACCAGGTAATGGTACTTTGTGTCATGAGGAAAGCGAACTGGGCTTCCATGTGAATGAACCAAGCAGCCAGATTGTGGAGCCAAAAGTCCGGGAGTTTGACCGTTACAGCGAGCGTAGTGGGGGGAACCCCAAGCGTGGATGTTCCCATGGAGGTGCTCGGTCTGTCTTCCATTTTCACATCTCAGGGTCATCATTGTGGAGGAAAGGAATCAGATGAGACATGAGCTGACGACACACAACTTTATTTCCTCCAACCAGCAGAGCAGACTAACTCTAAGTGCCAAAGCGATCTGCTTTATACATTTTCTCCCCGCCTCTGACACTCAGGGTAAACACATTTAAATACCTGTTACCAAGTGTGAACACACATCAACATACACATTAACACATTTGCACCCCTGTGTCCTCAGGTGTGAGCCTGGCACAGCGGGGGCGAAAAGCACATCTTTATTTATTACATACTCCCTGGTGCTCTGGCGCCCCTGGCTAGCACCCCCAACACCCCGAAGTACTGGGTGGAGTGTCATCTCATTTGTGTCACCACAAATCTCACAATATAAACTGGTTACTTCACAAAATGCATCATGCACATCTGCATTTGTGCCAACAAAATAGGAACTTGAGGACCTCAGTTTCTTTATTGAAAAGATTGAAGTGGGAGCTACTGAGGTGATCATATCAGTGGGAAAAACAAAAAACGGTGTTCACACCTTACAGTTGATGCTGCAGTCCTGGGGCCTCGTGTACAAAGACTTGCATGGTTTTCCTAGTGAAAAATAGCATATGCTTAAATCAAGAAAACGGTGTATGCACATGAGGGAATACCATACTCCTCCCTTGAAACGCCTCCATGTAACCATGGAAACAGATGTAAGTATGCCCTACATATGAGATTCTCCTCTCCACATGATCAAAAATCAGGGCTTAATGCGGGAAGAAGAGCAAATTCACTCTGTTAAGGACTTTATCTGACATAAAAATGTACTTCTACTTTTATTGCCTTCTTGATTTAGAAAGTTGAAAATATATACTGTAGCATTCTGGGAGACTGCAACCACAAGGGCTGATGGGAAATGTTTTCTCTTGAAGCAAATTGTTGGAAAACCAGTTAAATGGTCAGATACTGTGCTAAAGTTGTTCTGCTAGCATTTTTTTGTGTCATGTCGGCACCATCAGTGTGAGTGCTGTCGTGAGAAGAGACGCCTCTTTGTTGTACTGCTCTGATGCCAGCATTGAAGTCTGTTGAACCTCTTGTCAGGAGCCATTGTTGCTACGATACAATGGAAAGACAAACAAATTAGGAAGTCTAAAAATGCTGCAACACAAATGCTTCGTGAGCTGTTAAGAAGTTTATAAAACAAAAATAAAAGATAAAGTTGAAAAGCAAGCATTAAAAAAAAAATCAATAAAAAATTAAATGAAGAAAGATGAATAAATTACGTCTTGAGTTGTAGAAATTGTATAAAACAAAAGTGCATGAAAATACAAAAATATTCATTTTTATATTTTTTATGTATATTTTTCATTAATAAATAATTCACCTGACCCGACCTTTCTTTTAGGCAAGAGAAAATATAAATTTGTTCCATAAATATTACTTTGTCCTTCAAGGCTCAAAAAGGCAAAGTGATGAAGTTAAGCTCCATTGATGTTTAATCTCTATACCTGGCTCACCTTTATATTTCTCACACTGTTTGCCTGTCGGAGTGTTTACCTCAAGACAACAGCTCAATTTAGCTTTTTTGTTACAGTCTGACATAGCCTCACACAACCTTCCTTTCTCCTCTGAGCAGTGGAGATTGTAGCCGGGGAGGTCAGGGGTCAGGCCAGGAGTTAAGAGCGCATTTTCACGCCCTGCTAAATGTGGTCAGGATCTTGTGCTTCAGTGTCTGTGAGTTTTCAGTCTTGACTTATTTTATTGATTGAAGTCCAATGAAGTACAAATTAACGGTTTTATATTGTGTCACAATATGTTACAGTGCTGTGAAAAAGTATCTGCTCCCTTCCTTGGTATTAGGGTACAATGTTGTCTGTCCATCCATCCATCTGTATAACTCGTCCGGCGAACTCCTCCCACAGTTTTCAAACTAGGACTTTTTTAATTCACACATCGCTTGTGCATGTATTGAAGATGTGCATATTGTTGGGGGTTAAATGATTTATTGATATTTTCTTTTACTTTGTTCCACTTTGAATTGTAGATTGTTTGCTTTTCTTGAAGTCCTTGCAATTACTTGCTTATTAGTTTTACTACAGATGAAAGTACGTTGAATTATGAATTTCTCATCGATTTTTCAGTTGTTGATGTGCTAGTTATGCATTATTGATAATGACTGTGGATGGGTGTACATGTAGTGTACCCTGTGTGGTGCTCTTGTTCACATTGTGCCAGCTAGGTTTGGATAGCTTTTTCCCTTAATAAATTAAATCATTATTTAAAAACTGCATTTTGCATTTACTCAGACTGTCTTTGTCTAATAATAAAATTTGATTAATGATCTGAAACACTGGTCGAACCTCGGATCCAGGAGGAGCAATGTGGTTTTCGTCCTGGCCGTGGCACATCGGACCAGCTCTTTACCCTCTCGAGAATCCTAGAGGGTTCCTGGGAGTTTGCTCAACCAGTCCACATATGTTTTGTGGACTTGGAGAAAGCATTTGACCGTGTCCCCCATGGTCTTTTGTGGGGGTTTGTGGGAGTATGGTGTATCAGGCTTGTTGCTGTGAGCTATCCGGTCCCTATATGACTGTTGCAAGAGCTTGGTTTGTATTGCCAACACCCAGTCAAACTTGTTTCCAGTGAGAGTTGGACTCCACCAGGGCTGCCCTTTGTTTATGGACAGGATTTCTAGGTGCAGCCAAAGAATGGAGGGTGTCATGTTTGGTGACCACAGGATCTCGTCTCTGCTGTTTGCAGATGATGTTGTCCGGTCAGCTTCATCGATCAATGACCTACAGGTCTTGCTGGGATGGTTTGCTACTGAGTGTGAAGCAGCTGGGATGAGAATGCTTCTGCTTATTATGCTTCTGCTTCTGCCCTTCAGAGAGAACAGATGCCTTTTTCTTTGCTCCCTTTTACCCTCCTTCCCTCCCTAACTGAGAATCCCAGCTTGCTGTCTTGTCTGCGTCGCTGTCTTCTGGCTGAATCTTGAACCAAACGAAAAGAATGGATTTGGTGAGCGGCTTTAATAAGATTAACAACATTTTATATAAATTCGGGCCAGGGGGAGCCCCTATGGAGAGACCCATGGATTGGAATGCATGTGTCTGCATGATTCGACTGAGGATGTGGAAATATCTACCTGGTTTGGCTAGGATCACAGGATTTTCTGCTGATTGGCTCTGGAGTTTTTCCTGGTGTATCGAAAAATTAACTGGAAGAGCTAATTAAAAGTGGTCCCGGCATAGCTGCTTCTCAACAATTCGACTAGACGGGGGAGTGCACTAACTATCGGCAATGATAACATGGAAATTACCACCTGCATGCATTCAATTCAATTCAATTCAATTCAACTTTATTTATATAGCGCCATTTCACAACAACAGTCATCTCATAGCACTATCAACTGTAGGGGGGACCCCCACAGTTGCAGAAAGACCCCAGCAATCAGGCGATCCCCTGTGAGCAAGCACTTGGCGACGGTGGAGAGGAAAAACTCCCTTTTAACAGGAAGAAACCTCCAGCAGAACCAGGCTCAGGGAGGGGCAGTCATCTGCTGCGACTGGCTGGGGGGTGAGGGGATAGAGAAGAAGAAAAGAACAGACATGTAGAGAGCAAACAGCACGATGGGGACTCAATCTATGGGAGAGAACAAACAAATGTTAATGACCAGCAAAAAAAAAATATTTCATAGAGAGTGAGGAAAGGAGTGAGGCCCAGTGCATTACTGGAGGTCCCCCGGCTGACTAAACCTATTAGCAGCATAACTAAGGGAGGGTTCAGAAACACATGATCCCTCCCTAATTGTAGCTAGATCAAAAAGGTAGGTTTTAGCCCTATTCTTAAAAACAGAGATCGAGTCTGACTGCCGAATCCAGATTGGCAGCTGATTCCACAGGAGAGGAGCTTGATAACTGAAGGCTCTGCCTCCCATTGTACTTTTGGAGATTCTAGGTATTACAAGTAATCCTGCATTTTGGGAGCGTAGTGCTCTGTTAGGATAATACGGTAGTATCAGATCTTTTAAATAAAAAGGAGCCTGATCGTTTAGAGCTTTGTAAGTGAGAAGAAGGATTTTAAACTTAATTCTAAACTCTATGGGAAGCCAATGAAGGGAGGCCAGAACCGGAGAGATATGATCTCTCTTTCTAGTACCTGTTAAAACTCTTGCTGCAGCATTTTGGATCAGCTGAAGACTTTTTAAAGATGTTTTAGGACAGCCTGATAATAAAGAATTACAATAATCTAATCTCGAGCTAACAAAAGCGTGGATCAGCTTCTCAGCATCACTCTGAGACAAGATGCTCCTAATCTTGGCAATATTACGCAAATGATAGAAGGCAGTCTTAGAAACAAATTTAATATGTGAATTGAAGGACAAATCCTGATCAAAAATAACTCCAAGGTTCCTCACAGAGCTATTAAGAGAAAGAGTAACTGCGTCCAAACTGAAAGTTTGATTTGGAAAGGAATTTCTAAGGTTTTTTGGACCAACAAGAATGATTTCAGTCTTATCTGAATTTAATAGCAGGAAATTACAAGTCATCCAAGCTTTGATTTCCTTAAGACAGGCTTCTAACTTGGTTAATTGATTAGTATCATCTGGCTTCATTGACAGGTATAATTGTGTGTCATCTGCATAACAATGAAAATGTATACAGTGCTTTCTAATAATGTTGCCTAACGGAAGCATATATAAACTAAAAAGAGTAGGGCCTAGCACAGATCCCTGTGGAACTCTATGACTAAGCTTTGAGCTGAAAGAAAACTCATCATTTACATGAACAAACTGGAACCTATCAGATAAATAAGATCTAAACCACTGCAACGAAGTTCCATTAAGTCCAACATAGTGTTCTAATCTATCAAGTAGAATATTATGATCAATAGTATCAAAAGCTGCACTAAGATCTAAAAGGACAAGTACAGAAACTAGTCCATTATCAGATGCAATGAGGAGGTCGTTAGTGACCTTCGCTAAGGCTGTTTCAGTACTATGATGGATTCTAAACCCAGATTGAAACTCTTCAAGTAAACCATTTCCCTGCAGGTGGTCAAATAATTGCGTAGCAACAACTCTTTCTAAGATTTTTGAAATGAAAGGGAGATTAGAGATTGGTCTATAGTTAGCTAAAGCTCCTGGATCTAGCGTTGGCTTTTTGAGTAAGGGTTTAATTACAGCCGTTTTAAAAGCCTGCGGTACATGGCCTAAAGTTAATGAAGAATTGATTATATAAAGAATAAAGCTACCAATAAGTGGGAAGACTTCTTTAAATAACCTGGTAGGAATAGGATCTAAAAGACAAGTTGAAGGTTTGGATGAGGAAACTACTTTGTCTAACTCACAAAGGTCGATTGGAGTAAACTCATCAAGACAGACATCAATAGAAGGATTGTAGAGGGATGGACCCTACCGGACATGTTTACCCATGTTCTAGAAGGGAAACATCTGGAGTCGTCTTTGGTGCCTCCAAGGAATGGATTTAAAGCCTATGTATGGAAATTATGAACACAGGATTGCTGGAGGTGTAAAATTCTATGCTCTGAGTGATCTGTGTCTATTAGACCTTGAATTCGCCCTGTTGTCTATTTTCCTCCTGGTTTAAGACAAAACAGAAGATTGTGCTTCTCTTTCATAAACATACTGGGACCGCATCTGAACTCTCATTGACATGTGACTGGCTCAGGAAATTTCCATCTGCCATGCCTCAAGGACATGCTTCCGAGTTTCAGACACTAAGACATAACATCTCGGCTGGGAGAGATTTTGCTGCCTCCAGTAACTGATAAACACCCACCTGCATTCAACATACACGAACACACTGATTCATAATACTGAATTACACCCATCCATTCACTGATTCTCTCTGACTTTTGGTCTTTTTGGTTTTTTGTGGTTGATTGTTGCTCTGTGCTATTGAGAGATTTTTTTTCATTGTAATCATAATCTGCTTAAAAATAAGCTGTATTCTGATAACGAAGTTTTTTTTTCTCTCCTCCCCCCTTGTGTCGTTCCCTCCCCTCCCCTCCCTTTCTTATCTATCTCTGTTTGATGAGGCGCCTATTATGGCTGCCGTGTCGTTGTGTCGCGCGCATGCGCACCAATGTCAAGTCAAGTTCCTCGTGTGTTTTTTTACATGCTTGGCAATAAAGTTTATTCTGATTCTGATTCTGATTCTGATTCTGAATCAGCACCTCCATGGTCCTCAGCTGGAAAAGAGTGGATTGCTCTCTCTGCGTCAGGGACAAATTCCTGCCCCAAGTGGAGAAGTTTAAGTATCTATGTCTTATTCACAAGGGAGGAGAGAATGGGGCAGGCGATTTTTACAGATGGATCGGAGCAGCATCTGCAGTGATGCGGACATTGTACCAGTCTGTTGTGGTGAAGAGGGATCTGAGCTCTAAAGCAAAGCTATCGATTTACCAGTCAATCTACAGTATGTTCCTACCCTCACCTATGATCATGAGGTTTGGGTAATGACTAAAAGAATGAGATCATGGATAGAAGTGGTTGAAATGAGCTTTCTCCGTAGGATTGCTAGACTCATCCCTAGAGATAGGGTGAGGAGCTCAGTCATCTGGGAGAGGCTCAGAGGAGAACCACTGTTCCTCCACATCAAAAGGAGCCAGTTGTGGTGGTTCGGGCATCTGATCAGGACGCCTCCTGGACGCTCCCACTTGAGGTGTTTTGGGCACGTCCCACTGGGAGGAGACCCCGGGGCAGACCCAGGACACGCTGGAGAGACTATGGGCGTATTCACATGGCCACTGTTCGGTCGGGATCAAAGGACTATCTGCGGATAGTTTGGTTAATTTGGTGCCATCTGAATGCGCGTTGGAACTCTGTTACACACCAAACAAGTGAAGTCTGGTCCCCCTGAAAATGGGGGTCTTGGTTCACTTGCAAACAAAGTCTGGTGCACTCCGCTTGCAGTGTGAATCCAAACAGACTATCAAGTGGACCAAAGGGTGGAAGTGCTCCTCGGCGTTTGTGTAACCATAGCAACATGTAGTCTGAGAAGAGGAAGTGGCCTTTACCGTAGTCCATTTTGCGTAGAAAATAACAATAAAGACAACCACGGGGATCCAAGAAATTCTTTTACCGGAGAAAGCCGAGGAGAAAAGTTAAAAAAATGTCTCGTTGGTGGCGGACAAACAACCCGGCTGAAGGGAACGGATTTCCGTTTTCAGTCTTGGTCAGCCGATGAGCCAGATTATTCTTCTTCGCCAAGATTTTTTCTTCCTGGCCAGTGGTGGTTTTGGCTACAGCACCTCAAACGAGCAGTTGTTGTAACTGCATGACGTTGTCCAAGCAGTTTGGTCCGCTGCAGTGTGAATGCAAACCAAACCAAACAAAAGTGCAAAATTCCTCGGCATTCCCCGCCCAATCGAACCGAGACCCCCAGACTATCCTTGTGTCAATTCAGCCTGTCTCCCAGCTGTCCTCTTCGTATCCTCTCTGAAGAGTTGGAGCAGGTGGCCGGGGAGAGGGAAGGCTGGGCTTCTCTGTTTGAGCTGCTGCCTCCACGACCCGGACCTCCGGAAAAGCAATAAATGGGATGGATGAATCTGAAACATTTAAGTGTGACAAATATGGAAAAATATAAGAAATTAGAAGCCGGTAAATAAATATGGTGCTGCAAAGTTTTAAAGAATACCCTGCACTTTAATAAAGAAATTCCTAGCACTTGGTTGGTACTCTTCTTAGGCTTTGGGCCTGACTGTTGGCCTTTGGCTCCTGTGGTGCTTTGGGCCCTGCTTCCTGGATAATCTCCCTTAGGGGGGATGGGCAGGGCCTTTTGTATTGTGTCAGATTTTATTTGGGACTCTAGTACACCGGTTACAGTTTTGCCCTGTATGGTTCAGACACAGCATACCATGATCCACCAGGACTAAGTCACTGTTGACTGGAAGATATAAAGATAGAGTTTAAGCTCAACATAATCCACTATTATGTTTTGTGTGTGTGTGTGTGTGTGTGTGTGTGTGTGTGTGTGTGTGTGTGTGTGTGTCTTCTTTTTGTTTCAGTCCTGTTTGAAAATTATTTATGTTGCATCAGGGTTCACTAGGGTGAATTTTGATTTGATACCAAATATGCATAGATTAATATTAAACTCTGGCTTTCAGAGAAAGCGGATGAAAGTCACACAGGCAAACATACGCGCTCACTTGCAAGCATGCTCACATCAGAAAAACAAATCAAAGTGCATATACAGTATACCAAACAAGTCAGCTCATACTATGAAGATGCAGACAAAAAATATATATATTAACAAATCAGCATATGCACAGTGTTAAAATTGATTTCATTAACACAGGCTTTCATCTGGGGGGAAAAGATAGTTAAGCCCTGATTGTGTCCATTTAATTCATAATAAGTGAATGCATTGGTTTTAATAAACAGTAGCGTTTGACCAGGAGTCAAGCAGCACTGTTGCAGAAGCACAGAACGCAGGTGCAACCAATAATCATAACGACGGCACCACTCTAATTAGCTGATGTTTCTCGACCTTACAGCCGCCTATGATACGGTCTGGCACAAAGGCCTCCTCCTGAAACTTATAAAGGCGATCCCTGCTTGGGCAACAGCAATTATAAAAACCCTGCTGACCAACCGAAGGTTCAGAGTCCACCTCAGTCAGAAGACAAGTGCATGGAGAATGCAGAAAAACGGACTCCCACAAGGCTCAGTTCTAGCTCCAACTCTGTTCAACCTCTACATAAACGACCTGCCTACTACAAAATCCCGCAAATTCACCTATGCAGACGACATCTGTTTGGCATTCCAAGCACCAGACTTTGAACCACTGGAACGGGTGCTCACGGAAGATCTTGCCAAACTGGACCAGTTCTGCAAAATCTGGCGCCTAAAACCAAGCCCAGCAAAAACCGTCTCCAGTGTATTCCATCTCCACAATGCAAAAGCTGCCAGAGAACTAAACATCCACCTGAGCGGACTCAAGCTTAAGCATGCCCCAAATCCAACTTATCTTGGAGTGACCCTTGATAGGACCTTATCCTTCAAGGAACATCTAAAGGGGACGGCTGCTAAGGTGAAGGTACGAAACAACCTGCTCTGCAAGCTCGCTGGTGCAAAATGGGGGGCGGCAGTCTCCACCCTGCGCACCTCAGCACTGGCCCTTTCATACTCTGTAGCAGAATATTGTGCCCCTGTCTGGTCCAGGTCATCTTACACACACCATGTAGACACCCAGCTCAACTCAACCATGAGAACTATAACTGGAACAATCCGCTCAACACCACTCCCCTGGCTCTCTGTACTGTCAAACATAGCCCCTCCACACATCCGGCGAGCAGCATTAACTCAAAGGATGCTCCAAAAAGTTAAAGATTCTCCTCACTTACCAATCCATGCAGATATCTACACTCCACCCACTGCCCGACTTTCATCCAGACGGCCGATTTGGAAAAACCCTCCCCCAGCTGACTTTACCATCCAGACAGCTTGGCAAGAGGAATGGGAGACCAAGGAGGTCCCAAACAAACAGCTGGTGATAAACCCCAACCAACAGGTCCCGGGCACCAACCTCCCAAGGAGACAGTGGTCTACACTCAATCGCTTCAGGACTGGACATGGCCCCTGCTTGGCCAGCCTTTACAGATGGGGCAGTAGCCCTAGCCCACTGTGCGCATGTGGAGAGGAGCAAACAATGGAACACATCATAGAGGCTTGCCCGCTCCAAAGACTGGAAGGAGGATTACACACCCTCCATACAGCAAACCAGGAGGCAACTGCTTGGCTTAAGGACTTTGCATTCGCTAAATAAATTAGCTGATTCAGTAGCAGTGCCCTTACAGTGAGTGCCTGACTTATTGGGACACAATGTAGGAGACCTCCATCATTAATGTGATTGGATGCACCTGTGCTCGTCCTGTTGTAACGTATGTGTCAAAATGATTGCTGAGAGAAAGGATTGTGCATCTTTAGAGGAATATCTCTGCTGAAACCAAAACACAATGCTAAAACCTAAAAAGTCTGCATGCTTCTGAGTCATAGCAGCGCCCTGAAATAAAGCGAGATATGAATCATTTCTAATTGGTAGTGTGGACAGTGCACAGCAGTCTGGGTCATTTCTGGTTTGGGGGGCTTTGGGCTTTGTTTTCATTATTTTGTGCTGTTCACACGTCATCGCTGCACTGCCCATCTTGAAAAGAATTCCGCCGTGGCTCATGAATCAACAATGGTAGCCACCCCACTGTTCATGGGGATCTTTGTGATCTTCACTGGAGTTTAAATAAAATGTAATTGTTGCATCTGAAAAATACTAAGAAATAGAGGCAGGCATGCCTGATGCCTTCCTTAAATGTCTTCATTCTTTACTTTGTATGGTTTTTTTTTCCATCTATTGTGTGCAGCAAACCACAAAGGTTTGTCCATGGAGAGCAATCAGAGTTTTCCTCCAAGAATGTGAGTCTGTGTGTGTGTGTGTGTGTGTGTGTGTGTGTGTGTGTGTGTGTGTGTGTGTGTGTGTGTGTGTGTGTGTGTGTGTGTGTGTGTGTGTGTGTGTTCAGCCTTTGCACTGTATTCATGGACTCTGGTCAAGTCTAACTTTCTTTCAGTGTTTTGATGTTAATCAGTTGAAAAATAGATGCTTTTGACATCTCACCAAACCTGCGTTTCAGATCAATATTGATATTTTTTTCACCTGCCGCTCAGCCTGCCGTAGTTCTAATAAAGTGTCTTTGTTTTTACTTTTACAGCACACTGACTTACAACAGCAGGATTTCAAGGTTTCACAGAATTTGTGGGCAGTAAAGACCATTACTTGTTTGGATATTTTTTTTATTATCCTTTGAGAAGGTGCTAATAGTCTTCGCCCAACATAATATTACTCACTTGTTCTTTACCATGATCACCTTACTAATTATAGTATATAGTGAGCGCTAAATTGTTGGCTGTCTTTCTTCACAAGAAACTTTCGATCATTTTGCTTTGGCCAAATGCTCAAAGTGACATCTTTCAAATGGTTTCGTAACAGCCATCCTGCAAACAATAGTAAGCAATTGGCTGGTAAGGTTGAAAAATCACATTGTCTTTCATCAGTATTAAATCATCAGGTCAACAGCCTTTCAGTTGATTTCATCATAATTAATGGAGCAGTGGGCAGTGGTGGCCTAATGGTTAGGGATGTGAACTTGTGACTGGAGGGTTGCCGGTTCAATTCCTGGAACAACAGGATCAGTTCTGGGTGGGACAGATAACATAGCAGTGTTTTCCCCACCCTCCTTAATCCCACTGTGGTGCCCTTGAGCAAGCCCCTTAGCCCCAGCTGCTCCAGTGGAGCTGCTCAGTGGCCACAGGTCAGTCTGGGGTTGTACTGGGCAGCTTCCAGGAGCAGGTGTGAACAGGGTGTCCTTGAGAATGAGAGTTCAGGACCTTCCCTGTATAAATAAAGATTAAATAAAAAAAATATATATATATACAGTGGCAAGAAAATGTATGTGAACCTTTTGGAATTTCATGTTTTTCTGCATTAATTCATCATAAAAATGTGTCAAGGGTACTGACAAATATAATGCACCTAAAATAATAACAAAAAATTCTGATATTTCATGTCTTTACTGAGAACAACCATAAAACCTTCATAGTGCTGGTGGAAAAAGTATGTGAACCCTTAATTACTGACCTCAAAAAAGCTAATTGGAGTCAGGTGTTGGCATACCGGGACTCTTGTCAAGAAAATGAGTTTGGAAGTGTGGACTGGAGCTACTTTGACTAATAAAAACCACTCAGACTTTTTCAGGTTGCTCCGTACAAAAAGAATACACTTGCGTGAGCCATGCTTCACCAAAAAGAGCTTTCAGAGGATCTAAGATCAAGAATTGTTGATTTACATAAAGCTGGAAAGGGTCTCATCAGTTGACAGTTAGACAAACAGTCTACAAATGGAGACACTTTGGGACTGTGGCTACTCTACCCAGAGGTGGACATCCAGTCAAGTTGACCCCAAGAGCGCAATGAAGACTCATCAGCGAGTTAAAGAGTGACAGTTAAAGATTTGAAGTCATCATTGGAGCTGGCTGACATCTGTCTTCATGAGTCTACAGTACGTTAAACATTGAACAAGCAGGGCGTCTATGGCAGGACACCACGAAGGAAGCCGCTGCTTACTAAAAGGAACATTTGTGAAAGAGCACACTGACACTCCACAGCGAGACTGACAAAATGTTTTGTGGACTGATGAAACAGTTATCAGTTCAAGGGTTCACATACTTTTTCCATTAGCATTATGAGGTTTTTATGGTTGTTCTCAGTAAAGACATGAAAGATCACATTTTTTTTCAATTTCATCATTTATGTTGTAAAAGGTAAAAAAAAAAAAAAGAAAAAGAGTTTTGAATACTATTAAAAAAATATCCCTGCTAACCAAGGAAGGGAAGACCCACAGACACCAGAGATGCAATTCAACTTCATTGTCCCTCTTTTACATGCAGAGAAATGAAAAATAGTTCAAGTGCAAAAATATTTAGATATTTGAAATGCAGAAAGATGTGAAAAATAAAGGCAATGATATAATAGAAAAAATAATGTGCATTATAAAGGGTAAAAATAGTTCAAAATATTCAAAGAAAATCCAAAAAACAAGAAAAATGAGATGAACTGCTAAATATTCTGTAACACTACCTGGACACGCACACAGCTCAGGGATTTTTACGGCTGACTGATAGGCTTTAGTCACACTTTATACCACATTTCTGACCAAAATTAAATATTTTCAGAATGCACAAATGTTCATCTTTGTTTGCTTCATTTTTGTCACAGGACCTAAAGACTCAAAAATAGACTATTAAGCTTTTTGTAAGCAAATTTATGGAATTAAATATGACATTTTCTGCCCTCTTTGGAAGCCTTTGACCTCATATTGAAAATTGTTTCATCCTAACAGTCAGATGCTTCTTAAAATCAATGATTATTTCAGATTATTGTTCAAAAACATAAATATCCATAGTAATTCTGAGTTTTAATGTTAGTAGAAAGGAATAAAAAAGGAAAAATCATTTTGCAGCAGATTCTCCAAAACTTGTAACACGCTTGTTCAAGTACCAAATTGTCAGGTTTGCTGTAACTGTCCCCTCTGTCTGTTCTGTTGTCTTTAACTGTTTATTTCCCTCTCTGTCCTTTATCCTCAAGGTGCCCGCGGAGAATTGAGAGATGAACACTTCAGCCTTACTCTTCCTGTTCCTCCTCGCCTCAGGAGCCTGTGACGACGTCAAGTACATCTCCAAGAGAAACTCAGGTAGGATGAAGAGTTCTGGCGTGTGTCATGTCCCAGCAGATGCTTTTGCCGAAACTTCCAGGGCTTCTTCATTTTTCGATTCATTTTCTTTCTTTGTGACTCTGCCATCCTTTTTTTTTCCAACTGTGTTCACTCGTCAGTCTTCTCCTGATGACGCTGCACCTCTTGTCTTTTCTCATTACACTTCTTCTCATTCTTATCCTCCCCTATGCTGTCAAATACTTGTGATTCGATGCGCTGACATCTCTTCCCTCCATGCAGTGGCTATGTGCTTCTACTTCACTCTGGTTGCTTCTTTCTTCTCCACAATCACCACCTCTGCCTTTCTCAGATAACACTCTTCTCTAAACTCTATCTCCATGCTCAGTTTGCTGTCTCTCACTTTCTACTGCTCCTTTTTTTTTGTTGGTGAGGGGGTGTAATGATCAGCTTGTCTGACTGCCACTGCCATTGTTACTGCTGTGGGTCTCATTTGTGTATCGGGAGCCAGGTGATGACAGATCTGCTGATGGCCCTTTATTCACAATCGATTTGTTATGTCTCGCTGATCAGCCTGAGAGAGTTTGATTGGGCTATTGATGCGTGGCATCAATAGCTTTGTTTGATGCTGTATCTTGAGTTAAGTATGTGAGATGTAGAGGTGAGCTGCTTCTAAATCGCTTTCATGCCACGTTTGTGCCTGTGCAGAATATTTGATCTGCAGTGTTCATTGGGGTGGGTTGGGCTGTCTAATTCTAAATATTACCAGTTGAATGAGGTATTTTATTCTCATGCACTCTTGCGTAATACAGAGACTGATGAAAAAATACAGAAAATTGCTTAATTTCTATTGAACTCAGGTCATCTAATTATTAAAATTCAGTTAGAATTGATCCCCTTGTGATGCAATGTCTTCTCACAATTTTGAGTGCTGTCCCCGGCAATGGGGAATTAAGGGCAGCCACCACAGTCCTTTAGAGATTTTGTGTATAATTACACACACTCAGCATCTTACAATTGCATTACAGAGCTTCACGTTGCTGTTATATGAGTAGGAGCACTGTGTGAAATGGGATCCGGCATAAACACCGTTATAAAGTGGATTTTCCCAGGAGATGCTGTACCTGGTGGCGCTGCAGGAGTGAGACTGGTAGTCAAGAGCAGTGCAGTGGTGGAGTCAGATGGCCAGGCAGAATTTTTGATGGCATGGAAATGGGTGTCTTGTAATTTATTTTTCTTGTAGACAGTTGTATTCATCTATGGCTACAAATTGCATGAGGAGTTACAAATTTAGGGAGTTTTCATCAAATCTTTGATTACCTCTGTGAGTTTGATATGTGACAAATTCCCTTACCCACCTAACTGCCAAAGCTTGGAAAAGAAATTAAAATGTACAGATCGAATATTGTAATGGAATATGTGAGTAGTTTAATTCAATTCAATTCAATTCAGCTTTATTTATACCGTGCCACATCACAACAGAAGCCGTCTCGTGGCGCCACAGTGCAGAAAAAACCACACAGTCTCAGAAAAACCCAGCAATCAGACGATCCCCTATGAGCAAGCACTTAGCAACAGTGGAGAGGAAAAACTCCCATTTAGCAGGAAGAAACCTCTAGCATAACCAGGCTCAGGGAGGGGCAGTTATCTGCTGCGACTGGCTGGGGGTGAGGGGATAGGGAGGATGGCGAGGACAGACATAAAGAACATAACAGTAAGATGCCAAGTACATTATTGGAGGTCAACCAGCAGTATGGATCAAATAACAACAGAACAAAAGTGGGGTTAAGAGACACAAAATCCCTCCTTAAACGTAAGCTATATTAAAAAGGAAGGATTTTACCCTGTTCTTAAAAACAGAGACCGAGTCTGACTCCCGGACCCAGAGTGGTAACTGGTTCCAGAGAGAAGGAGCTTGGTAGCAGAAGGCTCTGCCTCCCACTGTACTTTTGGAGATTCTGGGCACCACAAGTAAGCCAGCATTTTGAGAGCGTAATGCTCTATTAGGATGGTAAGGTAATATCAGATCTTTTATACATTTGGGGGCCTGATTATTAAGAGCTTTGAAAGTAAGAAGAAGGATTTTAAACTTGATTCTAAATTCTATGGGAAGCAAATGAAGGGAGGACAGAACTGGGGAGATATGATCTCTTTTTCTAGAACCAGTTAAAACTCTAGTAGCAGCATTTTGAATCAACTTAAGATTTTTTAAGGATACTTTAGGACAACCAGATAATAATGAATTACAATAATCTAATCGAGAGCTGACAAAGGCGTGAATCAGTTTCTCAGCATCATTCAGAGACAAGATGCTCCTGATCTTGACAATATTGTGCAGATGATAGAAGGCAGTCTTAGAAATAGTTTTAATATGTGAATTAAAGGACAAATCTTGATCAAAAATAACTCCAAGGTTCCTCACAAAACTGTTCAGAGTGAGAGTGGCGGCATCTAAATTAAGAGCATAATTTGAAAAGGAATTTCTAAATTTAGAGATTATGGCCACTTTTGTAGCTATCATAAAGGATACAAGTGTATGCAGCGTTACATAAATGTGGCCCTTTCTGTGTGTAGTTAAGAAAAAACAGATTAAGCTTGTAAGAAAACCAACATGTAAACTGGTGGTTGCAGTGTTAAAATAATTAGGAAATGGTTCTGCTACAGAACTTGTAGTTAGTAGATGTAACTCTTGTTCTAAGAATATGTGCATATTGCCACTAACAGGATTCACTACTAATATGCTGTAGCTAAGGAAGAACAGATGTTACCAAACAATATTTAAGGGATTGTGGGTGGATACAAATCTTTTTTTTTTTTTTATTAATTCAGTAGTGGTGCTTCTGTGTCAACAGGTCAGCTGTGAAGTGAATCTTCTTCTGGCTCCTGTTGGTTCCGCCCATGTGTGGGGAAACAGTCTAACTGGCGAGGTTATTTTACATTCTAATTTAAACAATCAACAGTCTTCAGAATGATAAGGCAGCTCCTAGATAATGACCCTGTTGGCTTTCCATTCATAAACACATTTGCTGTATATACTGTATGATGTCAGAGATGTGTAGTACATTGTCATTATTATTATTATTATTTTCTTCTTTTAGATTTGATTGGCGGTTGGCAACCAGCTTACAGGTGCATTACCACCACTGACTTGATTATCATTACTCTATATCTTTGTATATGGAGTTCTGAACAACTCCTTATGTGTGAAAAAAATTATCCGTCCTTGGACTGTGTCCGAGGTGCGGCCGAACAGCAGAGAGTTGCTGTTTCTTTATTAATAATAATAACTTAGGGTATAATAATAAAATAATTATTATTATTTTATTATTGTACCCTAAGCAATATAATGTTTTTCACGCATCTGTCTGTTCATCCACTCGTTCGTCTGTTCATTTGATATCATGTTGCCACATTAGCTTCTACATTTCTGATGGGATTGACTTCAAATTTATACAGAAGCTTTAATTCATCAGTACCTTGGACACATTTGATTAACACACACACACACACACACACACACACACACACACACACACACACACACACACACAGAGCGGGGAAAAAACTGGACAGTTTTGACCTGGTTGATGCTAAGGAGCTGGAGAAAGTTATCTCCTAGTTAAAACCAGCAACCGGTCTTTTAGATCCAATTCCTACATCATTTTTTAAATCCATTTGCAGCTTTTTAGTTGATGATGTTCTGAACATTTTAAATTATTCTCTTCAGACCGTTTTTGACAGCTATTGTCAAGCCTGTCCTGAAGAGAAATAATTTAGACACTGAAGTACTGAACAATTTCAGACCAGTGTCCAACCTGCCATTTTTAAGTACAATTTTAGAGAAAGTAGTTTTTAACCAGTTAAATGATTTTATGAAAACTCGTGATTTGTATGAAACATTTCAATCGGGTTTTTGGTCTAATCACAGTACTGAGACAGCCCTGATCAAGATTCTAAATGATCTTAGAATTAACATGGACAAGAGCATGGCTCTTGGTCTTGGTCTTACTGGATTTAAGTGCAGCATTTGACACAGTAGACCATGATATTCTTTTAAACAGATTACGCAATATGACTGGCCTGTCAGGCACTGTTTTTAGCTGGTTTAAATCCTACCTCACTGGCAGAGAATTTTATGTTACCCTGGGTGAACACTCAGAGAGATACAATATGGATTATGGTGTTCCTCAAGGTTCGATTTTAGGTCCAATTCTTTTTAATTTTTTCATGGTGCCACTAGGCAGTGTCATCAGGAGACACGGAATTAGTTTCCACACTTATGCTGATGATACCCAGCTTTACATTTCCATCTCTCCTGATGACCCAGCACCAATTGATGTCCTTTTTAACTGCATTTTAGACATTAAGTCCTGGATGGCAGAGAATTTCCTACAGCTCAACCAGGACAAAACTGAAGTTTTAGTTATCGGTCCTGAAGCTCAGAGAGAGACACTTTTACCAAGATTACAAACATTGTGTCTTATTCCATCAAGACGAGTTAAAAACCTGGGTGTTATTTTTGACTCTGAGCTTAGTTTTATTCTGCATGTTAATAATATTTTAAAAACTGGATTTTATCACTTGAAGAATATAGCCAGAGTCTGCCCATTTCTCTCACGAGAAAACACAGAAGTGCTAATGCATGCTTTTTTTTCCAGTTGTATTGATTATTGCAATGCTCTCCTTTCTGGTCTTCCTAAAAAGACGATCAGCAACTTACAACTATTACAGAATTCAGCAGCCTGTGTGCTGACAAAGACCAGAAAGAGAGAGAGCATATTATGCCAGTTTTAGAATCACTGCATTGGCTGCCTGTGAGTTATAGAATGAATTTTAATGTTCTTTTATTAGTTTATAAAACTGTTAATGGTCTTAGTCCTTCTTATTTATTTGATCTGCTTTTGCCATATCATCCCTCGCGGACCGTGAAGTCTTCTGGTACTGGCCTTTTAATGATACCTAAAGTTAGGACAAAAAACCCACGGTGAGGCATCATTCGAGTTTTTCGGCCCATGTCTGTGGAATGGTCTGCCAGAGGACCTCAGGGCTTCAGAAAGTGTTGATGTTTTTAAAAGGAGGCTCAAGACCCACCTTTTTAGTTTAGCTTTCAACTAATTTTATCATTTATGTTTATATACTTACTTGGCTATTTTATTTATTTATATATATTTGTATTTTTATATTATTTCAATCCAGTTTTGCATTACAGTATATACAGTATATGGGTATATTTATTATATATTATATTTTATTCTCTTTAATTATTTTCATTTATGATCTTATTCTACTTCTTATTGTATTTTGTTGTATTTTATTTTATCTTATGGTATTTGTAGCTCTAGTGTTTCCTTATTAGGAGGTTCTCGGCACTTGGAATTGTAATTGGCTCTGGCGGTGGCGATGCTGCTGTGTTGGTGGCCCTGGCTCAGTGGGATGGAGGAGTCCAGTCACAGCCTGTTGGTTGTGGTGTGGACTCTTCTGTCTGCCTGGGCCGGGGTGGCCTCTGTGACAGTGTCTCTGCAGCTGTGGCTGAGACCGGCTCCTGGTGCTGACAGTCCCCCCATGATGGCGTGTCCTCACTCTGGTCCTCAGTCCTCAGCTATGTTTTAACTATGCGTATTATTACTTGTGGGTGGGGTGGAACAGTGTGGGAGGAGGTGGGCTCTGGGGTGAGTTGGGGGTCAGGTGGATGTATGCCTTGGATAAGAGTAGAGGCGGGAGGAGTCCTTGGGGAGGACTCTCTTTGTCTTTTTATTGTTTTGTTTGTGTTTTATCTAGAATTGTTTTAACTGTAAAGCACTTTGAGCTGCACTTTGTTGTAGGAAAGGTGCTATATAAAAATGAAATAAAGTTTAAGTTTAAAATAAGTATTGAACATGTCAAAATTTTTCTCATTAAACATACACTACTGTTCAAAAGTTTGGGGTCACCTCAGACAATTTTGTGTTTTCCATGAAAAGTCACACTTTTATTTACCACCATGAGTTGTAAAATGAATAGAAAATATAGTCAAGACAATGACAAGGTTAGAAATAATGATTTGTATTTGAAATAATAATTTTTTCCTTCAAACTTTGCTTTCGTCAAAGAATCCTCCATTTGCAGCAATTACAGCATTGCAGACATAACATGATTGCACAAGGGTTTTCTAATCATCCATTAGCCTTCTGACACAATGAGCAAACACATTGTACCATTAGAACACTGGAGTGATAGTTGCTGGAAATGGGCCTCTATACACCTATGTAGATATTGCACCAAAAACCAGACATTTGCAGCTAGAATAGTCATTTACCACATTAGCAATGTATAGAGTGTATTTCTGATTAGTTTAAAGTTATCTTCATTGAAAAAAAGTGCTTTTCTTTCAAAAATAAGGAAATTTCTAAGCGACCCCAAACTTTTGAACGGTAGTGTATTTCTGATGGAGCCATTGACCTGAGATTTTCACCAGATATTAGTAACATCCAAAGTAATCCATACATACGAAGACATCAAGGCAACTGTGCTCACAAAACAAGTTATATTTAATAAAGTGGAATGACACATGGAGTAAGTATTGGACACGCTTGGTGAAATTCATTTAATATTTAGTAGAAAAGTCTTTGTTTGTAATAACAGCTTACAGACACCTCCTGTATGGAGAAACTAGGCACAGGCATTGCTCAGGAGTGATTTTAGCTCATTCTTCCATACAAACTGTCTTCAAATCTTGATGGTTCTGTGGATGTCTTCTATGAGCTCTGATCTTTAGTTCATTCCATAGATTTTCAATTGGATTCAGGTCAGGTGACTGACTGGGCCGTTCTAGCAGCTTTGTTTTCCTTCTATGGAGCCAATTGAGAGTTTCCTTGGCTGTTTGTTTGGGATCATGGTCTTGCTGAAATGTCCACCCTTGTTTCATCTTGTGGGCAGTGGTGGCCTAATGGTTAGGGTTGTGGACTGGTGAGCGGAGGGTTGCAGGTTTGATCCCTGGACCGGCAGGATTAGATCTGGGTGGTAAAGATAACATAGCGGTGTTTACCCCACCCTCCTTAACCCCACTGTGGTGCCCTTGAGCAAGGCCCTTAACCCCAACTGTTCCAGTGGAGCTGCTCAGTGGCCACAGGTCAGTCTGTGGTTGTACTGGGCAGCTTCCTGATGTGAATGTATAACTGTGAGTGTGTACAGTGCATCCTTGAAAAAGAGAGATTGCTTCTCAATGGAACTACCCTGTATAGATTAAAAAAAAAAAATCTTCAGCATCTTGGCACATCTCGACAGATTCTTATCAAGGATGTCTCTGTACATTTGGCCATTCATCTTTCCTTCAATTATATGAAGTCTACATGTACCATGTGCTGAAAAACACCTCCACGCCATGATGCTCCCACCTCCAAACTTCACTGTTGGTATGGTGTTTTTGGGCTGATGTGCAGTGCCATTCCTACTCAAAACAAGCTGCATTTTGTGGTATCCAGAAAGTTCAATTTTGGTCTTATCTGACCAGACTATATTCTCCCAGTATTTTATTGGCTTACCCAAATGTTGGGCAGCAAACTTTAAACAAGCTTTAACATGCTTTTTCTTCAGCAATGGAGTCTTGCAAGGGGAGTAGGCATAGAGCCCTTGTCGGTTGAGTGCATTACTTGTTGTTTTCTTTGAAACAGCAGTACCTGCTAACTCCAAGTCTTTCTGGAGCTATCCACGAGTGGTCTTTGGCTCTTGGATAACTCTTCTGATAATTCTTTTGACTTCTCTGTCAGAAATCTTGCGAGGAGGTCGTGGCCGGTTTATGGTAAAATTATGTTCTTTCCACTTCCGAATGATGGCTCCAACAGTGCTCACTGGAACATTCAGCAATTTAGAAATGCACCTGTAACCAATGCCATCATTATGTTTTGCAATAATAAGGTTGTGAAGGTCTAGAGAGAGCTCTTTGCTTCTACCCATCATGAGTTCTTTGTGGTGTGACAATCTGATATTCACAGACCTTTTTAAAGGCTATCAGTCAGGATTTCACCAGCTGAAATTAATTTGCACTGATGAGGGATGGGATGGTTTTCTAAATTCTTATGGATTTCATCTGGTTTCTTGGCTTTCTATGCCTTTTTGCACCTCTTTTTTCTTCATGTGTTCAATACTTATTCCCTATGTCATTCCACTTTATTAAATATAACTTGTTTTGTGAACACAGTTGCCTTAATTTCTTTGTGTGTATGGATTCCTTGGGTTGTTACTGATATCTGGTGAAAATCTCAGGTCAATGGTTCCATCAGAAATATGTTTAATGAGAAAATGTTGACGTGTTCAGTACTTATTTTCCCCGTTGTAAGCATTATTTTGGAACCCCACGTTATTTTCAGCCATGCCAGATTTACCAGATTTGTTATTGGGAAAGTCAAGAGTTGAGACTTCACTTAGATTCAAGACACGTCTCTTGATAATCATATCGGTAAAACAAGTCTCGTGTAATCAAGTTTTTCTATCAAATCTCAGTTCATTCCCCACTTCTGCTGGAAGGACTCTACAAAATGCCTATCAAGCCATGCTGACATACCATAAGTAAGATGCCATAAACTTGTGATATTAAATGAAAAAGATTGATTTTATTTTGACTCATAAAAACTATAGTATATACAAATCCATTTGAAATATACTCTTTAGGAGTAAATCTTAAACTCTTAATTCTCTTACTGCTGTGTCTTTGGTGCTCTCGCTATATGTGGGTGTTCTGGTGAGAGTTTTGGTTGGACATTTGCTGGGTGGTGTGGTCGTGGGGGGGGGGGGATCCAAGTTTTAAGAGTACACGTGCATCTTTGAACTCCCTGAGAGTGCTTCAGTGTGTGCTCGCTCTCCTTCTGTGTATGTGTGTGCGTGGGAGAGGTGTGCACAGAGCAATTATGTGATCAGAGCAGAGCCAAGCGGACACTTATGTGGGCGAATGCTGCAGTCGGCCAAAGATAGGCTTTTGGATTTCTCTCTCTGCGCTTGTGTTTGTGTATGACTGGGCACCATATGGATAGGAACTACTGTTTCCTCGTGTCAGTCTCCTCGCTGTGCTGCATTGCTTTTATGCAGCACCTGCTGTACCAAACGGGCACAAATTGTGCTGGGAAACAGCAGCAAGCAGGCTGGTGGTTTGTGATCAGAGCCTTTGGAGTGATTGCTATACAGGAGCAAGACAGCATAAATTTGAAATTCAGAAAAATGTGACTGTATACATTCTATACTTCTGTTTCCTATTGATTAGTCACCTTCTTCCCACAGGGGATGGACATGCCCCTCAGAATGCCATGTTTTTTCTTTGTAGTCATACGTATTTAGAGGAGAGGTTTGATAACCAGTTTAACCATAGACCCTTGCAAATTTGTTGAACAAGCTGCATCTGTAAATTGTAAGGACACCGGTACCTGGTAAAGGTTTGATACCATGTTTTAATACCAGCACTGATGCCTACCAAGAACTGGGCTATGCACATAGTTCATAGAACAGGAGTACAGCATGTATAATCTGAAGTTAACCATTGCTGCTAATGCTCAAGCTCGCAGCAGCAACTGGCACCACATTACTTCAAACACTGACAAACAGGAAGGAAAAATGCTCAGGAAAGACCCCAAAATATTTCGGTGAATTTTCACAATAACGACATTTTGTACGTACCATTTTTCCAACACGGCAGCAGTCTGAAACAGCCTTAAAAACTAAATATTTCCACACAACTAGACCCAGTTTCAACTCTGACTACAGAGCAGTCTTTCCTCACCATGTTTGTTTACCGTAACCACAGAAACACATAACTTACATCAACGGTGTAATGGCATGATGTCATCATGACTGCAAATATCATGATATTCATTTTTACACCAGTATCAAAATTTATACCGGTATTGTGGTGAATGATACGACATGGCACACCCCTAGCTAGGACCCACTGACAGTGGTATTGTATGACTGATCTGTTTGTTGTCATAATGTGGGATTCTTACCCCTCCTCGGCTACATTAAACCAGATATGAGATTGCCATTAATGCCACATCACCAAAAAGATGTGAAACTCTAAATAATCCTAGTTTTCTTTTGACCAGATAAAATGAGCTATATATAGTCTGGACTCTTTTAGCTCTCCCTATAATAGCATGAACATTTAAGATGGAGAATTTAAAAAAATAGCAATATTACCCTGTTGTACACTTTTTTGCTCATCGTGTCTTTTAGAAACCTCTGAAATGAACATGAATGAATAGTGATTTTAAGACTGCTGACCAGATAAAATGCAATATTAACAATAACGATAAAAGATTAAATAAAAACATAAAGAGTTAGTCCCCACTCAGTTTTAAAAACTCGTAAAATAATTGAATTTAAACCGTTTGCACAAGTTGTTCCTCAAAGCAGGATATTTTGTTGTTGTCATCGTTAAGGCAACACTTTGTATGATTCACACCCTAAAATAATGTTTCCAAAATGATTTTAATGGTACATCAACCTTTGACTGGGTGAATGTCATCGCTGCCATAGCCTGAGTGGGCCTGCATCACCAGCAACAGCATCATGTAACTTTCCTGCACCTGGTAGGACTACAGCTGACACTTTTCAAGGGCCGAGTCCCATTAGCCTGTTACTGGATGTGACTTAGGCTGCCTATAAAGTACCCTGTGATTGATATTTGTGGAACATGATGGAACCGAGTTGGAACAGAGAATAAAACAGCCACAGCCACGGATGGAGAACTTTTTCACCTTGATGTACTGCCTTTACACGACTGCCCTGTTCTTTACTTTGGACGCCAAATAATCTTCCTTCTCCTGGATCTTTTTTTTTCTTTCATTATAGACTGACACTGAGCAAACCAGACAAAAATTATATTTTTTATTGCCTATTCGTTGTTCATATTTCTATAAGTAAGCAGTGTTTCTTTATGTATTTTCCATTGTGTTTTCATTCTTATGGAAGACTCTGATGAGGTGATTAAGACATTGTAGTTACTGTAGTTATAGGAATAGTTTTTAACATAATGCCACAAATCACATTCTTTTCCTTTTTAGGGTTTTTTTTTTTGAGTGATTTTTTTTTAATTTGTAAGATAGCATGCATTAAAAACAACGTTCTATAAGTGCTGGTACACGCTGACAGAGCAGGATACTGAAGTGCACTTTTTTATTTATTTATTTAAAACTGTAAAACACAGCCAACCCGTCCGTATGAGCAGGCTAAATATCATTTTAAGTTCTCGATGTTACTTAAAGACATATTTTCCCAACCCTGGGACTTAAACTACTTACTGATGTTGCAAAACTGTTGATGAATCACATGATATATCCATTATAAAAATGCTCCAAATATTCAACTATTTTCTTTAAATTGCGAACACTGGTCTACCAGGAAAATCTTTAGTCAGGGGTATAACCCTAAATGGATGATGTGGCTGCTACAAGAACTTCGTGGCCCTTCCATGCTCACTTTATGCCCTTCAGGATACCACTTGCAGATGCCCGACTGTCACTCAAAGGTCAGGCGTCAGCTACTGTATGTAACATCCATGCTCGAGCTGGTCAGGTTCAGTCTGTGCTCGAGGATGCTTGAGCAGTGTTGAAAGTTGCTGACAAGAAGTTTTTTTCTCTCTGACATGATACAAACAGAAAAGAACTGGAGTTTGATGGACAGATTTCTGCGAGCTGAGAATGCACAAACATCCTGGCATTCATCCATCACTGTAACTCTGAGTGAAAGTTGCATAGAGAAGAATGCAGATTACAACTTGTAGTAAACAAGCTCCATCATCATAAACACGCAAAGCAGCATACACATTGCATGATGCATGCTGTAATTAGAGTCTGAGGTCAAAGTGCAGAGACACTAATTGAGCAATTGCTATGCACTGAAAACAACATGCTGCAGGTCACTAGCAACCTGTACCACTAAACCATATGCTAATGCTCTGAGGTCAAAGGGCTTTAAGGGTCACTGTTGTCATGAAGGAGAACAAAAGGAACTTTTATACAAAGAATTTACTTTTTTCTTTGTAAATTAAAATCATTATTTCCTACTGTCAAGATTGACAAAACTTGGGAGGACGCTTTGTCTTCTATAATAACATCGTAGAGCTTTTCCAAATGAAAATTTTAGAAGCATATTCATATTTTGGAGGTTGGTTTAATGTAATATTTCTCTTATTCTTTATTCACTTTCTAGTGAACATGATCATTATTGTGTTCAGCGCTCATTAGTACTCAGATTTATTAAAAGTTCACAATAAACCATTGGAACACAGTTTGATTCAGAATGCTGTCGCTACTTGGAAAGATGGTTGGTTAGTGAATGATTTTTCTATGCATGTGTGTCTGGTAGTGATATATATAGCTACAAATTTGTATCAGAAACACAAAGATATTTACTGAGTTTGACTCTTGTTTTGCTTGTTGTCCACTTGTAATATGAGCAAGCTGGAAGCACCGGAAAAGATTCTCTGCATTCCATTGCTGCTTGGCGCACCTCCACCACTGGGCTAGCTGCAGCGTTGTTAGCTGGGGGCCACCCTTCATGAAGGGTTTGCCCCTTTGAACCCAGAACACCTCAAGGTGGAGGGGCAGCGACCTCCCTACAGCTCTCTGCGGCTGGCCCTTAAGATCCTTGCTTATCCTACTTTAAATCTGTCCTAAGTCAGAGCCAGAAACTTCTGCCTCTCCTGTCATTTCCTTCAGTGTCCTCCTCTGCATGAGACCAGTGATTCCCACAGCCTTCAGGAATTGCTGGGTGGATTTTCCTATGAAGTCTCCACCAACTCAACTCCTAGTTTCACAGGATAAGCTGATGTCTTCCATCCTGCTTCTGTGCATGTTGTGGAAAGCTTGCTGTACCTTGCCTTTTTCCTGTCTAAGTCTTCCTTGGTGTTTTCCTCACATGGAATGGTTAAGTTCAGCCGCGGTGACTGTCCTTGCAGATGTGGAACAGAGGACTACACTGCATTCCAAATTATTATGCAAATAATATTTGTCTCTGATTTTCCTGAATAGTCACATGCAAATGACAGTCAGTATAATTTTCAACAAGAAGAAGACAATTTTTATTGTCATTCAATCCATACAGCCAATCATGTACAGTAGAACAAAATTACATTTCTCTTATCTACAGTGTTAATCGCATCTAGAATCAGAGGGGCCACTGCCATGCAAGGTGCTGCCACAAACAGCTTTTCCTTCCCCCATTCTATTATATTGAGCACCAAGCTAGAAGGTGGGAAGTACCAATTTTATATGGTTGTTGGAATGACCCGGCCGGGGCTTGAACCCACGACCTCCTGGTGAGTGAGCAGATGCTCTATCAACTAGGCCACCAAGTCATCAACCATTAGAGCATAATTCAAATTTTATTGAACAAACCTCCCAATAACAACTATTTTTTTGCAAAAATGAAAAAACTCAAACCGCACTGTTCCAAATTATTATGCACAACAGACTTTCAAAACATTTTATTGGTTGTAAAGAACTGAAAATGGTCATTTGTTGAATTTGCAGCATTAGGAGGTCACACACACACACACACACACACACACACACACACACACACACACATTAAATATTAAAAATACATTTACTGAAATCAAAAGCTATTTCAATGAAAAACATCTTAACGTTTTGGAGAGTTTCTTCTTGAATTTCTTTGCAAGATGTCAGAATAGCCTCCCCCAGCTGCTGTTTTGATGTGAACTTCCTCCCACCCTCATAGATCTTTTGCTTGAGGATGCTCCAAAGGTTCTCAATAGGGTTAAGGTCAGAGGAGGATGGGGGCAACAACATGAGTTTTTCTCCTTTTATCCCCATAGCAGCCAATGACACAGAGGTACAGGTACATCTCAGAAAATTAGAATATCATGAAAAAGTTCAATATTTTTGGTCACTCATTTCAGAAAGTGAAACCCATATATTATATAGAGTCATTACACACAGAGTGATATATTTCAAGTGTTTACTTTAATTTTGATGATTATGGCTTACAGCCCATGGAAAAAAAACCCAAATTCAGTTTCTCAAAAAAATAGAATATTACTAAATATTGAACTTTTATTGGACTTTTTCATGATATTCTAATTTTTTGAGATGTACCTGTATTCTTTGCAGCATGAGATGGTGCATTGTTATGCATGAAGATAATTTTGCGAAGGAAGGCACGCTTCTTCTTTTTGTACCATGGAAGAAAGTGGTCAGTCAGAAACTCTATATCCTTTGCCGAGGTCATTTTCACACCTTCAGGGACCCTAAAGGGGCCTACCAGCTCTTTCCCCATGATTCTGGCCCAAAACATGACTCTGTCACCTCCTTGCTGACATCACAGCCTTGTTGGCACATGATGGCTATGCACCAACCATCCACTACTCCATCCTTCTGGACCATTCAGGGTTGCCCGGCACTCATCGGTAAACAAGACTGTCTGAAAATTAGTCTTCATATATTTCTGGACCCAGTGCAACTGTTTCTGCTTGTGAGCATTGGTTAGGGGTGGCCAAATAGTAGGTTTATGCACAACTGCAAGCCTCTGTAGGATCCTACACCTTGACGTTTGTGGGACTCCAACGGCACCAGCAGCTTCAAATACCTGTTTGCTGCTTTGTAATGGTATTTTAGCAGCTGCTCTATTAATCTGATGAATTTGTCTGGCAGAAACTTTCCTCATTATGCCTTTATCTGCACAAACCCATCTGCGCTCTGAATCAGCCACAAATTTCTTCACAGTACGATGATCACATTTAATTTTTCGTGAAATATCTGTTTTTATACCTTGTCCAAGGCATTGCACCATTTGACGCTTTTCGGCAGCAGAGAAATCCTTTTTCTTCCCCATATTGCTTGAAACCTGTGGCATACTTAATAATGTTGAACATCCTTCTTAAGTAGTTATTTAATTGGCCTCACCTGGCAAACTAATTGTGACAAGTGTCTGAGATTGGAATCAGTGAGCCTTGAGACACAATACCATCCATGAGTTTAAATGAAAACAAAAAAAATGAATGTTTATGACACGAAAATCCTATTTGCATAATAATTTGGAACGCGGTGTATATCGGTGCATAAGGATGTTGAAATGATCTCCCCTGAACTGTCGGTCCAGATCTCCTTGCATGTTCCATCTGTAGTCGTCAGAATGGGCCACTTAGTCAATCAAGTCTGGGCAGACAGTGGTTTCATGCAGTTGTGATGTCACTTTCTGTCTTTGTGGCGAACAAAGGAACAAACTAGCTGGGTGTGCAAAGACAGTTGGGATTGGCCCCACCGCCACTGCAATTGAAAATTGTATGAACAACAAAGAGGTGAATAGATGGAGCATTTCTATCCGGATGGAAAGGGTCTCATCACAGTGACAGTGACCCCATATATTCAGCATAATGGGTTTGATGATATGAATAATACAAAAATCTGTTCTGATCTCAGCTGAAAAAAGAAAAAAGTTTCATATATGTGTACCAAATGATTGCACTGCCGTCCTAAAAGCTAAAATAACTAATGCATACATTTTTAATCTCTGCACTGGTTACATTTCTCTGTTCATGTCAATGAAATCTGTCTCTATAATTTTCTATAAAAAGCTATTAATTTCAAGTGTATTTTTCCTATATTTCTTTATATAACTCTGGCATTTATGATTTCGTTTACATTATTAATAGCATTCCCTTTTTGCCATGAGTCATATAGAGTTTTCTTATTCACAGCACAAATGTAAAGGAAAAATCAAAGCATAATTAATGTTGAAGTAATGGCATTTACACACAGGCAGAACTGTTTCTTAGATCATCCTATTTTAATGAACGCACTAATGAGCTAGACAGTCACTTCACAGGCATGACAAACCTGGATACAAGTCCTGCAAGGGCATCTGCATGTGCCACATTCACACACAGTGTTGGCATTCAAGCAGAATCACATTCATAGTTCATAGCTCCTACAGCTACAGGGTTACAAAATACACCAAACGTGAACATATATGTATGCACTGACAGGCATTATATGTCTTAATGTGTGAGACTTGGCACTGGCCATTAAGATCTGCAAATCACCATCAGTCTCCATCATCCATGTCTCTCTGGGTCACGTTAGTCAAGGCTACTTCTTAACGCCTGGGTTGCTCCATGCAAAGTCAAAGACTAACCATGTTGGAGACAACACAAGGATGATACTCACCACATTCCTTCTGGTCAGATACACCTAGAGAGAGGAAGACACAAATATAAGGAAGAGAATAGTCATCTTCTAGTTCTGTATTGCCTTTTTTTTCTAAATTATATTTCTTGAAATTAACTGTGCTTTGATGTCTTAGTTGAAGTACAGTATATTGTACTTTGTTCTAAAATGTTTATATTTTTGTGTTCTTTTGCTACCCTTTTTGCTTTATGCTGATTGAAAGCCTGTGTATAATGTGTGTGTGTGTGTCTGCACATACATTCCTTTGAGAGCGATCGGTACCTAGTAGTATCTTATAAATTTGCCGAGCCAGTCTTTCTCTCTCACACACACACACACTTTCCATCTAACTGCACAACATAGCTGATTTTGCATTAGAAACATCTGAAGTTGAGCAGATTTATTTATTTATTTTTTAACTTTGGATGCATACAAATGCTGCACACTAAAACGTTGACGCACTTGCTTTTCACACTTGGCCGTGATCGACTTTGCAGCACAATGAACATGAATGTCAAACTCTGTGAAACAGAGGCTCCCCTTAAATGACTTTACTAAAAATACAGAAAAAATGACTTGGCAAATGACTTTGCCTGACAAATTGAAGCACTTCCTAGTACGGTGTATATAGAGAGTTTATAGCTGACATGATGCTACTTACGTCAAATATACAATGCTTTCAAATGCTTAATAGATATGATATAATTTAGATCACGTGTCAAACTCAAGGCCTGGGGGCCAAATCATGCAGGTTTATATAGCTTGGAAGGAGCTTAAAAAATATGATTGTTTTACAGTTTTTCTCAGTGGCTTTGGTGCATTTCTCAGAACAGAATTGAAATGTGCACAGCACTGTGCATTTCTGAAAACAAAGTGTGCAAACTGCAGAACACAGCAGATGACCTGCAAAAGCGTTGAATTTGCTCAAAAATGTTTAGTCTGTGTCAAAAGCAAACATTGTCAATGAAACTGTCACTACCATCAGAATGAAGAATCTTTATGTCAGCTTTATGAGCAAGACTATAGAAATGTTTCGCCATGCTATCAATAGAACAGTATATGCTGTAATTATTTTCTAATGAAAACTCATGACTTTTGGTAACAGTGGTTGGAAGTGAACGAGACAACACCTTTCTCTGTGTTGTAGAGCAATTTCAAAACCATAAAGTCACATATTACTGTGAGGGGAATAGATTGAAAAACACTGGATATGATTCAAAGTTTTTACTGTACAGTTTTTACTGAATTATGCATTTTGACATTTTACAGTAAGTATACAGTTATTTCTGTATGTACAGTACACATTTTTAGGGGCACCTACCTACTCTTCCACTGAAATGTTTGGATAATCAAGGATGCGGTGGTTCTACCAATATTTGGCTGCACATTCCGACCAATCTCAGCCATTGTACGACCATGATTTAGAACATGGTCAACAACTGTGGACCCAATTTCATCAGGAACAGGGCTGTGTACTTGGCCTAGCTTCCTCTTATTTTTCCACCTAGCATCCTCCTAGCCTCTTCTTCTAGGCTGTTGACCCATCTATTCATTGTCTTGATGTTCTTCCATTTTTGTATCAGAAATGGTAACTACTCTGTGAAGGATTTATATATGCTGCCTGTCATGATTAGGCGAGCGCGCCTCCCCCCTCCCTTCCTGCTTCTGTTTTCCCGGCTCCGGTGCTCGTCAGTGCACCTCCGTGATTACACATCTGCTGCCTCTTGATTCACCAGCTTGTTTAAGGGCCAAAGTGTGAAGGGCTCGCCGCTGGATCATTAGGTTTGCTGCCGCCTCCAGTGGTGCGTCTCCGGAGCTGTGTTTGTACTCTCACCTGAATCATCTCTCTTCCTAGAGAACGGCTTCTCCACCCAGGGTCTTCAGCCCTTCCTCCTCCTTCCCTGCACTTAAGCCTCCTTAAACACCAAATTATGACACTGCCAATTCAAAGTTCATAGAACACACCTCTGAGCTGTTCCAGAGAACTGGAAGACCATTGCTTAACCTAATTTTTAACACATTTCCCCTCATAAATGAAAATAAAGAGTCACCAAAAACAAATTTAATACATATTTACAAAAAAATGTAATAGAAATGTATAAAATCTGCTTGGCGTAATGATAACTAGTTCAATACTATTACATGTGATGACTCAAGCATTGAACGAATGCCTAAATGTTTTGGGGTGAAGAATTATTCAACAGAAAACCTGTTTAATGTATTTTGACCAATATGACAATAGAAAATGACAAAATACAAAATTGTACACAGGCAGCTGCATATTGTACAAAACTATTTGCTGTTTGTTCAAAATGATGAGAAATGGCTTTTATGAGCACAAGCGACTAAGTGATATGGAGGTTGAACTAATAGTTTTGAAAATTTCAATTTTGTTCTGAGAAATGCATCAAAGCGACTGAGAAAAGCTGTAATTAGATTTTGAGTAATCTTGCTGACAAACAGCAATGAGGGTGAAGTAATTATGGTTATATTTGCCTAAGCCCAAAATATTGAATAGTTTGTTTTAATGCCAATGTTTCTTCTTGAAATGTGGACCATTGGATCATGAGAAAATGAAAATAATATGTAGGCTTAACAGTTTAAAAATCCGTTGACAGCCTTTAAAAGGTAGAGCTTTTTATGTGAAAAGGAAAGCCAATATGGAACATCCTGCATTCTAATGTCCAGCAGGTGGAGAAACATGTGTCTCCAAAGGCCCCTTTTCATTAAAAGCCTAATTGTCTAACACTATTTATTCCCTTTGGTGCATCCCTGTCTGTTTTTTTTCCCCCCCTTTCATATTGAATAGAACTCATAATTGTTTCACAAATCATTATGCAAAATAGAGCAAAAGTAGGTAAATTACAGTATTTCTGATTGGTTCCTACTGCACTCATATCAAGACCTCATAAGCCAGCAGGTACATCCATCTTGTGTGGATAGACTGTGCATGCCACTGTGTGCCCATCACAACATTTACTATGAAAACATTTGTCAGTGTCTACAACAGCACTCTTACCTAACGTCCCTCTGCTGCATGACTAATTAACACAAGTGGCTTTGTCACAGAAAGACATCCACTTGACTTTTCTCCACTTAACATTCAGCTGTGCCTGGTGTGCTTTTTGCTCACACACACACATGGAGAGAGAGAGAACCACATTTGTCTTTTTTGTCTCTCAAGTCAAAGATAACAGGTAGATTGTCTGCCAGCATGAGTCTGCCTGAACATCTTACCTTTCTAAATGATCCACTATATGTAGGTGTATGTTTATAACAACATTAGCATGGGCTGGTTAAGTTAATCCCTTCTACAGCATGTGGGACACCATGTGGTGGCACCTATCTCTGTTTCACTGGCCACACAGCTACTGTAAGCAATGAAAGCTAGAGTGGGGGGGGGGTCAGTCCTTTGGTAGCTCTGTCCGTTAACTTTCCTTTCCCCGTTCTGTTATGCTGAGCACCAGGCTAGAAGGTGGAAAGTACCATTTTTATATGGTTTTCGATATGACCCGGCCGAGGTTTGAACCCACAACCTCCCGGTTGTGGGGCGGCTGCTCTACTAACTCGGCCACCACTCCGGTCATAGGCTGGTTAACTGACTAAAAATTAAGTGCTCCCTACTGTTTTCTTTGTCAGTAACACCCTTGAAATAATGAAGACTGAAGAAATTAATTATCCTCTATTACAGTTTAATCAATTTTAAATTACATTTTCATTATTCTGTAAATACTAGTGCATACCTGTGCATGCCCCTAGAAACCAAGTATAAGCAAGTATTTCTGCACGCCCGCAGAAAGCAGGTGTAAGCAAGTGTGTAAGCAAACATCAGCACTCGTTCAGTGATGCCTGACTTTGATCTATGATTGTGTCATAGCGAGTCCTATGATCTTTGATGCCATAGCGAGTCCTATGATCATGAGTGATGCCTGCCTTTGATCTTTGATGTCATAGTGAGTCCTATGATCTTTCAGTGAGTCCTATGATTGTGACATAGTGATAGGTTTCTTGAATTATATATAGAATATACTGTATAGTGTTGAGTGATGCCTGCCTTTGATCTTTGATGATGTCATAGCGAGTCCTATGATCTTTGATGATGTCATAGCGAGTCCTATGATCATGAGTGATGACTGCCCTTGATCTTTGATGATGGCATAGCGAGAGATGCCTGAGATCATAGGAACATCAAAGGACATCATGTAGGATCTTTTAGCGAGTCCTATGATCGTGACAGACAGATTTCTTGAATTATATATACAGTGGGGCAAAAAAGTATTTAGCCACCAATTGTGCAAGTTCTCCCACTTAAAAGATGAGGTCTCCAATTTTCATCATAGGTATACCTCAACTATGAGACAAAATGAGAAAAAAAATCCAGAAAATCACATTGAAGGATTTTTAATGAATTAATTGGTAAATTCCTCGGTAAAATAAGTATTTGGTCACCTACAAACAAGCAAGATTTCTGGCTCTCACAGACCTGTAACTTATTCTTTAAGAGGCTCCTCTGTCCTCCACTCATTACCTGTATTAATGGCACCTGTTTGAACTCGTTATCAGTATAAAAGACACCTGTCCACAACCTCAAACAGTCAGACTCCAAACTGTCACGGGTGGCTCTCGCAAGCCACCATAAGACACCACACAGTCACCAGAGAGTTTAGTGAGAGTTTTATTAACTGTGAGAATATACAACACAGGCTGCTGAAACAATGACACTCAGTCTTAACACAACAAGAGGCATAGGGCTATACAGCTCACTACGGGTCCAGAGGATGAGACAGTCAAGTACAGACAGACGAGGTTGGTGATAATAATAACACCGGCTGCTAAGGCAGAGACTCACAAAGATCGATACACACCGGGAGGGGTAAGGCTATACAGCACACTTACTAGTCCAGGGGCACAATGGTCAAACCAAGAGCAGACGTGGTAGGAATAAATCCTAAGCATCCGTAGCGTGACGGAGAGTTAACAGACACTGCTGCGCCGATGCGGCCGCCAGCGCGGGTAAAAGTAGCCTGAGCGCTAACGACCACAAATGCAGCACAGCTGTTGAGGATTTGACAGCTGGGCGGAAGCCTCCCCGAGCACTATCACAATAAGAGCTCGGAGAGCTAGAATCATAATGCCGCTGTCAAACCCTGACAAGACTAACCCGAGCACCAAGGCATAGTGCTCGGGTCATGACACAAACTCCACTATGGCCAAGACCAAAGAGCTGTCAAAGGACACCAGAAACAAAATTGTAGACCTGCACCAGGCTGGGAAGACTGAATCTGCAATAGGTAAGCAGCTTGGTGTGAAGAAATCAACTGTGGGAGCAATTATTAGAAAATGGAAGACATACAAGACCACTGATAATCTCCCTCGATCTGGGGCTCCACACAAGATCTCACCCTGTGGGGTCAAAATTATCACGAGAACGGTGAGCAAAAATCCCAGAACCACATGGGGGGACCTAGTGAATGACCTGCAGAGAGCTGGGACCAAGGTAACAAAGGCTACATCAGAAACACACTCAAAATAGAACTTTTTGGTAAAAACTCAACTTGTCGTGTTTGGAGGAGAAAGAACACCATACCTACTGTGAAGCATGGGGGTGGAAACATCATACTTTGGGGCTGTTTTTCTGCAAAGGGACCAGGACGACTGATCCATGTAAAGGAAAGAATGAATGGGGCCATGTATCGTGAGATTTTGAGTGAAAACCTCCTTCCACAAGGGCATTGAAGACGAAACGTGGCTGGGTCTTTCAGCATGACAATGATCCCAAACACACCGCCCAGGCAATGAAGGAGTGGCTTCGTAAGAAGCATTTCAAGGTCCTGGAGTGGCCTAGCCAGTCTCCAGATCTCAACCCCATAGAAAATCTTTGGGAGTTGAAAGTCTGTGTTGCCCAGCAACAGCCCGAAAACATCACTGCTCTAGAGGAGATCTGCATGGAGGAATGGGCCAAAATACCAGCAACAGTGTGTGAAAACCTTGTGAAAACTTACAGAAAACGTTTGACCTCTGTCATTGCCAACAAAGGGTATATAACAAAGTATTGAGATGAACTTGTTATTGGCCAAATACTTATTTTACCGAGGAATTTACCAATTAATTCATTAAAAATCCTTCAGTGTGATTTTCTGGATTTTTTTCTTATTTTGTCTCTCATAGTTGAGGTATACCTATGATGAATATTGGAGACCTCTCTCATCTTTTAAGTGGGAGAACTTGCACAATTGGTGGCTGACTAAATACTTTTTTACCCCACTGTAAGAGTGATGTCACTGGACCCTGCTGTAAAATATTCTTCAGACTATAGCCACATACCCTTCTGTGTTATATACTTTTTCCTTCTAGATTTGATTGGCAGTTGGCAACCACCTTACAGGTGCGTTACCACCACTGACTTGATTATCATCACCCTATATCTTTGTATAACGAGTTCTTATAAGGAGTTCTGAACAACTTGCTATGCGTGAAAAAAACTTATCCATCCCTGGACTGCGACCTCTCAGTGTAGCGTCCTTGGGGGCGGTCTCTCAGCAAGCCTGCTCTACACTCTTGAGAGCTGCCAGTATTATATACTATTGTAACTGATCTTGTTTTCACCATTTTCTTGAACAAGGACCTCAGAGGCTTTTGTGTTAGCTCTTGCTCAGGCTCTTCTGTTTTCATGCCCTGTGCCACAGGCAAGGCAAAAGAGCTGCTTTGATTGGTGACTTATGCCAACCTCCCTTTGCAGCCACTAATAACACATTTCAGAACTCTAGCTTGTGTTCAGCTATAGCACAGGGATAAAATGGAAACAGTCACAGCTGCTCATTACATCCTGACACTGCATTTTGTTACAGGCACTATTGATTTACACTTTCAGAACAGTGGTCTGTTTTAAAAACTTAGTATGGTTTTCTGCATGTCTGACTACAGGCAATATATACCACTCAGAAATCATCTTGGCAATGTCTGCAGAGAACCTGAACATGCTGTCAACAGGGCAAGAGTTGTGACTAAATAAATAAAGTTTAGAAGCTCTTTTTCTCAGTCATACTATTACAGTTAGGTCCATGTATACTTGGACACTGACAAGTTTTGTTATTTTAGCTGTTTATGGTTTAGGAATTGCAACAATTTTTATACAAAAACTCCTCATTGCAGGGGCTCAAAACTAATTGGACAATTGACTTTTGTTATTTCATGGTCTGCATGGGCTATTCCCTCATTAATCCATCATCACTCAAGCAGGAAAAAGGTCTGGAGTTGATTCCAGGTGTGGAATTTGCATTTGGAAGCTGTTGCTGTGAACCCAAAACATCCTTAGGCTTAAAAAAAGAAGAAATCTATCAGAGAGTTAGTGGAAATGTTAAGTGTGGCCAAATTAACAGTTCTGTGAGAAAAAAAGAGTGCACTGGTGAACTCAGGAGCTCAAAAGGACTTGGACATCCATAGAAGACAACAGTGGTGTTGATCACAGGATCCTTTCCGTGGTGAAGAAAAACCCCTTCACAACATCCACCTAAGTGAGGAACACTCTCCGGGAAGTAGGTGTATCAGTATCCAAGTCTGCCATAAAGAGAAAAATTAATGAGAAAATACAGACAGTTCACCACAAGGTGCAAACCTTTAATCAGCCTGAAAAATTGAAAGGCCAGATTAGACTGAAAAAAAAAAAAATCTATTGAAGCCAGCCCAGTTCTGGAACAGCATTCTCTGGACAGATGAAACCAAGATCAACCTGTACAAGAATGAAGAGAAGAATGAATGATTATTATTATTATTACCGAATAAATTCAAACACATACAATACAATAAGAACACACAAAAGAACAAAAGGGTGTAGGCTGAAGCTAGTGCTTATATAGTTCCTACCCCATTACAATTTTAAAAACAAAAATTTAAGTCTTACCCAAAATCAACAAAGAAAATCAAATAGAACAAGTAGACAAAAAACCCTTAGTTATTACAAATTTATCTCCCAGCATTTACAGTGAGATACTGGGAGATTCTCATCTTTGTACATTTTTTTGAATTGCTTCAGAGTTGAACATGTTTTAATATTTTCAGAGCAACAGTTCCACAGTTTAACTCCAGTGACAGATATGCAATGATACTTTGTATTTGTTCTAACCTTTGGCTTATTAAAAACAGAGTTACCTCTTAGCTCATATTTGCATTCCCTTTTTTTAAACAGTCTCTGAATATTTACAGGTAATTGGTTATTATTTGCTTTGTACATGATTTGAATGACATAATCTACCAGATCTCTAAATTTAAGAGTATATGAATGAATATTGGATTTGTTGGTTCACGGTAAGGTTTCTTTGACACAATGCGTACGGCTTTTTTCTGAAGTAAAAAGATTAAGTTTGTGTTTGTTTTATATGCGTTTCCCCAGATCTTCACACAGTATGCCATTAAAGGAACTATCAGTGAATTATATAGTTCTTTCAGAAGAAAGTATGGAGAAGACTTGGAACGGCTCATGATCCAAAGCACACCACATCTTCTGTAAAACATGGTGGAGGCAGTGTGATGCATGGGCATGCATGGCTTCCAATGGCACTGGGTCACTCGTGTTTATTGATGATGTGACAGAAGCAGCCAGATGAATTTTGAAGTGTATAGGGATATACTATCTGCTCAGATTCAGCCAAATGCAGCAAAGTTGATTGGACAGCACTTCACAGTACAGCTGGACAATGACCCAAAACATATTGCGAAAGCACCCCAGGAGTTTTTTATTCCAAAGAACTGGAATATTGTGCAATGACTGAGTCACTCACCAGATCTCTTCCCAACTGAGCATGCATTTCACTTGCTTAAGACAAAACTTAAGGCAGAAAGACCCACAAACAAGCAACAACTGAAGACAGCTGCAGTAAAGGCCTGGCAAAGCATCACATAGAGGAAACTCAGTGTTTGATGTCCATGGATTCCAGACTTCAGGCATTGATTACCTGCAAAGGATTCTCAAAGCATTTAAAATGAACATTTCATTTATGGTAATGTCAGTTTGTCGAATTACTTTTGAGCCCTTGAAATGAGGACTTTTATGAAAATGGTTGCAGTTCTTAAACCATGACTCCAATTTGGATGTGAATGCCCTCAGATTTAAGCTGAGTCTGCACTTTAAGGCCATATTGATTATATAACTATCTTGAATATGTTTTGGTGAACAGCTAACAACAAAACTTGTGTCATTGTCCAAATATATATATAGACCTAACTGTATATCACATGACAAATATTTCACTTATGGCTTCACCTCTTATTCTCTGCTCTTCCCATCATAGCACTGAACAAATTGTCAATAGACTGAAATCTATAGATCATTTTTACAGTTTTTTGGGGGGGCCTTTTAAACAGCTATCAACAGCTGTTCGGTTTCTTCCCTGAGCGCACTTTTGATTTGCAGATCAGAGGATCTGGCAACGAAACCACCAACGTTTAAACATGTATGCAGGCTGCTATATAAGCTGAAGCAGCTGTGAGCCTCAATTGTTCACGCACTTTGGTGTGACAGCACAGTTGGCTCATGGTTTCCAATATAGGTAGTTTTGGCTTTTTAAGGGGCACATTGTATCGAGCATTGAAGGGGATTCTCATCTACAATGTACAGAATAACAGAACCAGTGTTTCTAAAAGCCACTGTGGTGGATCAGTCGATAATACCGCAGCCTCACAGTACGAGGGTAAGGGATTGGAGACAGGTTTGATCCCAGTTCAAGATCATCATGTGATCATCTGTGTGGAGTTTATGTTCTCCCCAAGATGTGTGGGCTTCCTCACAATTCAAAGAAATGCTTTTCGGCAGTGCCTTGCATGGCAGCAACTCCTCCAATTTTAGGGTGTGATTAACACTATAGATAGAACAAAAACACGTTTCTCCTACTGCGCTATGTATGGCTTGAATGACAATACAGTTTCTTTCGTTCATTCTCTCTCTTCAAATCAGAAAGTTATTTTGGGAGTAATGTGACCTGTCATCTTGTTTTTTGCTCTTTTTTAGACTCCAGCCAAAGCAATCCAAGTTATTATTGTTCTAGACTTATTAGAACAATAACTATGTAGTTATATTGTAATAGTAATTGTTATATAGTAACAATTACTATGACAGGCGCCTTGCATGGCTGCCGCGTCATTGGATGCACCTAACGTGCGCGTCCAATGTCAAGTCAAATTCCTCGTATGTTTACTTGTAAATATACTTGGCAATAAAGCTGATTCTGATTATTTTGTTTAAAAAAAGTACTCATTTGTGTCCCTTGTTTGCTACTGTATTGTTGCAGGGATAAACACCACATTGAAAGCTTATTTATGATTTCAAAATATTATCTTTAAACAAAATAATTAAGGCCCAGCTCTAAGAGACCAGGAACCGAGCACGCACACATTTTGACTGCATACAGGCAAAGCAGTACGCGACTGGAAAAATAACTCTGGGGTCATCATGTCATGTACGCCCCTTCGGGGCGGAGGAAACAACCCAGGCGCTGAATTGTAGTTGTGACATTTATTAACAAAAATAAAGTCCAAAAACAGTGCAGACAAGACAAAAATGCAAAGCAAGAATAATTTACAGAGAGGTGCACTCCAGAGCCGCCTTAGCTCTGGAGGAGATGAGGATTACAGTTAGCAGGGGAATTGTCCAAAGGAGTTACCAATATTACCACAAAGACTGAATGAACAGGCAGAGCTTAAATAGTGGGAGAACAAGATGGCACAATAAGCAGCAGGTGCGAGGAACAAGAGCAGGCAGGTGGCCTAATTACAGAGCACTCACAGCTGAGATGACCAAGCGAGCAGACAGTGAGCAAATAAGGTGGGGATGTCTGGGAGGGGAGGAATAATGACCCTGTCACAAGAAAAGGCAAAACAATCTTAAACTACATAAATAGACAACATAATAATGATGAAACATAAATGACAAAATAACTCATCAAAAATCAAAACACAGGAAACCACCACAAGGCTTGGAAAAATACAGAAAATATTCAGAAATAAATAGAGAGCCTGAGCTCAGTACTACCTGTGCTCAGTCTTGTGACATCAAAATATTAAAATATGATTCAGCTGTAATTTTTTGACAGAGCTCATTTACAGCTTGCCCCACTTGTTGCTATTGCAGATAATTTTTCCGGCTGTGTCTAGATATTTAACATTATTGGTGTTCAATTCAAGCCTCACACAGTTTCTGTTAGTGATGCATCTTCCCTGATGCCAAGACATTTAAATCTTTGATTTCCATTTTCCTCTGTGGTGCATTTCCATCTCCACTAGTCTCTTTCTGCCATCTTTTTTTTTTTCTTTCCTTATCTCTTATTGTCTTATAAACTTTCAGGTTGACAGTGCATCAAAAATATTTAAATACTCAACGGACAGTCAGATATTTGTGTCCACAGTGTCCTTTTTAAATAAGAAATATCAAAGCTATGATTTTAACTACACATCTCCATGTTGCTCACTCACTTTGTACATCATGTCTTTGTTGTCCTCCAAACTCATATTAAAGATTCATCCGTTCACTCATTTTACAGTCAAATATTGATAAAGCCTGACATAGCTTTGACTCTGTACGCCCAAGACTTCCATTTTGCATGCACACAATCCTGAATACATATATAGACCTTTTGTGCACACAAATAGATCTAGGCTGCACAAATAAGAACAGGAGCAAACATAAGTGCTTACACCTCAACACACTGGCGATTTACTCTGCAATAAATCAAAAGGCAAACATACCCATGAGCTGTGCTGGTGTAGCAGGATTTTAAAAACAGATACAGGTTTTGTAAAACCACGTCTGTACACATGATTACAACATCACATAATGCAAAGACAGAAAAATAACCAATGTTACTGGAAATGTGCAACTGACTTCTTTGCTCTGCAATATGTAATGAGACACAGACCTCAGTGCCCATGTTTATAACTATCTGCTCACCATCTAGGGAGATGTGCGAGGCTGTACATATTGCATCAGAGCATTTGGGTTTGGCTGCCAGCATGACCATGGTATCTCAGACCTTTACCTTGATCTTCTTCTGCAGTTCTTTGGTTATCCTCTTGGTTGGTCAAAACACATACTGTAAATGGACTGCTTGAGAAAGGCTGCCACCTGGAGCTATGGCTTGGTGGGGCTGACCAGGGGGGTAAACTGGAGGTCCAGAGCTGATTTGAGAGCTGGTTGAGAATTTAAGAAGCAGAGGACATATTGCAGTGTGTGCTGGGGACCATGACACACTACATATTGTGAATCATAAGTATCTAACTAATAATGTCCCTGGAAGAACAGCAAAGGAGAACTGTGGGTCAGTCCCTACATGGTTTGATGGCAAGTACTGCTGGGGTGGGACTGACCTGCTTTTCCTCTGTCTGTGGATGTGGTGCAACCAGCCTGCAGTTTAGTCCAGAGAAACAGAAGTGGTGTATTGTTTATTCTGGTTGATTGGAAAGCAATCCTCAGACAGGATCAGTTCACAGAAAAAAAAAACAGAAGGGTGTGCAGGTTCTTGGAATTATTCAGTGGGTCCCGTTTGTGCCAAAGCTTTCTCAGACCGACAGCAAGATAGGATGCGGTGGGTGCTGCGTTCCCCAATCAAACATTCATGTCTGTGTGTTGTGAAACACTGGAATGGAACAAGTCAGGCATGCTATTTTAATTTAAGTTTAAATAAATTAACTTTAGTCCAGTGATTTATTCCAGCCCTGTTTTCAAAGCTGGTTGGATGTATTTTGTTTGACCGTTCTTTCAATCATCAAATCACTGTAATCCCATTGATGTCATTTGCCACTGCAGTTAGTTACTGTTGTGTAGACTCTATCCACTTGTGTTAAAGTCATTTTTAAAATAATGTATATGCACTTATCAGTTATAATTCTTGGGGTGAATAGCCCTTAAATGATGTTGCGTATTTTCACTTCACGCACAAGCACGTCCGTTTCCTTGGCACAGAACCGATCTGTACTCCTTAGTCTAACTCCATGCTATTCCATGCCATGGGCCTGAATGAGTGCATGTTTTTGTGTGCAAGTTATGTACAAAGTAAAGATATAGACTACAGTTTTTTAGCAAATACTTAAAATGTGGTATTTGTGAGAGATTGTTTTTTACTTGACAGAAATGAATTTTGACAGTGGGGCCCAGGGGAAAGAGGCTATATGCAGCCCCTATTAATTACCCACATAAAAGACAGACACAAGGCTAAAATGTGCAGAAAGATGCAAGCATGCACAAATATAATACAATGTCACACCAGCAGATAAGAGTATAAACACACATGCACACAGGATGCTAATTAACTCAACTTTAGTTGTCTTGCAAAATCTTCTGATTAACTTCTTTGCATTTTTCTGTTTTTGTCCTTTAATGCTGAGTCACTGTTTTAAGAAGAAAGCCAAGTTTATTGTCATTCAATCCATACAGCCAAGCATATAGAGCAGAAATGACATTTCTCCCATCTGTGGGGCCACTGCCATGCAAGGCGCCACCACAGCTTCCCCTTCCATTCTGTTATGCTGAGCACCAAGCAGAAGGCAGGAAGGACCATTTTTATATGGCCTTTGGTATGACCCTGCTGGAGCTTGAAAACGTGACCTTCTGGCTGTGGGGTGGATGCTCAACTACTAGATCCACTCACATTAGATGCACAAAGAGATAACTAAATCTTTAAGATTGATTTGTTGGTATATGGAATTACAAAAAGTCTCCAAAGCTGAAACATATACAGTACAGCTTTGGAAAAAGATAAGAGAACAGTGCAAAATTTTTCCTAAATTAACATCTCTACATGTACGGCAGCCATTCCATTTGAGTATCTGCTGAATTCCAATACAAGGACACCTCAGTCTACGTAAGGAGCTACTGATTAGGTGATCATTGGGTGGTAAGATGCATGAGAGCTGTGAATAAAAATCAGAGTTATTACACAAATACAGATTTCTGAGTTGTTCCTAAGTTAAAACTTAAGTATTGCAGTGTTTAACCTCTTGCGCTCCGTTGTACCGCGGACAGGCAAGTCTCTGCATCCTAGAGCGCCCTCGTGCGCTCTCAGACGCATGATGGAGATTGTGATGTAGGTGGTGTATGGCGTCCAAGCGGGCACTGAAAATAAAAGCTGCAGACACAGCCGCGAACAGATTAGTTCATCTGATTGACCTCTCATTCGACTAATAAGAGCCTTGATTTGGGTTTCTGAAACCTTGAAGAACCAATGAATGAAAACCTAGCCAGAAGGACCCGCCTCCCAATGCTGTGAATGCAGTGAGCCAATTGAAGCAGAGAAGTTCGCGAGCTGTTTTTTTTAAGGCTGAGTGAAGACTGGCTGCTGCAGCGGATCAAAAAAGGACTCACAGGAAGAACCGTCACAGACCCAGCAGCACAGAGGCCATCCACAAATGCAACCTGTGTGACAGGGAGTGCCATTCGCGGATCGGCATGTTCGGCCACAGGCGGTGCTTATTTTGTGTTGGTTCCAGCAGAGTAGACGTTATGATTTCTTCCATGGTCATAGACCGACGGAGGCTGAGTGACACACACGCCTTCGCCAGTCTTTTTTTAATTACTACTGTTATTTGTTTTGAAAAATTGTTTGCCAAAAACCGCAATCATGGAAGCACAAAAGCGCAATCATGGAAGCACAAAAGCGCAATAATGGAATTATGTTTTGATCGGGTCGCGAGACCAGAACCACGAGCGGACCAGCGTCGCGTTCGTCTGACAGTGAGGAAGAGAAGTTCGCCAGGACTCTGCTGCTGTGAAGAGGTAAGGTGTTATAAGCTAAATTATTATTTATCCCTGAAAATTGTAATCCAAAATGACTTTTGACCAATCGGTAAATTACAGCTGTGCGGTGCACGGAGTATGAAGTGCGTGCGCCGCAATAAACGGTTAATTCGCCATGTCCGGACCGTGAACGCCCCCCCCCCCCCCGCTCCTCTTCTGTAGCGGGGGGGGTCATGTGGCGATAGCTGATGGCTGTCCTCTGTAGCGAGGGGGGGGACAACCCCCCCCCCCCCCCACACACACACACACAGCCCTGAGTGTGACCTTTCATTGGAGCCCAAAATGAAGCTTCTACATTGAATCATTCAAAAGTTAGACGTTTTTCCAAACTGCCATTTGGCACAATTTGGCACAGTTCCAAAACGCCTGGGAAGTACCTGAGTTTAAAGCTGTGTAATATATTCAATTTTTGTGGTATTGTTACAAAATTTGGACCTCAGCTGGATAACACTTGGTTCTACATTTCTGTTGCATTTTCCAGCCCGGATCTGAAGCTGTGTGTTATTTGCAAGCATTTGTATCCAAAAAAACACCCAGGCCAAATTTATTTTCTTCAAGTTCACTGTGTTTAGATGACTAACTCAGTGGCCGGAGCACTAAGAGAGATTATGACTGTTTTGCCAAAAAATTCAAAGTGTTTTCTTTTAAATGAGACCAACCCCATGAAGATGCTGCAAAGGGTTGAAGAACAGCTTTCGATTTACTTTGGGCACATTTTTTGGCATTTTTAGGAAAATTGACCGGAGTGCAAGGGGTTAAGAATGAACATAACTTGTTTTCTTTGCATCATTTGATCTAAAAGCACATCGAAAAGTGACATCTTTTTTGTCGTTTTGACTAGCTGTCATTATCTCTAAATAAATGCTCTAAATGATAATGTTTTGACTTGGAATTTGGCTGAGTTGTTTTCAGTAAGTTAGAGAATGAAACAAAATTGTTCATTTTACTCAAATACGTACGTATGACTAGTAAAACCAGAAAAAGTGTCATTGTAGTGGTCTCTTTGGACTCTTAATTTTTCACCTCTCACCTCACCTACAAGGCTTACATAAGCATAACTATGGTGACTGGAAAAATGAAGAAAACAGTTGCATTGTTGAAACATAATTTTTAAACCAGCAAATTTTGCAACACCTGCCATATGCCAAAATAAGATGCAGAGTAGAGTAAGAAAAGAAAAACGCCTTTGTGCCTAATGGCAAACGGTGACCTACAAAAATGTGAAGTCAAAGAGCCTCATCTGAACATGTATGCAAATGGACAGATATGTGCAAGTGAGACAGAAAAACAAAACGTGACTTAATTGCAAATACAAGAGCCATTACCCCAGTCACAAATCCCCCGTCCAGATTAGTGATGCATCATTGTCTGTGAGAAAACTTTTTTTTCTGTGTTGCTTGCTGAGCAAACACCTGTATAATCCATGCTGAACACCAGAACTCACTGAATGGGTTACTGATTAAAGGTATTTGTAATATGAATCAGGACTTTGACTGAATATACTGTCTTAATATGTTTAGATTTTGTCCCACAAGCTGTTTGCTGAATCATGTTTTTATAGTTCTGCTACACTGAAATCAGATATGTCAAAAATAAAATCTCATAAAAGGGGATTGTTTTCCTCTGTTTTTACATGGACTCTCCAGGCAATGCTGAATTATTAATTAATTCTAGGGATGGTATACTGTATATTGTGAACATTTTTGGATGTGAGAACTGAAATGACAAACTGAAACACAAAAAATATACCATTGTCATGATCCGGGGGCACGGGGGGCGCCGTGCCCCATCTCTAATTTAGTTTAGTCCTTTTCTGATGTTTCTTTGTGTATTTTTAGTAATGTTCTCATTTTAGATTTCTGTTGTGCTTGTATCATTATTATTTTCGGTTTGTGTTTTATTTTGACAGCGCTGGGCAGCTTCCGGCTGTCAAACTGGCCAGAGCGGCACACCTGCTTGCCATTCTGTCATTTGGCCTACTCATGTATCCACACCTGTCTCCAGTGATTATGGTTGTATATTAGGGCACGGCAAACCTCTGGGGTTTGTCATGTGCTCTTGCTATGCCCATCCTCAGTGGGATTACTGAGTGTGTTGGGGCTCTGCTGCCGAGGAGAGTTGGTGTGCTCCATCCAGGTGTGTTTGTCCCTTTTTCCAGCCGTGAGCCTCACAGCCTCTGGACAAGCTCTGGCTGGATTCCGCCCCTGGCCAGGCGTTCCCTGGCTCCATGTACCCCTGGACGTAGAGCCCCACTGTCCTCCAGCGTTTGTGATTATGCTTTTGTTATCCATGCCATACACTTCTTGATTTAGTATTTGCTTCTTGGTTTGTGTCTGTGTTTACGTTAATAAATGTGCAAACTCGGAGCGCGTTTGGTGTCCTAAGTATGCTCGTGAAACGAGCGTTCTTGACAACCATATACAGTTGAAACCAGAAGTTTACATCCACTGTATAAAAAGACAACCATTTTTTTCTCACTAATATTAAATCAGACTAAACTTTTCCTGTTTTAAGTCAGTTAGGATTACCAAAATTATATTTAAATGATTTTTGTGTTTTCTAAAAACATTTTAGATCATTTTTATTACTTTCTTCAAAGTCAGAAGTTTACATACATTTTCTCAGTATTTGGTAGCCTTGCTTTTAAACTGTATGACTTGGGTCAAATGTTTTGGGTTTCCTTCCACAAGCTTCTCACAATAGTTTGCTGGAATTTTGGCCCATTCCTCCTGACAGAACTGGTGTATCTGAGTCAGGTTTGTAGGTCGCCTTGCACACATTTTTTTCAGTTCTGTCCTCAAATTTTCTGTGGAACTGAAATCAGGGCTTTGTGATGACCACTCCAAAACATTGACTTTGTTGCCCTTAAGTCACTTTGAAACTAATTTTGCGGTATGCTTAGGGTCATTCTCCGTTTGGAAGACCCATTTGCGCCCATGCTTTAACTTCCTGATGTCTTGTGAACTGCTTCAATATTTCCACATAATGTTCTTTCCTTATGATGCCATCTATTTTGTGAAGTGCTCCAGTCCCTATTGCAGAAAAACACCCCCACAACATGATGTTGCCACCTCCGTACTTGACAGTTGGGATGGTGTTCTCAGGGTTGCAAGCTTTGCCCCTTTTCCTCCAAATGTAATGATGGTCATTATGGCCAAACAGTTCAATTTTAGTTTCGTCAGACCATAGGACATGTCTCCAGAAATTAAGGTCTTTGTCCCCGTGTGTATTTACAGCCGTGGACAAAATTGTTGGTACCCTTCTGTTAATGAAAGAAAAACCCACAATGGTCATAGAAATGTACTTTATTTATTTATATAGTCCTTTAAAACAACCCGTAGGTGACCAAAGTGCTTTACAGAAAATAAACAGCATTAAAAACAAATAACAAAAACAAAGAAATAATAAATACCTAAAAATGAGAATAAAATAAACACAAATGCCAAGACAAATGTCACCACTACTGGGTATTAAAAGCCATCCTAAACAAATATGTCTTAAGTTCTGATTTAAAAAGGGCCAGGTCAGAGATAGCACGTAGGTCATGGGGGAGATTATTCCAGAGCCTGGGGGCGACAACAGAAAAGGCTCGGTCACCCCAATGTTTATACCTTGACCTAGGCACATCCAGCAAAAGCTGATTGGATGACCTCAAAGCCCTGCCTTGGTCACTGACAGTCAGAATCTCAGACATATAAACCGGAGCAAGGCCATTAAGAGCTTTAAAAACAAAGAAAAAGTTTAAAATTAATTCTAAAATGGACTGGAAGCCAATGAAGTGAAAAAAGGATCGTAGTAATGTGCTCTCGCCTAGGTGTGTTGGTCAAAAGACGGGCCGCTGCATTTTGCACAAGTTGAAGGCGGCCGAGAGAAGACAGATGCCAACATAAAGTGCATTGCAGTAATCAAGTCGAGACGTGATTAAAGCAAGGATGGCTATCTCAAGATCATGACGACTCAGGAAAGGTTTGGCTTTGGATAACAAACGTAATTGATAAAAGCTCATCTTGACTACATTGTCAATCTGTTTATCAAATTTTAAATGGCTGTCAAAAATCACCCCCAAATTTCTGACAGCTGAACTGAGCCTTAAAGAGAGGGTAACAAAGCCAGCCGTTACAGTATCCCCAAACGCAATACATTCTGTTTTTTCTTCATTTAAGTGGAGAAAATTTTGGCTTAACCACAACTTAATGTCAGTGATGCAGTCCAATAGAACACTTTGTGAGTTAGTTTGTTCTGGGTTCAAAGTTAAATAAAGCTGCAAATCGTCTGCATAACAGTGGAAAGACATGTTATGCCTGGCTATTATTGACCCGAGTGGCAGCACATATAATGAAAACAGAATAGGGCCAAGGATAGAGCCCCGTGGGACCCCACAGAAGAGAGAGGCACTAGAAGAGGACATGTCACCAATCATTACAGAAAAAGTTCTTAGATAGGTAGGATTCAAACTACTTAAGTGCAGTGCCATGGATGCCAACATGCTGATTCAGGCGTGACAAAAGGATAGTGTGGTCCACAGTGTCAAAGACTGCTGTAAGATCTAGCAGCACTAAGACCACAGGGCATTTGGCATCAGACAATATCATTGTGCACCTTAAGCAGGGCAGACTCAGTGCTATGACGAGATCTAAACCCAGATTGAAACTTCTCAAAAATAGAATTGTCTTCTAAAAAAGACTGCAACTGTATAAAAACAGCTTTTTCTAAAACTTTAGTTAAAAAGGGCAAATGAGAAATGGGTCTAAAATGAGAAAACTGAAGGGTCAAGGTGAGGTTTTTTAAGAAGGGGCCTAACCACAGCATGTTTAAAAGCAGGTGGGACAAATCCTGAACTAAGGCAGGAATTAATAAAAAACAAAAGACCAGGCCCTACAGTATTAAAAACCCTTTTCAGTATTCCAGCTGGAACAACATCCAGTGAGCAATTTGTTGGCTTCAGAGACTTCACTATATCAGAAGTGATGATAAAGAGACCAACTCAAAGTGTTCAAACACAGCAGAATAACCCGGGACAATAGACAAGCTTCCATTAAAACTGTTATTAATAACTCGTCTGACAGAGTCCACTTTATCAACAAAAAAGTGAAGAAAAGTCTCGTGTGTTGTAAACGAATCGTCTGTCACAGTCTGAGTGCATGGGTTTATAAAAGAGTTAATTGTGTTAAATAGCACTCCCGGACAGTGACTGCTGCTGGAAATAATAGAGAGATACTGAAATTTTTTCCTTTTGCACGGTCCTCTGGTAATCGGCAAGACAATCCCTAAAAATTCCCAGAGACACATGTAATTTGTCCTTTTTCCATCTCCGTTCAGCCTGCCTGACCTGCTGTCTAATGGCACGGGTAGTGTCGTTTAGCCAGGGATCTGTTTTTGGTTAAGCCGAAATGGGGCAATAGAGTCCAAAATCCCAGAGCAGGTGGTATGAAAGGAGGAAAGAATATTATCCGGATGGGAAGGGGAAACGAGTCCATTCAAGGCAAAAAACTGTGAATCCCTAAAAGCAGCAGAAAACTCCTCTGGCGTTGAAGTGATGATGCGACGCCAGCATGATGGAGCCACAGGCTTGCTGGGTGATGAAGGGGTCAACAATTCAAAAATGATGGGGAAATGATCTGAGATGACAGACTCAGAAATTTCTTTGAGAGAGATTGAGAGCCCAAAAGAGATAACAAGGTCCAGAGTGTGACCAAGACGATGTGTAGGTCTGTCTGCTAAAATATTTAAATTAAATGTCACCAACAGTCTTTTAAAATCAGATGCCAGCTGATCAGATTGACAGACATGAATATTAAAGTCCCCACAGATCAAAAGTTTATCATTTTGGCACAACATCTGCCAAAAATTCAGAAAACTCATTAATGAAGTCCTTATTATATTTAGGAGGACAATAGACAACAGCAAATAACAGGACTTGTGAGATCCACCACAAATAGTTGCAGCTCAAAGAAGGAATAAGCATTTGTGGAGAGAAGGCGACATTTAAAACTATCGTTAACAGAAGCCAGACCCCCACCCCAACCAGATGCTCACGGGGAGCTGAAGAAAGAACAGCCTGGAGGGAAGAGCTCAGAGAAGGCGGCGGTCTCACCTGGTTTAACCCATGTTTCTGTCATCAGAAGAAAATCCAAGGAATATGAAGTAAAAAAGTCATTTAGAATAAAAGTCTTATTTGCGATGGATCTGGTGTTAATCAGAGCCATGCGAATCAAACACTGATCAGCCTACTGGGAAGCACGACTGATCGAGTGAAGATTTTCCGGTGCGCAGCCCCTTCTGCAAATCCAAACGGGCCAGCGGCAGGGAAGTGGGTGTCCAACCTCTGGGACAATTGGCGACAGCCATCGGTAGCCATAATCCATGGACTGACGTACGTCAAAACCGATACGCTTCCAGGAGAGCTCAGTCAGTAGTTGACGAGGGTTGTGAGTTGAAGAAGAAGCCAGGCAAGCCCTCAGTCTGCATGACGCTGCCTCTCCGACCTCTCCTTTTGTGGCGCCTTTTGTGGCGGCTGTTCCGAAACAGTCCGCTGGGTGCACATCTCAGATAGGATGGTATAGACGCCAACAGAGGCGTAGGAGGCTGACCATTAAATTCATAGGTTGAGAATCTGACTACAGAATTGCGAATATTTAGAAGAGTCAGGCAATCATAAACCAGTAGGGATGACACGTTCTGAGCTAGAAACAAGACGACAACTAAACACAAAACACATAGCACAGGTAGACATCCAGCCACACACACAACGGCGCCATCTTGCCTAAATAACTTGAATCTGACAAAAGTGGTAAAAGCATTGTCTGATTTTCATTGGTTAATTTTCATAGAATTTTTATTTATTACCACTTTTGTCAGATTCAAGTTATTTCTGTGACCATTGTGGGTTTTTCTTTCATTAACAGAGGGGTACCAACAATTGTGTCCACAGCTGTACAAACTGTAATCTGTCTTTTTTTTTTATGTTGCTTTTGGCTTCTTCCTCGCTGAGTGGCCTTTCAGCCCATGTCAGTACAGAACTCATTTCACTGTAGATAATGTCTTTTACTAGCTTCATACAGTGTCTTCACAGGGTCTTTTCCCTTTGTTCTGGGGTTGATATGCACAGGCATCTGGAAATTGTAGCCAAGGATGAACCAGACTTGTGGAGGTCCACAGTTCTCTTCCCGATATCGTGGCTGATTTCTTTTGATTTTTCCCTTAATGTCACAGAAGGAAGCAGTGTGTTTGAGGCGTTCAAAATACATCCACAGGGTGTAACCAGCTAACTCAGATGTTGTCAATCAACCCATCAGAAGCTTCCAAAGCATGGCATCATCATCTGGGCTTTCCCAAATTGTTTAAAATCATAGTAATCTTTGTCTATCTAAATGTCTGACTTTGAAGAAAGTAATAAAAAATATCCTTGAAAAAATATTTATAAAATATAAAAAATATTTTGCAAATAGAAATAATTTTGGTAATTCTAACTAGCCTAAAACAGGAAAAGTTTAATCTGATTTAATGTCAGACAGTGAGGGAAAAAAGGCTGTCTTTTTTATACAGTGTATGTAAACTTCTGGTTTCAACTGTATAGTGGTGGGACTGTTAGCGATTAATTGTGAAGACTGGCAAAAACCTGCTTATATAGCCAATGAAATCTTGGTTTTACCTTGAAACATTTACATCTGTTTTAATGGAATCCACTTGGAAACAAATCAATACAAAAACAAACAAAAAACTCAGGACCTGCATCATACTTTGTATCATTTGGACCTTTTGATTCACAATAGGGAATGAAAATCAGAAAAGAGCTGCCTTTTTTCTGGCTAATTATTAACTAAAAAAAAAAAAAAAAGTTGAGCTCTAATCTTGCTACGCCTGTTTGCCTCTGAAGGTCTACACTGAATACGAGTAATATTGTATTCCATTCAAACTTGCAAAGCGTACCCACTGCTTGAGACTTATTTATTTAGATGCATTTTAAAAGAAGCTCAGGTTGATGATGTTTTGCAAACCATCAGAGAAAAACTAAGAGGAACAAGGTACTTTAGCCACTTACAAACCTAAAGGACCTTGATGAAATGTATTCCTAAATTCTAATGTCATTGTTCTGTCTGATTTGAAATTATATTGTACAAATGCTGCTCTCAGTGCTAATTGAACATGCTTTAAAGATTTATTTTTAATTGACTTTCTATGAAATGCAAAACACTGAGCTGAATTATCACAATGCAAAGATGCAATTCAGTGTTTTGACTTGTCATGTTGCATGCATGTACAATTACCTGTAAAATGGGAAACTTCAGTATCGTTGAAGCCTTTAAGCCTTCACTCTGTCAAGTTTTTCCTCTAGTGTAGGCATGCTTTCAACACAGTCTTTTAACAATGCTAAAGACTAAAATTGGATTTTATAAAACTTGGTGGTGACAAGAAGCTACTGTAATTGAGATGTACATTTGGATCATGTTTGATAAAAATTGGACTGGAAGCTAGAAGAATGATCATGGAGAAGCTTGCCCGTTAATTTCTTACGGTTGCTAAATTGTTAAATGCATCTTTTTGATTACCCAGTGCATTTTTATTCCATAATACTGCATGTACAGTGGTGTGAAAAAGTGTTTGCCCCCTTCCTGATTTCTCTTTTTTTTTTGTATGTTTGTCACACTTAAATGTTTCACATCAAACAAATTTAAATATTAGACAAAGATAACACAAAATGTAGTTTTTAATTAAAGGTGCTTATTAAAAATCCAAACCTACATGGTCCTGTGTGAAAAAGTGGTTTACCCCCTGTTAAAACATAAATTAACTGTAGTTGATCACATCTTTGAAAGATGAGTTCAATTTTCTAGCCACTTCTAAAGCTTTGGGACTCCAGCGAACCACAGTGAGAGCCATTATCCACAAATGGTAAAAATATGGAACAGTAGTGAACCTTCCCAGGAGTGGCGGGCTGACCAAAATTACCCCAAGAGCACAGCGATGACTCATCCAAGACGTCACAAAAGACCCCACAACATCCAAAGAACTGCAGGCCTCATTACCTCAGTTAAGGTCAGTGTTCATGACTCCACCATAAGAAAGAGACTGGGCAAAAATGGCCTGGATGGCAGAGTTCCAAGACGAAAACCACTGCTGAGCAAAAAGAACATAAAGGCTTGTCTCAGTTTTGCCAGAAAACATCTTTATGATCCCCAAGACTTTTGGGAAAATACTCTGTGGACTGATGAGACAAAAGTTGAATTTTTTGGAAGGTGTGTGTCCCATTACATCTGGCGTAAAAGTAACAGCATTTCAGAAAAGGAACATCATACCAACAGCAAAATATGGTGGTGGAAGGTATGATGGTCTGGTGCTGTTTTGCTGCTTCAGGGCCTGGAAGACTTGCTGTGGTAAATAGAACCATGAATTCTGCTGTCTACAAAAAAAAATCATGAAGGAGAATGTCCGGCCATCTGTTTGTGACCTCAAGCTGAAGTGCACTTGGGTTCTGCAGCAGGACAATTATCCAAAACACACCAGCAAGTCCACCTCTGAATGGCTTAAGAAAAACAAAATGAAGACTTAGAAGTGGCCTAGTCAAAGTCCTGACCTCTTCCACTCCGTTCAACTTCCCTAAAAACGCCTAAAAATAACATGCCCAAAGTAAATCAAAAGCTGTTCTTCAACCCTTTGCAGCATCTTCATGGGGTTGGTCTCATTTAAAAGAAAACACTTTGAATTTTTTGGCAAAACAGTCATAATCTCTAAGTGCTCCTGCCACTGAGTAACAATCTAAACATACTGAATTTGAAGAAAATAAAGTTCGCCTGGGTGTTTTTTTAGATGCAAATAACATACAGCTGTCAGATACTTGCTGGAAAACACAACAGAAATGTAGAACCAAGTGTTTTCAAGCTCAGGTCAAAATTTTGTAACAATACCACAAAAAATGAATATATTACACAGCTTTTTTCTCAGGTTGTAACAAGGTGTTCTTGAACTGTGCCAAACCGTGTTCCAGAGTTCACTCTCTCAGCAGTTTGCACAGTAAAACCAAGGGGTAATAACCCAGACATACACAGCACAGTTCCTGTTTTTTTACAGGCAAAAATAGCCTACAGTGTAAGAAAAAATATGTGAAAAATTAATACATTTCACTAAAGTATACACAAAAACAACCCTCCCCCTCCAATTTTTCCAGAGTTCACTATCTCACCAGTTTACATAGATACAGGTCAACTGGACCCCTGACCAAGTGCGCACCCCAAGTGGATCACGGAATCCAATCTGTACATGTACAGGTGCATTCTCCATCCAGTGATTTATAAATGCTGCCCCAGATGAAAACCAGTCTGTGGGACTATAATGTTCTGAATGAGGCTTTAGAAAATTATGAATCACTTTGTAAATCACTGGATTGAAAATGTACAGATTGAATACCGGGGTCCACACATTAGTGTGCTCACTTGGTCAGGGCTCCATTTCACCAGATCACATTTACACAGTAAAACAAAGGCATAATAACCCAGACATACACAGCACAGTTCCTTTTTTTTTTTACAGGAACAAATAGCCTACAGTGAAATAAAAATTATACTAAAAAATTATTTTCTGCAATATACACAGTAACAAATAACCCCCCCCCCCCACACACACACACACGTCGCCATGCGGGACCCTTGTAATTACCGATTGGTCAAAAGTTATTTTTATTACTATTTTTATCGATAAAGAATAATTTAGATTATAAGACTTACCTATCCACAACTGCACTGTCGCTGGTATTGTCCGCTGGCATCTGACGATCGTCAGCTATTCCGTTGATGCAACCTCCATTGTTTATCGATTCGTCGTCCAGGTCACCCGACCCGGTCAAGCCATCTATGCTTTCATGCATGCCCTTTCAGTTTAATTTGTGAACCATTTTTCAAAACAAGTAAAATAATGGCTAATGTTACCCTGACCCTTCTGGACAGCATCACAAAGGACTGCGCGTCACACAGCGGCGGAGTCAAAAGAGATTTTACTCACGGGAACGCATGGCGTTTTACCGGAAATATAAACGCGGAACCAGTGCATGTAGGGTGTCATTGAAGTCAGAAATTGACTGGCTAAACGACATATCCATCGTCAGATTACTCAGCTTCAGTTGGCTCGTTGTATTCGCGGTCGTTGATGGGCAGATTCTTCTTGCTTGGTTTTCAATCATTGGTTATTCAAGGTTTAAAAACCCAAATCAAGGCTCTTGTTGGCCAAATGAGATGTCAATCTCATTCTAAACCAATGAAACACTCCTTTGGCTTTCTGTTTACGGCTGTGTCTGTACTGGAAGACCGGAAATGCATCTTTTTTTTTCATTGCGCACTGAGACGCACTAAGACGCAGAGACATGACCGGCCACGGAATCACAGAGTTTAACCAGTTAATCTGATTAAGATGCTGTGGCATGACCATAAAAAGGTGGTTCATGCTCGAAAACCCTCCAATGTGGCTGATTTGCAACAATTCTGCAAATATGAGTGGGCCAAAATTCCTTCACAGCGCTGTAAAAGACTCATTGCCAGTTATCGCAAACACTTGATTGCAGTTGTTGCTGCTAAGAGTGGCCCAACCAGTTATTAGGTTTTTCACAATGTGAAGCTGAAATAACTATTGCTAACAATGCAGCTGGCCATCACTTTAACTGACCTTGTGATAGTTTAGCATTAACCCCTTGCACTCTGGTCAATTTCCTAAAAACGCCAAAAAAAAAAAAACGTACCCAAAGTAAATCAAAGCTGTTCTTCAAACCTTTGCAGCATCTTCATAGGGTTGGTCTCATTTAAAAGAAAACACTTTGAATTTTTTGGCAAAACAGTCATAATCTCTAAGTGCTCCTGCCACTGAGTAACAGTCATCTAAACATACTGAACTTGAAGAAAATAAATTTCGCCTGGGTGTTTTTTTGGATACAAATGCTTGCAAATAACACACAGCTTCAGATCCGGGCTGGAAAATGCAACAGAAATGTAGAACCAAGTGTTATCCAGCTGAGGTCCAAATTTTGTAACAATACCACAAAAAATGAATATATTACACAGCTTTTTTCTTAGGTTGTTCCCAGGCGTTTTTGAACTGTGCCAAATGGCACAGTTTGGAAAAACGTCTGTAACTTTTGAATGATTCAATATAGAAGCTTCATCTTGGGCTCTAATGAAAGGTGAAGGGCTGTGTGTGTGTGGGGGGGGTGTTTATTCATTCATGAATGAATAAATGAACAAACAAGCCCCCACACACAAAGAAGCATGCCACGTAAAAAATGTATGGCTTTTTTTTTACATGAAAAAATAACCTACAGTGCACTAAAAATTATACTAGAATATTTGTAATGTAGAAGATAACAACTCCCACCACCTCCCCCGCTACAGAGGACGGACATCGCCCATCGCTACATGACGGAAAGCGGTGACGGTGCGCCGCGGTCTAATACGCACAGTTTGACTAAAATATCTGCAATCCGCTACAGAACAGTAGCGGGGGGGCCTTCACAGTCCGGACGCGGTGCACGAACCGTGTCCAGTCCGTGCACCGCAGTACACACTCTGTGCGCCGCGGTATAATACGCCCAGTTGGACTAAAATATCTGCAATAATATCTGCAATCTGCTACAGAACAGTAGCGGCGGGGGGGGGGGGGCCTTCACAGTCCAGACGCGGCGCACGAACCGTGTCCAGTCCGTGCGCCGCGGTACATGCTCTGTGCGCCGTGGTCTACTACGCACAATTAGACTAAAATATCTGCAATCCGCTACAGAAGAGTAGAGGGGGGGTGGGGGGGCGTTCATAACATGACGGAAAGCGGTGACGGTGCGCCGCGGTCTAATACGCACAGTTGGACTAAAATATCTGGAATATATCTGCAATCCGCTACAGAACAGTAGCGGGGGGGGGGGGGGTGTTCATGGTCCGGATGCGGCGCACGAACCGTGTCCAGTCCGTGCGCCGCGGTACACGCTCTGTACGCTGCGGTCTAATACGCACAGTTGGACTAAAATATCTGCAATCCGCTACAGAACAGTAGCGGGGGGGGGGCGTTCACGGTCCGGACGCGGCACACGAACCGTGTCCAGTCCGTGCGCCGCGGTACACGCTCTGTGCACCGCGGTCTACTACGCACAGTTGGACTAAAATATCTGCAATCGGCTACAGAAGAGTAGCGGGGGGGAAGGGGGGCGTTCACAACATGACGGACCCGGACTGGAGCGGTCCGGGTCCGTCATGTTGCGATAACGCACAGTTGTAATTTACCGATCGGTCAAAAGTCATTTGGATTACAATTTTCAGGGATAAAGAATAATTTAGCTTATAACACTTATCTGTCCACAACAGCAGCGTAGCTGGTGAACTTCTCTTCCTCATTGTCAGATGAACAGGAAGCTGGTCCGCTTGTTACGGACTCGTGGTTCTGGTCACGCAACCCGGTCAAACCATAATTCCATTACTGCGGTTTTGCGCTTCCATGATTGCGGTTTTGGCGAATGATTTTTCAAAACAAATAAAAACAGTAGTAAGAAAAAAAGACTGGCGAACGCCTGTGTGTCACCCAGCCTTACACAAAACAGCTTTCGAACTTCTGTGCTTCAATTGGCTGGCTGTATTCGCAGCCGTTGGTAGGCGGGTCCTTCTTGCTAGGTTTTCAGTCATTGGTTCTTCAAGGTTTCAGAAACCCAATTCAAGGCTCTTATTAGTCGAACGAGAGGTCAATCACATCTAAACCAATCAAAGCACTCCTTTGGCTTTCTGTTCGCGGCTGTGTCTGTAGTGGAAGAACGGAAATGCGGCTTTTTCCTTCAGTGCGCCCTAAGACGCACAGTGTGCGTACTAGGGCGCCCTCGTGCGCTCTAGGACGCAGAGACGTGCCCGCCCGCGGTACACCGAAGTGCAACAGGTTAAGAGATGATGCACAAGAAATCCCGCAAACAGTATGCTGAAGACAAGCAGACTAAGGACAAAACATGCACTTATATGCTGCCAATATCCAGTATGGGCCATAAACAAAGGGAAACAGCAAGTCAAAAACAAAGAAAACAAACAGGAAATAAGACACAGAACAAAAGCTGAAATCAAAAACAAGGACACCATAACCATACCATACATACGAGGGATCACGGAACCAATTCAAAGGATCATGAAAAAAATACAAAACACAGCAGTAAAACCACACAAAAAATTAAGACAGTTAGTACACCCCAAGGACATAATAGAACAAGACAAAAAATGCAATGTAATATATGAAATATCATGCAGATCATGCAACAAAACCTACATTGGAGAAACTGGAAGATCATTCACCACAAGAAAAAAAGAACACCAGAAGGAATGTGAGAAGGAAACAAGGACGACTCACAAGATCACAAAAAGAAAAGGCAGAACAAGAAACGTTAAAATCAGCAATATCAGATCACTGCAAAAGAAATAATCACATCATGGACTGGGACAGCGCAAAAATTATTGGATCAGAGAGCAACAGACACAAACGCTGGATCAAGCAGGCCATAGAAATCAGGAAGCGGGGAAAAGACACCATGAACCGAGATGAGGGGGCCTTTATGCTTTCCAACACCTGGGATCACATTCTCCAGAGACCATCTGACGGCGGAAGGCAGGGCTGGCTCTGCGGATCTGACAGATCTGCTGAGCTGGCCCCGCCTACGAAAATCAGCTGATAAATGTCACCTGGCAGCAATTGGCTGACTCTTCTGACGAAGGCTGCAGTGTACAGTCGAAACATGTTAAGGTAAATACATCTCCTTTCTATTCTTGTCTTTAATAAGAACAAAAGATAATTAAAAGAAGACAAAATGAACCTACTTGAGCTGAGACTAAGGACATGGATTACTGGAACCATGTCCTGTGGTCTGATGAGACCAAGATAATCTTATTTGATTCAGATGGTGTCAAGCGTGTGTGCCGGCAACCAGGTGAGGAGTACAAAGACAAGTGTGTCTTGCCTACAGTCAAGCATGGTGGTGGGAGTGTCATGGTTTGGGGCTGCATAAGTGATGCCAGCACTGGGGCTGCATAAGTGATGCCAGCACTGGGGAGCTGCAGTTCATTGAGGGAACCATGAATGCCAACATGTACTGTGACATACTGAAGCAGAGCATGATCCCCTCCCCTTGGAAACTGGCCCGCAGGGCAGTATTCCAACATGATAACGACCCCAGACACACCTCCAAGATGACCACTGCCTTGTTAAAGAAACTGAGGGTAAAGGTGATGGACTGGCCAACCATGTCTTCAGACCATCTGTGGGGCATCCTCGGGCAGAAGGTGGAGGAGCGCAAGGTCTCTTACATCCACCAGCTCCATGATGTCATAACATGGAGGAGTGGAAGAGGATTCCAGTGGCAACCTGTGAAGCTCTAGAGAACTCCTTGCCCAAGACAGTGAAGGCAGTGCTGGAAAATAATGGTGGCAACACAAAATATTGACACTTTGGGCACAATTTGGACATTTTCACTTAGGTGTGTACTCACTTTTGTTGCCAGCAGTTTAGACATTAATGGCTGTGTGTCGAGTTATTTTGAGGGGACAGAAAATTTACACTGTTATACAAGCTGTACACTGACTACTTTACATTGTATCAAAGTGTCATATCTTCAGTGTTGTCCCATGAAAAGATGTAATATACCTACAAAAATTTGAGGAGTGTTCTCACTTTTGTGAGATACTGTATTTATGCAGTTCTTTGTAGTAATAGCCAAAATCACCCCTTAAATACTTAAGGCCCTATTATGGCTGTCTAAAGCATGCATTTGTGCCATGCTTCCCTTTTGGTGCTGGTGGATTTGTCAGTTTATGTCAGCGCATAGTCTGTTTTTCACACTTTGCATCATGCCATCTGAATATCTGTGCACTGTGCACCCACTGTACGCTGTATGGAGACTCCTTTAAGGGAAGTGTGGAACCAGCACCCTCTCAGCGCATTGGTATTTTGGTGCATTTTATGATGGTGCACTTTTGATCTGCAAAAAAGCAGGTCTGTAGTTGGTGCCGCATCAACCGCTATTTCAGCAGCACATTTAAAAGATGTGAATGTGCACGTATACCTGTTCCAACAATGGGGTTAGAATTTCTCACTGTCTGTTATTTTGATGGATTTTGTACAAATCCATACTTTCATTCATTGGTGATCTGCTTCAGGGTGTATCCTGCCTCTCTCCCAAAGATGCTAGGATAAGTTCCATTACCTCCTTGTTAAGGGGATGAATTAATTAGTTAATTATAAACTTACAGACAAGTGTAAACATTAAATATTTATTTATTCATTCATTCATTCTCTCCTTAAGTGAAGAAAATGTGTCACTTTTTTAATCACTAGACTTTACCTTGCTGTAATCCAGTGGGACCAGTGTGCCGTACGCAGGCAAAAGAGCTATCACGCCTGGCCAGAGGATTCTATCCACTGGAATGTCAAAGGGCGCAATGTCAACATCCACCATTATCTAATGTATGACATTAGATAATGTCACATGTCTAATGACTAATGAGACTAATGTCTCATTAGTTTCAAAAGCTCCTTTTAAGCCCCTTGTTGTGGACAGCCTTTAAATGCTTTTTCACTTTGAGAATGAACCGGCATTGTCCTCAGCACAAAACGGATTTGTCCTCAGATTTAAACAGCAGTATATTAGTGTTAGGCCTTTCTTTCCTGAAGGGAATTAAAGCAAAGGCAGTGATTGGTTTATTTCATGTTACACCCAAAACAGACCTCTGAATAATTAAGAGCATTAGGACAGCCTCTTTGTGTGTTTCACCAATCGCAAAATCTGTTTTTGTGCTGCTGTAATATGGACTTGGAAACAGCCATAAATGAGCTTTCCGCCTTAGGCAGGACAGTTGAGTAGATCATCATAATATGGCCCCTAATATTTATCATTTTCAAATCATTGTGGACTGCATCTAAATAAGCATCAAGTTTTCAGTCTTAAAGTGTATGCCATGTGCACCTGACACTGTAACTCTCCACATTGCCAGCCAATAATAAGTATAAAGAAGCCAACAAAGAATACAGGGCCTTAACTAGCAATTAATAAGCTTGAAAGAGACAAGAAAGCTGAGGGAAGAAAAACAAGTGAGGAAATGAAAAGGAAACACAAGACACAAAGAGAAAAGACGAGATATGGAAGGGGAGTGTGGAGAGGAGCAAAAGGGAGGGGGGGAATCTTACACGAAGTCCTTGCTGTCAGCCAGTGTGTAATTAAGTTCTGCACTCTGTCACCATCGCTCTGTAGAACTGGTAATTTAGCTGGGCCTGAGCCAGGAGAACAGAGGGGAGGGATGGGAGGGACAGGAGGACAGAAGAGGGTGTGAGGGACAGGGAAGAGAGAAGTTTGGGTGGGTGGGCGTATGACTCCATAGGAAACAATCGAGAAGAGGAGAATAAAAAGCTGAAATAGTGAGTGGTGATGAGAGAAAAAGAGGGAAAGAATGGAACAGAGAAGACACAAGAAGTCAAAAGCAGCACATAATTACAGAGTTAGATTTTTTTTTACCTGGCTTACATATGGTAGTACAGGCAAGTCCAAGCTGCCAGTGGTCTTCATTTGAATCACACTGCTGTTAGGTTGGGCTGCTAAGTGACTTCAGCCTAAGAAATGAGCAACTACCACTATAGGCCACATATGTACAGTACATGTCAAAAGCAAAGTAAAAAAAACCTGTCTTAAGTTAGGAAATAAAGAATGACTATTACTCATAGGACTGTTCTGAGGCATGACAGGGCATTATAATCCTGATATCAGAAGGATTCTATTGTTACCTCTGCCAAGGGAGGAGGTTAGGTTTTTGCTGTCGTTGGTTTGTCTTTTAGCAACATTACTCAAAAAGTACTGAACCTATTTTGATGAAATTTTGAGGAAAGGTGTGTAATGGCACGGGGAACAGATGGTTAGATTTTGGTGATGATCTGAGAGTGCATACCTCCACCAAGGCTGTTATCTTCTCACAGAGTGTTAGCAACAATACTCCAAAACTACTGGATGGATTTGGATGAAATTTTCACCAGAGATGGTCCTTGGGCTGCAGAAGAAGCCATCGGATTTTGGAGCTGATCTATGAGCACATACCTCTACAAAGGCCCTATCTTGCAATGTATGGTGGGATGGAGGCAGGGAGGGACGGACAGATGGATGGACAAAGGAAGAGGCTTTGGTGGAGGTATGCACTCTGAGTGCTTTTCTAGTTTTATGTTTTTATTCACTGTATGTTATATCTTTTATGATGCACTGAATTTGAGAGGTTTCAAAAATCTCAGTATATAATTTGTACCCCTGTATTACTATGAAAAAGTACAGTTTTCTAAAAGCTAATTTATGAGAAAATTAAGTACATTTATGAAAATAAAGTTGCATAATAATAAAACTTATTGTATAAATGTTAACTTTAGTATATTTTAAAGTTCAAATATATGTTGTGGCCCCAGACAGATTCTGTTGAGTGCAAAAAATTGCTCAAAATGTCTCATTGACAGTGTCTTTGTTAATGATAAATATTTGGTAATAAATAAAATCTAAAGCATAATAAGAGATAAAAAGTGACCATTAAGGGGAAAAGTATTTAATAGCAAGTGTACTGTAAGTACATACACTGTAAAACTGAACAGTTCACAGAACTCAAACCTTATGTTGAAACTGATTACCTAATAGATTTTAAGTAAATGAAATGATTTTGAGTAATCTTAATACATTTTCAGCAGATTTTAAATATTTAATTTTAAAGTTTACTCAAAAAATAATTGCCGAAAGTGTATTTTTAAAGTTTACTAAAAAATAAAAATGCTGAAAATGGATTTTTAAGTTTAAGATTACTCAAAAAATCATTTCATTTACTTAAAATTTATTAGGCAATATGTTTCCAGATAAGTTTTGAGTTCTGTGAACTAATTCGGTTTTACAGTGGAGAATTGAGAGGGGATTACTGCAAGGAAACCTATCCCCACTGTGGCACAGATGAGAGAAAGAACCTGCTAAGAAATGTCCTCATTAGTAATGGTGAAAGGTAGTCAATCTCCTGCTCTAAAGGAACAAATAAAAGGAGATAGTAACAAGCAGTACAGTCAGACCTCTATGATTTTAGTACCATTTGTCTCCATTCCATTGTGCTGATGCTTCACTAATGGGATGGATCACTTGAAAATGATCACAACACACTGTCTAAAGAAAATGGTTAGGTGCGGTTAAGGTGGGGGGAAAAGGTACACTAGAGAGAAAACTGTCATGGTAAATCACAGAAAGAAAAAGAAAAATGAAGATGTAAGGAGTGCAGAAGAGAGAAGAGAAGCAGTCAGAAGGAAAGAGGAGGAAAAATCACAGTAAGAGCTGTAGTTAAACTGCAGCGTAAATGGCTTTTCAATGTGCAAGTCTCTGGGGACAAAATGGAGGGAGAGAGATGAGGCATTGATGAACCTGCTACCTAGTCTTTGACCTTGCATGTGAGTGTATATGTGTTAAAAAAGAACACAGTACAGAGGGTTTGGAAGAGTATGGCAGACTGACTCCATAGGGAGTCTGAATGGACCAATGCACAAGTGGGACTGCGTGTGAAAATAAGTGCTAAAGCATTTGAATGAAGGGCAATTAAAGGATAGTGTGAGTATCTGTGTATAAACAATGGCTGTAGTGTGGGGCCACACTACTGCATAGCTGTGTATTGACATCGTAATTACCAGTGAATAATGTAGTCTTGTGTGCACATAATGCATGTTTGTGTGTGGAGACTAGCGTGTGTATCTAGAGTATCCACTTGGGAAAACTTGCTATTGGTATTCTAATTAGACTGAATGATATACTCTCCCTATTAACGTCAAATCAGAGCAATAGATGATGACTTAGGCCCCACTGCAGTGTTCATAACCCGCCATTTTTGGCTCAATTGCAGTACTCTGGGCTGTTGCTAGGTAACTCACAGGATTTATACAATCAGCATAGAGTTTACTCCTTTTGCATTACCTTTTTTTAATGTTTTCTTGTTTTTAAAATGATCACAAATAACTTTTTTTTTACAGTGAGTAACAAAGGAATCCACCCTTTCATGGCCAGAAACCCTGAAAAAAAATTGAATGAGTACTGACAGCAATGACCACTCCGGGCAGATCAAAAGGAAGTGATTAACAGTTAAATAATAGGACCAGTTCAACAGTCAGAAGACGAGATCGGGGCACACCTCTCCGTGGATCGCCACCTTATTGTGGTGGAGGGCTTTGCCTGCCCTAATGATCCCAGGAGGTTGTAAAAATTCTGTCATATTCTGTTATTAGCTGCCATTTTAATTAGATCACCCTCAGTGTAATCTGTCAAAAAAACAGACAACTTTCAGATTTTTCTGTCACTACTGAAAAAAAAAAAAAAAATCTATCGACGAACAACAATTTTCAGTTGACGCAACCTCTGGACCAGGTGCGTGTTCATTGCCTGGTCTGGATGTGTAATCTGGGTTTATGTTGCCATTCAGTCAGGGCTCATCTACATCACATGAGAGATCCACATGCTGTCTTTCTGCTTAGCACCCACTTTTTGGACTGTAATAGTTTTCAAAGCAATGCTAGGAACAATGATGTCACAATGTTTCATAAGCCAAAAAGTCCACTTAAGGAGGCAGGTTAGGAGTGGAAAACTCTCATTCAGGACAACCTGTTATTACATTTCCTGAGTGAGTCCAGCCTCACTTAGGAGATTAATTATTGTAACATTAATGTGATTGTATTCTGTGCTCTATAGACCTTTAGAACATTTCATATATAGATGACAGTTGATAAGTGACTGCTTTGCGACAATTTTCTTCCTTTTGCCCTATTTTAGCTCTCTTCAAGTTTAGTTATTCCACATAATGTGCACCAGTATCATATGAATAACACTTGACTACAATTGTAATATTAATTAAGGACAATAGCACATTTGATTTCTCTCCAAATCTTTCTGTCAAGATCTTTCCATAACGAGAGGCGCTTATTTGGATTTGCCCTAGAGCAAGCCAAAAGCATGTAGTTATGAGTGAAGATGAAAAGTGTTTTGTTTCTGCAGTTTTCAGTGTGAAGAGGCATAGGGTACCAAGTAAGAGCATTGTTTTGATGCCGTCTTCCTCCCTCATTCTCACTCTCGTGTCTTCCTTGCTTTGCCCTCCTACTCTTATTTTGCCCCTTGTTCATTTTCAATAGAAGTTGACAGGGAATCATTAGCGGCATAATGAAAAGCAGCAGACCAGTAATATACACTGTCACTGTCTATTACAGCCTCCTTAGCCTAAAGACCTGAAATGTAAATGAGCCTCTGTTATTGTCTTTTGAAGTCAGAGAGGATGGTTTAAGTATCACAGAAATTCTTTTAGGAAGCAGCAGAGACAATACTTAGTTGCTTTTCCAGTAAGTGATGAAAAAGCTGCTTGATTAATTTGGCAAATAGCATTCTACTGTTTAGTAAAGTATTTAATAAATGGGGTATTTTGTACACTAATGAGTGATACTGTATGCTCAGGTGAAGGAGCAAGTCCTATTAAGGTTAACAGACTTCATTTATTCATAAATTATAGACAGGTAGGTCTACCACTGGATTTCAGGAAATTAGAATATTGTGAAGATTTTTTTAAAAAATAATTCAGTTAAAAAGGCTGAAGTTTTATATATTCTATTACTTTCATATTTTTCTGGGTGAAATGACCTCAAGTAACTATCACAATCAATTACTTTTTTGTAGTTATTTTTTTCCACTGATTTTAAAAACTATGTAATTTTGTATTAATTTACTTATTTTGGAAGCTGCACCTAATAAATGACTTATTTTATCAGTAAATTGGAATTATTTATAAACAGCATTAGTGATTAAATTGAAAATATTTTCAGTTTTATTGTGAAGGCTCAGCTTTTTCTTTGAAAGCTTCTGCCTTAGAACAAGTTTAGTTTCATATTTAAACTGCAGGCATTCAGTCCATGATTTTTTTTTTTGTACATTTCACAATGTGAAGCTGAAATAACTATTGCTAACAATGCAGCTCGCCATCACTTTAACTGACCTTGTGCTAGTTTAGCATTAAATACACTACCGTTCAAAAGTTTGGGGTCACCCAGACAATTATTTTGTGTTTTCCCTGAAAAGTCACTTATTTACCACCATGAGTTGTAAAATGAATCGAAAATATAGTCAAGACATTGACAAGGTTAGAAATAATGATTTGTATTTGAAATAATTTTCCAGATACTCAACCTGCTCAAAGGAAGGTCAGTTTTAGAGCTTCTCTAACCAGCTAAACTGTTTTCAGCTGTGCTAACATGATTGGACAAGGGTTTTCTAATCATCCATTAGCCTTCTGATGCAATGAGCAAACATTGTACCATTAGAACACTGGAGTGATAGTTGCTGGAAATGGGCCTCTATACACCTATGTAGATATTGCACCAAAAACCAGACATTTGCAGCTAGAATAGTCATTTACCACATTAGCAATGTATATTAGATATTAGAGTGTATTTCTGATTAGTTTAAAGTTATCTTCATTGAAAAAAACAGTGCTTTTCTTTCAAAAATAAGGAAATTTCTAAGTGACCCCAAACTTTTGAATGTTAGTGTAAATATATAAATAAAATAAATCTGAAGGAAAGAGAGAAAGGTGAGAAGTGTTCTGAGAGAATGAATACATTAAATATTGGCTATTATCAGATTGTTGCTGTTATTTACGGTCACAAAGCACTATTGTTTCATATTGAACTTAATCATTTATTTCGGTCTACATATGAAGGGGGCAGTGCATTAACACAAACAAGAGAAATTATTAAGTGAGGGAGAAAAAGACAATATAACTGTCATGGTCAACATTATATCTGTCACAAATAGCTGCTTTGGAAGGCAGATATAGTTTTAAAGTAGGACCTACAGTAGCAGGCAGGACTTTGGAGCAATAATGATTTATTAACAGATACAAATGAACAAACAAGCAACAGCATGGGGGCTGAAAATGAAACTAAACTACAGAAGCAAAACTCACCGGGGAAAATACTTGAGACCACAGGGAACATAAGGAGAAGAATGACAATGACCCAACACTAAGCACAATCACAAACTCACATATATACATAGGGAGGCTAATAATCACAGATGCAGGACAGCTGGGCAAACAATCAAGGGCTAAATCAATGACACACAGGGAAACAGAAGCAACCAGTAATGAGAACAGGATGGGCGGGGCAGCACAGACCATCACAGACAGGGGAAGTACATGAAACATGCCAATGAAGATACAGGACAACAATACAGGAGCAATACAGAGAGGACCGGCACAAACATGACTTGGGAAAACAATCACAATACCAAAGAGCAGGACCACAACTGCACAACATAATTAGGGGTGTGATAATGAAAATAAACACAATGGCCAAACTAAAGCTGAGGCAGGGAAACGGAGAAAACATCATGGCTGAAGGTGGGGATGTCACAAACTCCCCGTGCGCTTCTCCACAGCGCACGGAGGAGGGATGAAAGGATGAGGATTTATGTGCTGGGTTTACACCACACACACATTTATTCAACAAAAACTGGCAAACAGTTCCAATACATTTATTCCACAATAGCTTAAGGAGTCCTCCAGGACGCTCAACAGTCTAAGGTGAGGATTACCGGGGAAAACACACAGATTATACTCACAGGACTAGAGCTGTCTGGGTAGTCCAAATAAAGCACCACGTGAAACACAATCCTTTAATGATGCTGACTATCACACGGCGATTAACAACTGCATGTCTAGTGCAATGACCCAGCAATACGTAACTGGCAAAAGGATCCTTAAGTACATGCATTGCTGGGGATGGTAAATTGGTCGCACCTGGGCGAGGAGCGGGGAGATGGCAAATGGGAGTGGGAACAGCTGACAGTAATAAGAGAGGGGGCGTGGTCGGACCGGCAGACAGTTAGACAGCGCTTACACCAGCGTGAGCCCAAGGGGCTGCCTCACCGCTGCCAGCCAGAAAGCAGTGGCTATGGGTATGGTAAAGCACACAGAAATACATACTAACATACATACAAAGTGGCACCTAACCCACAGAGAGGCCAGGATCAAGCCGGGGGAAACCAAGCCGGCTCGGCTCCTGACAGGAGACATGGAATGACGACAGACCAGGGAACACAGAAGACAAAGACAGAGGACACAGGAGGATACAGAGGGCAAATAATGCAAATAATAATCATAAATAATCACAGAGAGAACAATGAATGAACACAAGGCATGGGCATGATCCTAAGATCATGTCCAGATATGACAATATCAGTTTATGGATCTGAATGTCAATTTTGGTCAATTTTCTGGTAACAGCCCTATTTCATCACACACAGACTGAGCTATGGCACGGGTTTTTGTTTTTAATTTTGATGATTTTGATATAGCTCTTGGTTGGTTTCAGATGCACTAGAATAGCTTTAGTTTCCTCCCAACTATTGAACAAATTCTTAATTTAGTGGCTATCATGCCTTTTCTAATGTCTAATTCAGAGGCTGGTAGATCAAGAGTTTTGAAATCCTGTAATTCTTAACAAAAAGCCAAAGGTCCTCGAACATTCTTACAAACAAGTATAACTTTACAGCATCACTATGCAACTTTCTTGTTCTGTGTAGGAACATTGAAAAGACTACAACTATGGCGACTACAACCTCAGCCCCAACAGCCAATCACGGGGTGCTTAATTTTTCGGTGGCTAAAGTTTTGTGCTGTGATTGGTTGTTGGGACTGAGGACATTTTCACCATAGTTGTAGTCTTTTCAGTGATCCTGCCAAGAACAGAGCTGTTACAGGCAATGCAAGCCTACTCAGGCTATTGTGGAAGAGACAGTCACCTGATCAAATGCTGATGTGCCATCAAAATAATGTTGGAAACATTGTTTTAAGGTGAAAATTTTACATAGTGTTGTTTTAATTTCCACTGCTGATTCATTTACTTAACACTGTTTATGTGATTCCCAGTAAAAATTCCAGCAGGAGTAATCTGTTTGAGGAGTTTACAATAGAATACAAGTCAAACATTAAAAAGCAGTGGAGACAAATTCTCAAGTAAGCCTCAAATCTCGACTCTCAGCTTTAGTCTAAGTACAACTTATCTTAAATTATCTTTAAGATACTTATCTTTAAGATAGACATTGTGTGGTTTTCATTTGAAGTAGGTACGTTATACAGTATGTTACATATGTTACATTATGCATTTTAATTTACCCTAGGCTCATACTATTCTGTCCATTCAGTCTTTGGTGTTACTACATGTCATGAAAGGTGTCATTTGGCTTAACGTAGACACACTGGCTGTGGAATTCATATACTGTAATTAAGCAATATTACATGAGAGGTTGTGCGGTATCAATGAATATAGTAGCTGCGGTGATTCATCATAGGCCCAATGCGAAGCGGAGGGCTGAAGACATCACTGCAGTTACTACAGTGGTGTGAAAAAGTGTTTGCCTCCTTCCTGATTTCTTTTTTTTTTTTTTTTTTGTTTTTCACTCTTAAATGTTCCAGATCATCAAACAAATATATTAGACAAAGATAACACAAGTAAACACAAAATGCAATTTTTAAATGAAGGTGCTTATTATTAAGGGGGGAAAAATCCAAACCTACATGGCCCTGTGTGAAAAAAGTGATTGCCCCCTAAACCTAATAACTGGTTGGGCCACCCTTAGCAGCAAGAACTGCAATCAAGTGTTTGCAATAACTGACAATGAGTCTTTTACAGGGGCAGCACGGTGGCGGAGTGGTTAGCACTGCGGCAGCACAGCAACTCACCCTTGACCGGGGGATCCTGGGTTCGATCCCAGCCCCCGACCAACAGTGATCTAGTGTAGAGTTTGCATGTTCTCCCCGTGTCTGCGTTAGTTTACTCTGGGATTTCTCCGGTTTCCTCCCACAGGCCAAAAACATGCAAGTTAGGTTAATTGGCAACAAACTGGGGATTCTAAATTGTCCTTAGGCATGACTGTGAGAGTGAATGGTTGTCTGTCTCTCTGTGTTGGCCCTGCGATGGACTGGTGATCTGTCCAGGGTGTACCCTGCCTCTCACCCAAAGATGCTGGGATAGGCTCCAGCCCCCCGCGACCCGAAAAGGATTAAGCGGAAGAAGATGGATGGATGGATGGATGGAGTCTTTTACAGCGCTGTGGAGGAATTTTGGCCCACTCATCTTTGCAGAATTGTTGCAATTCAGCCACATTAGAGGGTTTTTGAGCATGAACCGCCTTTTTAAGGTCCTGCCACAGCATCTCAGTTGGATTCAGGTCAGGACTTTGACTAGGCCACTCCAAAGTCTTCATTTTGTTTTTCTTAAGCCATTCAGAGGTGGACCTGCTGGTGTGTTTTGGATCATTGTCCTGCTGCAGAACCCAGGTGCGCTTCAGCTTGAGGTCACGAACAGATGGCCGGACCTTCCAGAAAGTTCAACTTTTGTCTTGTCAGTCCACAGAGTATTTTCCCAAAAGTCTTGGGGATCATCAAAATGTTTTCTGGTAAAACTGAGACGAGCCTTTATGTTCTTTTTGCTCAGCAGTGGTTTTCGTCTTGGAACTCTGCCATGCAGGCCATTTTTGCCCAGTCTCTTTCTTAGGCTGCATGTCCACCAAATGCATTTTTTCCTCTCTGGGCAGCTATTTTCCATTCATTCTCTATTTAGTTCAGAGTTTGCAGCGCTGAGCGCCCTCGGCACTGAAACGCTCTCGGCAGTGGCCGTTTTTTGTCGCGGCGCTCAGGGCACTCAGAGTTGAAAAAAGTTCAACTTTTCAGAGACTGCAGCTGAGCTCATCATGCCAGACCTTAAGCAACCAATCAGAACTGCTGTGTGGGCGGGACATAGGATGCCGGTACTAGTGTCTACTCAGACTCCTGCTTTCCGTGTCATCATATTTCACATCTAGAGCTGCTAAAACACGTTTCCTGTCCATTGTTATTTAGAGACAGCTATTAAAACATCACTGGAAAGTCTGACCATAGGAAAGTGGAAGTACTGAGCTGAGAGTGACAAGCTGTTGCTGGGATACAGGGTACAGACCCCCCCCCCCCCCCAGATCGCAGCGCACAAACGCTGAAAAAAAAAATGCTCAGGGCGGTCTGGCGACAAAAAACACATTTGGTGGACACACAGCCTTATGGTGGAGTCATGAACACTGACCTTAACTGAGGCAAGTGAGGCCTGCAGTTCTTTGGATGTTGTTTTGGGGTGTTTTGTGACCTCTTGGATGAGTCGTCGCTGTGCTCTTGGGGTAACTTTGGTTGGTCGGCCACTCCTGGGAAGGTTCATTACTGTTCCGTGTTTTTGCCATTTGTGAATAATGGCTCTCACTGTGGTTTGATGGAGTCCCAAAGCTTTAGAAATGGCTTTATAACCTTTTCCAGACTGATAGATCTCAATTACTTTGTTTCTCACTTGTTCCTGAATTTCTTTGGATCGCAGCATGATGTCTAGCTTTTGAGGATCTTTTGGTCTACTTAACTTTGTCAGCCAGGTCCTATTTAAGTGATTTCTTGATTGAGAACAGGTGTGGCAGTAATCAGGCCTGGGTGTGGCTAGAAAAATTGAACTCAGCTTTCCAAAGATGTGATTAACCGCAGTTAATTTATGTTTTAACGGGGGTGGGTGGGGGGGTATAGTAACTCCTGGAATCTGTATTGTCCAATCCAATTGCTCGATCAGAACTAACTGCTGTATAATGTACAACATGACAAAAAAAGCTGTGCTTTTTCTTGGTAAACAACAAGCAGTACATTCCCAGTAAAGTTACGACTCTGATTCTAAAATAAGAACAAGTTTTAAAGTTTTAAAGCCTTTCTTTGAGTGTGTGAAAAAGTAGTGAAGTGCTTTACAAAAGGAATTCTAATTTTGTAATCATGGCATACTGCATCTAAGCCAAGGTAGATTGCAGATTTTGCCACACACAGTATTGCCAGTCCCACCTGTTGGATATTTCTGTCTTGCCAGTTCAGTTTTTAACAGAATTTCAAGATAGCATGTTTCCAAGTTACTTGAATGTGCCTTAGGTATTATGGGGACACTTGCTTATTTAGGAAAACTCACATGTGAGCATGTGTTACAAGGCCCAATATGCACCGCAAATGTATGCTTATTGTGTTGCAAGGCTGGGATCCCAGTGCAGTTATATTTTAGGGAACTTTCAGGAAACTCTATGTTAGTTTGAAATAAAAGGAGAATGTAGACTCATATTCTCTCTGCTGCTGTGTCAGCTCCAGACACCGTTAGTCTCTGTAGTCCTCTATAGCGATGTTTTACAACCAGGGTGCCCTGGTACGTTCAGATTTCTGTAGGAAATTATCTAATTTCACTTGTTAATTGGTCCAAAAAAATTTGAAATAATTTGCCATTGTTATGCATGGGCTCTGTAGGCACCCATGCACAATAATTGCAAATTTGATTGAAAAACTGCTCTATAGCACAAGCTCTGGTTTTTTGACTGGTGGGCTGACAATTGTTAGCAGTGCTTTCTTTCATAGTTGATTAGTTCAAATTTTCAGCAATTGTGACAAAAGACAAAGCATCAGTGTTCTTCCTTTGTGTGAGTTGTGCTGTCCAAAATGGTAAACTTTTATTTTTTTTAAGTGTTTTTAATAAAATCTTTATTGGGAAGTCCTCATTTTATATGATGTTTATGCAGTAGTTGGGTGGCATTCAGGCCCTAAAGTACTTTTCAAAAAGGCTCTATTGTGAGTTCCCAAATCTAGATTTAACAAAATGACATTACATGAGAGGGACTGTGGTATCAATGGTTATGTATACTTGCACATTAATGAACACATTATAATCAGATTCCTGGACTTATCTGATTATTCAAATAATCATGTAAATAGAATAATCAGATAAAGACCATTATCTGGTTATGAGAAGTGACATAAACAGATGTAGTTTATTGCCCAATAATCTGTTTATTCAGTGCATGTCAACACATCAAATCTGATTATTGCCCCTACCTGATTATTCCTAGATATCAGATTATTATCGCCATGGAACCAGGGTTAATGAATGTGGTAATATGTCACTGTGGTAATATATCCATGATGCCACACCACCTTGAGTGTAATATTGCTTATATGCAAAGTTCCACAAGCACAATTTACTGATTGACAGTAGGGCTGGGCGATATAGCTCAAAAAATGTATTGTGATATAAGTTTTCTATATCGTGATACACAATACATATCGCAATATATATTTTGTGTACTGAATGTCCTTTAAAATTTGGTTTTCTTACATTTTTATTAGAAAATGTCACACAGTGATGGGAATTTCGGCTCTATTAAGAGAGCCGGTTCTTGTGGCTTAGTTCGCTAAAAAGAGCTGGCTCTTTCGGCTCCCAAACGGCTCCTCAGATTTTTTTTTTGTTGTTGCTTAAATTAATTTATTACCAAAATAATGTAAAATTGTGTGTAAAATGAATTACTAATTTACAAAACATATATCAAATGTTTATTATTTATATTGCTTCTTATACTCAACAAAATAAATTAGTTTTTTGCTTTTCTTGTTTCAGACAAGGATGAAAAGATGTTTTTACCTTTACATGTTTTGACTGGCGTCACCAGTCTTCCTCAGAAGTGTCAGCTGATCACTGTGAAGTGTCATTTATCAGCTGTTTTTACTAGGCGTGGCCAGCCCAGCGGAACTGTCGGATCCACTGGGCTGGCCATGCCCCCTGCCATCCAATGGTCTCTGAAGAACGTAGTCTCGGGTGTGAGAAAAGCATAAATGCCCCCTCATCCTGATTCATGATGTCTTTGCCCCGCTTCCTGATTTCTATGGCCTCCTTGATCCAACATTTGTGTCTGTTATTCTCCGATCCAATGATTTTTGTGTTGTCCCAGTCCATGATGTGATTATTTCTTTTGCAGTGATCTGATATTGCTGATTTTAGTGTTGCTTGTTCTGCCTTTTTCTTTTTTTTTTTAACTTTTTATTTATTCAGCACAACTTCAACACATGAAGATGTACAAAGAAAAAGGAAAAACAAATCACACCCACCTCATTTACAGTCCTCTTAAACCTATTCTACCTTTTTTCCTTTTATACATCAACTACTACCTTTCGTATTAGTTTTTGCAATGTTACAGAGATACAAATAACATTCATGTGATTTTTTTTTCTAGTTAGTGCAATAGTACAGATATGTGTATTCACAAATCAGATTTCGGTGCTAGTAAGAAAATAAATGTACAGGAAAAAAGGAAAAACAGTCACAATTTCTTTGGAGAAGTAATTATGACTTTCTTTATTTCTTTTTGTATACTTTTCCAAAACTCTAAGATCTTTGAAAAATCCCAAAATGTGTGGGTGACATCCCCTACCATTCCACAATCCCTCCAACATAAGTCTGAGGCATTACTAAATTTTGAAATGATAAATGGAGTGTTAAAATGGCACATTTTCACCTTCCAATCAAATTCTTTCCATGTTGGGCTGTTAGTTAATTTATGTCCAAATCTAAATGTTTCCTCCCAATCCTCACTGGTTATTATTACGGTAGCTTCCAATTTCCATTTCTCTTTGACATCTAAATTATTAACATCGGTTTCATATTGTAGCACCTTATATACGTTTGAGATCAGCCCTTTTTTGATTCTCCCCCTGTATATGACATGAACAATGCTTCATCTTTAGTTGGCTCTGTACATATTTTTCCCACTCATTATTTTTCTGAAGATAATGTCTCAGTTGCAAATATTTATAAAAGTCCTGAATTGGTATTTTGGATTTTTAAATTCCTGTTTCAATTGTTGGAATGATTTCAAAGTCTGCCCCTTAATCATTTGTGCTATAAATATTAACCCCTTGTTAGTCCATTTTTCAAATCCTGCATCCATAGTGCACGGTACAAAATCTGGGTTTTTGGAAAATGTTGTAGCTTTGCTTACAGAGCTAGATATATTTAATTTCTTTTATATTGTTGACCATATTTTCAATGTTTCTTTAACCCATTCATTTTGAATCTTGAGCTTTTTTGTAACATTCTGGTTGTAAATGATAGTGATCCCAAAGGCACATCTGGGCAAAGATGCCCCCATATTGTATCCTTATCTTTGGTGATCCATAATAGTAGAGCTCTAATTTGAACTGCCCAATAATAATTCCTTAGATTTGGTAAATTGAATCCTCCCTTATCTTTAGAAGATAGGAGTGTTTTATATTTACAGTAATTCTCACTTTTTTGTTTTGCCATAAAAATTTGGACACACTCCTTTCCAACATTTTAAAGGTGGATCCAGGTATCATGACTGGGAGTGACTGAAAAAGGGACAACAATCTTGGCAAGAAATTCATTCTGACCGTTTCCAACCTCCCAATGAGGGTGAGGGGTAAAATCTCCCATCTGTCCATATCCCTGATAATTTCATTTATCAGTTCCCCATAATTTCCATCATAAAACTTTGAGGCATTGGGCGTAATAATAACTCCCAGGTATCTAAACCCTTTGTCAGTCCATTAAAAGTCCACTTTTCCTTCAGCTCAGCTGGACATTCACCTGATAACATCATAGCAATTGATTTGCTTTCATGAGTCACATACTGTATCCTGAGATTTCTCCATGTTCTTTTCCAGCACAGCTGGTACTGATAGGGATGGTTCCTTCAGAAGTATTAATAAATCATCCGCGAATAAAGGGGCGGTGCGGTGGTGGAACGGTTAGCACTGCGGCAGCACAGCAACTCACCCTTGGCCGGGGGATCCTGGGTTCGATCCCAGCCCCCGACCAACAGTGATCTGTGTGGAGTTTGAATGTTCTCCCCGTGTCTGCGTGGGTTGACTCCGGGATTTCTCCGGTTTCCTCCCACATGCCAAAAACATGCAAGTTAGGTTAATTGGCATCAAAACTGGGATTGTCCTTAGGTATGACTGTGAGAGTGAATGGTTGCCTGTCTCTCTGTGTTGGCCCTGCGATGGACTGACGATCTGTCCAGGGTGTACCCTGCCTCTCGCCCAAAGATGCTGGGATAGGCTCCAGCCCCCCCGCGACCTGAAAAGGATTAAGCGGAAAAAGATGAATGAATGAATGAATGAATGAATGAATGAAAATGAATACGCGAATAAAGATATTTTATGTTCCACCCCCACACCCCTTCATCCATTAACCCCGATATCTGATTGTTTTGTCTTGATTTGGCCAACGATTCAATACTTAGGGCAAACAGCAGTGGACTCAGTCGCCTTGTCTGACTCCCCTTTTGAGGGAGAAGAAATCTGAGCAACAACCATTAACTCTGATCCATGATTTGGGATCTTTGTAGATTACTTTTACCCATCCATCCATCTTCTACCGCTTTTCCGGAGGTCCGGGTCGCGGAGGCAGCACTTCAAGCCGGGAAGCCCAGACTTCCCTCTCCCCAGCCACCTTCTTCAGCTCTCCAGAGAGGATACCTAGGCGTTCCCAAACCAGCTGGGAGACATAGTCTCTCCAGCGAGTCCTGGGTCTGGCCCGGGGTCTCCTCTCAGAGGGATGTGCCCGAAACACCTCAAGTGGGAGGCGTCCAGGAGGCATCCTGATCAGATGCCCATACCACCTCACCTGGCTCCTTTCAATGTGGAGGCGCAGCGGTTCTACTCCGAGCCTCTCCCGGATGACTGAGCTCCTCACACCATCTCTGAGGGTGAGTCCAGCGATCCTATGAAGAAAGCTAATTTCAGCTGCTTGTATCCGCGATCTCGTTCTTTCAATCAATACCCAAAGCTCGTGACCATAGGTGAGGATAGGAACGTAGACTGACTGGTAAATCAACAGCTTTGCCTTAGAGCTCAGCTCCCTCTTCACCACAACAGACCGATACAACATCCACATCACTGCAGATGCTGCTTCGATCCATCTGTCAACCTCTCGCTCCATTGTCCCCTCACTCGTGAATAAGACCCCAAGATACATAAACTCCTCCACTTGGGACAGGAGCCTGTCCCCAACCCAGAGAGGACAATCCACCTTTTTCCATCTGAGGACCATGGACTCGGACTTGGAGGTGCTGATTCTCATCCCAGCTGCTTCACACTCAGCGGCAAACTGTCCCAGCAAGAACTGTAGGTCATTGCTGGATGAAGCCAACAGGACAACATCATCTGCAAACAGCAGAGCTGAGATTCTGTGGTCACCAAGCATGACACCCTCCATTCCCTGGCTGCGCCTAGAAATCCTGTCCATAAAAATTATGAACAGGATTGGTAACAAAGGGCAGCCCTGGCAGAGTCCAACTCTTACTGGGAATGAGTCCGACTGAGTGTTGGCAATATGAACCAAACTCTCACAACAGTCGTACAGAAACCGAATAGCTCATAACAACAAGCCTGATACACCATACTCCCGAAGCACCCCCCACAAAAAACCACAAGAGGCACAATCGAATGCCTTCTCCAAGTCCACAAAACACATGTAAACTGGTTGGGCAAACTCTCACGAACCGTCGGGGATTCTTGAGAGGGTAAAGAGCTGGTCCGATGTGCCATGGCCAGGACGAAAACCACATTGCTCCTCCTGAATCCAAGGTTCGACCAACGGCCGAACTCTCCTCTCCAGTACCTTGGCATAGACCTTCCCTGGGAGGCTGAGGAGTGTGATCCCTCTGAAGTTGGACCACACCCTCCAGTCCCCTTTTTTGAAGAGAGGAACCACCACCCCAGTTTGCCATGCCAAAGGCACTGCCCCCGACCTCCACACAATGTTGCAGAGGTGTGTCAACCATGACAGCCCTACAACATCCAGGGCCTTGAGGTACTCAGGGCGAATCTCGTCCACCCCCAGGGCCCGGCCACCAAAGAGATTTTTAACCACCTTGGCGGCCTCAGCCCCTGTGATAGGCGAGTCGTCCCCCTCATCCACAAGCCCTGCTTCCTTTGTGGAAGGCATATCAGTGGGATTGAGGAGATCCTCAAAGTATTCCTTCCACTGGCCGACGATATCCCCAGTCAAAGTCAACAGCGCCCCATCCACACCACGCACAGTGTGGACAGGGACCTGCTTCCTCCTCCTGAGCTGCCGGACAGTTTGCCAGAATCTCTTTGAGGCCAACTGAAAGTCTTGCTCCATGGCCTCACTGAACTCCTCCCATACCCGAGTTTTTGTTTTAGCAACCACCCAAGCTGCACTCCACTTGGCCTGCCGGTACACCTCAGCTGATTCGGGAGTCCCACAAGCCAACCAAGCTTGATAGGACTCCTTCATCAGCTTAATGGCCCCCCTCACCACTGGTGTCCACCACTTGGTTCGAGGGTTGCCACCACGAGATGCCCCGATGACCTTGCGGCCACGGCTCTGGGCCGCTGCTTCAAAAATGGAGGTGGGGAACATGGCCCATTCAGACTGCATGTCTCCAGACTCCCTCGGAATGTGGTTGAAGTTCTTCCGGAGGTGGGAGTTGAAGACCTCCCAGACAGGGGCCTCAGCCAGACATTCCCAGCACACCCTTACTATATGTTTGGGTCTACCAGGTCTGAATGGCATCCTCCCCTACCATCGGATCCAACTCACCACCAGGTGGTGATCAGTTGACAGCTCTGCACCTCTCTTTACCCAAGTGTCCAAGACATACGGTCGCAGGTCTGATGACACGATAACAAAATCGATCATCGACCTGCGACCTAGGGTGTCCTGGTGCCAGGTGCACATATGGACACCCTTATGCTTGAACATGGTGTTTGTTATGGACAAACTGTGGTTAACACAGAAGTCCAATAACTGAACACCACTCAGGTTCAGATCAGGCAGGCCATTCCTCCCTATCACTCCCTTCCAGGTTTCACTGTCATTGCCCATGTGTACATTGAAGTCCCCCAGTAGGACAATGGAGTCTCCAAGAGGAGCACTCTCCAGCACCCCAGTCAGAGACTCCAAAAAGGGTGGGTACTCTGAACCATCATCTGGTGCATAGGCACAAATGATGGTCAGGACCCGTTTCCCAACCCAAAGGCACAGGGAAACAACCCTTTCGTTCACCAGGGAAAATATAGAGGCAGCAAGGTGGGGGTATACAGGAATGCCCACCCCTGCTCGTTGCCTCTCGCCCGGGGCAACTCCAGAATAGGCCAAGCTCCAGCCCCTCTCCAGGAGACTGGTTCCGGAACCGGAGCTGTGTGTTGAGGTGAGGCCGACTATATCTAGCCGGTATCCCTCAACCTCATCCACCAGCCCAGGCTCCTTCCCCACCAGAGAGGTAACATTCCACGTCCCAAAAGCCAGTTTAGGAAGCTAGGGATTAGACCATCAAGGTCTCCACCTTCGACCACCACCTGATCCACATAGCACTGGACCCCCATGATCCCTCCTGCAGGTGGTGAGCCCACTGGAGGACGGACCCATGTAACTCCTTCGGGCTGAGCCCGGCCGGGTCCCATGGGCGGAAACCCAGCCACCGGGTGCTAGCCATCGAGCCCCCCCCCCCCCCCCCGCCACCAGGGTGGGGCCCCGGTAAACCCATACCGGGCGGGGTACACTGAATCCCTGTACTAAGATAAGATAAGATAAGCCTTTATTAGTCCCACAATGGGGAAATTCCAGGATTGCAACAGCACAGGGATAGCAACACTCAGAGCAACAATCAGAAGACAAGAAAAAACAAGAGCAGCGAGTAGACATATGTACATATAAACATAAATATATAGACACACAGTGCGGAGCATTGTAGCTAGATGGAATAAATATATAAATATATAAACACACAGTGCGGAGCATTGTAGCTAGATGGAATAAATATGTGAATATATAAACACACAAACAGTGTGGAGCGTTGTAGCTAGATGGAATAAATATATGAATATATAAACACACACAGTGCGGAGCATTGTAGCTAGATGGAATAAATATGTAAATATATAAACACACACAGTATTTATCATGAGAGTCTGTTGGATCATTCTTAGTCTGGCCCTTCATCCAGGACCAGTTTGTCTTGGGTGACCCTACCAGAGGCAAATTGCCCCGGACAACATAGCTCCTGGGGTCACTAGGGCACGCAAACCCCTCACCACGATAAGGTGACGATCCATGAGGGGATTACTTTTACCCATTCTATAAAATCTTGGGAAGACCCAAAAGCCGATAGTTTCTGGTATAAAAAGCTCCATTTCACACTATCAAAAGCCTTTTGGGCATCTAAACTAAGCGTCATAGAAGACTGAGTTGTATGTTTTATGTCTGGCCCTTTTAAGCCTAGATGTTATTTCTATAATTTTCCCTCGTACTTTTCCTCCCTCCCATAATATTGATGGTGATACCTCACTATTATCATTGATTTGGAAATATTCCTGTAAAGTTTGTTTTATTTCTTTTACTACACTTTCACTGGATTGAATCGAGACATTCATTCTCCAGTATCTGAACGGGGATTCATTACCCAAATCCACAGTTAGTGTAATAGGTGCATGATCGCTTATAGTAATATTTTCTATACCACATTTCAGTACTTTGTGTATATGTTGTTGTGAGACATAGAAGAAATATATCCTTGATTAGCTAGCATGTGGATTTGAATAAAATGTATAATCTCTCCTTTTTGGGTTGTTATCCTTCCATGGATCCAGAAGACCCAATTCTTTAGTAACATCATTCAAAACTCTGGATTTTTTTGTTCTTGGTCCCTGGTCTGGAGGAAATCTGTCTAATCTGCTATTTTGTACTGTGTTGAAACCTTCCTCCATCACTATCATCCCCTTTGCATCACTAGTTATTACTTTAGCTATCAGTTTAAAAAATGTCTCTTTCTCCTCATTTGGTGCATATACATTAAGAACTGAAATAGTCATGTCATCTACAGTTCCTACAATCATTATATATCGTCCCATGTTGTCCTTTATCTCTTTAGCTACCCCTCTTCTTTCGCCATATGAAGCATAATATACCTTGTTTACCCATTCCCTTTTTAATTTCCCATGCTCAGTCTCTGTTAAGTGTGTCTCTTGTGGTAAGGCTATTGAACATTATAGTTTTTTTCAGTTGGCTCAGTAGCTTCTTTCTCTTAATGGGATGATTCAGATCGTGTACATTATATGATACAAAGTTTAGCTTATTCATATAATTTCAGATGAGACTCATAAGCTCTACATATCATAGAACAATCACAAAAAAAACATGTACATCTCCATCAGAACCAGAACTAATATACAATAACAACCAAAACCTGAAAAAAACTGTCTTCTAAAAAGTCCCATTTTCAGAGAGTCATGGCATTTTCTTTCTGGGGAAAAGCACTATGTGCATCTACATCTTCCTAACAGTTCTCTAAAGTTTTACATAAAATTTAGATTTCACTCCTCTTAAAACCAATATTTCTGTCTATTTAATAAGTAGTGTAAAAACTAGCTCCTCTCCTATTCACCAATAACAGAGAAGGCAGATTTTTTTTAATTATTTGTGGCTATACCAATGCACATGTTGACTTTACTCCATGAGGGCATGCAGGTCTTCTTGTGTGATGTAGGACCGCCCCTTCTTCCCTCTCAGCCTTGTCGCTGTGGTCCAGCTGCTCTGCGCCATCATTCTCTGCAGGCTCTCCATTCTGTCCTCCTCCACCTTGATCCCCATGCCCGCTAACATGGGTGCTGTTTCTATTAGGATGGGAAATGTCTGTCCCCGAGTCCAGAAAAACTTTCAGTTGTGCTGGATAGGGGGACTGTGCCTTCACGTTTTTCTCCTTTAGTTTTTTGATTATTTCTCTCACTGTTTCCTCTTCTTTTGAACCTCCGTTGTATAGTCTTGATTAAAATAGATGGTTTGTCCCTCGTATGTAGTCTTCTGTTTCCAGGCTTGCTTTATCACATATTGCTTTACTTTGTAGTCCAAGAAGTGCACGATGATCGCTCTCGGGGGGGGGGGGGGGCACGCTGTCCTTAGGTTTGGCCACCAGCGAGCGGTGTGCCCGCTCAATGTGTATTTCCAGGTCACTTGTATTTTGGATTTTGGATTTAATAAGTTCTGTTATGAAACCAATGGTGTCGTTCTTCTCTGCACCTTCTGAGATGCCATGTATCCATATATTGTTGCGTCTCATTCTTGACTTCAAATCATCACACTTTTCAGACAGTTTAGCCATCCGCTGAAGCAGAAAGACAGCGGAGCACTCCAGCCATGTCGTCTTGTCTTCTGTAGTTCCAATTCTTTCCTCCATGTGCCCCATTCTCTGCTCCAGGGATGCCGTTCTGTCCATAACTAACTAACTAACTAACTAACTAACCTGCACTTATATAGCACTTTTCTAGTCACAAAGACCACTCAAAGCACTTTCACTAGTACTAACCCTCCATTCTAAGGGCCCATAGGAAACAGATATCTAGGGACAATTTGAGATCTTTCATGTTCTTTTCGAGTCTAACCATTGCTCTTTTGGTGTCACCTCCTGCTTCGGCATGTTCCTGTCATAATTTGCGCTGCTCCTCCATTATGACCGAACCATGCTTTCCGCTACCCGGCTCTCTCTGTCCCGTCTCCGGGCTCGTCTCCTCCGCCAACTCGGTGCAATTTTCTTTTGCATCATCCTTCTTTCCAGGCTTCCCTATCTTCACCATATTCTTCATGGACTTTGTTTGTCGACTTATTTTCTAGGTTTACTCACTTTCTGCTGTTTTCTCTATAGTTAATCACTAGTTTTAATTGGTTTCTACTTGAGCTACTTTTCTCGCTGCCCTCTACCACATGGCACCACCGGTAGTCCGTTCTGCCTTTTCTTTTTGCGATCTTGTGAGTCACCCTTGTGTTTCCTTCTCACTTTCCTTCTGGTGTGAAGGAATCACATTCCTAATTATTTAAAGGATCATGAAAAAACACAAAATAAATACAGCAATAAAACCACACAAAAAATTAAGACAGTTGTTAGCACACCCCAAGGACAAAATAGAACAAGGTAAAAAAGGCAACGTAGTATGTGAAATATCATGCAGATCATGTGACAATACTTACATCGGAGAAACGGAAAGATCATTCAAAACAAGGAACAAAGAACACCAGAAGGAATATGAGAAGGAAACGCAAGGATGACTCACAAGATCGCAAAAAGAAAAGGCAGAACAAGCGACACTAAAATCAGCAATATCAGATCACTGCAATAGAAATAATCACATCGTGGACTGGGACAACGCAAAATTCATTGGATCAGAGAATAACAGACACAAACGTTGGATCAAGGAGACCATAGAAATCAGGAAGCAGGGCAAAGACAGCATGAATCCAGATGAAGGGGCATTTATGCTTTCTCACACCTGGGACTACGTACGTTCTCCAGAGACCATCGGATGGTGGGGGTGTGTGGCCAGCCCAGTGGATCTGACAGTTCCGCTGGGCTGGCCACACCTAGTAAAAACAGTTGATAAATGACACTTCACAGCGATCAGCTGACACTAATGAGGAAGACTGGAGACGCCAGTCAAAACATGTAAAGGTAAAAACATCTTCTTTTCATCATTGTTTGAAATAAGAAAAACAAAATACTAAAGACTGAAAAGGAAGACAAAATGAACCTACTCGAGCTTCAACAAAATAAACTTAAAAGTGCAAAGACAACTGGGGTCATAGCCTTTTGCACAAATTGTCTCATAGAGCTCTGGGTTGTAGGTCTAGTGGTTGTAGTGGTGTAGCTAGAGAATAGAATAAACTTTATTGTTCCCGAAGGGAAATTTGTTTTGGGCTCAGTGCCACATCTCGTTGCCACATAAAACATTCAGACATGATACATAAAACACAACATCAGCTAAATCTTAAAAATTCTATGGACACACAACCGCATAACACTTACACACAAATCAAGCCAGTGCAATTAGGTCAGACAGTTCAAGGTCAGTTCAAAGTGCCAATGTGCAATGGGTGCTATACTCAGGATTTCTTGGAGTTCAACAGCTTAATAGATGCTGGGATAAAGGATTGTTTCAACTGGTTAGAATTACACTTTGGCACTCTATTACTCCTCCCTGATGGCAGTAATTCATATTCTGAGAAAAGGGGATGATGGGAATCTGTTGTAATCCTTGTTTCTTGTCTTAAAGCAGTGACTAGAAAAGCGCTATATAAGTGCAGGTTAGTTAGTTAGTTAGTTAGTTAAAACTGACTGTTCGTACATACTCTGAATAGGATCGTAATTTTTCTTCCCTATTATTTTCACGGCCGTTTGATGCATACTCAAGAGATCGTTTTTTTTAATTGTGCTATTAGATTGCCAAACCAGGCTGTAATTCCATAATGGAGGATGTTCTCTATTCAATTCAATTCAATTAAACTTTATTTATATAGCACCATTTCACAACAACAGTCATCTCATAGCACTTTCAACTGTAGGGGAAACCCCACAATTGCAGAAAGACCCCAGCAATCATGTGATCCCCTGTGAGCAAGCGCTTGGCGACGGTGGAGAGGAAAAACTCCCTTTTAACAGGAAGAAACCTCCAGCAGAACCAGGCTCAGGGAGGGGCAGTCATCTGCTGCGACTGGCTGGGGGGTGAGGGGATAGAGAAGATGAAAAGAACAGACATGTAGAAAGCAAACAGCACGACAGGGACTCAATCTATGGGAGAGAACAAACAGATGTTAATGACCAGCAAAAATATTTCATTGCGAGTGAAGAAAGGATTGAAGCCCAGTGCATTATTTGAGGTCCCCCGGCTGTTTAAACCTATTAGCAGCATAACTAAGGGAGGGTTCAGAGGCAGATCAAGTCTGACTCCCGAATCCAGATTGGCAGCTGGTTCCACAGGAGAAGAGCTTGATAACTGAAGGCTCTGCCTCCCATTGTACTTTTGGAGATTCTAGGTATTACAAGTAATCCTGCATTTTGGGAGCGTAGTGCTCTGTTAGGATAATACGGTAGTATCAGATCTTTTAAATAAAAAGGGGCCTGATTATTTAAAGCTTTGTAAGTGAGAAGAAGAATTTTAAACTTAATTCTAAACTCTATGCGAAGCCAATGAAGGGAGGTCAGAACTGGAGAGATATGATCTCTCTTTCTAGTACCTGTTAAAACTCTTGCTGCAGCATTTTGGATCAACTGAAGACTTTTTAAAGATGTTTTAGGACAACCTGATAATAAAGAGTTACAATAATCTTATCTAGCACTAACAAAAGCGTGGATCAGTTTCTCAGCATAACTCTGAGACAAGATGCTCCTAATCATGGCAATATTACGCAAATGATAGAAGGCAGTCTTAGAAACAAATTTAATATGTGAATTGAAAAATAGATCTTGGTCAAAAATAACTCCAAGGTTCCTCACAGAACTATTCAGAGAAAAAGTAACCGCATCCAAACTAAGAGTTTGATTTGGAAAGGTATTTCTAAGGTTTTTTGGACCAACAAGAATGACTTCAGTCTTATCTGAATTTAATAGCAGGAAATTACAAGTCATCCAAGCTTTGATTTCCTTAAGACAGGCCTTTAACTTGGCTAATTGATTACTGTCATCTGGCTTCACTGACAGGTATAATTGTGTGTCATCTGGATAACAATGAAAATGTATACACTGCTTTCTAATAATGTTGCCTAACGGAACCATATATAAACTAAAAAGAATAGGGCCTAGCACAGTGGAACTCCATGACTGAGCTTTGACTTGGAAGAAAACTCATTATTGACATGAACAAACTGGAACCTATCAGACAAATAAGACATAAACCACTGCAACAAAGTTCCATTAAGTGCAACATGGTGTTCTAATCTATCAAGTAGAATATTATGATCGATAGTATCAAAAGCTGCACTAAGGTCTAAAAGGACAAGTACAGAAACAAGTCCATTATCAGATGCGATAAGGAGATCATTAGTGACCTTCACTAAGGCTGTTTCAGTACTGTGATGGATTCTAAACCCAGATTGAAACTCTCCAAATAAACCATTTCCCTGCAAGTGGTCAAATAATTGCATAGCAAAAAACTCTTTCTAAGATTTTTGAAATGAAAGGCAGATTAGAGATTGGTCTATAGTTAGCTAAAACTCCTGGATCCAGCATTGGCTTTTTAAATAAGGGTTTAATTACAACAGTTTTAAAAGCCTGTGGTACATGGCCTAATGTTAAAGAAGAATTGATTATTTGAAGAATAGAGCTATCAATAAATGGGAAGACTTCTTTAAATAACCTGGTAGGAATAGGGTCTAAAAGACCAGTTGAAGGGTTGGATGGGGAAATTATTTTATCTAACTCTAAAAGGTCAAATGGAGTAAACTCATCCAAACAGATATCAATTGAAGGAGTTGTAGTAGTTACTGTATTTAACCTCTTGCGCTCCGTTGTACCGCGGACGGGCAAGTCTCTGCGTCCTAGTGCGCATGAGGGCGCTCTTGTGCGCCCTCGTGCGCTCTCGACGCATGATCCTGATGGTGCAGATGGAGATGGTGATGGCGTCCAAGCGCGCACTGAAAATAAAAGCTGCAGACACAGCCGCGAACAGATTAGTTCATCTGATTGACCTCTCATTCGACTAATAAGAGCCTTGAATTGGGTTTCTGAAACCTTGAAGAACCAATGAATGAAAATCTAGCCAGAAGGACCCGCCTCCCAACGGCTGCGAGCCAACTGAAGCACAGAAGTTCGCTGAGCTGTTTTGTCCAAAGCTGGGTGAAGAGAGACTGCTTCAGCAGCCACAGGCAGTGGTTTATTTATTTATTTTTTTTAATTCCAGCAGAGTGTTTAGGATTCTCTTATATGGTCATCATAGACTGACGGAGGCCAACAACGGTCGTAAATCATTCGCTAAAACCGCAATCATGGAATTATGTTTTGACCGGGTCGCGAGACCAGAACCAGAGCGGACCAGCGTCGGTTCGACTGACAGTGAGGAAGAGAAGTTGGCCAGGACAATATGGCTGTGAAGAGGTAAGGTGTTATAAGCCAAATTATTTTTTATCCCTGAAAATTGTAATCCAAAATGACTTTTGACCGATCGGTAAATTACAACTGTGCTTCGCGGCGCAGTTCGTGCGCCACTGTACAAGGGGTTGTTCGCCGCGTACAGACTGTGAACGCCCCCCCCCACCCCCGCTATTCTTCTGCAGCGAGGGGGGGGAGCCGCGGTGATTGCGTTGCTGTCCCACATCACCACATGAGGCTAATCCGTTGTGTAGCGATGGCCGAAGTCCATCCTCTGTAGTGAGCGGGGGGGGGGGACAAACCCCCCCCCACACACACACACATACACAGACAGCCCTGAGTGTGACCTTTCATTAGAGCCCAAAATGAAGATTCTACATTGAATTATTCAAAAGTTACAGACGTTTTTCCAAACTGTGCCATTTGGCACAATTTGGCACAGTTCCAAAATGCCTGGGAACAGCCTGAGAACAAAGCTGTGTAATATATTCATTTTTTGTGGTATTGTTACAAAATTTGGACCTCAGCTGGATACCACTTGGTTCTACATTTCTGTTGCATTTCCAAGCCCGGATCTGAAGCTGTGTGTTATTTGCAAGCATTTGTATCCAAAAAAACACCCAGGCCAAATTTATTTTCTTCAAGTTCACTATGTTTAGATGACTGTAACTCAGTGGCTGGAGCACTTAGAGAGATCATGTTTTTTTTTGCCAAAAAATTCAAAGTGTTTTCTTTTAAATGAGACCAACCCCATGAAGATGCTGCAAAGGGTTGAAGAACAGCTTTCGATTTACTTTGGGCACATTTTTTGGGGGGGGGCGTTTTTAGGAAAATTGACCGGAGTGCAAGGGGTTAAGTTAACAGTGGGAAAAGTCTGACTGATTTTATCTCTGATAGATGAAATTTTATTATTGAAAAAGTTCATAAAGTCCTGACTAGTAAACTCTAAGGGAATGCTAGGATTGACAGAGTCCTGACTCTTTGTCAGCATGGCTACAGTGCTGAAAAGAAGCCTGGAATTATTCTTGTTCTCTTCTATTAATGCAGAATAGTAACTTGTTCTAGCTTTTCTAAGAGATTTTTTTATAAATTAAAAGATGATTTCTCCAAGCAAAATAGATTTCATCTAAATTAGTGGAGCACCATTTTCTTTCTAATTGATGAGTCTTCTGTTTTAAGCTATGAGTTTCTGTGTTGAACCAAGGATTTAAAAATCTCTGATTAGCCTTTTTTCTTTTTTAAAGGGGCCACCATGCCTAGAGTCTGATGCAGAGAAGCTGTAACACTATCTACCATGCTATCAATTAGGAGCAAGCTCTCCATAGTTTATTTCCATTGTGTTGACACATGGCATCGAGGAAACAATCTGCATAAACTTGGTAACAACATCATCTGAGAGGCATCTACTGTAGTAATATTTTTCTTTAAGAGCCAAATAGTCAGAAATAGTAAAATCAAAAGTTAACAGACAATGGTCTGACAGTGCAGGGTTATGAGGAGACACTATCAGATTTTCTATTTCTATGCCATATGTCAGAATGAGGGCGGCGCGGTGGCGGAGTGGTTAGCACTGTGGCAGCACAGCAACTCACCCTTGGCCGGGGGATCCTGGGTTTGATCCCAGCCCCCGACCAACAGTGATCTGTGTGGAGTTTGCATGTTCTCCCCGTGTCTGTGTGGGTTTACTCTCCGGTTTCCTCCCACATGCCAAAAACATGCAAGTTAGGTTAATTGGCATCAAAACTGGGGATTCTAAATTGTCCTTAGGTATGACTGTGAGAGTGAATGGTTGTCTGTCTCTCTGTGTTGGCCCTGCGATGGACTGGCGATCTGTCCATGGTGTACCCTGCCTTTCACCCAAAGATGCTGGGATCGGCTCCAGCGCCTCCCGCGACCCGAAAAGGATTAAGCGGAAGAAGATGAATGAATGAATGAATGTCAGAACAAGGTCCAACGTGTGGTGGAGATAATGGGTAGAATTTCCTACTATCTGAGAAAACCCCATCGAGTCTAATATTGAATTAAATGCCATATTAAGGCAATCACTATCTACATCTACATGTATATTAAATTCCCCTACTATAATTATTCTATCTGATTTCAGCACTAAATCAGCTAAGAATTTGGCAAATTTGGATAAAAATTCTGAGTAGGCTGAGGGAGGATGATAAACTATGGCAAATAAAATTGGTTTTATCCTAAAATTGCTAAAATGCCCAATACTGAGGACCATGCCCTCATAGGAATTAAAACATATTTTTTGCTTTACATTAACTAATAATTTGGAATGGCAAATTGTTGCTACTCCTCCTCCATGACCAGAACGTCTGGGATTTTGACAGTTTAAATAACCAGAGGGAGTTGATTCATTTAAACCAACATAATCCTCTTACCTTAACCAAGTCTCTGTAAGGGATATTAAATCAATCTGATGATCAGTTAACAGATCATGGACTAGCAGAGGCTTGGGAGTTAGAGACCTATTTAAAAAAACACATTTAATTTTTAAATTACACAACGTAACAAAAATAATTTTTTTGTAAGTTGTCTGTGTTTTTTCAACTGATTTAAGACAATTTTGCACCGCTGAATCCAAAAATGACATCCGTTTCTCTCAATCAGGTCAGGTTTTTATGTTAAGTTATAAGCAGTTGTACAGCAGTTGTACAGGTGTACTGTAAATTGAATAGTAGACATTGATAAAGGTAAGTACATGTAAATTGAATGTTACATCATCATTGTTCAAAATTCAGAAAATTTCAAGAATTAAAAAAGAATTTTGCATCATATAAAGTGAAAATGCTTGTACATGTAAACAAAAACGTAAGAAAACATGTGGCCATAGTTCAAAAAGTTGACCTGATTGAGCAAAACCAATGGGATTTTTGGATTCAGCACATCAAACTTGTCCTAAATCAGCTAAAAAAACTTGGACAATAAATTTGGTGCTGACCAGTGTTATGAGGATGAAGAAAGGCCAAATCATTAAATTTAGAGGCTTCATGTTTAATTTGAGTTTTACCAACTTTTTGTTTAATCACTTTGGGATGCTTATATATTACATTTTTATTTACTTTGGAGGGAGCAGACAGTGGCTATGTTTACATGGACACAAGTAACCGGATTAAAAGCCTGATCGGAATAAAAATGCTTCATGTAAACATGGCAATCTGAATATTCTAACCTGATCACGCTCATTTGGATCAAAATTTCATTCCAATTGAGAGGGGTGGGTTATGCCGATTGCTAATCGGAATGGTGCGCATGAAAACACTTATTCCGAGCGTAGGGCAGAAAATATGTTTACTGCGCATGTCTGTACACCAGCTGCACGTCGACGTGATGTATTTCTGCCTTAGCAGCAGCAGGCGGAAAACATAGAGGGAGTAAAACAAAACTGGTCTGTGTCGTCCTGCTGTCTCCCTCTCTTCGTCATATGCAGAAGTATGTACTTGTAGCTTCATTACGGAGACCAGCAGAAGCAAAAGTACAGTCTGAATAACACAATACAGGTCAATTTTGACACGAAGTGGGGCTTGCTAACACCGGAAGTTGCTTCTTCTTCTACTATTTTCGTAATGTCGAAATGTCGATGTGGGCATGTCAAAATGATTTATTCCGTTCAAACGTGTGACACATGGAAACGCACGTTCTAATCAGATCAACTTTTTCAGGATCCATGTAAACAGTAAAATTCTGATCTGAATTGTAATCAGATTGAAGAAATTTTGCCCATGTAACCGTGGCCAATGATTCTCTGATGGGGAAGACAGGGGCTAAGATGAAGGGTGGCGGATGAAGAGGAGCTGCAGAGAGGCGTGTAAGACTGCGACTCTGCTTCCTGGTCCCAATATTATCGCTTGATAAAAAAAAAAACAAGCATGATGTGAGTACTCACTCTGTACAACCTCAACCGTCTCAAAAAGTACAGTCTTTGATGCAGTCTGGCACACAGGTTGTCAACATGGCTGTTCCAGCAAAGAAGACTGTCTGTGTGAATCCCCAGGTATTTGTATGAAGTCACTTGCATTGTTGTTTGTTCTTTAATGACCACTGACTCATGTTCAAACACCTGTTGTGGGTCAAACACAATTTCCTGTGTTTTTGTTGTGTTTAAAACTAAGTAATTTCTATCACACTACTTGATAAATGAATCTATTTCCAAGTAGTACAGAGACGGATTCATGTCCTTATTTAAGAGACTCAGAATGGCAGTGTCATCTGCAAATTTTATAATATAATTATTTGGAGGAACTCTCCTACAATCGTGTACAAAGTAAATAGTACAGGAGATGTTACACAGCCTTGTGGGACTCCTGTCCTACTGTATTTTGTGTCTGACAATGTCCCATTAACTCTGACTTGCTATGTTCTATTGCTTAAAAAAAAAGGATAAAACATTGACTCAAATTAGCATTAACACCCATGTTCTTCAGTTTCTCTAAAAGCAAATAGAGCTGCACTGTGTTAAAAGCAGAGCTAAAATCCACAAATAAAATTTTGGCATCGGCTTTAGTGCTCTCAAAGTGTTTAGTAATGAGGTGAAGGATGCTAAGAATTGCGTCCTCAGTGCTTCGATTCAGTTTATAAGCAAATCAAACTGTGGTTCAACTTCCTTTTCAAGTTGTGAGCTAACAATTTTTTCAGAGCATTTCATTACATTTGGTGTGAGAGCCACAGGATGAAAGTCATTGTTTTCTGTAGCCCTTAGCCTTTTGGGCACAGGTGCTATAATAGACTTGTTCCACAAGGCTGGTACATGTTGAATGTCTAAGGACTGTAGAAATATAGGACACCATGCTACTGTCAGTTCTTCAGCACAACTCTGTAGTGAAAAAGCAGGCAGTCCATCAGGCCTGTAGCCTTATTTGTGCGCACTCGATTGAAAAGTCATTGCACCATACTTGGGTCCACTTCCAACCGGGGAGCAACATCAGTGTCAGGTAATGATAGTAACATGTCCACAACACATTCATTTGAGGGATTTTGTTCCTCAAACCTCAAGTAAAAGTTATTCAGTTCATTAGATTTTTGCAACTTATTCACAGTCGGGCTGCACGGTGGCGCAGTGGTTAGCACTGCGGCAGCACAGTTTACCCTTGGCCGGGGGATTGTGGGGATCGTGGGATCTTGGGTTCGATCCCAGCCCCCGACCAACAGTGATCTGTGTGGAGTTTGCATGTTCTCCCCGTGTTGCGTGGGTTTACTCCGGGATTTCTCCGGTTTCCTCCCACATGCCAAAGACATGCATGTTAGGTTAATTGGCTGTTCTAAATTGTCCCTAGATATTTGTTTCCTATAGGCCCTTAGAATAGAGGGTTAGTATTAATGAAAGCGCTTTGAGTGGTCTTTGTGACTAGAAAAGCGCTATATAAGTGCAGGTTAGTTAGTTAGTTAGTTGTGAGTCTTCTATTTATAGAGTTCATATTAGTAACAGATTTCATTGTATCCCACAGTTTCTTTGTATTTGATGTTCGAAAGCTCTGCTCCATGCTTTGGTTGTGCTGTTCTTTTGCTTTCCTAAGTTGTTGTTTTAGTTCTTTCTGAGCAGTTTGCAATCCTACTTTATCTCTGCTTCTGAATGCTTGTTTGTTTTTTGTTTTTTCCTATTTATGCATGCTTTAATCTCTTTGTGATATAGGGTTTATTATTAGGGTAAACAACTATGGCTTTCTTCGGTACCACATTATCAACACAAAAACTAGAAAAGCACTCGGAGAGCGCAGACCTCCGCCAAGCGCCACAGTTCCCCCCCATACAGTGTTTGTGTGTACTTTTTCAGATTCCTTGACCATGAAAACATATGACTAGCAATTGGATTCTCAATGATAGGATTAGTGGTTCAGTAGTAAAAGCATTACCTCCTTGGCAGAGGTAATAAACTGAAGTGTTGGTGTTGTGTCCATCTCCTCCATCTGCAAACTCCCAGGCTGCGGGCGTTGCAATTCATCGCACAACCGCGTACAACCCACAGGCCAATGGGTTATGCGAGGGTTTTCATAGATCACTGAAAGCAGCACTCAGGGGTTCACTGACGGATGCAAATTGGGTAGACAGGTTGCTGTGGGTTTTATATTGGGGTTGCGCTCCGCGGCAAGAGAGGATTTGGAAGCTTCCCCGGCAGAGAGCTTGTTTTTGCGCAGCCACTATGGCTGCCCGGGGAATTTCTGCCAAATAATCCCGCGCCGGACAGCTGCCCGTCTCAGCTTTTGCAGTGTAGCGTAAACACAGGCACGCTGCCGGGCCCAGCCCACCACTGTTTTCCGCGTGCTTTTGTGCCTAAAACTTTGAAGAACGTGGAGTTCGTGTTCGTCAGACACGATGACCAGCGCCCTCCATTGCGCCTGCACACATGTTGAAAATGGCCGTATCTCACAATGTTAAAGAATCCTTTAAAAAATTCCTGTATCCAGACGGTGATCCAGATCATCCCCAAAATTTAATCAGTTCTTCCTTGTACCATTTCCAACAACGCCTGAAAGTTTCATCGAAATCCGTCCAAAACTTTTTGATTTATCTTGCTAACCAACAGACAGACAGACAGACAAACACTGGCAAAAACATAACCTCCTGCGGCCTGTGGCCTGGCGGAGGTAATTAATATAATCTGTTATGGTAACTGTGGCCTCTTCAAGCTCCAGTATATGAAATATGGACCAGTCTGTACATAAGAAACAACCTTTTAGTGCCTCCACTGAGTCTTTTGTCTATACATTAACAGTCTTATATTCTGGTTTAGTTGACTTCAGAAGTGATCTATAAGAAGGAATTAGATACACAACATTGTAGTCTGAGTTGGCAAGTCAATTCAGTTCAATTCAAACAATGTTATTTATCCCTCAAGGGGCAATTAATTTACAAAGCAACTTGTACATTGATGCACTGAGTTGTGCAAACACAACAAACAATACAAGAAGGCTATAAGTGCTATAATAAATAATACTATAAAAAATACAACAATGAGATTAGGGGTTACTAAAAGTGGAGGTTTCACCCTTGCAGAATAAGCATTTTTAATATTACCATAACATTTGTCTCTCTTATTGTTTTGTGTGTCACAATGTACATACTGCTATTGGAAGATGCTGTAGACACTGGAGCAGCAACAGTTGAAGTAGACAAAGTTGTATTTTCATTGGTAGCAGGTTCACTTGCTTGTCTTTTTTACTTCCAACTGCACTGATGGATGTAGGCTACAGTTCTAATGTGCCTGTGCAGGTTATTTGTAGAGCCTGCTAGATATGTTTTCACCTTACACACTGTACACTCTGCTTTTGTGTTATCAGTGTAATTAAAATCCATCCAAATTTTACTCCATTTCCAGCTGTCACTCATTTCCTTACCTTTCCAGCGTTTTGTATCTGTAGGGGCTCCCTCTTTCTTGTCTGCCTCTGTCTGTCTCCTGTGCGTGCTGCTGCAAGTAACCCCACCCCTTCCCCTCCGGCTCAGTGCAGCCAATCATGTGCAGCTTGAGCAGGAAAAAAATAGAGGGAAAAAAAAACAAAGTTGCTCCAGCTAGCAGGTAGGAGCCGGCTCCGGTTGGTCACTTCAAAGAGCTGGCTCTGAGAGCGTTTCATTCGTGAATGACATGATACTACAGCCACGCTGAGCTGCTGCTTCAGCAGCGGCAACTGGGAAGAGCATGAAGCCACTGCTCATAATGTGGCAAATACCTGAATATGTGCAACACAACCATTTTATGTATCGTGGGCGGCCAAATGTACTGATGCAACAAATACATTCGGTATATTGCCTAAACCTAATTGACAGAAATAACGACAAAAGATAATTTTGTATTTAACTGTATTTTGTAGTTAACTGTTGCTATGCACCTCAGTGAGCATAATGTTGAAGAGAATGGGATTATTTTTTCCACGTGTAAAACAATAGATATTGTGCAGTGCTGTCTGTCTGTCTGTCTGTCTATCAAACCTCATCTCATCTATTTTGTCACAGTTGGCAATTAGCTTTGGCCCTTTTGTTTCCACATACTTATCCTGCTTTTTCGTGGCACCATCAGATTAAATTAAGACTATTTCCACAGTGTTGTTATATTTGCCTAACAGATGATAAATCCAACTTCAGCTCATCTGTGTTGTTAGGAACAGGCAGGAGATATGGAAATATGAAGCTGAGATGGCAGCTTTTCTTTTTACTGCAGTGCATCCAGGTCACAGACGTCTGGATTTGGAGAACTGTCTCTTTTCAAACAGCACCTCACTGTTGAATTTAAGGTATAGAACATCATATTACAATTCTCACATATTATAAGGGCACACTGACAGTTACTATAATTTAAAGATTATCAGAACACTGCTGAAGCGGCGTATTCGGTGAAACTCCTGAGTAGGGTTATCAGGGAATATAATAACTTTGCGAATCCCTATTGTCCAATCAAATTACTCAGAACTAACCAACGTATAATATGAAATAGCTGCTTTTAAATTTGAAAAAAGGGTGCAAATACAAGCAAAGAAAGTGTCTATTTTAAAACAAATCCTGGATGTTTTCATTAAAAATTATCAAGTAGTAAGTTTTTGCAATTGTTAAGACCCCTCTACGTAGGGATGGGAAGGGAGCAACAAATAGCCAGATGGAGTTGATTTGTAAAGCATAATTATTTTTTAATGAGGTAAGGAAGGTAACTGTTTAAATAATAGCTGCATAAAATGATTGGAGAACAAAGACCCCAAAAAGGTACAACTCAAACTAAAGAAAGAAATATAACCAATACAATTTCAGCTTGGGTGATGACAGCTGCCTGTCAAAACAAGGGAGAGTTTTTTTATTTTTTATTTTATTTAACCTTTATTTATACAGGGTAGTTCCACTGAGAGGCAACCTCTATTTTTCAAGGACGCCCTGTTCACACTCACAGTTACACATTCACACCAAGAAGCTGCCCAGTACAACCACAGACTGACCTGTGGCCACTGAGCAGCTCCACTGGAACAGTTCAGGTTAAGGGCCTTGCTCAAGGGCACCACAGTGGGGTTAAGGAGGGTGGGGCAAACACTGCTGTCATGCTACTTGAGAGGCATAAACCCAGTTCTCCTTGGTGAAAGACTGATTTTCAATATTTTTATCCACAGTCTCATGCCCTACTCTTTGTTTCTACAACTTAACACATATTTGCTTTCATATCATTTTCATTTCTGAAGTAGCAAACTTATTGCTTCATAACAGTATGGCTTTTCACATAATAGTGTTGGAATGAAAAACATCAGCGCAGTTATATCAGATATGTAATGTTACAAATGTGCCCCTGATAAGCTCAAAGCTTGTTCCCAGTTCTATTATTCGAGGTTTTTCAACAATCTCAACATCTTAGGGAGTTTGCTTAAAAGTCTGCCATGTGCGTGTGTGGAAGAAACACATGGCACTTCACATGCAGAAGTGGGGTGAAGAGGAACAGATAACTTTTCACAGTCGACATCAGTTGGAGATTGGAACAGTAATAGAGATATCAACAAAGGCTATCATGCTCACTGTAGTGGAATACAAGTTCACACAGACGGATGGACTGCTGTACTCATACAAGCGCAGATGCACACCGAGCTAAACTGGAGTCTGAAAAGGAAGATTGGAATACTATTAGCTGAAATGTGATCTTAGAGTCTCCCTACACACTGCAATCTTTGTCTCAATGGTTGTAAACTCCTACTTGTACACACACACACACACAAAGGCACAAACAAAATCTATTTTCTCGTTGGTGTCCCTGTAACTGTCCTATTATTGAGGAGCCAAGAGACACGGGGAAAGTGAGAGTGAAGAGGGTGGTGAGGTGAAAGCGATAGAGAGGAGAGAATCCCAGATATTGGCTGTGATTTGGAGCTCTCACACAGATTTTAGAATACATATAGGATACAGCTGTAGAAAACTGTGACTCTCGTTAACCTCTGTGGGTTTTTTTTGAAGATGAACAGAGAATAACTTCTCAGCACTCATAGCTGGTCCCAGCCAGTCAGTTATGAGTTAAGAAAAATATAACAAAAGTGTACCTACCAGTGCCCTAAGTTACAAGATTCTCAACTATGAAGGATTTATAGTTTATGTGGAAGGAACTATTCTTGGCTGCAGGTTAAAGGGACAAATTTTGGAACCAAATTAAGAAGAAGAAGAAGCCAGCTCTATTGTCATTCAATCCATACAGCCAATCATGTAAAGTAGAACCAAATTACGTTTCTCCTATCTACAATGCTAATCACATGTAGAACTAGAAAAGCACTCGGAGAGCGCAGACCTCTGCCAAGCACCACAGTTCCCCCCCATACAGTGTTTGTGTGTACATTTTCAGATTCCTTGACCATGAAAACATATGACTAGCAATTGGATTCACAATGATAGGATTAGTAGTTCAGTAGTAAAAGCATTACCTCCTTGGCGGAGGTAATAAACTGAAGTGTTGCTGTTGTGTCCATCTCCTCCATCTACAAACTCCCAGGCTGTGGGCGTTGCAGTTCATCGCACAACCGCGTACAACCCACAGGCCAATGGGTTATGCGAGCGTTTTCATAGATCACTGAAAGCAGCACTCAGGGGTTCACTGACGGATGCAAATTGGGTAGACAGGTTGCCGTGGGTTTTATATTGGGGTTGCGCTCCGCGGCAAAAGAGGATTTGGAAGCTTCCCCGGCAGAGAGCTTGTTTTTGCGCAGCCACTATGGCTGCCCGGGGAATTTCTGCCAAATAATCCCGCGCCGGACAGCTGCCCGTCTCAGCTTTTGCAGCGTAGCGCGAACACAGGCACGCTGCCGGGCCGGGCCCACCACTGTTTTCCGCGTGCGTTTGTGCCTAAAACTTTGAAGAACGCGGAGTTCGTGTTCGTCAGATACGACGACCAGCGCCCTCCATTGCGCCTGCACACATGTTGAAAATGGCCGTATCTCACAATGTTAAAGAATCCTTTAAAAAATTCCAGTATCCAGATGGTGAACCGGATCATCCCCAAAATTTAATCAGTTCTTCCTTGTACCATTTCCAACAACGCCTGAAAGTTTCATCGAAATCCGTCCAAAACTTTTTGAGTTATCTTGCTAACCAACAGACAGACAAACAGACAAACGCTGGCAAAAACATAACCTCCTGCGGCCTGCGCCTGGTGGAGGTAATCAGAGGGGTTGCTGCCATACAAGGCACCGCCACAAGGTATTTGGAAACTTCACCTTTGTGTAGACTAAAGCCTCTCTTCGCTTAGAAATAGTTACGTACAGTATATGTAAACATCCTGGGAGAAGCTGGTATAGCTCTTCCAGGTAATATTTCCTGCCTTTACACCCCCCCCCCCCCCCCCAGTTACCATGCTATTGGCTGTAATATCGATCTAGTCTCTAGCCCAGAGTTTCACAGAACACCAACTCGACAAAAAAAAAAAACAAAACACTCTGCTGGGGGTGGAGTTTTTCCACTTTTTGGAGTTATTTACTGATAAACACAGTGGTCCTGGATACAGCAGGTTGTTTAGTTACTGGTAGCCAAACACCAAAAATGCTCCTATTTAACCATGGTGATCCATATATCACCAGTCTACCAGTGCTCCAGGCTCATTTGGCCGTAGACCACTCATTCAGAGCCATATTTTTCTGAAGTTACATCCCATGAAGTGGAAGTAATCTGCATGTGCGTCCATGCTCAAACTTGACAGTAAATTAAGGTAGGGTCATTGAACTTGGCACACATATTGACCTTGGGACTTGCCCCTATTGCTATGATTTTGGGGTCAAAAGGTGTGAAGGTGACAGGGTGACCAAGTGTATGTTTGTTTAAGGCTCTGAAACAAAAGAAAGGATCAAACTTGGTGCAGGAAGAGTGCATGAAAAGTTCTAGACATGCATTCATTCTATGAGCAAAAGTCAGGGTCACAAGGTCAGTGTGAGTTTGCACATTCATTCAGTGCATTCAGGTTGAGATTAGCATTCACTTGATAATCATCAGGGTGTGTGAGAGTGAGCAATTGCAAAGCAAGAGCTATCTGTTTGACTTTGACAAGCAAAAAGTCTTAGAGAGCTGCAAAAGGTAGCATGAGAAATCACTCTGTCAGATTGGGTTGATCGTATTTCAATTTGTTCCTCTCTCATTAAACATGAATGCACAGAGGAGCTAACTATTCCCTCCCAGATTTGATCTCATCCTCATCAGAGGAGGAGGCAGCCAGATTTCCTCCGGCTCATACACACATCCGTGTTTGCATGTCAGCTCATGGTTGTCCATGCAGGAAAAGAGAGAAGGTCTTTGATTGAAGCACTGTTCAGCCCTCTAAGCCTACCTGCATTTAACTCAAGTAGCAGTTAAATGGAATTACTGCTCTCTGTCTGAGGTGGATGAGTTTGTGTGTGTGCCTCGCTGCTTTCTGGCTATTTTCTCCCACTGTGAGCGTGTCAGGGCCTCCCAGGCAGCATCAGATTGTTGCTGGTCTTCAGTTCTGATTACACACTTCCTTAATCAAGGCTTCACTTGCTCTTTGAACTGCATCTTTTCTCCTCAGGTAACAAACACACACACACACACACACAGTTGGCAAGGCCATTTCTTACAAAAAAGGTGCATGACACTTTAAGAGCAATAGAACAGGCAGATTCCTACTGGCCATGAGCTACAGCAGTGATTACACACAATATAGTATAGTATATGTATATGATTACAAGATTACATACACAGACAAAAAATGTACAGTGAGAATGCACTGGGAAAAAAAAAAGGAATTTTTGAAGTGGTAAGTTACAGTTAACATATATTTTCTACAAAGTTAAATACATTAGGAACTAGACTTTTTAAGTATTTTTAAATAAACACAATTTATTTAGTTGGCATGCAACCTATGTAAGAAAGAAAATTTGCAAAAAAATGTATTTATAGAATTTAAAGGGATCATTGACTGAAAAATGGAGTGTTTGTAGGTTTCAACCTTCTGAAATGCATCTGTTGGTCAAGTGATTATCTAAAAAAATATCAAAACACTTCTCTTAAAAAACACACAACCTTTATAACGTTTTTCTCTCCAAGAAGCCGTTTTGATTCTTCTGGGTTTGCCTCGGGATGTCATAAATGGTAAACTCAGCCCAGCGCTGTCCTTCATACCTGGCCACTGTCATGGATTCCCCGTGCACTTTTACACAGCGCACGGAGAGGGGCAGAAAGAAGGACTTACGTGCAGGGTTACACCACAACACATTCATTAAAGTAATGACAAACAGTTCCAAAAAAGGTGAAGACATACAAAAATACAAAGAAACTTACAATTGGCGTTCCTAGGCCGGCATCGCCCAGCAAACGCAGGAGGAGAAACGAATTAACCACAATGGCGTCCCAGAGCTGACATCGCTCAGAGGACGCAGGAGAACCACGGCTAACGTGGAAGTGGCTAACATGTAGTGGCACACAGAAGCACACAGACGAACATGACGATTCACAATGATCCAGCAATGCGTGACTGGTAAAGAGCTGCTTAAGTATACGCATTGCTGGCAGGGAGAGATTAGGCACACCTGGGCGAGGAGCGGGAAAGGTGATTAACGGGAGTGGGAATCAGCTGGCAGTAATGAGAGAGGGGGCGTGGTCAGACCGGCAGACAGTCAGACAGCGGCCACACCAGAGTGAGCCAAAGAGGGCTACCTCACAGTTGCCGGCCAGAAAGCAGTGGCTTAGGGTAAGGAAAAACACAAGACAGCATAATACACAGATACACAGAACCAGAGGAAGGCCAGGACCGGGCCGGGGGAACCAAGCCGGCTCGGCTCCTGACAGAGCCCCCCTCTCAAGGGGTGGAAACCCAGACACCCAAGGTAACATCCTGAGGAGACCCCCTTCCCCAGCAGGAACAACAGCAACCATAGACCCAGGGTGGGAGGTGGGAACAGGTCAGGAGGGAACAAAAGCAACCCCGCCCAGGACCCACAGCAGGAAAAACACTCCCAGGAAAAACCCTCCCAAGTCCACAGGTGTTGGGGCTCAGGAGGCTGTCCAGAGTCCCAGGCCCAGCAGAAGGTCAGGTGGACGGAGTCCGGCGGCCTGCCAGACAACATGGGCCACCTGACCTGGAGAGTTAGTCTTTCCGGTGGCCTGCCAGAGCTGAAGAGCCACCAGGACCGGAGGAGTGAGGCAGGAGGCAGCCTGCTCCCCGGGAGGTTCACAGGTGGGTGGGTGGCTAGACCATTGGAGGGGAGCCTCCACAGCACCTGGTGGAGGGAAGCAGGGGACCATGATGGCATCAGCAGTGGTCCCGGCCTGGAATCTCATTGCGCCCGCGGTGTGCCCCAGCTGGGCCTGTGCAGCACCCGTGGTGGACTCCGAATGGAGCCCTGCAGCACCCGCGGTGGACTCCGGCAGAAGCCCTGCAGCACCTGCGGTGGACTCCGGCTGGAGCCTTGAAGCACCCGCAGTGGACTCTGGCTGGAGCCACGTAGCACCCACGGTGGACTCCGGCTGGAGCCTTGCAGCACCTGTGGTGGGGCCCGGTGGAGTCACTGCTGCCCCCATGGCAAGCGGGCCACCCCGCAGGAGCACCAGGCTGAAGAGGCGGTCGATGGGGGGAGCCCTGATGACCCTGGCAGGAGGAGCTGGAGCAGCGGCGTCCTCCGCTGGTTGGACCGAACCCACAACGACCTCTGGTGATGGCGCACCCTCTCCAGTGACCCTAGACGAAGGCTCAGAGACAGCAGGAGATAAAAGGTGGTTAGGGTCGCCGGCAGCGGTGGAGCCCGGCGAAGTGAGTTCAGATGCAGCCGAGGGCTGCACCTGACTCCCATCACCTAGAGCCAGGCAAGATCTCTCCAATACTGACATGAGAAATATAAGAGAGAGAACCTGCCTGATCTGGAGCTCCACCACTGTCCAGGACTCTGTCGATGCTGGTGATGAACTCCCGGGCCCGGCCTCGAGGAGGTCCAACTCCGGCTCCCACTCAGCCGCAGCAGTCTCCGCAGCAGGCGAGAGGGTAGTTGCAGTCCCATTGTCCTCCTGCAGTGGCTCCAATGCTGGGGACTCCTCCAACGTAGCTGCAGAGGTACACCACCGTGCGGACCCATGGGCAGGATCTTCCAGGGCCCCAAGCTCCTCCAACGTCTGGCAACTTGGTTTCGGGGCTGGTGGACACTCAGGGATAACAGGAGGAGACATAGAGAAAGTAGGGGATGAGTTTATAACTGCAGCCGGAGGAGAGGGCCCAGCGGACTGCTGAGACTGGTCCTCTCCCTCAGGTGGCAGACAAGGTTTTTTATGGCTTAAGTGAGTAGAACAAAAAAACACTTGCCTGTCGTCCCGGCGTTTGATGTTCACGGCTGCAGCAGGCAGATTGTTGTCCCTCTCCATGTCCATGGTGATCTTGGCCCCTTTATTGGATAGTGGAGGAACCGTCTCCCTGCCGATGGAGGTGGGCATTCCCGGGGCAGACCTGGCAGACCTCCTGGCAGTTAGAGGAAAGATGGCTGCTGATGAAGTGGAGGGCCTCACCTGACGCTTCCACGCAGGATGACCTTGACTCCTTGGTACTGGCGTGACCGGAGCGGGGATGGGCGACGAGGGCTGGTGAGACACTGGAGTGACGGCGCCCCGGGAGCGCCCTCCCCTCGGCGCGAGCCCGGTCTTCTTAGGGGACTTCCTCTCCTTCTCGCCATACTCACGCCACAGCGCTGCCACCAGGGAAATCCTCTCAACCCCCTCAGCATGCTCGGAGAGTTGAAGGCAACGGTGAACTGCAATCTCCGCCAGGCCCTCATACCACAGCACGTCCTCCAGGGTGGAATATACGCTTGTCGAAGCCCGTCTATCTCCATCAAGGTTCTGCAGCATTCCCATCCTGGACTCATCGGATAACTCCGACCCGTCAAAGCCATCTCCAAAATCAGGTGAGTCAAAAAAAAAAACACAGTTCAAAAACGGGAAAAAAGTGATGTGTGGGTGTAACCCGCTAAATCCTTTAAAGACTGGATCATTCTGTCATGGATTCCCCGTGCGCTTTTATGTACCGCACGGAGAGGGGTAGAAAGAAGGACTTACGTGCAGGGTTACACCACAACACATTTATTAAAGTAATGACAAACAGTTCCAAAAAAGTGAAGACGTTCAAAAATACAAAGAAACTTACAATTGGCATTTCTAGGCCGGCATCGCCCAGCAAACGCAGGAGGAGAAACGAATTAACCACAATGGCGTCCCAAAGCCGACATCGCTCAGAGGACGCAGGAGAACCACGGCTAACGTGGAAGTGGCTAACGCGTAGTGGCACACAGAAGCACACAGACGAACATGACGATTCACAATGATCCAGCAATGTGTGACTGACAAAGAGCTGCTTAAGTACACGCATTGCTGGCAGGGAGAGATTAGGCACACCTGGGCGAGGAGCGGGAAAGGTGATTAACGGGAGTGGGAATCAGCTGGCAGTAATGAGAGAGGGGGCGTGGTCAGACTGGCAGACAGTCAGACAGCGGCCACACCAGAGTGAGCCAAAGAGGGCTACCTCACAGCTGCCGGCCAGAAAGCAGTGGCTGAGGGTAAGGAAAAACACAAGACAGCATAATGCACAGATACACAGAACCAGAGGAAGGCCAGGACCAAGCTGGAGGAACCAAGCCGGCTCAGCTCCTCACACCCACTGCTGTATTATATGCAAGCATAGCTGTCTGTCAGTAGCCAGCGGCATTAGCTTCCAAACTAACAGTGGTACTAGGAAGCTCCCACCAAGCTTGATTTATATTGTTATTTTCTTTAGGTTTCAGTCACCCTAATAGACATCCCTGTTTCCACCTTCACTAATTCACAGTCAATAATATAGTCCATCATTCTGGCTTATTTTGTTATATTTTACATTGAACTGTTAGCACTAGCATGCTAAATGGTCTGGGTCTATCACTGTACCTGGACACAGCTCACTCAGTGGGGAAGAGGTGACTGAGAGGCCGCCTGGATCCCCTTGGTTTCAGTGTTGCCATCTCTCGCTCTTTTGGAGTGAATCTCACTCTTTTTCCTCCTCTCTCTCACACCACAAACCATCTTTCTCGCTCCAAAATGAGGAAGATACTGCCAATATTGTGTTGATTTTCTTCAGATTTTTACACAATGAGAGCTCTCAAGGCATCATAAAGAAGACTGAATATATTCTAGAACTTATTCAGCAGTAAAGAAGTGTATGCATTGAGAAAAACCTGTTTATGTGAATGCTATGCATGCACTCTCACGCCACCCTTACCCCACATTGTCCTCCCTATACAATTCCTTCTAAATCTCATTCCAAGCTTTGCTGAAAAGCTGGCAACTCTGGTTTTGATCATTGTTTCCGATAAATTCTGTTTACCCCCACTTGAATCTAACATCACTTGACCATTCATTCTAGACATTATTTTACCTTAGATAAAGTTTTATTTTCACATACTTTGATCCAAGACGGCTAGCTGAAGCCTGCAGTTTAGCCATTCATTCCCATGTATTTTTGTGCTTATTGTACTCCGGGGGCCGGCAATTTCTATCAACCACTGAAACCCACCAGTGATGCATTATTTCTTTCATTTCATTGCATCATTTCAATCATCAAATTTATGTTAGTTGGCTCTGAGCTAGGCAGCTACGGGCAGCTAATGTTAGCAATAATGACGTAAGAGGGAGGGTGGAGTTGAATGTGGTCTGAGAGATTTCAAAAAGAGAAGCACACTGAAACCAGCCATTCTCAGAAATGCTGGAAAAATTAAAAAAAAAAAAAAATAGCGTAATAATTAAAGGAAATGTTGTATGTCACAAACATTTCGTTAAGATGTGTGAGCTTTTAAAATGTGGATAAAAGTGCAATTAATGCCTCCTTTAAGTAATTTTTAGTCATTTGGACTTAAATGTTTATCTGTTAACTATATCACATGGAAGATGGCGTCCAGCCTGAGTATCATTGGGCCATCACCCTTCCATCATACGGCCAACACAGATCAACGACCTTGAATTCTCATGTCAACGCCTATGTACTGGAGGCTTCAAACTAGATTCCTTAACCAGTGAAGGAATGGTGGGAAACCCTGATATCCCAAACCCTTTGTCTCATTGTTTTGTCAAAGTTCTAATAAACCCACTGTACCTGCCTAGAATCATCTCCCGCAGGGCTAAATTTTGTTATTTGTGAAAAAATATGAAGACTTTTTTTTTCTCTGATGTGCTTGGCCCTAAACATCTAACACAGTCCCTACTGTACACACATAGTGTTAGGTATGAGAGTGTGTGTGTCTGGGATGCCGTGCCCACCCACAGGGTGACGTCAGGCAGGCACGGCCCACTCTGTATATAAACCCCTAGTTAGTTGCTGCATGAAGACTCGCCTCCGTCCTGATCGTTTATCACATATAACACATAGTTGTTCTGCTCATGCTGTATATAGCCCTCAAAAGAGACAGAATGTTGGAGTGCCTTGCATGTCTGACTTGTACATATCCTGCCTACTGCTGAACTTCTCCAAAGCTTTGAGTCATTTACTGGCACAATGTTTTTGCAGGTTGATCCTTATCGCAGGTTCTCCTAGACTCTTTTCACATGACCTAAGTAGACGATCCTGATCCAATCACCATGTCCTCAATTTCTCACCAATTATCATGTACTTATTGGTGAGAAAACCTGTGTATTATTTGGGTTTGGGAGCCCAGTAAATGAATAGTAGATGAAAAGTCAATGAGCTTCCATCTTTTTTTCAGAAGTATATGAAAGGAGAGATTTTTCTGTCGTTATGCATATGACACAACTGTGGCTTTAATTATTTCAAATACAGAAACAAAAATGACAAGCACAAACTTTGCCTTGTTTCTCCGTAGAAAGTTATGTTTTTTCGCATAGTCACAGTTCCATAGTGAAGTCCTCAGTGGGTGTTGTCAAGATGAAGTCTTAGTACGATTGTCTAAACAATTATATTTTATTGTTTGTGAAAGAATGACATTGGGTTAAAATTTAAACTTAAAATTCCGCCATTTACATTTACAAATGTCTTTAATATTCATGCAGAACACCATCAAATATGCATACATTGTAAAAAAAAAAAAAAAATGGGTGTGACAGCTTATCTAAATAGATGTCGTTTGTGTTTCACTCCTGTTTTACGTATGTCTATACTCTCTGTCCTGTGGGCATACAGCTGCTGTAACTGTATATTGGCCTTTTGAGTGCTGCCAAAACACAGCTTACCCACACAAAGATACTGTAACTGGATGCATCTTGTGTCGACTTCGACAGAGGGTTGAAGCTGTTACTGCTGTCAAGCAGGCTACAGCTTTCAATACTCAGCATGTGACTGGGTCTCTGCCAACATCTCTGCTAAACAGTCAGTGTTGACAGATGTCTTTTGTTTTCTCAGTAGTATCCACTTGTTGCTACCAAAGCATGACTGGCATGGGCTAATGCCTGGTTTAGGTTTGGAAGCGTGTTCCCTTAACTGTGGAACATCACATTTCACATTTGATGATCATATACTGATGAAAGTTGGGCAAAAATGTTGTAATTCTTCAAGACCAATTTTTACAAAGGAAATGAGTTTTTTTGTGACAATCAAAAGCAGAAATGATGATGGTCAGGGAAAGTTCCAAAATTAAAGCTCGTCTACTGATTTAGTTAAACATATTTGAAGAGCTGTTTTAGGAGAAATTTATAGTTTCACCAAATTAGCTTCTATAGTGAGGTCCACAGCATCTACCACAGGCCACGACAGCACCCGATAAGCTCATTTTCAAGCTCATGTAAGGCAACATGTGGATAGAAGTATTTCAAAATGGCAAACGGGTAACCTTTGCTAGATACATAAGCAAGCTGCTGCAGAAGATCCACTGGTGAAAATCAGAATTGCCACTAAAACAGCTTTTAAAACTGTTTAAACTGAATCTGTGGACAAGCTTGTATTTTTCTTCTACAACTTACCAGCAGTCTAAATTAGCATAATATCTAAATATTTTTAACATTCTGGGTCCCGTGAATGGAGCTTTTCAATGTCTTTAAATGTCTCTCTGTGGCGACACAATGAATTGCGGTAAACATGTTTAGAGTCGGTGGTCATGCCTTACATCATTTGAAGGCTTAGGCTTTCATCTGTTTTGTTTTTAAAACAGATTCCAGATAAAATCATAACACTGGATTTAAATTGGACTTTAAACAAGCTCGCATAGCATAGCAACATAGCATTGACTCATCAAAAAAGCTTCCTTGCCATCCTTGAATGAATAATAGTTCAACAAATACAGTCCATTTGTATTGCAAAAGGTCCCATTGATCCATTTGAATAAGATTTATTGCCCATCTTGATGACGATGGTGAAAACTGCCCATAAAATCCGAGCTTTTGTTTGAAAGTCGGCTAGCAAACGCCAGCTAATTGTGGCTAAAAGACTACACTTCCTTGAGATTGAACCAGAAGTGGAAGCCCAAGACTGGGGTGGCTGTCTAGATTTGATTGACAGCTCATTCAACCCAATAGAGCCTCCATTTCGTGATTGAAGGCTGTGGAAACCCAATGAGCGATAAAACTAGTATGAAGGTCCAGCCTCATGGCTAACGGGAACACAACAAGCCAATTGTAGCTGAGTAAGCAGATGATGGACGTGTTGGGTAGCCAATTAATTTCTGAATTCAGGGATACCTTACAAGGGGGGAATTTTCCTCCTTTAAAGCTTATGCGTAAAGCTTTTGTAAACCAGTCCGTGAATCCAAACAGCAGTAGTGTTGCAACATCACTCACCTTTTTGAAAAATGGTTAAAATTAACACTGAACATCGAAGAAATTATTAATTACTTGACCCAGTCGAGTGATGAGTCGTTAGCTGAAGAATCACGGGTGTGCGACCATGATTCCATTTGGCACAGGTGGTGATACCTGGTTAAAGTCTGAGAAAAAAAATGTGTGTAATATATGAATTTCTTGTGGGATTGTTACAAAATTTTGACCTGAACTTCATAACACTTGGTTCTACATTCCTATCGTGTTTTCCAGACAATATCTGACAGCTGTATGTTATTTTCAGGCATTTGTATCTAAAAAAAACACCAAGGCAAACTTTATCATCTTCAAATTAAGCATGCTTAGATCACTGTTAGTTAGTGGCTGAAGCACTGAAAGGGATTCTGACTGTTTTGCCAAAAAAAATAAGTGTGTTTTCTTTTGAATGAGACCAACCTCATGAAGATACTGCAAAGGGTTGAAGAACAGCTTTGTTTGGGGTTTTTTGTTTTTGTTTTTTTTTTGTTTTTTCAGGCACTTCGAAGGGAAATTGGCTGGAATGGTAACAGGTGAACTTGTAGATGTTTATTTAACATTTAGATTTATATTAAACATTTAACATTTAAATGCTTATTTAACATTTAGATTTAAAATTTAACAATTAGACTTAAAAGTCACATGATTGTTTCTGTTATTTAGAAAAAGTTAAATATGAAAAAAAAATGAAATTTTAAGCTATTGCTGTAAATCCTGTAAAAATGTGACTGAAAAAAAAAATCACACCACATATTTACTGTTGAATAGAGCCAAGTGGGGCAAAAATGCTCTCAAATTCAGCATGTTTACACTTGAAGCCCCATATAGTATAATTACTGTATAAACTACTAAGAATGAAAATAAACTCAAATAATTGTCACAAAAGAAACCAGAGTTATGTTAATAGCCAAGACCACTTAGTGGTTCTTAGCAGTTTTAGACAGTGTGTTGATTAAACTATTTTTTTTTCATCCATAACACTTGTATTTTTTACATTTAATCTAAGCTCTGTATTATTTTCATCGCATATCTGGGTAAACAGTGCTCTGTGTGTGTGTGTGTGTGTGTGTGTGTGTGTGTGTGTGTGTGTGTGTGTGTGTGTGTGCGTATGTGTGTGTGTGTGTGTGTGTGTGTTCTCTTTTGTAGAATCACAGCCGCTGTTCCCCTCTGACCATTTTTCAATTAAAAAACATTAATATCCCCAAGACTGCTTTGCCCTAGTTATTACACACGCACTCACAGAGGGGCACACACACACACACACACACACACACACACATGCACGAACATAGTTTCCAGTTTGTCTGAGTCCTTTGGTGCCTTCAGCATTATCTCCCACTCATGCCTTATGCACATGCTTTTTGACTGTATAAAAGCACTAAATAGTGTACAAGCACGCATGTTTCCACTACACAGTGCATATCTACTTATTCTCTAACTATGTCTGTAATGTTTATCATTTTGCACGTGTATGACAAGTTAAAGGGAGCATATAATAAAAAATTCACTTTTTCAATGTTTTTAGCAATGCCCCCACTTCTTCTGTAAGAACCTGAGCTCACTGGAATGATACTGCCCTCCTAGCTTTGTCTCCACCTATTTTAATGACAAGTTTAAGTGAGTGTCCAAACTGTAGTTCCAAGTCCACACACTGACACTGTTGCTTCCTCGTTAATTTTAGTTACACAACCACCATTTTTAAGCCTAATCTCTATATATTTTACTCACCAGACCAGACACCTGTGTTCCCAGCTGGTTCTTTAGGCCACAGTTGATTATATATCTTGCATCATTCTGACATAATTCATTATATTTTGGCCAGGTTGGCCCTGTAAATTATACCATTAATAGAGTTAGCTTAGAGAAGTGTCCACAGTTTTGATGGCTACTCACTATATAGTTTATTTACCCCACAAGACACCCATTTTCCCAACTGCTTCTTTATTCCATAATCGATTATATATCTCATTTCTATCTGTCATTCTATTTTGAAGTATATTTTGACCAGGATAGTTCTGTCATCATACCAGTAACTAGCCTAGCTTAGCTACTGCTTCTGGCTTTCCTTAACATGACCCATGCATCAGCTCCAACATCTGTGAAACCAACCAAATCATCTACCAACACTTGTCTGTATTTTTTCATTTTTTTCCCATTATTTTTGCTTATTTTACTTGTGGATATTAAACTCTGACTGGGATGGCTTCTCTATAAGTGGTAGTTAGCTGCAGTTAGCAGAGCCAGCAGAGTCATTCAGGGTTGTTTCTGGGCTTATTGTACCCCAGGAACTGGCTATATTTTATCAGCCATTCAAGTCACTTACCCCTGTCACCAATAATGCTTTTTGGACTTTTACCCTCTCACATTCAGCAGATTTTACTTAGGATAAGGTGGGCCCAACAACTGGAGCTTGCCAGTTAATTTTCTATTTTCAGTTCAAACCACAAGCTTTCCACCCGTAGCCATTTCCTCCATTGGCCAAAGCATGCAAATGCTATGGGCCTCCAGTTGCTGAGGGGCTCTCAAGATGAATCATGGTATCACTGCCAAGAGCTTAACTCTATTTATTAAATGATTTTTCAACATTTAGATTAGCAAAAAAAAAGATTAACTATTAATTGCTATCAAGGCGCAGCATCCCTCTCACACAGCGCTGCCAGGAATGATGGTCTATCCCTGTTATACCATCCACATTAATGGGAGTCACAAGGATAAACATTACAAATATCCCAAAAGAAACAGCTTTGACATATGGGCAGCACTGACACACATTAAACTTATAGTCTAAGGAGAGCATGCTTATTTTCTAACATTTCCCATTTCCCATCAGCCCTTGTGCCAGCATTCACCCAGAAGGCTACAATTTTTTGAGAGAATTAAAGGGAGCTGTGAGCAATTGTCCCAGCTAAGGTCTTCATATATTTAGTGAAGCACTTAAAAAATTAAATGTAAAATATAAATAATACTAAACTGCAATGATAGTGACATTTTATCAGGGTAATCAATTTGATATATGCACAAAGCTTAAAGTACTTCCGGAATAACAAGGGCACTTCCCCCAGTGTCTTTTGCTGTTGTGTTTCTAAGTGGTCGGCATGTTACAGAAAAAGAAGTTCATATTTCAAAAAAACGAGAGCAAAAAAATTATTTAAGTTGAGGGCTCCGTGGATAATTTATGGGCTGATGTAAATAAGCAAGAAGGTAAGGAAATTTAAGATTTTAAAAATATTCCTCTGGTTTCTAAAACTGTGTTTTTTGTTGATATTTTAATGGGCAGTAGATCACACACAATATCAATATGAAATTAAAAAATATAAACATGCCAAAGTCACAGCTTCTTTTCGAAAATCCTATAGGATATCTTAACATAAAAATATTAAAAAAAAAACCAGTGTTGTTAAGGTTTATCAAGGAGAATATATGACTTTAAGGGGAAGATTTACTAATGTGCTGCGCCATCGCAAAACCCTGTTTTGATGTTAAAAACTACTGTCAAGATTTACTACAGGGCCCAGGGCAAAGTTGTTGGTGGAAAGGCGTGGACTATGTTAATTTTGCACCTGGCCTCATTGCATATGTACATATTTGTAGAAGTTGCCATGTCAAAGTGCAAATTTGAGGGAGGAGAGTATTTAAATGACTGGTGCAAGGTGATTTACTAAGGTTTGCGGTTGTCAATCTCTCGCTAAATGTGCCAGGATTTAATGCCCAAAAATAATTCTTAATTCATCTGCGCATGACATGACAGCCGTTGTTGGTGCAGAGACACCGGTGAGAACCGAGGGCACATGACCGAAGAGACAGAATCTTTTCTCTGCGCGTGACTTTATTTGGCATGACAGAACAGATTATATGAACAGAAACAATCTCACAGAGATCGGTTTGCTGAACTGGACATCAGCTGGCAGAGGATTTTTAAAAATTCATTTGTTTATATGTAACCTACTAATAATAATAAAAGAAATAAAAAATTATTTATAATGCACTTTACATTTCGGGGCAAAATCTCAAAGTGCTGCACAAACAGGATTAAGAACAAGAATAAAAGCAAACATTAACCTGTTGAACTCTGTGAATTCCGCGGGCGGTCACGTCTCTGCATCTTAGTGCGTCTCAGTGCGCACTGAAAAAAAAGCTGTATTTCCGGTCTTCCAGTACAGACACAGCCTTGTTACAACCTGAGAAAAAAGCTGTGTAATATATTCATTTTTTGTGGTATTTTTACAAAATTTTGACCTGAGCTTGAAAACACTTGGTTCTACATTTCTGTTTACATTTCTATCTTCTGGTCGTCGTTACAGATCACTGAAGGTCAAAACCACCCGTCACAGGAACAGTTTCTTTCCTCAAGCCATCACTCTGATGAACTCCTAACATTCACCTAGTCCTACCTGTTGCTGTACTCATGACTTTTCATCCATTATTACATTGCACATAACTCTCACACTGCTTTTTACTTCATTCACATTATATCACTGAATCTGAGTTCACATTGAAATACTGTGTGACTGTATATTTTTTCATATATTTCTGCAAAGTGTGGTTAGTCTGAGTAAATAACTGCATATATTCCTGTATGTATTTGCATCCTTTTATAGAAACGTGGACAGACTGTAATTTACTGTACATACTCTGTTGTCATTGAATCCTTATTTAAATCCTCCACCTGAACAACGAGAGCAAGTTTTTAGCCAAAGTCAAATTCCTTGTATGTGTTGTGCATACTTGGCCAATAAAGCTGATTCTGATTCTGATTCTGATTCTGTTGTGTTTTCCAGCCAGTATCTGACAGCTGTATGTTATTTGCAAGCATTTGTATCTAAAAAAAACACCCAGGCGAACTTTCTTGTTACTCAGTGGCAGGAGCACTTAGAGAGATTATGACTGTTTTGCCAAAAAATTCAGAGTGTTTTCTTTTAAATGAGACTAACCCCATGAAGATGCTCCAAAGGGTTGAAGAACAGCTTTTGATTTACTTTGGGCATGTTATTTTTGGGCGTTTTTAGGGAAGTTGAACAGAGTTCAACAGGTTAAGCGATAGTATATATGATGACACAGCAGAACATTAAAAAGCTTTCCTAAACAATGAATTTGTATCTATAAAATAGGATAGCCCTTCCTACCTGGAGTGGACAAAAAGAGCACAGACTCATAGAAACGTCCCCCGACATTGCAACACTGTAGTAACTCAATGACAGCAGTCTCTGCTGTGGCTGTCCAGGAATAAGTGAAATCATGTGTGTTTAACTTTATTATGTTCCAGACTTTAGAAAACATAAAACAAACATATTTATGAAAAGTCATGGACTAGGAGACCTGTAGATTTTGTTAAAACAAAGTTGTTCATATAATAAAACCCCAGAGTTTCCATCAGACCATCTTGACAGTTCTTGTTTTAATAAAATCAACACGTTGGTCAATAATCAATTTATTCATGAGTAGCCCTTTTTTAAATTATATTCAAATACTTAATTTATACATATTAAACAAAGGAGTCTTCCATGTGAAATGAAAATCAAAACTTTGAAATATGACTAACAAAAATAAACAATTTTAATGGGTTTTGCGCTTAAACGAAAGCTTAAAAAATCTTTTTAAAAACCTCCTATATTATGCTCCTCCGAACTGGCTGTGCCTGTGTTGATGACCCACTTCCTCAGGTATGCCTGTGTGCAATTTTGTGGTGCTGTTGGTGGATAGATGGTCATTATTGAAATGAAGTGTCTGTGTCTGTCTTCATAATTTTGCATATTGTTAGTAGATCACTGGCAAAAATTGACCACTCCCTTAGGCGGGCGCTCTGTCTAATTTGCACACTCACTAATTTGTGCTGCCTTAGTAAATCTGCCCCTTTAACTCTTTAAAAGCTCCTTGGGTTTATTTCATTGGAAAATGTAGTCCTTAGGGTGCCTAATTATTTTTTTTTGTTTTGTTTTGTTTTATGTGTATTCCATGATGTGTTTAATCATTTTTATATCTGGTATTCAACATATTTATTTTGTATTGTGCAACATGTACAAGATGCAGTGTGTGCTGTCTGCAAATCTGTACTCTCAAATAAATGTGTGTGGGCCCCCAACAAAAATCAGGCATAAGGCCCCCCAAACCAGGGAACTCACTCACTCACTCACTCACTCACTCACTCACTCACTCACTCACTCACTCACTCACTCAATCAATCAATCAATCAGATTTTATTTATAAAGCACTTTTCATGCAATGTAGCAGCTCAAAGTGCTGTACAAAATAATAATCAACATACACCAAAAAGCCATAACATAGTCTCACCCACCCACACACATACACATGCACTCACAACACACCAACTAATGGACCACCATATAAAAACCATGTAAAAACCACTATATAAAACATTAAAACTGAACTGAGGAATAGCTATCAGTGAGGAAAAACCAAAGGTATTAAGACATAAAACCAAGCAATAATAAAAACAAAACTAAGTGAAAACTAGTTAAAACAGGATAAAGGTGTAAGAAAAGGTAAAAGGGGGAAATCAAAAATAAATTTAAATAAAAGCCAGGTCAAAAAGGGTGGTCTTTAGCTTGGTTTTAAAAGTATCAACATTCTCTGCAGTCCTCGGGTCTTCAGGAAGGCTGTTCCACAGACGTGGACCATAATGACAGAAAGCTGTCTCACCGTGAGTTTTAGTTCTTACTTTAGCAATGATTAAAAAACCTTGACCTGAAGACCTGAGGGTTCTTGAAGGCTCATAATGTAAAAGCATGTCTGATAAATAATCAGAGCTAAGACCATTAAGAGCCTTAAAAACAGATACAAGAACCTTAAAATCTATTCTGAAGCTGACAGGAAGCCAGTGCAGATAAGATAAGATAAGATAAGATAAGATAAGATAAGATAAGATAAGATAAGATAAGATAAGATGATGGATTGAGCAGTTGCCAATGACGGATCTCCCGCCTTCTGGCTGCATTAAATTGTAAGGGGGTGCTTGTGACGGCAATGACTGATGAGGCCGATGCGTGAAGCACATGGCATATTGCAGTCGGAACAGATGTAGTACATAATTGGCTGAGTGGATAACACCGACTGCTGTAGACGTCTGTTGCTTGGTGGCACCGTGACGTGCTTCATGGTGGGCATCCAGATGGGCAGTTCTATCTCTCTCGAAGAGGTCAACACCTTCATGGCAGATCTTTCGCCAAAGGGGGCAGTTCTTGGCCTGCATTTCTCATGTCATAGGATCAATCCCACACAACTTGAGTGAGGCTTTGAGCACGTCTTTATACCGCTTCCACTGACCGCTCCGTGACCTCCGCCCTTCATCCAACTGGCCAAATAACAGGATTTTAGGAATGTGCTGATCTGTCATTCGAACAACATGGCCGGTCCAGCGCAACTGGGCACGTATGATGGATAACTCGATGCTGGTGATTTTGCACTGACGGAGGACTTCAGTATTGGCAACTTTGTCTCGCCACGTGATTCCACACAGCTTCCTTAAACACCACATGTGAAACTGTTCAAGTTTCTTCACATGGGGACGATAGGTTGTCCACGACTCGCACCCATAGAGAAGTGTAGATAGAACAACGGTGCGATAGACCTTGATCTTGGTGCTTAGACGAATGCCATGATTCGACCATAGCCGATGCTGTAGGCGTCCATAGGGTGTGCTACCCTTGCTGATGCGGTGGGTAACTTCATCATCAAACTTAGCATTCTGCGAGATGGTGCCCCCCAGGTAGGAGAACTTGTCAACTGCCTTGAGGGGTTCGCCACCAATGGTAATAACAGGATATATCGGGAGCGTACCAGGACGAGGTTGATGTAAAACCTCTGTCTTCTTGATACTTATAGTGAGTCCATAATGATTCGTTGCTCTAGCAAACTGGTCAACAATGAACTGCGCGTCTTCAAGAGTGTGAGCGATGAGCGCGCAGTCGTCGGCATAGAGAAGATCTTGCAGCATCATGCATGACGTCTTTGTTTTAGCCTTTAAATGTTGCAAGTTGAATACACTGCTGTTAGTGTGAAACCAGATCCTTACACCCCTGTTGCAGTCCTTGAAGGCATCAAGGAGCATGGCGGCGAAGACAATACTAAAGAGCAGCGGGGCCATAACACACCCCTGCTTAGTGTCGTTGATGATAGGGACTGGATCGGAGATTAAACCACTCTCAACCACCCGCCCGACCATGCCATCGTGGAATGAGCGGATGATATTGACGATCTTAGGAGGGCACCCTACCCTGGTGAGCAGCTTCCACAGGCCTTCTCTCCCAACAGAGTCAAAGGCCTTAGTCAGGTCTACGAACACTATGAACAAATCACAATTTTGTTCTTGGCACTTCTCTTGTATTTGCCTGGCTGCAAACATCATGTCAATGGTGCCTCGTCCTGCTCAAAAGCCGCACTGACTCTCAGGAATGATGTTGTCAACAACATAGTGATTGAGGCGGTTTATGATCACACGTGCTAGAATCTTACCAGCGATGGTGAGGAGCGATATTCCTCTGTGGTTATCACAGCAGTGATGGTTTCCCTTATGCTTGTACAGGTGAACAATCATTGCATCCTTGAAGTCTTGTGGAACCGCCTCCTGCTCCCATCATCATCATCATCATAGCAGTCTGTCGGGGGTGACAATGACTGTTTCATTTAGGTCCTGCTCCCATATGGTGCCAAATAACTGGGCGAGACGGGCAACGACGATGCTACCACCACACTTATAGATTTCTGGCGGGATACCATCTCCACCAGCTGCCTTACCACTAGACGTCTGTTTGATGGCATCTTTAATCTCAGTAATCGTCGGTGGGACATTCAGCTCCTCTGTGATAGGTCTCTGAGGAAGCTGTGCGATGGCTTCATCAGAGATCACAGATTGGCAATTCAGGACACCATTAAAGTGTTCTACCCAATGCTCCAGGATGAGAGCAGGCTCCCTAATGAGCGTCTGACCGTCCGAAGAATACATTGGCGGCGTACTGCCCTGTGATGTTGGACCCTAGACCGCCTTCAGGCCATCGTAGAATGCTTTCACGTCGTTCTTGTTGGCAGCTTCCTGGAGGTCCTCAGCTCTAGCAATCCACCACTGGTCCATCATACTACGCAGCGAGACCTGCACTGTCTGCTGGACATGGTGGTAGGTGTTCTTCTTTGCAATCGACCTCTTATCATTCACATACTCAAGATGGGCACGGTGAAGACAGTCCAACAATTGGATGGCTACTACATCATTTTCATCGAATCAATCCCGATGCTTATGTTTGATGAAGCCGAGAACTTCCTCTGCCGCTTCATAGATATTATCACAAAGTAAAGTCCAATGGCTGTCAACGGTCTCAAAAAGGACATCGTCAAAGTCAGTAGGTTTTGTGACAAGTTGCTGCTTCAGTTGGGTCCTAGCCTCCAGTGAGCCAAGCTTGGCTACGTTGAGCTTCTTCACGGGTGTCTTCTGGACCCTGCGCCATGGGGGCTTGAAGGAGAATGTGACTCTCGACTGCAACGACCAGCGGTCTGAGACATGTCGTTCCCCTCATTGCTCTGGTAAGGTGCACATCCTTGATGTCCCGCTGTTGTGTAATGAAAAAATCAATCTGATGCCAATGGCCTGAACGCGGGTGCATCCATGTGGATTTTAGTTTGTTTGCCTGTTGGAAGAACGTGTTGGTAATGGATAATTGATGCTGGGTGCTCAAGGAGAGGAGCAAGGTGCCGTTGGAATTCTCCTTTCCAACACTGTGGTGGCCAATAACGTTCTCCCAGGTGGTTCATGCGGCCCCCACGCGAGCGTTGAAGTCCCCTAGGACCACCAACTTGTTGGTATGAGGAGTGGCTTGAATAACATGGTCTAGTTCCTCATAGAACCATTCCTTGCTCTTGTCTATGTGAGTCATAGTTGGTGCATACGCACTAATACATGTTATGTACCCAGTATCAAGCTTCAGGCGGTGCACCATAAGTCGATCACTGACCCTAAGCAGTAGAGAGTCAAGCAGGTTGACGTAACATGTCTTGATGGCGAAGCCGACTCCTGACTGTCATGCCTCGTCAATCAAGCGCCCACTGCAATAGAACGTGTAGCCAGACCCATGCTCAGTGATCTGTGTTGAGTCAGGCAACCGTGTCTCACTAAGGGCAGCTATTACGATGTCGTAGTGGAGTAATTCTTCAGCCACAATGGCTGTCCGACGTCACAGGCTGTTGTCACTGTCCTGGAGGGTATGGACATTCCAAGCGGCTATGTTTATTGTGTTTTTCACTTTCTTCATTTCTTTCATTTTTCAACCGCAGACGTGGATGACCAGCCCGCCGCAGCTAGCGAACAAGCCAAAATGGAGCAAGCTTTCTTTAGGGGTCCTTTTCTCCCCTTCTTTCCATCTGGAGAAGGCAGTGCTATCCCTAAAAAGGGCTGCCTTGTCATCCGGGCAGGATACGAACTGGGCCGTTGCTCCGGGTCGACACCAGAGCGACCATCACACCCGGACCGCCATGCATGGGGAGACGTGACTGGAGGCTCCCAGAAGCATCCTCTTCCTGCCCTCATTGCCACCTCATTCCTCGCCGCAGGACTTCTATGCATGTGATAATGATACTGATGGTATCATTATCTGATGGTAAGTATTCACAGTGGTAATACTGGTAATACTGATGGTAAGTATTCACAGTGCTTCACTTTTTCCACATTTTATGTTACAGCCTTATTCCAAATGTGATTAAATTCATTTTTCCATCAAAAGTCTACACACAACACCCCATAATGACAATGCAAATTTTTTTTTAGATTATTCCAAATTTATTAAAAATAAAAAACTAAGAAATCACGTGTACATAAGTATTCACAGCCTTTACCATGAAGGTCAAAATTGAGCTCAGGTGCATCCTGTTTACACTGATCATCCTTGAGATGTTTCTAAAGCTTAATTGGAGTCCACCTGTGGTAAAATCAGTTGGTTGGATATGATTTGGAAAGGCACACTCCTGTCTATATAAGGTCCCACAGTTGACGGTGCATGTCAAAGCACACACCAAGCATGAAGTCAAAGGAATTGTCTGTAGTCCTCCGAGACAGGATTGTCTCAAGGCACATCTGGGGAAGGGTACAGAATAAATTCTGCTGCTTTGAAAGTCCCAGTGAGCACAGTGGCCTCCATCATCCATAAATGGGAGAAGTTCTGAACCACCAGGGCGATGGTTCATCTTTCAGCAGGACAACAGCCCTAAGCACACAGCCAAGATATCAAAGGAGTGGCTTCAGGACAACTCTGTGAATGTCCTTGAGTGGCCCAGGCAGAGCCCAGACTTGAATCCAATTGAACATCTCTGGCGAGATCTGAAAATGACTATGCACCGACGCTTCCCATCCAACCTGATAGAGCTTGAGAGGTGCTGAAAAGAGGAATGGGCAGAACTGCCCAAAGATAGGTGTACCAAGCTTGTGGTGTTGTATTCAAAAAGTGTTGAGGCTGTAATTGCTGCCAAAGGTGCATCAACACAGTATTGAGCAAACGCTGTGAATACTTATGCATATGTGTTTTCTTAGTTTTTTTTTTAAATTTTTGATAAATTTGCAAAAATCTCAAAAAAACTTTTTCACATTGTCATTATGGGGTATTGTGTGTAGAATTTTGAGGAAAAAAGGAATTTAATCCCTTTTGAAATAAGGCTGTAACATAACAAATGTGGAAAAAGTGAAGCACTGTCAATACTTTCCGGATGCACTGTAAGTCTTTATTAGTCCCACAATGGGGAAATTCCAGGATTGCAGCAGCACAGGGATCGCAGCACTCAGAGCAATAGTAAATAAAATTATAAGATAAGAACTGGTTAGCCAAAGCAGTAAATAAATAAATATACATATGTACACAGTTATATACACAGTGCAGGAGCATTGCAGCTAGATGGTATGAACAGCATTACAGTTAGTTAAATTACCTGGCAAAAAATAAATATGGACCCAGACAGTATATTTCACATTTGAATGAACAGTGTTGTTGCCACCCTCGATAATAATTATAATTTTATAAGTTGTGTATTGGAGGTGATGATCTCTGTTGAGCAAAGATGTGACGTTCAATATGATCTCTATGAGCAGCACCGGTTAGATTGTAAAATCTGACAGCAGCAGGTAGGAAGGACCATGCAGAGACTTTAAAAATGGGTTTTATGTGTGCTGTCTTTCTGGTCTTGGTCAGAACCCAGGCGGCTGAGTTCTGGAGTAGTTGTAGGGGGGCTATAGTCTTTTTAGGAAGCCCAGAAAGAAGAGCATTGCAATAATCTATTCTAGAAGAAATAAAAGCATGTAAAAGTGTCTCTGCATTGGCTTGAGAGAGAAACTGCCACACTCTAGAGATATTCTTTAAATGATAAAAACCAGCCTTAGTTACATTTCTAATATGTTGTTTAAAACTAAGGTTTTGGTCAAGGATCACTCCTAAATTTTTCACAGTTTTGGAGGACTTTGTTGTCAGTATCTGTAAATATGCTAACAGTTTCTCTGTCGGAGTTTTCATACCAATAACTAAAACTTTTCTTTTGTCCTGGTTGAGCTGTAAAAAGTTGTCTGCCACCCACTGTTTAATATCAGAAATGCAGTTTAAAAGAGAATAGGTCCAGGGTCATCAGGAGACACGACCATGTACAACTGGATGTCATCAGCATAACTATGGAAATTTATGCCATGCCTTCTGATGACCTTGCTCAGTGGCAACATACAGAGATTAAAAAGTGATGGACCTAAAATTGAACCTTGTGGAACACCGCAATTTATCTTATAGCTTTTAGATGACTGACACTCAATATTTACAAAAAAACTCTTAGTGAGATATGATTGAAACCATTTTGAAACTGAACCAGAAACGCCAATAAAATGAAGTCTATCTAAAAGAACTGAGTGGTCCACACTATCAAAGGCTTCAGTTAAGTCAAGTAGCACTAAAACTGAGGGCTTATTCTGATCCATATTGGATCTGAGATCATTTAAAATCTTGCCTAATGCAGCCTCTGTACTGTGGTAAGCCCGGAAACCAGATTGATATTTCTCACATATATTGTGAGAAATTAAAAAGTCAAGGCAAGGCACCCGGCAACAACGGCATACCCCCTGACCTGATCAAGCACTGCAAGACCGCCCTACTGCTGCCATTGCATGACGTCCTCTGCCAGTGCTGGAAGGAAGGTGCCGTACCACAGGACATGAGGGACGCCAAGATCATCACCCTCTACAAAAACAAAGGGGAGAGAAGCGACTGCAACAACTACAGGGGCATTTCCCTCCTCAGCGTTGTTGGCAAAGTCTACGCACAAGTTGTTCTCGTTCGTCTACAGAAGCTTGCCGAACGTGTCTACCCCGAGTCTCAGTGTGGCTTCCGCGCTGAGCGATCGACGGTAGACATGATATTCTCCATCCGCCAACTCCAGGAGAAATGCAGAGAACAGAACATGCCTCTGTACGTCGCCTTCATCGACCTCACCAAAGCATTCGATCTGGTCAGCAGAGAGGGCCTTTTCAAGATCCTGCCAAAGATAGGATGCCCACCAAAGTTGCAAAGCCTCATCGAATCGTTTCACACCAACATGCAGGGGATAGTGCAGCACGATGGCAACGTCTCAGAGCCATTCAACATACGCAGCGGAGTGAAACAGGGCTGTGTACTTGCGCCAACCCTCTTTGGGATTTTCTTTGCTATGCTCCTGAGGCATGCCTTCAGCACAGCAACAGAGGGAATCTACCTGCACACAAGATCTGACGGCAGGCTTTTCAACCTCGCCCGCCTGAAAGCCAGAACCAAAGTACGCGAGGCTCTAATCAGAGACATGCTGTTCGCAGGCAACGCTGCAGTCGCAACCCACACACAGCAGGAGCTTCAGACCCTGATGGACCGCTTCTCCCAGGCATGCAAGGACTTCGGGCTTACCATCAGCCTGAAGAAGACTAAAGTCTTGGCGCAAGGCACGGAAGCACCACCAACCATCACCATTGATGACTACAAGCTGGAGGTCGTGAATCAGTTCACGTACCTGGGGTCCACGATCAGCAACAACCTCTCCCTTGATACAGAGATCAACAAGAGGATTGGAAAATCAGCCTTCACACTCGCTCGCCTCACCACACGAGTGTGGGAGAATCCCAAACTCTCTGTCAAGACGAAGATGGCAGTGTACAACGCCTGCGTCATCAGCACACTGCTCTATGGGAGTGAGATGTGGACAACATACGCCCGGCAGGAAAAGAGACTGAACTCCTTCCACTTGCGCTGCATTCGCCACATCCTGGACATATCCTGGCAGGACAAAGTGCCCAACACAGAAGTTCTGTCCCGCGCCGGCCTTCCCTCCATGTTCACTCTACTCAGGCAGCGCAGGCTCCGCTGGCTAGGCCATGTTCACCGTATGGAGGATGGCAGAATCCCCAAAGACGTCCTCTATGGAGAACTGGCAACTGGCAGGAGAGACGTTGGCCGCCCACAGCTGCGCTTTAGAGATGTCTGCAAGAGAGACATGAAGGCCCTGGATATCAACACAGAGCGCTGGGAGGACCTTGCAACGGACCGCTCCAAATGGAGAGGCACCCTGACCAGACAGCTCAAGGCGGGTGAAGAGAGACTGACTGCTGCAGCAGATGAAAAAAGGACCCGCAGGAAGAACCGCCACAGACCCAGCAGCACGGAAACCACCCACAAGTGTGACCTGTGTGACAGGGACTGTCATTCGCGCATCGGCCTGTTCAGCCACAGGCGGTGCTGTTCCAGCAGAGTAGACGTTTAGGATTCTCTTCCATGGTCATCATAGACCGACGGAGGCCGACGATTGTGAGAAATTAAAAAGTCATATAACTGACTAGAAACAGTCTTCTCCAAAATTTTACTTAAACATGGTAAATGGGCCATATTGGCCTATAATTGTTCAGTTGGGAAGGGTCTGAGTTTTTTTCTCTTCAGAAGGGGCTTAACCACAGCAGTCTTAAGGGCTGAGGGAAAGACTCCCGTCTGAAGAGAATAGTGTACTATGTTAGGAACATCATCCTTAAAAAGCCATAAAATGTTTTTAAAAAGTCAGTGGGAATGGGATCTAAAAGACAGCTAGCCAAATTGAGTGAAGAAATAACTTTAGAAAGCATTTCAGCATCAACCAGGACAAACTCCTCCAGTTTTTCCCCACATAAGTAAAAATGTTCAGCAGAGTTAGTTTACCAGTTGCTGATTTGACAAAAATAATCAAACATTTTCAATTTTACTGTTGAAGTGGACAGCAAAATCATCAAAGGTAAAATCACAGGTAAAATTGGAACTGCCCTATTTCCATCTATGAGTCAACCGGGATAACCAGAAACAAGATAAAGCGATCATAGAACATCAAGAACATAAAGATCATTCTTCTGTCAGAAAATGAAGGTATGCAAAAGTCATAACCTCTGACACCTGCAGATCTATTAAAACTGTGACCCTTTATTTGTCTCATTCACTCCTTTGAAATCTCCAGAATCTCTTCATTTTAAAGCTCCCGCTGTCTGGCAGATGAAACAGCGGAACAGGAATCCCACACTTTTGAGAAAGACTGATTGACTGAGGAACAGGATTATTAATCTTTTCAAGTGCCAAACTGGATTGAGAGCATTATGTTTTTTTCTGCCAAACGATCTGCTCAAATCTAATTAGCATCACAGAACCACACAGCAGTTGGGATTTCTTTTTTTCTTCTGTCTTTCAAAGTGTTTATTTGAAATAAACTGATGGTTTTCTGTCCAGATGAGTGATAAAGTAGACAGACGAAAACAGTTTATTTCTCCTTCTCCCCATCGCTCTCTCTCTGTCTGCCTCTGTAATGAGGTTCTCCTTAATTACATTTTAATGGGCTGGAAACAGCTGCTGCTGGCTTATATCACTGCTCATTCCTTGCCCCTCTATGTCTCGCTCATCCTCATCCTCATGCCTCTGCTCAGCAACCTCTTCTTTAGTAACTTCCTCTGCTCTGGTGGATCTTTGCTCTATGTCATTTTTTTTAATGTGTGAGGAATGATGGACAATTTAAAAAGAGTAAATATTTGAAGATTCTTCTCAACTATTAATATAATTTTGAAAGAAAATCCGAGAAGGACTCACTTATGATAAGCTACAGTTATAACATTTGCAAACATAAATGTAAGCTACAGTTTGAAAATCTTACTGAAAGACATCAGTTCTCAGTGTTCTAGAGAAAGTAGTGGCTTAACTGAATATCTCCATTGCTCATATCGCTAATGTGGATCCCCATATTCAATATGAATAAACTTTTTTTATTTTTATTTTTATGGAGGATTTACCTTGCAATTGATGAGTTATTGATGGTTTAGTACGGGACAGAGCTGATTAAAGATCAAGAATCACAGTCAAAATTGTAGATACATTTGTAGGTAATTTAGGATTGTAGAGACAATGTGACCAGATGACTCCAAATTCCTTTAGATACGCACACCCATTTGGTATCATTTTAATTTTTTGCTCCAGAGTTTTATTGACATTTCTTTAAAGTTCAACTGTCCTACTCTTCTTGACGTTAGCATAAGGAAATTGCACAATACATTATACAGCAGAGTATTTCAAGGTCATGCTTAAATACCTGAAGGCCACAAGGATGACTGACTTTATACACAGTAAATACTCTGAAGTACCCTCGTAGATAAATACATTTCTCAAGAGATGATTGGCACAAAATGTTTGAAGAATCTTTACTTTAACTTTGCATAGACTGTATATAAAACATGGCTGTGACTATGGAGAAGTAACAGCTTGGCTTGTACGTTGTCAAGGTGAGACTTTAAAAAATGATGGCCCTTGCCATCAAAGATTTCTTATACCAGAAATCTGAAAATAAAAGAATAATTAGACTGACTAAGAAACTGAGACACCTTTTACAGAAACTCTACATCCTCACCTGTTTACTTGTAGTTATTAATTTGCCGTTTCTTTTTTGACAGACAAAATAGGCAGGAATGTTGTTTTGACCTTGGCACGTTTCAACTGACATCTGCAGTCTTCTTTAGAAGCACCAGCTGACTGCTGTGACCTGTTTTGTCTGATAAAAAAAGAAACAGTAAATTAATAATTGAAAAAATGAGGACAAAATGGATCGCCACCTTATCATGGTGGAAGGGTTTGCATGTCCTAATGATCCCAGGAGCTACAGTATGTTGTCCCGAGAGGCCTGGGACTCTGTATGTAACACAGTGCTCACTTCTGCTGTTGCTGTAATTCAGCTTCAGAGTTTAACATGTTTCAGACTTGCTTTTTAGGTAATATACGTGAGTGATTATATCAGTCACTTTAGCCTTTAACCCCTTAAAACATAAATATATTTACAATTATATAATTTTTTTTTGTGTTTTTGCTGTCAAGTAGACGCCAAATTAAACAAAAATTGTTAATTTGACTATAGCGCATACAATAGACATAGATTTAGCTATGATGCAAAATAGTGACATTAGGCATAATTGGAAAAAGCTGGAAAAAGGTGGATTGTCCTCTCTGGGTTGGGGACAGGCTCCTGCCCCAAGTTGAGGAGTTTAAGTATCTTGGGGTCTTGTTCACGAGTGAGGGGAAAATGGAGCGAGAGATTGACAGACGGATTGGAGCAGCATCTGCAGTTATGCGGACGTTGTACCGGTCCGTTGTGGTGAAGAGGGAGCTTAGTTCTAAGGCAAAGCTGTCGATTTACCAGTCAATCTACGTTCCTACTCTCACCTATGGTCACGAGCTTTGGGTAATGACCGAAAGAACAAGATCGCGGATACAAGCGGCTGAAATGAGCTTTCTCCGTAGGATTGCTGGACTCATCCTCAGAGATAGGGTGAGGAGCTCAGTCATCTCAGGAGAGGCTCAGAGTAGAACCGCTGCTCCTCCACATTGAAAGGAGTCAGTTGAGGTGGTATGGACATCTGATTAGGATGCCTCCTGGACGCCTCCCACTTGAGGTGTTTCGGGCATGTCCCACTGGGAGGAGACCCCGGGGCAGACCCAGGACTCGGTGGAGAGACTATGTCTCCCAGCTGGTCTGGGAAGGCCTTGGTATCCTCTCTGAAGAGCTGGAGCAGGTGACTGGGGAGAGGGAAGTCTGGGCTTCTCTGCTTGAACTGCTGCCTCCGCGACCCGGACCTCCGGAAAAGCGGTAGAAGATGGATGGATGGATCTGCATAATTGGGCATAATAGTAATTAAACAAATGTTCCAGTCTCAGGTATGTCGATTATTTTATTGAACGTGCTATTTCTGAAACAGGGCTTTGAAATTCATTAATAACATGTTTATACACAATCTTCGCTGTTCCGTCATCACAGTCACAAAAAAGTCACATGAGGAGAAACAGTTAATCGTGGGTTTGTGTGGAATATGCACCAACTGGGATTAGTGGAATACATACACCACCTCAGCTTCATTCAGACTGGAATCGGTTTGAGTTGAATTTTGACACTCGTCCTTAAGGGGTTGCGGCAGCTCAGAGCAGTCTGTCTATACGCTACAGAATCTCATCAACCATTTGTTTGCTTTTCCACATTACTTATTTTTAATTACAATATATAGTATGTTTAAGTTTAGCAGCTTGATCATGCATGCCGGTTGGTGTTGAGAATTCCCTCCATGAGTTTAACATTGTAAACAGGTGTGGAAATTAACACCAGCCACAATCCAAATGCAGGGGGATTTTGTTGAGTTGCTGATAAATCTGATTCATTGACTGTGGAGGGTAAGTAAAGGGTAGGGCCTTCCTTCAGGAAAAGCTCGTTCAATCATCAGGCTTCTAAAGACTGTGCAGTTTTTGGGCTCCTATACATTAATAGCATTGTTGCATTCCATAGTAGTAGTGATAACACACACTGGCACTGGTGCTCAATATTAAACATAAAGAATGAAGGAATCTCATTGAGTAGAGCAGTATTTTTCAACCTTTTTTGAGCCATGAAACCCAGTGGTGGGAAAAAAGATCCATTCAGTAGCCATGTTTACATTGACACAAGTAACTGGATTAAAAGCCTGATCGGAATAAAAACGCTTCATGTAAACACGCCAATCTGAATATTCTGACCCGATCAAACTCATTTGGATCAAAATTTCCTTCCGATTGAGACGGGTGGGTTATGCCAATTGTTAATCCGATTGGTACGCATATAAACACTTATTCCAAAGTTTGGGTAGAAAATATGTTTACTGCGCATGCCTGTATGTCAGCTACACGTTGACGTGACATACTTCCTCCTTTACAGCAGCTAGGGGAAGATATGGTGGGAGTAAAACAAATCTGGTCTGTATCATCCTGCTGTCTCCCTCTGTTCGTCATATGTAGAGGTATGTACTGCTGGGCTTGTATTTACAGAGTCCAGCAGAAGCAAAAGTACAGTCTGAATAACACAGTACAGGTCCATTTCAAAAAGAGAAAGACATAAAGCAGGGTTTGTTTACATTGGAAGTTGCTTCTTCTTCTACTCTTTCCGGAATGTTGGATAATTATGCGCATGTCAAAATGATTTAGTCTGTTCAAACGTATGACAAATGGAAATGCACATCCTAATCGGATCATCTTTTTCAGGATCCATGTAAACAGTAAAGTTCTGATTTTAATTGTAATCAGATTGAAGAAATTTAGCATATGTAACCGTGGCTATTGATGGATTGTGATACTTGGCACTGGTGACAATGCATCGATCCATAAATGCACGGATTGATCTTTTATTGTTTTTTAAAATACGCACGTACTGTATATACTTTTGGGTTATCAGTTAATCAATGGCGTTTTCAGTTCACTAGATGGCACAAAGCAAACACCCAATCAAGTGAAGTCATAGCTTGTCTGCATGATTTGCAGCCAGCTTTGAACGTTAGTAAGCAGTTTTATCTCAAAGTTAGCACAAATATTGGGCCTCTTTTGGATTTTATAACAAAGATGGAAGGAAAGACCTTGACATGACACACAACCCACAAGAAGCGCTGCACAAAAAAAAAGAAAAAACACTTGGAACAAGGCGGGCCAGCACATGTCTTGGAGCAGCATTGGCAACCACTAAGCTAAAGAGACACCAGCAAGGAGCTTTTTCTACAAGTGTCAAGTAAGTAAAGTTAATTTATGAAGTGCTTTTCAAAGACATAGTCACAAAGCGCTGTACAATAAAATGGAATAAAAGGAAGTTGATAGATAAAAATAACTTTAAAAATACAAAAACAAGTTTTAGGGATTCTAAATTGTCCTTAGGTATGACTGTGAGAGTGAATGGTTGTCTGTCTCTCTGTGTTGGCCCTGCGATGGACTGGCGATCTGTTCAGGGTGTACCCTGCCTCTCGCCCAAAGATGCTGGGATAGGCTCCAGCCCCCCCACGACCCGAAAAGGATTAAGCGGAAGAAGATGGATGGATGGAAGTTAAAACACAAGATTAAAATTATTTAAAAATATCAGACTTACCATTAAAAAGCAGTTGAAACTCAACGGAAATCCTTGTTAAACAAAAAAGTTTTCAACTTCTTTTAAAAAGAGTCCACAGAGTCAGCTAGACATATCTGGAGTGGGAGTCTATTCCACACAGCTCCGTCCACTGCCCTCCCTGTGTGCAGAGACGTGTCTCTGCGGAAAATGAAGCCCCGAGAATAGTTTATTATGTGAAAGAGACGTCAACAGTTTTACTTTGGGACATGATTTCAGGTTGAATAAGATGAAAAAATTTGAAATATATGGGATCATGATACTCGATTATCGTGATTATCGTTGACTCATGATAGGAATAAATCGTGACCCAAGAATCGCGATCCGAATCGAATCGCAAGGGCCCTCACGATTCCCACCCCTAATGGAACCGTTTTTACATTGATAAAGCCCTGTGGCGCCCCGCTTCTCATTACAAGCCAAAACTTGTGTTTCTGGTGTTTTTTTCTGTTTTGTCTCTATATTTGCTACACTACAACTGGATCATCATTAGATGTTACGACAGGACATCCGCTGTTCATCTGTGCCATTGGTGACTTGGTAAAAGATCCATGGCGTGAGTGCCTTTCTGTGGTTTCTTGGCTTTGGTGTGCTCCTTTGGGCCTGTTCTCTATGAATCCTGGGAGGTTACCATCTGACAGTAGCATTAGCGGCTAGCTGCTAGGACTGTGTAAATGTTAAAATATTCCTACAGAACTGCGGAACCTCCTCAACTTCTCCAGCCCAAACTGTCTGGCTGTCATTAAATCTCTTAGACTCTTGCGTCACCCCAAATGCATCCATGGGGGATCTTGATGCAAGTTTATTTCCTCCAACTCACTCATTCCCTTGATACTCTGGAGCTGGACTGGAGCATTTCTAGAACGTCGTCAAAACAAACCCCGTGTGTGCACATGCACTCTGCAGGAATTCATGCTGCCACCCACTGACATCGAAGAACTACTACAGACAGTGGCCCACATTAATGGCAAATTATTTGCAAATTTTTTGGACCAATTAAGAACTCTCCAACTGGAAAAACACTGAAGTAGAGGATGACGTAGCCTAGCTATTGAACTTTTTAAAATATGTGGCATTGACGATTGTGGGCCTTCACAAGAGAACATAACTTAAGGTCATGAGTTAAAAGGTGATTTTCAATGAGAAATAGAGAAGAGTTGACAGTGGGGAGGTACAATGTAACTGGCTAGTTTTTGATGAGTGTGTTCAGACAGTGTGTGCTAGTGTGCACACTCATAAGTGCGAAAGTATCTAAAAGGGCTGAGATTGTTTAATGTTTAAAGCACTGTTCAGTGAATTTACTGTGTACATTGACTTTGGTGCTAGTGTTTTTTGCATTTGAAGAGTTTGTACAAAGCAGAATCAAAAAGTGGATATTAAATCATTCTTATAGGAAATAATAGTAACAATTCTCTCTCATTCTTTCTCTCTCAAGGCAAATGCCACAATAAAACCATCTGGTAGAATTTTCAATCCAGCAGTCTCTGTGGCTGGTAGGGAAAAAAGGCAAATTTTCAGCACTGATTGTAAACCTTCCTTTTGCCCATGTAATGTGTCCTTCCTAAATCCATCCAAATAAAAAACACAGACGTAACCAGGGTGTAAAAGCAAAATTCTGACATGACTTGTTCTACCAGGACTCTCAACAACCTCTTGCTTACATCTTTTTGAATGGGAGCACTTCAGCTTATTTTGAAGTCATTTCAAGGTCTGCGTTTCTATGATTTGCCCAATGGCACCTCACATGGTTCATTTCAGAAGGAAGAAAACAGATGACTGATACTGTGGAGAAAGGAGGCAGGCGAAGCAACGAGCTGGACGACACAGAAACTTTATTCTTTCTCCAACATGAAGTACAGCAAACAGCCATCCCGGGTCTCTGTGCATTCCATTTTTATCTTTTTATTTCCATGCATCTAGACCTGGAACTTCCGACCATAACACATTGTTATTTTAACAAAGGAATGTGTGGCACATTAACATGACATTGCCCCAAGGCCGCTCTTACACCACCTATCCTCAGCAGCTCCTACAGCTCTCACTCTTCCTGGGGGGTGGGGGGGGGGGGGCATAGACCCAACAGTCCTGTCTGATACCCCTTGGTGACACCTCCTCCTTCAGTCCATTGTTCCCCCTTCCCTCTGCCCTCTCTGGGTGGCGAAACCCCTACTGTGTCCCCATACAGCCCCCCCCCTTCCTTTGGGCTTGAGCTGGCACCCATTGCGGCTGTAGCTGGGGGTCGCTAGTCCAGTCAAACCACCCTGCTGGCGAGGTGTACAGGAGGGCACATCAGTCTGTGGAGGGAAAAAAGTGTGTGTGTGTGTGGGGGGGGGGCACACACATTATCGTTGCGAGTGCAGGTCCCTGCTGAGGGATCTCCAACCTGCGGAGCCACCAACGGTGGGCGTCCGCGCCAGGGAGCTTGGGCCAACACCACCTGCTCATCTGCCAACACAAAAGCAGGCTTCAGCCTGTCGATGCAGACGGTCTCCCTACGTCTCCCCAAGTCTAACACAAAATGCTTTGCCCCAGGTTCCAGCATTTTGAATGGTTCGTCGTACGGTGGATGCAGCGAGGTCCGGTGCGCATCATGCCTGACGAAAACAAACAGGCATTCTGCAAGCTTTTAGGGAGGAATGTGCGAGGAAAACAATGGTGGGCCAGGCCTGGTACGCTCAAAACCTCCTTACTGTGTAAAAATTGCGCAGGCGGATCAGCCTCGGGCACATGGTTTTCTGGTAAAAACTCTACGGGGATCCGCAGCGGCTGAGAAAAAAATGAGTGCTGCCGGGGAGGCTGCCAAATCCTCCTTAGGTGTGGAGCACAACCCTAAAAGAACCCAGGGCAGGCGGTTGACCCAATTTATGTCAGTGAGCGAAGCTCTGAGCGCTGCTTTAAGCGACCGATGAAAACTCTCGCATAACCCGTTAGCCTGGAGGTTGTACACGGTAGTGCGGTGAATTTTGACCCCCAGGCTCTGTGCCATTGCAGACCAAAGATCCAACATGAATTGTGGACCCCTCTTGGACGTGATGTCTGATGGTGATCTGAAACGTGCAACCCAATCCAACAAAAAAGTGTGAGCCACTTCTGCGGACGTGGTAGAAGCTAGCGGGACCACTTCAGGCCAGCGCTTGGTGCGGTCCACGACAGTCAAAAGATGTGTGAAACCTTGTGATGGCAGGAGAGGTCCCACCAAATCCACATGGACATGGTCAAACCTCCTGGCCGGGATTTGGAACGGCTCAAGGGGTGCTCTTGTGTGCTTGTGCACTTTGGCCCGCTGGCACGTGACGCAAGCTGCAGCCCACTCTTTCTCGTCTTTGCACAAGCGCGGCCAGACGAACTTCACCCCCTCTAGTTTCACCGAAGCGTGCACTCCCAGATGCAAAAAAGAATGGACCAACTCAAAAACATGACGGCGCCAAGAGCTCAGAACCACCGGGTGCAGGCGGCTGGTGGAGATTTTGCAGAGCAAGGGAGAGCACCCTTTTTGCACCACCCTGCTCTCCAGCCTTAACCCAGTTGGTGCAGACTGGAGTGCGCAAATGTCCACATCCCCAGCTTGCTCCACGGCCATGGCAGGGAAATCTATTCCCATGTAAACCGTGGCGATTAACGCGCACGACAGGCAATCGGCCACAACATTGAGCTTACTGGAAACGTGTTGAATGTCGGTCGTAAACTCCGAAATTGCGGCCAAATGCCATTACTGTCAGTCCGACCACGGTTCCGAGACCTTGGACATCACGTACGTCAGTGGCTTATGGTCCACGAACGTGGTGAACTCGCGCCCCTCCAGCCAGAACTTGAAATGGCTCATCAACAGATGGAGAGCCAGCAGTTCTCTATAGAATGCACTGTATTTGTGTTCGTTGTCAGGTAAAGTTTGACTAAAAAATGCGAACAGCTGCCATGAACCAGAGACGCGCTTCTGTACTACTGCCCCTATGGCAACATAAGACGCATCCGTCGTGAACGCTATCCGTGCAGATGGATCCAGGTGGGCTAGCAATGTGGCATCTGCCAGCACTGTTTTGGCGTTTGTAAAAGCCTGAACTCGCTTGGGAGTCCAGTCGATGGTTTCCGCAGGCTTCTTTTTTTAAGCGCGGCATACAACAGCCGCATCAGCTGGGCTGCCCTGGGAAGGAAACGGTTATAAAAATTAACCATTCCCAAAAACTCCTGTAGTGCTCTCACGGTCTGCGGACGCAGAAAATCCGACACAGCGTGCACCTTATCCGGCAACGGGATCGCCCCCTCCGGCGAAATGCGGTGGCCCAAAAAATTAATCACTGGCACACCAAACTGGCACTCTGCCGAGTTAACTATCAGCTCGTGTGCTTCCAACCTCTGGAAAACTGTCTTGAGATGGGCAATGTACTCCTCCTCGGACACGCTGGCTACCAAAATGTCGTCTAAGTAGACAAAAATGAAGGACAAACTGCGAAGCACCACGTCCATCATCCTCTGGAAAGTCTGCGCCGCACCTTTTAATCCGAACGGCATTCATAAAAACTCGAAAAGGCCGAAAGGAGATATTACTGCTGTTTTTGGGACATCTTCCACGCGCACCGGGACCTGATGGTATCCGTGGGCCAGATCCACTTTCAAAAAAACATGCACCCCAGCCAGGTGCATGGAAAAATCTTGGATGTGCGGAATAGGATAACAATCGTGTTCCGTGGCGTTATTCAAGTGCCAGAAATCGCCGCACGGTCACCACAACTCGTTGGCTTTAGGCACCATGTGTTGCAGGGATGCCCACGGGCTGTTGGAGCACCTGACAATGCCCAACTGCCCTAAGTTGGCAAACTCCTCTCTTGGCACGCTGCGTCCAAGTGCCAAGGTTGCGCAAACACCGGTGGGCCTTTTGTCGTTATGAAGTGTTCGACCCTGTGTTTCGTTACTGTAGCTGAAAAAGTCGGGACTGTGAGTACCGGGAACTGTGTGAGCAGCTGTTGGTACTTACCCCCAGGAGCTATAACGATAGCCAGTGTTGTCGACCCAGCTCCCCGAGCTGTACAGGGCAGTGAGGTGAAAGAGACAGCATCCACTAATCTCCTATTGGCAACATCGACTAACAACCTATACGCACATAAAAAATCTGCGCCTAGAATGGGGCCCGAACATGCAGCTATCACAAAGTCCCACTGAAAGTTGCGTCCATGTAAGTATATCATCAGTGTCCACTCACCAAATGTTCTGATGGTGGATCCGTTAGCAGCTGTGAGCTCAGGACCGCTGCCTCCTGTCACCCTGTCCGCGTTGACCGGTAGGATGAAGCTTTTCTGGGAGCCGGAGTCCACCAAAAACTGTCTCCCCGAACGTTTGTCTGTGACATAAAGTAGTCTGTTCCTATCACCATCAGTCGCAGCTGCAGCTGAATTCCAAACATGCCATCTTCCCAGCTCCTTGAATTGGCATGGCGCTAGGTAGCATTGGGCATTCAAGCCAAAACGGCAATGATAAAAACAGATTGCCCCATTCCTTCATCTCCTGGTGTCCTTCCTGGCTACCACCCACGGCTCCTCGACCTTGCATGAGGCTCTCATGGATGCTGGTGCCACTGCCTGTGCGCTGAGTTCTGGTCGCCGAAATGATGCGGTCCACTTCCTGCACCAGGGCATGGTAGTCCTTCGCAACGAGCCGCGGCGAGTTGGCCAAGATCGCCCTCGCTGTAGCCGGTAGGTTCCTGAGAAACAAGTGGGCGAACAGGAAAGATTCATCATCCTTCCCCCTCAGCGCCAGCATGCTCTCCATGAGCTCTACTGCTGATCTGTCCCGTAACTCTGAACGCGTTAGGAGTTTCGCTGCCCTCTCACTGTCAGAAAGGGTGTTACGCTGGAGAAGCATCCTCTTTATTGTGTCATATTTTCCTTGGGCCAGTGGCTCCTGTAGCAGGCTCGTCACCTGTTGCGTGGCGCACACATCCAGCGCAGCGACTACCTAGTAATATCTTGTGTCGTCCGTTGTTATCCCACAAAGTGCGAACTCGGTTTCTATGTGCAAGAACCACGCAGTCGGGTTGTGAAGCCAGAAGTCTGGGAGCTTGACTGAGCCGGCGCACACGGCGCCGGTGCTCTCCCTCCAGGTTGTCTCCGGGGTGACGCTTGGCTTGCTTTGCATGGCACGTCTTAGGGTCACCAATGTGGAGAAAGGAGGCAGGCGAGGCAACGAGCTGGACAACACAGAAACTTTATTCTTTCTCCAACATGAAGTACAGCAAACAGCCATCCTGGGTCTCTGTGCATTCCACTTTTATCTCTTTATTTCCATGCATCAAGACCCGGAATTTCCAACCATAACACATTGTCATTTGAAAAAAGGAATATGTGGCACATTAATATGACATTACCCCAGGGCCGCTCTTACACCCTTCTACCCTCAGCGACTCCTACAGCTCTCACTCTTCCCGGGGGGCGCATAGACCCAACAGTCCCTTCTGATACCCCTCGGTGACACCCCCTCTTTCAGTCCATTGTTCCCCCTTTCCCCTGCCCTCTCTGGGTGGCGAAACCCCCACCGTGCCCCCACAATACTATCATTTAGTCAGAGGACTTGCTCTTCGAAGTAAACTTTTTAAGGAGTCATGGAAGATTGAGATGAGTAGTTTCAAAAATATGCAAACAAGCTAATCCAGCACCAGTAGTTAGAGCACGGTCAGATCAGAGAATCACATTTTTTCAGTCAAGGTGGCCTTTGGGCTAAGGATGAATTCATTAGATTTGGGAGGTGATCTGAGTCGTGATGTGGTTTTTGGATTACTTTTTGATTTCTTCAACATTGCGAAATTGGATCGCCTCCAAAATCTAATCAATTCAACCATAGCTTAAGGGCCACCTCTGGTGAAAGTTTAATCAAAATCCAACAACCAAACCACCCCAATCACATTAGCTCCTTGGCCAAGGTAATAAGTAATCCAGGACACATAAATATGATTAAGCAACAGGAATAATTTTTGCTAAATTCTTACTTATATCCATTATCTGTTTAGAAACCGAGAGAAAATTGTTGAGGATGTTTTGACTGATTGCAGCCATCCAGGTGTTATTGGTCCAGGGCATAATAATCCATACTGAAAACCCCCATACACGCACAGACACACACACACACACACACACACACACACACACACACACACACACACACACACACACACACACAATGATAGTGGCTTTGACGATCTTAATTAGGCACTCCATGGAACAGAAGACTCTCCACTCTCTGATTCTCTGCAGCAATTAGCCTTTATCGATTGACCAAAGCAGAGAGAAAGATAGAAGCACTTGAGGAGTGACAGAGCGAGAAGGAGACAGACAACACAAATATGCGTTTGATAAAAAAAAAAAAAGTGAACAGTAAAGAGAATAAAGGGTTGGTACAAAATGAATAAAATGGAAGCTGGGGATGTAAATACATGCAGAGATTCCCAACAGTTGGCAGATGAAATCAGCCCGCTGCATTGTTAAGACTTTAGTCTATTGTTAGTTTTTATTGTCTCCTTTAGCTGATTATCTCCATGAAATAAACCATGAACCACATCAAAGTGCTTTAGAGGCACAGGCACACAGGCTGAAATGAAATTCCCCCTTTCACTTTGATTCCGAAACATCACTAACTTTTTTTGATCTTTTATCGCATAAAGTGACAGGTTCGGTTTAAGTAGCTTGTGTTATTTGACTGCTGTGTGTGCAAAGGGGTTTAGCATTTCTTCACCCTTATCCTGTTGTTATTATTAATGGATTAAGATGTAACTTCGCCCAAATACATTCACACTATGCTTTCAGTCTGTCCCGTGTGTGTGTGCCTTTCCCTTGAAATGAACCATGCAGAAGCCTCATTGACAAAAAAATAATTTTCATCTGCCAATGATGTGATAACCTTTAAGTGTCACTTAAATGGACTAATCTGAACTAAGCTGCAAATCTTAAAATGAGGGGATAATCTCTGAGTGTCTGATAATCCAATATTAGGATTAACACTTCTTTCTAATTTACATGGAGGGCTGGGTCACAGAGGACCGATGAATATGGAGTGTTTGTGTGTGTGTGTGTGTGTGTGTGTGTGTGTGTGTGTGTGTGTGTGTGTGTGTGTGTGTGTGTGTGCAGTTGTTTCGAGTGCTTCAAGGTGACTGTGTGGTGGGTTAATAACTAGTGACCCATAGAGGGGATCAAAATGGGGTGCTGGAATCTCACACACACACACACACACACACACACACACACACTTGCTGTAGTTTAACTCCTGCGTTTTGTATTTTTGCAAAATTTCCATTAAATATTCTCAGAAAATTAAAATGTTTGAGGGATTGGTCATAACTAATTACATTACTGTGATATTTTTGCTCGGTTGCACTTTTGTGAGTACTTAGTTTTATTGCAAGATATTTTTTTTTCTTCTTGATTATATTTATTGGCAAGAAGCTGTACTTTTGCTCAAGAACATATGGTTGGACTATAATTTACTTTTGATTTGAAAATTGGCGCTGGTTGAAATTGTCTGAAAAACTGGTTTTTAATAGAGGGTACTTATAGATATTTTTTCTAAGATTAAAACATCTAAGAAAAAAACAAATTGGCAAGAGTGAGTCAAAGATTTAAACTAAGAAAATGTATGAATTTGTATGTAAAAAAAACAAAAAAATCATACATTTGCAAGAAGAATATCTCAGTCATGAAGAAAAAGTTAGCAAATTTACAAGGCTGGATTAAGGAGGTTGTGGGCCCCTGGGCTAGAACAATTTTTGGGGCCCTTCCACATATAATTTATGGGAGTATGATAAACAAAATGGTTATGTTTACATGCAGGGTAATAATCTGTTTATAATCAGATTTCTAGAGTTATCTGATTATTAAAGTAGTCATGTAAAAACAATAATCAAATAAAAGGTAATTATTGTGTTATGAGAAATTGTATTGACACACATAGTTTATTGTCCAATAACCTGTTTATTCGGTGCATGTAAAAATGTCATGGAAAATGACATGGAGCCCACTCAACCAGTGGACCGATGTCTTTTATATGGGCCTGTAAGCCCTTATATGCCCCAGACATGTTAGCAGCATTGTCACAGCATTGTCCCCTGGAGTTGCTCATGTCAATATTCAACTCTTTCAAAACCTGCAGCACCGACTCGCATAAAGCGTCTCCCGTGTGGCTCTCAGTAGGCAGAAATTTTAGGAAGCGTTGCTGAATGTGTCCATCAGGTGACACATAACGTAAAATGATGTCAGCTGATCCACATGGGAGACATCTGGTGTTGAATCGACACTGACTGAAAAGTATTTGGCCATTTTTACTTCACTGACAAAAAACATTTGAATTTTCCATCAGTTTACTCTTTATAAACATTTGAAATGTACATGAACAAAATATTTAGGGTATCAAAAAGGAAAATAAACCTATTATACATGTTGTCCAAAATTTGTGTGTTGTCTAGATGGCTCTGTGTCCAATTTACAGGCATTTTTTGTTATCATGTCCAGGCGTTTTTAGGTGCTGTGAAAGGTAAAAAAGCAGTTCCTATCCACCCGAATACACGGCCCCACATTGCACTCCCTACACATCCAGAGGGTGTTCCTTTTGCATAGAGTAAAATATAACATAAGATTTTATTTAAGATTTATCCAAAAGAAAGGTGTGTTTCCACAAAAAATGTTCAACAGTATAGAAATAGTTACCTATTACTACCTAGGAATAAATATAACACAGGAAGAGTAATATACAATGATAAAGCAATTTGAGACAAAGCTAATGCCTGGGAATAGGTGACCTGCTACGGGGAAGATCTGCAGGAGCATGACTACCACCCCGACTGCGTCGGATCTGGCTCCTTCCCTGCCCTGTCCCACTGCTGGAGCTGGGAGCTGGCGCTTCATCTGAAGACTCTAAAAATATAAGATTTTATAGAAGATTTATCCAAAAGAAACACAGGAAAAGTAACATACAATAATAAAGCAATTTGAGACAAAGCCAATGAGAGAAAAATATACCAGAAATTGAATATATATATATATATATATACTGTATATACGTGTATATATATATATATATATATATATATATATATATATATATATATATATATATATATATATATATATATATATATATATATATATATATATACATATATTGTAATAGAATTGGGAATCAAACATACTCTGGCTGGGACAGCACTCCTGCCTCTTCATGAGAATCCATGATCTTCCATGGGTCTACAAGGAGCTTTGTGCTTTCTACTTGATCTTCTGGAAATTTTCTTAGATGTCACTGCATCTATAACTTGTTCAGAAATTAGTTTAAAAAAAAATTGATGAAATCTATAAAAACCACGTGCTACAGTGTAAAAATCAACAAACAAAAGAATAATGAAATGTATCAATAGGAAACCAGTGGTCCGGAAAATAACGGCAAATAATAAAAACACAATAAAAAAATACAAATTTAAACTACTATTTACTATGCTAAACTATTATTTACATGGTGAAAACGCCAAAATCAAATCAAAAATAGACAATTCACTCACGTATAGAAGCTCCGTCCATCTACAGCCAGCTATGACAAATTTGTATTTTCAGGGGGATCTCACTGTATTATTGCAGCCCGCTGTACAACGTCACTGCCAGGATTACTGTAATGTATCATATATCGATGGAAAGAGCAACATCTCAGCTTTCAGAAACCATTGAAGTGAGTGCGCTAGAATGAAAGCTGAAAGAGTTATGGCACACTGAATGAGGAGTCCAGATATGCTGTATACAGCACATGGTGCTGCCCAAATAGCGTTTCTTTCGGGGCTTCTGCCCCAGTAAGCCCTCTGGATAATCTGGCCCAGCAAATTTATGAGGTGTAAGTCTCTAACATACTAGGAAAAACAACAAAATCCATCCATCTGTCCATCCATCCATCTTCTACTGCTTATCCAGGGGTCCAGGTCCAAGCAGAAAGACCCAGACTGTCCCCCGATCCACATAGCACCCATGATCCTCATGATCCTTCCCATAGGTGGTGAGCCCATGCGCTTTAGGGTGGACCTATGTGGCTCACTCAAGCCCCCATACTGGGCAGGGTACACTGGGTTCTTGTTGTAACATTTTTCATGAGGATACACTGGACTGCTCTTGGTCTGGCCCTTCACCCAAGACCAGTTTGACTTGGGAGACCCTGGCAAGGGCAAGTTGCCCCCAACAACATTGCTCCTACTGTCATTAGGGCATGCAAACTCCTCCACCATGATAATTTAGCAATCCATGAAGGGGACCACAAACTTAAGAGAGAAAAAAAAAACATTTATATGAGTACAATTTCCAAATTTAGATGACAATTTTTAAAAAAAAAAAAATATGGAAAAAATGTTTATGAGGAAAAAGCTATTTATTTTTCAAGATAAAACTTCACATTCTGACCAAAACGAACTCATTACTCAAAACTGAAGTGTTCTTCGATTTTTTTTATAACGAAGTCTTCATCTTCTTTCTACTGGTTGTCTAGACTCTAGACTCTAGAGGTCTGAGTCGTGAAGGCAGCAGACCCCCCCCCCCCCCCCCCCCAGGTCTTTAACGATGACACCAAAGCATCCTCAGGCCAGCAAGGAGACACAGTCCCTCCGAGCATGTCCAGGGTCTGCCCCAGAGTCTCCTCACCTGGGTAGCATTCAGGATGCATCCTATTTAGATGCCCACCCACATCCTATGGCCAGTTTAGGAAGTCAGGGACCAAACCGCCGTGGTCTCTGGTTTTGACTGACACCTGATAGCACCAGGTCCCCATAACCCTTCCTGCACATGGCAAGCCCACTGGAGAGTAGATCCATATGGTTCAGGCCAAGCTTGGTGGGGATCTCATGGGTAGAAAGCCAGCCACCAGACACTGAGCCCCTCTTTCAGTCCCCGCTCCAGGGCAGGGCCCCGGAAACCCCACATTAGGCAGGACACACTGGGTCTTTGTTATTCCAGTTTCCATGGGAGTCTACTGGACCGACCTTGGTCTGGCACTTAACCCATGAAAAATTTGGCCCCTACAGCATAGCTTCTTGGATCATTAGGGCACGCACGCCCCCCCCCCCCCCCATCCGATAAGGTGGGGACGGATGGGGAATACTCTCCTCTCCTCTGTTAATAAACAGTGTAACTGTAACTATAGGTTTAAGTCAGAAGTGCTGTATGCCAGCTCACAGAGTGGCTTCATTTTTGTGTGGAAGTGTTCTCTTGAATGGTTCAAAGATGTGCGTGCGCGCGCACACACACACACACAGAGCATGCAAGTACAAGTACTGTAATTAGGTACATGCCGTAGTATGAGTTTTTTTTCTTCTGGAACCCCAGAGTCCATTTAGTACTGGAAATAGCTGCAGGTTAGAGGCTAAAATACAGACTTGTGAGTGTGTGTGTGTGTGGGGGGGGGGGGGGGTGAATAGCAGTCTATGAGAGTGGTGTTTTTTGTAGGTTTTGCCCCCGAGTCTAATTGAGTTTTCAAGGAGTTCCTATCCTTTAAAAGAATATTGAAGTGTGTGTGTTTACTTGTGTGTGTTGGGGTGGGGGTGGGAGGGTTGTCGAGGTTAATGCATGGTCTGTGTGTGCAGAAGTCTTTATTTTTTCTGTTTTGTAAATACTTTGTGTGAGACAGTAGATCGGCACGCACTGCCTTCTCTTACCTTTGTGTCCGCAATCGACAAATGTTATGAATGTGTCCAACTTTATTTTTCTGATCAATTTTCACTTTACTTCTTTTGGGTGCTGCATTGATCATGAACTGCAAATTGTTTCCAGTGTTTTATAACACAGCCATAGCATACTGTTTAAAGTAAAAGCATACTCAACATGCACTTTATTGCATGTAATTGTAAAGACAGAGAATCTCCTTTTAGCTTGTTTATTTGTTTATTTGCTGCTGTCTGGTGTAAAAGTAATGTTTGTTGTTTCCTGCTGGTTTTTATTGTCATTCTGATTCTCTGACTTGGCCACAGGCTCCCGATTTCCTGGAGACTAGGTGTCTTGAGTGGATATTTGGGTGTGTGAAGTCTGTGTGTGCGTGTCTTCAACAAAGGTCACAGTCTACCCCCCAGCTGTTTTACTCCCCTTCAGTTATTCTCCTAGATCAGCTTGTGGCCTCCTTCAGATTGTAATCGACACTCAAGCAGATTCCACTCACAATTACAGGGGAAAACTAGAAAAGCACTAAGAGTGCATACCTCCGCCAAGGCTCCTTCCCCCCCTCTCTTTGTCCATCCATCTGTCTGTACCTCCCTGCCTTCAGCCCTCCGTACATTGCAAGATAGAGCCTTGGTGGAGTTTTGCACTCATGGATCACCTCAAAAATGTAATGGGTTCGTTTGTAGTCCAAGAGCCACCTCTGGTGAAAATTGCATCAAACTGTCCAGTAGTTTTGGAGGATTCTTGCTAACACACTGTGAGAAGACAAGAGCCTTGACAGAGGTATGCATTCTTAGAGCATCACCAAAATGTAATGGGTTCCTCACTAGGCCAAGGACCACATCTGGTGAAAATTTCATCCAAATCTGTCCAGTAGTTTTTGTGTAATCCTGCTGACAGACAAACAAACAAACCAACACTGATAAAACATTACCTCCTTGGTGGAGGCAGTTAAACTCTACACCAGGGGTCACCAACTGGCAGACTCCGGTCCGGATCCGGACCCCAAAAGTCCTCCGTCCAGACTCCAAAGCCTTTTGATAGAATTTGGGGAAAAAAAAAAAAATTCTGTTTACAAAAAAAAAAAAAAAAAAGGGAACTGAAATGCTGTATCGGTAACCGCCCGGACAGTTTATGGCACGAGCCCTTTGGCACTCAGACTTCACCCTCCGCTGTCTCACCGACTATGCTATCTGCAGAGACTCTGGGTCTGACTGCTCCAGCAGGTATGCAGAGGGTCGCTAAAACACAGTTCGCTGCGGTCCACACACACACACACACACACACACACAGACCCAGGATATCCACCCGGACAGACACGCTTTGTTCCAGGTCTGTACCCACGAAATGAAGCGCTCTTGTGAAACGTGAGTGTATCTACCGCGGCACTTCTGCTCCAGTTCTGCCGAGATTTGTCCGTGCCGAGATGCGGGGGTGAGATTGCTACATCCGGGACCGTGATCATGTTGGGCCCGCATGACGCTGGTTATATGCAGGTCCTTTTGGTAGCGTCTGATATCACATAAAAACTCTGTGAAGGCTCCTTGTGTTACTGAAGATGGAAAGTTCCGCCTCCCCTCTCCCTGGAAACCATGAAGTTACAGCTCCATCCATTCTGTAACAGCGTTGCTGTTGAAAAAAATGTCTTTGTAATTCTGTAGTAAGGAATTATATTTTTGTCTGTTTTTTTTTTTTGAGGCTTAAAATTTAAAAGTTTTTTTGTACTGAAAATATAGTAGAGAGGTGGACTTTTGTAAAATTTTTCTTTTTAGATGTTAATCTTTTTAAATGCAATGCTATTTAGTTTGTGTTCTCTAGATTTTAGAATTTTACAGTTATTTATCTGGAGTCAAACACATTTAGTGTTCTCCTGTATTATAAAATTTTAAATGATATGTTTTGTTTGAAATTGAGCAAAAAATTAATGTGATATTTTTTGTTTAAAAATCAGTACAGAACTTAAACATGAGCTTAATAAAATAATATGTGAAAGCAAGTTAAATGATACTGGCCTGCCTGCAGACAGCAATAGTCTTCTGAAAGAATGTCCATGAAAGGATGGCAGTTCTTAAAAGCACATTTTCAGATGAATTTGTCCATGTGACCTGCCACACTTCTCTTCCATTTGTTTTATCAAAAGATACTGGAAGTAAATTCATTGATCACTGCAAACACTTTGCTTTAAAAGTACCAAGTTATCAGGGTGGGAGCCAAAATCCTGAATAGAAAAAAAAAAATGCACCAAGATGGTTGGAGAATCATTTTAGAATAAAATCGGAGCCCTTTAATCATAATTGAATCAGGAGGTGCCTACAGATTCCCACCCCCAGTTTGGACCTTAGCTGGGGAGGAGGACCAACGTATTGGGCCTCTTGCAGTTTTAGTTGGTGACCCCTGCTCTGCACACATGCAAATTATGATGCAAATCTGTACACCTTTAGCTGTGCTACATATATTTTGTTACATTTGAAGTATCAGCTGTCGTGCTGTATGTATGTGCTGTGTGCAATTATATATGCTATTATTCCAAATAAAAAAAAAATGTTATCCTGTGCATCGTATTAGAATGAGGTTTTTTGTGATTAAACTTTAACATGTGAACTGATTGTTCTCCAACATACAGTATGTGTGGGAGCCCCACCCATGTAATCCCTGTCGTCGCATCACCCCCTTCAGTTCAGGCGCTCTTCACCTCGTTGAGACCTCTGTAGGTTTGGTTTTGCCTAAATCCATCTGTCCAACTGGAAGCTAGCTAGCTAAAGGGCTCATCTGTTGGTGTCAGCAGGCCTCATGGGTTATGGTTTGTGCAGTGGTGTAAGACACACATTCTCCGTTTTCTGCCATTCTTGGTAGGCATAGGCCTCTCCTTTTTCACAATGAAGGTTTACTTCTCTGCCATTTCAGCCTGTTGCCCACAGGTTGATGGCATCACTCCAGTCATGCATCCCCTAGCCATGCACTTCCTTAGGGGCGTCTGCCAGCTTAGCCCCTCGGTTCGACCTGACGTCCCTTATTGGGATCTCCCTCTGGTTCTGGGAGCTCTCTGTCTCCTTCCGTTCAAACCTTTGCAGTCTCTGGATTTAAAGTTCTTCTATAAGACTATCATTTTGCTGCCATTCATCTCTGCCAAGTACAGAGGCAACCTGCATGCTCTTTCAGTGTACCCCTCTTGCTCTCTGTTCTCTCGTGTCAGCTCTAGAATCCTAATGGCACATATCTGTCCAAGGTCATCCTCCCTGGCTACTGCTCAACTACCTTCAAGCTCCTCAGCCTCAACATTCCTCCCTTTGAATCAGATGAGCAGAAGCTGCACTCCCTATGTCCAGCCTGTGTGCTTCATACTTATGTTGACCACACCTGTGATATGTGCTCTACCAAGCATCTCTTTGTGGGCATTTTCATGTGGGCAAAGTCCAACCTTTGTCCACAATGGGCCTTTCCACTGGATAGTTGAGGCCATTTCTATCATCTACACCAGCAAACACCTTCCTCCATCTCAAGGTGCTAGGGCACAGTCTACAAGAAGCATGGCCACTTCTTGGGTGTTATTGAAAGGATTGTCTATGGCTGATGTTTGTGCCAGACCCAGTTGGGCAACACCACACGCACTTTTGTCCAGTTTTATTGTTGGATGTGACACCTCCTCAGTGGCCCACGCCATTATTTTGGCTGGTATTTCCCTGTAACGCATCCTCTGCTGGTTCCTTTGATTGCTCATGGAAAGGTAATTGTGTGTCTCATACTTATGTTGCACTGGGCATGATTAAAGGTTTCTTCAGCAAAGTGCTAATGAGCATGCACATCTCATACTTATGTTGCACTGGGCTCCTTTAATAAGGGGACCATTGTTTATATGCATAACCTTACATTATGTTAGAGTGGCGGTGTGGTGGTGCAGTGGTTAGCACTGCGGCAGCACAGCAACTCACCCTTGGCAATGGGATCCCTGGTTCAATCCCAGCCCCTGACCAACAGTGTTCTGTGTGGAGTTTGCATGTTCTCCCCGTATCTGCGTGGGTTTACTCCGGGATTTCTCCGGTTTCCTCCCACAGTCCAAAAACATGCAGGTTAGGTTAATCGGAGACTCTAAAGTGGCCCTAGGTGTGAATGTGAGTGTGAATGGTTAAGGGATAGCGCCGTACCGTGGCTGCTTCATCCATCCAGGTGGATGCCCTCAATTTCCCCTCTGGGGATCAATAAAGTATACAAAATCCAAAAAAAAAAAAAAAAAAAAAAATCTGAGCCAGTGTTGCACAGAAGGGGTTCTTACTCATGACTGACTAAGTTTTACCTGTTGAGAAAAATCAGTCTGCACAATTTTGATTGGTTAGTTATTTAGGGGGTGGCCCAGAATGGCACAAGTTGATCAGTTCATCAAACTTCTGGCAACAGCAGGGCGTGGTTTCTCCAAATGCTGGTTCATAATGATGAAGCTGGATGCCAAAGTGCTTTTTTAAAACTATAAAACACAAAAGACTAATGTCTTACAAATGACATAGGCCTCAGGTCAGTCTGAGATGAGGTAATTTAATTTTTAGGTGCTTTTAGTCTGATTCAGACAAACTGTGATGTACCAGACCAGGTTATTGTTCATCTGAATTTTGCTTTCGGCGTCACATGAGTCGGCTGCCTTTTTGCAACAGCGGCTCAATTCTTTTTTCTTCTTGTTTTTATTTACTATCTGTGTTTTTCTGGTCAAATTTTCTGATCCTGTGAAACCTTATCCATCACGGACACACAGATCACTGCACTGGTGCTGATATCAGTCTGATATTTGGCTCATATCGCAAATGTCTCACGAGCCATTGTTTACAGCAGGAGATGGTACGGCAGGAACCAGCTGTTAGCACTAAATCGCCCCACAGTGCTAATGCAAAAACTCAACATACCAAGGGAAGTCAGGCGAATACGACTCGGATGTCGGGCTGGAGTAAGGTGATGAGCGAGGAATACAAGGTACAAATCCGTCCTTCCATCCGTTATGCGGAATGTACGATCGCTACTTAATAAGACGGACAAGCTAGCGGCCATGTCCCGTTATGAGAGCATCTTCAGAGAGATTAGCATGATGTTGTTTACTGAGACGTGGCTAACAGAACTAGCAACAGATGCTAACATCGAACTGGAGGGTTTCCAGGCAATACGGGCAGACCAGACACCAGACAGTGAGAAGACAAGGGGTGGAGGGGTGATAATGTATGTGAACAACAGATGGTTTAACCCTGGGCACATCACGGTTAAAGAGCAACACTGTAGCAAAGACATTGAGTTGCTAGCTGTTAGCATGTGGCCAGTTTACCTCCCTAGGGAATACTCACACATGATCTGCATTGTTATTTATACAAATCCGTCTGCGAATGCTGGGGCAGCGCATGACGCCATCCACTCAGTCACTAGTAGGCTGCTAACACAACACCCAAATTCTCTCCTCCTCATCTCGGGTGATTTTAACCATACTTCACTGTCCTCCATTCTGCCCACATTCACCCAGTAGGTCACGTGCCACACCAGAGACAATAAAACACTGGACTTATTTTATGCAAACGCTAAGGAGGCGTACACCTCATCGCCACCCCCACCCCCTGCTCGGGAGATTGGATCACAACTTGGTTCACCTCCTGCCTGTATACAAACCCCTAGTACACAGACAACCTCCGGTTACCGTACAGTGAAAGTATGGTCTGAGGAGGCGATGGACACTCTAAAGGTCTGTTTTGAAATCACTGCATGGGAGCAGCTCTGCGATCCACATAGTGAGGATATCGACAGCCTCACACACACCATCACAGACTACATCAAGTTCTGTGTGGACAACACCGTACCCACCAAGACCATACAGTGTTGCTCAAACAACAAACCCTGGATCAACCCTGAGATAAAGTCCCTACTGAAAGAAAAGAAAGGGATCTTCAGGTCGGGAAACAGGGAGGAGCTGAAGTCCGTACACAGGGAGCTAAGGAGGAAGATTAGAGAGGGTAAGGACAGCTACAGGAAGAAGATGGAGGACAAGCTGCAACAGAGTGACATCAGTGGGGTCTGGAGAAGCCTCAAAACCATCTCTGGGCTCCAGAATATCTCTTCCCAGGTCACGGGGAGCAGAGAGTGGGTGAACAACCTGAACCTGTTTTTTTTAGCGGGTTTGACCAACCGTCAGTTGGTCAAACCTGTTCAAACAGTTCTGTTCAAACCTGTTCAACCTGTTCGGACAGTTCTGGCTCCTTTTCTGTTTGCCCTTTGTGCTATGGACTTTTCACACAACACACCACACTGCCATCTACAGAAGTTCTCTGACAACGCTGCAATCGTCGACCTCATCTCTGATGGAGATGATGCGGAGTACAGGGGACTTATCCAGGACTTCATGGACTAGTGCCATCGGAACTGCCTCCCGATCATTGTGAGGAAAACTTAGGAACTGGTGGTGGACTGCCACTGGCGAGACAACCCCCCACAGCACCAGTAAACATCCAGGGAACAGACATTGAGATCGTGACATCCTACAAGTACCTGGGTGTTCATCTGAACAATAAACTGGACTGGTCACACAATACTGACACGCTCTACAAGAAGGGACAGCACAGACTGTTCCTCCTGAGGAGGCTCAGGTCTTTTGGTGTATAAGGGGCACTCCCGAAGACCTTCTACGATTCGGTGGTGGTATCAGCCATCACATTTGGAGTGGTCTGCTGGGGCTGCGGCATTGGCAGCTGACAGGAAGAAACTGAACAGACATATCAAAAAAGCTAGCTCTTTCCTGGGGCGGCGCTTCAACGCAGTGGAGGAGATAGGAGAGAGGAGGATGGTGGCTAAGCTGTCATCTCTGCTGGAGTCCGAGTTCCACTCCATGCAGGACATTCTGAACGCACTGAGGAGCTCATTTAGCAGTAGACTGTACCATCCTAGGTGCGTGACTGAGAGGTTTTGCAGGTCCTTCCTACCTACGGCTGTCAGACTTCATAACCTAACCAGGGCTGCTTATAGAGGTCATATTGGATGCACAAAACATAACAGACTTGCACAATAATGGTCCCCTCCATTACACAACTAGGACAATATCAATCGTTACAGAGGGTGACAACTAGGCTGATTCAAATACGAAATATCCCGTATGGGTACATATTCATACTATGCAGGGTAACTGAACAGACCATTATGCTGTTTATTCCACCGAGCTACAATGCTCAGCACTGTGTATATTTATATGTATATATGCATATTCACTGTTCTTATTATCTTATCTTTTGAATTATTGCTCTGAGTGTTGCTATTCCTGTGCTGTTGCAATCTTGGAATTTCCCCATTGTGGGACTAATAAAGGCTTATCTTATCTTATCTGGAGGCCAGGACAGGAGTGATAGCCTAGAAGACATCATGTTTTCTTGAATTTAACCTGTTTAAAGGCAACTCACCTTCTTGAGTCTGCAGGTTAGATTCTATTTTGAGAGGTTCTTGGTATTTGAAGTCAGTCATTCTCAACCCATAATCAGTTTACCAATGTTGTAAAACTGTTGTTTAAATTGCACCAATTAATGGATATATCTACCATTAAAGTGCTACAAATAGTTCACTATTTGCTTTAAATTGAGACTAAATTTGAGTGCTTGAAGTTGTAGATCCTTCAGCATCAGTGGAAGAGAAAAGTGTTTTGTTTCTGTTCTTGTTGAGTGTAGTATATCGTAGTTTGTACATTATCCTTATCAAACCTTCAAGTAGCCCTTATTAAAACATGACATGGACATAGATTAGATTCAGATAAAGAAATATCTTCAGTATTATTTTTGAAGAAAAGCACAGCGCCAATAAGGAGTATTCTTTTGCATTTTGATGATGTAATTTATAAAATTAATGTACTTTCTCATTTCCCCTTAATTATCTCCCATTGGCTTACATTAAAGCACACAGATACAAAGCTTGCTTGAGAAACATACAAACTAGCTTTTACCCTATTGTAGCCTATCGATCAACAGCATTCAATTAAGTGGATTAATTAGACCACCACGGCGACTTGGAGGAACGGTCAGCAAATCTTTATTGCTGCTCAGAGGGTCGTTAAGACACACACCTGTGCACATAATTGGAGATGGCTCGGATTTTGCTCAGCACGCAAATAACAGAAGAATCCATGATCCACATGATTAGACAAACAGCTCCAGAACAATGTGAGAAAATTTTAAAAAATAACCCACCCTCTCACTGCTTCATCTAATGCAGTCTATTGTGTTTTATATGCATTCCATCAGCTCATGCATTCATTTTATTTGTGTCGCTTATTGCACCAATTATAACTGAGAACTATTAACACAATGCTAATGAGCTACTAAGTCTGGGTACGTGGGGTTAACTGAATTAATAAGCTGCATTATTTGACTTTTTAATGGTTCTGCCAAGAGTGTGAGTTTTTCATGCTAATGTTTTACACTCCCAGCTTTGTATGATTGAAGATATGATTAATGCATCCTATCCAAAAAGTTCATTTTAATGGAGTAAATGTTTTTCATTTTTTTAAATAATTGGACAATAGTGTCACACTTATCACACGTAATCAATCATACTACATTTATTGATTTAATCGGGTGTAATAATATACTAAAAATGAGCAAGTAAAATCTGAACACATTTCTGCAATTTCTAGATAATGGCAACAGCTATTTCACATTGGCAGTGCCATTTTTACTTCCACCTTAGCCCATCTAAAAATAATCTTGAAGAGCAAGAGAATATGGAGTCACAACAGTTTCATTCTTTGTCATTTGATCAATTACCTGCTGCTCATCTTCCTCTGATTCCCTGAAAAACTTCCTAATAGGAAAAGTATCAAAATTCATGTCTCCTCTATCAAACGTTTTCACGATGAAATTCAGAATATTCTCAAACCCCTTCTGAGCAGCGTTTTACAAGAAACCACGTCACCACTTGGCTTTGTTTAGTAAACTATTTAAGCTACAGATGCATTCTATGTTATTCAGCCCCCACTGCAAACTGTAAAATGTTTCTTTTGAAATATGATAATTTCAAAAATATACAACTGTGTGACCGTCATTTTTCAAGGGAACTCTGCTTGCTTAAGGACTACAGACTTTCAAAAGCATCCTCAAGTTTAACAGAATTCTGCGCTCTTGAATTCACTGGAAAAATTCACCGTGTAGCCTCGGCCAACACCTCTGACGACTGAATGACATCTTGCCATTTTCTTCAGGTTTGCTGGTGTAAAAAAGTTGAAATTGCACGCACTGGTGAAATTACAGCCCCTGTGCTCAGTCAGGAAATATTTCCTTTATATGTTGACACAGTATCAAGAAAAAAAAGTTTGCCGTGTCTTTGCACAGACCTGAGAACCTTTGCTTTACATTTGTTTTGAATGCGCCATCATCACGACTCAAAGGCAGTGCACATGCAGTTCATAGTTTGTCTTCAGTGTCTTGCTGCTGAGCAAATTTAGAAAACCAAAATTACTAACAAAGCTTTTCCTTGTGCGTGCCAAGAGGGACTGATCTGTTCTAGCTTGTTTACTTTTAAACTTCCTTTATCACTGGCTGCTGTCTAAAAATATATTTTTTTTTACAGTTTTCTATTACACTTGGTGCTTGACAATAATGTAGCATCCATGTACAGTTAGGTGGAACAACATCGATGTAGACGTACAAAGTTTAATGGATTTCAGAGTTGTTGTTTTTTTTTCTTACCTGTATTATTTCATTTTCAAGCTTGGGGGGGTAGCAGAGCGCAGCAGGAGTGCTTGTTGAAATAAAGTGAAATGTCACACAGTGGCATCAGAAGAGATTCGGACATTGCAAACATCTACAAAAGTCTACGAAGAATCAAAAATCCGGAGGAAACGCAGGGAGCTGTGCGACGCACTCAACGCACGGGTACAAGAAGTCATTAAAAGAGCAATCTCGTTCTGTGTTTTAACCTGCACACACAAAAGCAGGTTGGTTCAGGGCATTGAATTTATGTGCGAAAAAAAATCACACATTAACATGCACCTGCAAAGTGACACACACCCACACACCCACGAAGTGTTTACATGAAGCTAGTGTAGCCTATATGACCATAACCATGTCATTCATAAACATACGCACAGGCAGTAAAGCGTGGCGGCTTTGAAATGCAGCCCGCAGCTATGAAAGAGCAATGTAAGTCAGACAGGACAGAAAGCTGTGAAATGAGTTTACCCCCCTGCTGATAGTAGAGAGCAAGACAACAATATAGAAACATTACACCAACTGAGAGAAATGAGTGAGTGGGACGAAAAAAAAAAAAAAGGCAAAAACTGGCAGGGGAAAAAAAAAACTCAGAAAGAAAGAGGGAAAGTGGTGGCGAGTCGAGAAAAGGTGTGACACCATTGACTGAGGGAGACGTGTAAAGACTGGGACGGGTGGAAAAAAGGACGAAAAGCCTCAGGTGGTAAGGCGGTAGGGGTTCCTTTGGTGCCCAGTGGTCCCGGGGGGGGTGGGGGGGTGGAATATAAATCTGCAATGTTCAATCCTGGGTCCTTTATTATTCTCCTTTTATGTTATTCCTTTAGTGTCTTTCAGTGACACTTCTTATCACTTTCATGTGGATGACCTTCAGTTATACATGTCTTTTATGCCTCACCAGCTTGACAGACTCTCTACCCTGGTTCACTCTCTAACCCAGATCAGCGACTGGCTCTCCAGCAACTACCTCATGTTAAGTTCCAACAAAACTGAGTCCATGATTGTTGCTCCTCCTAAACTACATCCAGAAATCAGACACTTTTTGCTCATCTCTTAAATCAAGTGTTAGAAATTTGGATATTACTTTTGAATCCTCCCTTGGTTTTAACTGCCATGTAAATTCAGTCTCACGTTCATGCTTCTTTAATTTAAGGTGCATTTCCAAGCTCAGCCATGGTATTCATTCATCCATCCATCTTCTTCCGCTTAATCCTGCTCGGGTCGCGGTGGGGCTGGAGCCTATCCGGGCGAGAGGCAGGGTACACCCTGAGCAGATCGCCAGTCCATTGCAGGACCAACACAGAGAGACAGACAACCATTCACTCTCACAGTCATGCCTGAGGACAATTTAGAATCCCCAGTTTTTGATGCCAATTAACCTAACTTGCATGTTTTTGGCATGTGGGAGGAAACCGGAGAAATCCCGGAGTAAACCCACGCAGACACGGGGAGAACATGCTAACTCCACACAGATCACTGTTGGTCGGGGGCTGGGATCGAACCCAGGATCCCCCGGCCGAGGGTGAGTTGCTGTGCTGCCGCAGTGCTAACCACTCCGCCACCGCGCCATGGTATCTTCAAATGAAAATAATCTGTGCATTTGTGTGTCCACGCCTAGATTATTGCAGTGCTTCTTTTCTGGTTTGGACAAGTCTTCTCTCTCCTCTTCAGTGTATACAAAACACTGCAGCCAGACTACTAACTACTTCCAAGAAGTGAGATCATATTACTCCATTTTATATACTTTGCATTGACTACCAGTGGACTTTAGGATTCATTTTTAAATTCTCACACTTGCATATAGAGCACTACCTGGACAAGCCCCATCTTTTTTATCTGATCTCATTTAAAACACACTGTTGTCCGCACTCTTGCTTTCAAATTAACTCATTTTTAATGGTTTTAGGGATTTTTGAAAATTATTTTAATCTTGTTTCAAATTGATTTTGTATTTTTGCAAACTTTGTTATTTTTTTAATTATCTCTATTTTCTCTTTCATTTTATTTTATTGTACACTACTTTGTGGCTATATGTCTGCGAAAAGCATTGTGGCAAAGGTGAAATGAGCTGCATTTGTCATCCACCTACCCGTGTGTCCATCCACCCGCCTTGTATTCCTCCTATACAACTGTCCAGATGCTCATCAACCTCACACACACTGATTGTCAGATGGGTCTGCAACCAGGTTTTACTCACGGTCCAGGTCAAAGGTCACAAGCAGTGACTGTGTGTCAGCAAAGACTCTTGGTGACCTTGGGGTGTGTTCATCAGGTTGGTCCGGTTGTAACAGGAAATCTCATGCCCAGGCCTTATGGTGACCCAACTTCAGTGTTGACATATTCCCTGTAAACTATCAGGATCTTGTTGCCCATGCAAGTCTCTGTACCTTTTTAATTTGCTTTCTCTGGCGTTTTGGTTTTCACTCATTTTGTAGAGGGAGAGGCTAAGAGTAGATCTGCTGCACATTCAACACTGAATGGAGCCAGATGTGCCGGTTTAGGTGAAGATGCCTCTCAGGTTTGGGGGTTTGGGCTTGGCCATCTGGGAGGAGGCCCTTCAGCAGACCAAGAGAACACTGGAAAGGTAATTTCTCTACGGGAGGGAATCAGATTAGATGCCTACTCCAGCAATATGAACCCTAATGTATGTGTCGTCGCTCTGAAACGATGTCCTTAGTCTTTCTTACCCACAGAGCAAATGCATTTGGGTGCTAACATGTTTCAATTTAAAACTGAGACTAATCAGCAGTTGGCGCCAGTTAGGAAAGCTCTCGCATTCATACATTGTTTCCCATGATAAAAACGCAATTGTTCAGCAGTGGATTTATTTTGAAATATAACATCATTACTAAGGGAAGTCTTTGAAAAGGACAGCCTCGCCAGGTTGGTTTGGATTCTACGCCTGAGGCCAAATGAGACTGTCAAACTGGAAGCAGATTGTGGCCACATATTGTTGGAATTAAGAGCCCAGCAGACACAGATGATAAGGGATAAGGGAGGTGGTGCGGAGCGGCAAGTGAGGAGCAGAAATCATAGCTGTAGGGCAGAAAAAAGTGTCAACACGCAAGCATTTTTATTTTTACATTAGCTCTGTTGTTTTGTAATGGTCACGCTGCTGTTCTCTGATTGGAGACCCTCGTTTTGCAAAAGCAGTGTTGCTCTTGCAGAATTTTATGACTATAAACAGTATATGCATTGCTGCCCCAGTAATTTGATACAACATGTTGGAAAACGGCTGTTTTTTTATTAGGATTGTTTCAGTAAAGGGATTTATTGGACAACAGGCTTGTAAATGGCAACACTTACAAAAAGGAGAAAAAAAAGTCAATAATAAGGACAGCTCTGTGATTCACTTAAAACTGTCCAGAGCCTCTATTATTCTTTTTGGGATTTTCCCTTTGTGTTTGGCCATTACTGGATTTTGTAACCTTATGTGGTGTGGAAAGCCAGACAGCCCAAAGTCTGCCTGCACAGGATTTCTCCTCTCCTGCAGCAACATTAGGACTACAGCTCTGCCTGAAATGTCTGCTCTGTAATCACTCTTCTCTTATGCTATGTTAACACGTCGTTACTTAACAATCTGATACAGACCTGCCCCGCGGCTAGTCTGAGACACCCTCTCCTCAGAGAAAAAGAGAAAGTTTCCCACGGAGTCTTGGAGCGTACAATGCTGCTAGCTTAGCTCTCGAGCTAGCTAGTGGCCTGACGGTGGTTTTCAGAGCTCTTCTCTGTAAATTCTTCTCACCCACTAGACATCCCAACAGATTCACTAATCCACGGTCGTTAATATATGTCATGTTATTCTGACCTTTTTTATTTTTCCCCAGCATGACACAGGTACCGGAGCTGTTAGCACAACTAGCTTAAATACGTGAATCAGCGTGACCAGGGATTTTATGGCTCTATTTTGTGAATTGTAGTCACCATAAAAATTTATTTCAACTCAACTTTATGCATGTACTCAGTGATGCCAACCTTTCAGAGAAGCTCGGAGTGAGATTTAGAGGGAATTGTGCACTGGGGAGGTGTGATATCCTACCGTGTAGCAATGATCACACTTGAGTTATTTCTTTGGCTAACTCTGCCGTTTATTCTGCAACACACATAATAGACTGAACATGGATTCTGCTCGGGGTTTTCACACTCTTACTCTAATGTGTCCCCTTAATAGTAGTGCTGAACAATACAGGTAGTTCCCCCTAGAGGCATGTGCCAGTAATGTTTTAAATTAGACTTGCAGTCTACCACATCCCTCCCCTCTAGATTAAACTACTTTTAATTACACTAGCCAATTATGCTAGACATCCTGGAACTCCCATTTAACCCTAAACAATCACAGTTACTTTTAACTTCTTAAACACATGTGCCATACACATAATTTCTTTCTCTTTTTTTTTTTTTTTTTACATGTATAACACACATAACAGTCTAACTGGGGAATTGGTTTGACTACCGCATCCCAGTGAGGTTCCAGGACGCATTCTTGTCCTGTGGCTGGGGAACTCACTACTGACTAAGTATAGTCCTTCAAGTAGTCTGGAGCTTTCCTAGCTCGCTGAGATCTTCTCACGGCGGGTGAGCCAACTGCAGGTGAAGACTCAGACTGCTCCACTGTTTCGGCTGCTGCAGTGCTGCCCGTAGAATCTGCAGAGACGGTTACCTCAGGTTTCACCTGAAGTGGTGGTTCGTTGATGCTCTCCTCAGGATGGGTGTCAGACAACACCTCTGGTGCCATCGGCAGGGGAATGGAGCTCCTACCATGAACTTGGTCGATGTGTCGCCTCACCACTTGTCCATGGCCTAATGTCACCTTGAATGACACAGGGCCTGTCTTTTCTGTTATTTCTCCTGGTACCCAGGCTGGTCCTGAGCCAAAGTTGCGGGTGTAGACCACGTCTCCTTCTCTCAGTATTCTCTCTCTAGCATGCATGTCATGATAACCTTTTTGTTTCTCTTGTTTGTCATGCACTTTGTTTCTGAAGTCTGGATGTATTAAGTCAAATGTTGACCTCAACTTTCTTCCCATCCATGGACCTGCGTAGTCAATGTGAATTCTTCTCCATGGTTTATCTGGAACTTCCCAGGGATGTAGTGGGGCTGCTGGAGGACTGTTCCTGTTCTCCTGGCATGCCGCACATGACTTCACAAGCGCCTCCACCTCTGCATCCATGTTGGGCCACCACATGTAACTCCTCGCCAACGCTTTCATGCGAGTGATGCCAGGGTGTGCTTGGTGTAGTTGTTGCAGTAAGGCATTCCTACCAGGTGGTGGAACAACCACGCGTCCTCCCCACAGGATACAACCTTCCTGGGTGCTGAGCTCATCCTGTCGTCGGGCATAGGGAATGAACTCAGGACTGTTCATCTTCGGCCATCCTCGCAAGATGTATTCTCGCACTCTTGCTAGAACAGGGTCTTTGTCTGTCCACTTCTTTATTTGTTGTGCGTTCACCAGGGGCACGCCGATATCTTCAAACAATAGCACTCTCTCCTCCTCCTCAGGCGTGCTGTCTCTTCCTCCATCCAAGGGTAGCCTACTCATCGCGTCAGCATTCGTATGGTCCCGTCCGGCTTTGTAAACGATGGTGTACTCATACGCTGCTAATGTAACGGCCCATCTCTGAATTCTCTGAGATGTCATCTGGGGTATGGCTCTCATTTCACTGAACAGTGAAATTAGTGGCTTGTGGTCAGTCACTATAGCGAACTGTCTCCCGTACAGGTATTTGTGGAATTTTTTTACACCAAATACTACTGCAAGGCCCTCCTTGTCTAGCTGGGAGTAGTTTTTCTCAGCTGCACTAAGAGTTCTTGAGACGAACCCTATGGGTCTCTCTGAGCCATCCTCCATACGATGAGAGAGTACAGCACCCACACCGTAGGGTGATGCGTCACACGCCAGGATGAGTGGTTTGTTTGAATCATAGTGCACTAACACACTACAGGACTGAAGTAGCGCTTTGGACTCTTCAAACGCCTTCTGCTGCTTGACCCCCCATGACCATTTTTCTTCCTTCTTAAGTAAGGTATGTAGTGGTGCCAGCAGCGTGGAGAGCTTTGGGAGGAACCTATGGTAATAGTTCAACAAGCCCAGGTAGGCTTTTAACTCAGTAACATTTTGTGGCTCAGGCGCCTCCGCAATGGCTTCCACTTTGTCTGTTAGAGGGTGTAGACCACTGGCGTTGATCTTGTGGCCTAGGAACACCACCTCTTTTCCCATGAACTCACACTTGCTTCTTTTCAACCTCAGACCGCTTTTCTCCAACCGTTGAAGCACTTCCTCCAGCGTTTTCAGATGTTCTTGTTCATTTGGTCCTGTACAAAGGATGTCATCCAAATAAACGGCAACATTCGGAATTCCACCTAGGATGCCCTCCATAGTTCTCTGGAATATAGCAGGACTGGAAGCTACTCCAAATGGTAAGCGTGTGTAGGTATATAAGCCTTTGTGTGTATTGATGGTTACATACTTTCTTGATTCTTCTTCCAGGACTACTTGTTGGTAGGCGTGACTCATGTCTAATTTCGTGAAGTGTCGGCCGCCATTCAGCTGTGCGAAGAGGTCCTCCACTTTAGGAATTGGATACTGATCCACCCGTGATGCTCGATTGACAGTGAGTTTGTAATCTCCACATATTCTAATGGAGCCATCCGGCTTTCTCACTGGGACTATGGGCGCCGCCCATTCTGCAACCTGCACTGGCTCAATGATCTTGTCATCCAGCAGCCTCTGTAGCTCGCTTTCAACCAGTGGCTTGACTGCATAGGGTACCGGTCGGGGTTTGCAGAATCGTGGTTGGGCCTCCTTGTCCACATTAATCTTTGCAGTGACACCTTTTAGCTGTCCTAAGCCTTCTTTGAACACCTCAGCGTGTCTTTCGAGGATCTCCTCCAGCTGCAATTTGGGCTGAGATTCCACTTTATTCACCAACTGATCAATCATGGCCAGTTCTTGTAGCCAACTTCGCCCTAGTAGATTTGGTCCTTCGCTCCCAACTACTACTACAGGTAAGTCCTTTTCTTTGTTTTCGTGCTGCACCTTCACTTGTGCCATGCCTAGCACGTCTAGCTTCTCTCCTGTGTATGTTTTTAATTTTAATGAACAGGGATTTAATTCTGCTGTGTCTGTTTTCTTCCACAGTTGTGTATATTGCTGTTTACTTAATATGGTTACTCCACAGCCTGTATCAACTTCAAATGTTACTTTCATTCCATTAACATTCATGGTACGCGTGATGGGCGCTACCTTGGTCAGCTCCTCTGACGTGTTGTAAATTGTGTGAAAATCCATGTCTTCTGTATCACTTTCTCCCTCCCCTCTCAGTTGATTCGCTCGCTGTTCCTTTCCTGGGCCCTTGTTTTCATACTTTTGCCCTTTTACTGTTGCTTTCAGCACCTGTGCGCTGTCCACCTTTATTCTACATGCTTTCTTAATGTGCCCTCGCTTGCCACAATTATGACACAGCTCAGTGGCAAATTTGCACTCGGCGGCATTGTGCTGGCCTTTGCAGCGATAACAACTGGGGAATTTGTGCTGAGTTTTGTCAGTCAACACTTTGTGGACACCTACTTGGGTCTTAGGCACACGAACATGCGTTGCTGTGTCCTCTGTTCGCTTCCCTTGCATCTCTCTCACATCTTTAGATGCTGTTTCCATCGCTTGGCATAATTCCAAAGCCTTCGCAAAAGTGAGTTTTGTTTCAGATAAAAGTCGCCGTTGCATTCGGTCATCATTCACTCCACACACAAGTCTGTCTCTTAACATTTCTTCCAATGAGTCTTTGTAATCACAGTGCAGTGCTAATTTCCTCAATTCTGCCACATACTCTGCTATGGACTCAGTGTTCCTCCTTATGCGTGAATTAAATTTGAATCGTTGTACGATTTCACTCGGTTTGGGGCTGAAGTGCTTCTGAAGCTCAGCAGTAAGCTGGTCGTACGTTTTATCTTTCGGTAATGCAGGGCTTATTAAATTTCTCAACAAGCTGTAAGTAGTTGCACCAACTCCACTCAACAGTACAGCCTTCCTTTTGTCTGGCTCCTCAATATCATTAGCTTGGAAGAAAAAGTCCAACATTTCACTATATTCTTCCCATGACTGAGTCGAGTTATCAAAAGGGGTTACCGTTCCGATTACAGCCGCCATTGCTCGTCGTGGTGGGGAAACCTCGTTTTTCCTCCTCTGACCTTGCACTCGAACTACTGGAGTCACTTGAGTTCGCCACACTTGCAATGTTCTCTGTTTCTCGCCGCTGATTTTTTTCTTTTAATCCTCGTCGCCAATTGTGTGATATCCTACCGTGTAGCAATGATCACACTTGAGTTATTTCTTTGGCTAACTCTGCCGTTTATTCTGCAACACACATAATAGACTGAACATGGATTCTGCTCGGGGTTTTCACACTCTTACTCTAATGTGTCCCCTTAATAGTAGTGCTGAACAATACAGGTAGTTCCCCCTAGAGGCATGTGCCAGTAATGTTTTAAATTAGACTTGCAGTCTACCACAGGAGGATTCATCTAATTTAGTGGAATGACATTTTCTTTCTAATTCATAGTTTTAAGATGATGTCACACGGCTGCAATTCGCTATATGGGCGGTCATGTTGGGAGGGAAGCTCAAGGGGGTAATTCTATTTTATTAAAGCCGAAAATTATGTAAATAGTGCACTATTGTGTGGAATAATTGGTTTTACAAACACTAGTGGGAAGAAGAACGTGTTTTATCGATTACCTGCAATTATTTTCAACCAAGGTGAGTCAACTCTGGAGCTATCAGAGAAATGGAGGAGAATTTGGCTTTCTCATATTAGTAGAGCTGACTTGGTGCCTTCCTTATATCCCAACTTGCGGGTGTGCTCTGACCATTTTGTAATGGATTTGTAGAAATAATTGACTAATAATATTGTTTTAAGAGTCTGTGATGCTCTGTAGACATTTTCACAGATTCATCTGTGCTCTCTTCTGATTAGCTCAGCTGCTGCCAGCAGCACATACACACACAGCTAAACACACGTACTTGTTCATCCAACAGGACCTATCAGGGACGTGTCGGAACCAACTTAAGTGTAACACTTTCAAGCTATAGGATATTATGAAGAGCCCAATTGCTGTTTAGCTCTCCTTGCCGTGTTTTTACCTTTGACTGTAGTCTGTACCATCAGCTGTGTCCACACAGGCGAGACAGAAAATGACGGAGTAGTAACCTGAGGTATGCTGTTCTGATGGCAAAATGTCAGAATTAGCCTTTGCCTTCGAGGATTATTACAAGTACCTGGGGATCTACAAATCAACTGCTTATTGTAAACAATAAGGGATAATGGTTAGACACCAAGACAACGATGTCTAACTTCATCTGAAAGCACCTGGACAGGTGGGCACTGAAGCTAGACTTTAGCTAATGCCAATTCAAATTAGATCACATATCAAAAAAACTGAGAGCAAAAACAGATTAAAACTAGAAAAGTACTCAGACAGCGCATACCTCTGCCAAGGCTCCTTCTGTCCCTCATGAATCACCTCCAAAATGTAATGGGTTTGCTTTGGAGGATTCTTGCTAACACAGTGTGAAAAGATAAGAGCCTTGATGGAGGTATGCATTCTTGGATCATCACCAAAATGTTATGGGTTCCTCTCTAGCCCAAGGACCACCTCTGGTAAAAAAAAATTTCATCCAAATCCATCCAATAGTTTTTGTGTAATCCTGCTGCACAAATACAAACAAGGTCCTTGGTGGAGGTATGCACTCTCAGATCATCACCAAAATTTAATGGGTTCATCCTTGGTCCAGGGGCTACCTCTGGTGAAAATTTCATCAAAATCCATCCAGTAGTTTTTGCATAGTCCTGCTAACGGATGGACGGACGGACGGACAGACAGACAGACCACCCCGATTACATAACCTCCTTGGCAGAGGTAACAAACAGGATAAATTAAGTTGAGGGATCTGTGAATAATTTATGGGCTGATATATGGATAAACATGCATGGTAAGAGAATGTGTTTTTTATAAATATTGCTCTGGTTGTTAAAACGTTGTTGACTAGCCTACAGGAGCATGATAGTCTAATTTTAATTTGCCATTTTTCTCAATTTTTACATGTTTAACATAAAAAAAAAACAAAACACCACAACAGGTGCTTAGGCCCCAGTTTTATAGCCTTTAAATATTTTGTGTAAAGCTTTACAAAATATTTGCGAGTGAACAATCTGATTTTCTTCTACTTTTTCATCAAAAAAAATCAAAAGTTTTGTTTACCTTGGCTTTGGGCACACAAAGGTTGTTGATTTCACACACTGCAGGTCTCAGACCCAGCCTGTTACAAACCGGTTGTAAGCTTCTTGACCTTTGTGGGATCGTTGTTGTTTAAGTGTAAGCAGCACTGGTATTGTACAGTAATGAAAGCACCGCAGGTGCTGATGCCTCGGTGCTGGTAGCATAGTAGCCTGGGTATTGTGTCATGCCATCCATGCACGGTTTTGAAATGTTTGGTATTTGTTTATGCAGGTATGACTCTGATGTCACTGTCACAATACACATGAGGTGTATATCATCCCAGGGCTGTACACTGGCATTTCTGTCAAGGAGTGCATAAAAGAAAAAAATATAGAAGTACAAGAATAAAATTAGGAGCAGAAAGAAAAATGCTGGATTAACAGATTTTATTAATTTAATACATGTATATTTACACTATGGCATGCAATAGCAGGTAAAAATATCAAAACTTCAAAAACTATCACCAATAATCATCAGCATTAAATCAGACTGGGTTGGAATGTTTCACTTTGTGTAATGAGTATTGAGAGAGGTTCTTGAATTATCTTGCAAAAAAAAATATTCAAATGCAGTTTTTCTATAAAGAGAACATGCCATGCAATATTGTTATGTAGCTTCCAGCCCGTTCTCTTCCCCTCTGGGGATCAGTAAAGTACACAAAATCAAAAATAAATAAATAAATAAATAAAATGGGCGGGGCGGTGGCGGAGTTGTTAGCACTGTGGCAGCACAGCAACTCACCCTTGGCCATGGGATCCCGGGTTTGGTCCCAGCCCCTGAGCAACAGTGATCTGTGTGGAGTTTGCATGTCCTCCCCTTGTCTGTGTGGGTTTACTCTGGGATTTCTCCGGTTTCCTCCCACAGGCCAAAAACATGCAGGTTAGGTTAATTGGAGACTCTAAAGTGGCCCGAGGTGTAAATGTGTGTGTGAATGGTGAAGGGATAGCGCCATACCATGGCTGCTTCATCCATCCAGGTGGATGCCCCGAATTTCCCCTCTGGGGATCAGTAAAGTACACAAAATCAAACAAAAATCAAATTCACAGCTGCTCTGCTCACCCTCAGGTTCACCACCATGGATCTATCTCAGAGAGAGAAACGAGAAGGAAAAAAATAATGAAAATCTAATTGTTATTACAGATGTGATAGAGCATGTTTAAAGTCAGCGTCATCAAATAAATTCTATTACAGGTGTCATGTTCCTACTCAATTTAAGAAATTGTTTGGTTTTCAGTAAAAATAACCTCAAGGGTTTTTTATATTTCACACCTCACATCACCTTTAATTGAGTAAATAAGTCAATAAAGAAATAATGGGACTGTAAAAGTTATTTTAAAGGAAATATGACGTCACACCGTGGTGTTTTTGTGTTGCTGACATTAATATTAAAAGTTGAAAAAATTCTCTAAACTTTAGAGAATCATGTAACCACAGAGCCACCAGTAGCAGAGCTCATCGGAAAAAATAATGTGGCAAAACACAAGCTTTAAGAGTCAAATGTTGCCGTGTTAGGAAGTGTTAATGTGTTAACAATGAAATTGCTGCATAACATAAGGGCAAAATTTACCTGTAATTTTTTTTTTCCTCCTGCTCTTCTGTTCTGATGTTATTTAACCACTGCACGGTGGCGCAGTGGTTAGCACTGCGGCAGCACAGTTTACCCTTGGCCGGGGGATTGTGGGGATTGTGGGATCGTGGGTTCGATCCCAGCCCCCGACTAACAGTGATCTGTGTGGAGTTTGCATGTTCTCCCCGTGTTGCGTGGGTTTACTCCGGGATTTCTCCGGTTTCCTCCCACATGCCAAAAACATGCATGTTAGGTTAATTGGCTGTTCTAAATTGTCCCTAGATATCTGTTTCCTATAGGCCCTTAGAATAGAGGGTTAGTATTAATGAAAGCGCTTTGAGTGGTCTTTGTGACTAGAAAAGCGCTATATAAGTGCAGGTTAGTTAGTTAGTTAGTAATTTACCAGTTTCTTTGACTTTAGAGGAAGCTCTGCTGTGATTGGTGCATTACACTGGAGCAATATGGGAATTGTAGTTTTTACCAATGAGCTGTCAGCTGCAGGAAGACTATACGTTGTCCTTTATCTTCAAAAGTAAACAGCAAAACTTTTCTGAAAACATTGTGTTGAATAAATGGTGCAGTTCCTAAATATGTATTTAGTTTGCAGAAACAACTATTTTAAAAGTTCAGCATGAGATTGATTGTTGACAGGAAGTGGTCAGTGGGGCTGTAATAAAGGTGCACTGCCACCTCTACTGGGCCGGCAGAGGTATTACAATGACGTTTCAGCTGCATTGACGGTAAAGATGAGCTATTTTTGTGTTTATTTCAAAAACAAAGCCTTATCTCAAAATTCTGGCAAATTAAAAGTCAAGAAAATTTGGCAATACAATGATGTAAGCCTTTAGTTGCACTTAATTAATATTCGACCCTGCTGGAAGTCACGTGATCAAACTATGAATTGAGGAGTTTTCTGTTTTAAGCTGCAAGTTTCTGTGTTGAGCCAAGGAGTCAGAAATCTCTGATTAGACTTTTTTTTTCTTGTTTAAAGGAATGCCTGGTTGGATGCAGAGAGGCTGTAACATTATCTACTGACTATCAACTACAGGAGTAAAATCTTCATAATTTATCTCCATTGTGCTGACACATGACATTGAGGAATATGATGAAACCATCTGCTTAAATTTGGAAACAGCATCATCTGAGAGACATCCACTGTAGTAAAATTTTCCTTTAGGAGCCAATTTCCTCTCTGGGGATCAATAAAATATACAAAATCAAAAAAAAAAGAGTCAGAAATAGTAAAATCGAATGTTAATAGATAATAGTAGAGGCTAATGGTCTGATTAATAAAGGGTTATGAGGAGACACTATTGCTAATAGAATAGCTCATTCATTAATCCACAGTCCATTACATAGCTCATGTCATTCTGGCTTATCTTGTTACATATATCTTGACTGTAGTAACCACGCTGAAGTGGCTATAAATGTTAGCCAGTCTGAGCAGCCACAGCTGGGAAATCTGACCAGATTTGAAGTCAAACTCAGCTACAATCTGAGAAAGGAATCTGTTAGCCTTCAGACTGGCTGTCACTCAATATCAGTTTCTGTCTATTTTTTATACATTCCATCCATTCCCACGAGACACCTGCTTTCCCAGCCGAATCATCAACTAATCCCTGACCATATGTTTCAGTCATAAACATTGTTTTATATGGTTTGATTATAGTTTATCATACTCTGTAAAGGAATCTCCTCTCCTAGCAGTGGTTACTTACATTTATCAGAGTTAGAGACAAAGGAAAACAACTGTTAAAAGTGTTGTGACTTTGAGATTCTGAGTAGTTCTGAATCTCTTTGGTTTCACAAAAGCTGGAAGCAGATTCAGGAGCAATAATTATCACTTCTAAAGGTATGGCACTTTTTATTTGCACATACAGTATCTCTAATTAAAATGACATAACTTGTGTAGTGGATTTAGATTAATGGGTTTATAGGTGTTTTATTGTTGGTACAAGTATTAATGTAATTATGAATGTGAACAGGGATAAAAAAAATTTCCTACTATTACACAACCATATCCTCGTAGGGCACCAGTCCAAATAATGGACAATTTTATTAACAGTTCTTTATTTGTACCAATTATGAATCAGTCTCAAAAAAACCCTTGTGAGTTCTTGTCTGCTGATAATCAAGAAGATGGACATGAAATCAAACAATAACTCCCATATGTCTTTCAATAGTTTATTAACTGTTTGACTGCCTGATACACTCTGTTGTGCCGTCAGCCCCTAGTGGTCAAGATTTTTTTCAAGAAAATATTCAGTTCAGATGTCAGAGATTTCCAAAGCTATAACTTGAAAGTGGTAAGAGATAATGGCTTATTGTCTTTTATTTATTTATTTTATTTGTTTATTTGACAGGGACAGTGCAATAAACATAGACAATTAATCAAATGACAATCAATCTAATGTGTTGCACAAAGAATGTATAGCTATTAGCTAATTTGCAACTCTTGTCCCTGGATGGGCTTTAGAAAGAAGAAACAAGTAAAAAGAAAGAAGGATAAGGAAAAGAAAAAATGAAAACAGAATAAACAATAACCACATACATCAATGCAAAAAAGATTATAAATACACAATATAAAAACCTGATTCACATTTGCCTATTTCAGGCCTCCCTCCCTTCGTCACTCACTATAAACAAACACATTCATTCCTTCCCTTCATTCACTCTCACCCTGCAGACAATCATTTCATACATGGGTACATTCTTGTTTATTTTTCAGCCAGTTTTTAACCTTTGTAGTGAATGTTTTAAAGTCCGTTATTACTTTAATTTCATTTGGCATTGTGTTCCAGATATGACTGCCCTTTATAGAGAAAGCTGTTTGTCCAAATGTGGTTCTGTGGTGGAATATTTTACAATTATTGTTAACAGAACTCCTGGTGGCTCTGCTGCTGTCCTGTCTTTGGATGAAACCAGCAAGTGGCTCAGGCGCTGATTTATGGAAACATTTGAAAATTAATTTCAGAAAACAGAGGTCAATGAAATTCTCAAAACTCAATAGATTGTATTTTTTTTAAAATATAACAGTGATGCCACCTAATGGGCTTTTTTATCCAAGATTTTTAGAGTTTGATTATATAATGAACCTATATGTTTTATTGTGGAAGGGGCTGCTTGAGCCCAGACTGTCAAACAGTATGATATATGAGAAAAAACCATAGAATGCATATACAGTACAGCTGCTTGGTATGGTATGTAATATCTAATTAATTTAAAGCAGTTCAGATTTTTTTTTACTGTTTTAGAAATTTTCTTTATATGAAGATTAAATTTGAATTGAGGATTTAGTACAATGCCAAGGTATTTGAATTCTGTAACTAAACTGATGTCTTGATCATGTATATTAACTTTAAAACATTGCAGGTTACATTTTTTGATTGAAAAGCACATTGAAACTGTTTTCTGAAGGTTCAGCAATAGATGGTTCTGGAAAAGCCACTCTTGGACATCAACCATACTTGTAGACAGTACATCTGCAGCCTGTGCTGGAGTCTTGGCAGCTGTGTAAATAACTGCATCATCTGCATAAAGTTGACATGTTGCAGCTGAGCAGTGTAGCGGCAAGTCATTAATAAAAATGCTGAAAAGTAAAGGACCAAGAATGGACCCTTGTGGGATACCCATACGGTTGTTTAAAAATAAGGATTTATCCTGGTGAACTTTTACACACTGTTCTCTATTCTGGAGATAAGATGCAAACCATTCTAATGTATCTGGAGAGAAGTTAAAAGATACCATTTTGGATAAAAGCAAACTGTGGTTTACAGTATCGAAAGCCTTTTTGAGATCTAGAAAAACAGCCCCTACCACATTACCCCTGTCCAAGGACTGTTTGACATTTTCAATAAGGCAACAATTTGCTGTTTCTGTTTCTGTCAATTAGAAAGATGTAGAATATGATCCAAAGTTTGAGATAGGAGTAAATTTACACATCTAATTTGCATAATGCCACAGCAGCCATATCGAATTACATAACTTTCAGTCAAAAGCGGACTTTGGACATATTTACACAAAGGATGGTTTTGGTTTTTGTCACAGTTTTTTTTTTTTGGGGGGGGGGGGGGGGTTGTTATCTTATTTTTAAAGTATATGAACCAGAAAATCAGTACAATGTAAACACACAAAGAAATTTGTCACACTTTCCGCTGGCCAGGCGGTTCGCTTCGTCCATTTTCGTCCATCCTGGTCGTTATTTTGTTTCCTATAGGCCCTTAGAATAGAGGGTTAGTATTAATGAAAGCGCTTTGAGTGGTCTTTGTGACTAGAAAAGCGCTATATAAGTGCAGGTTAGTTAGTTAGTTAGTTCTCTCAGTTATTTTCGCATTCTCTCCCACATCCAGAAACTGCTATGATTATTCCACCTCAATTTTTCTTTTATTCCACCGCAATTTATCTCATATGACGACTGGGAACCGATGCGATTGTTCTGTCCAGTCACATAGCGCTGGGGTTGATGGCAGGTGAACATCAACCAGCTTTGCCCACCCTCTGTTATAACAAAATGTAGATATTTACCTTCATAAGCTAAATAATCTCTTTTTAGAATCATAGTTGGCAAATTTGGGAGCAAATGCCTCCTCCATCTTGCGAACATCAACATTTCTTCTCTGGTGTCCCGGGGGGGGGGGGGGGGATTTGGGGGCCATTAGTCCTTCAAGGCAAGAACAGTTACTTATACATGTCTGCCACCTTGTGAGGTGCAATACTTAGTACAACTTGGGATTTATTATGGTTTCAGGCCATGTCACATGACAGTCACGGAACTGTGACACAGACACTCCACAGCACTACCTTTCCATGAACCAAGACAGTTAAGGGTTAAGAGATGTCAGAATAGGTTGACACATTTGAATAACTTTAAAGCAGAGAATTCAACATGTATCATGGGCATCATAGACGGTTATCGAGCATCACATGTGAATCAAACATTCGTGGAACTAAAGAACCATAGTTCAACTTGGCAATATACTGGAAATTGGAAAACTATAAAATAGCATTGGCAAAGGAAACTGGATGCCATTTTATGAAGAAAATGATGAGTAAACTATTTATAAAAATGGAAAATTGGTGTTACTCTGGAAAAGAACGTAAATTAATGAAAGGACAAAAATGCACTTTGATATTCTGATAGGAGTTGCATGAAAGTAAGTTTAAAGGACTTACACCAGGAATATTCTGAAGAATTAAGTTTAAATTAAACAGCAGATCATCAGCAAAGCAGAATCATATTGCGTCCTGTGGCAGCAGGAGGTCCACTGGATTCTGTTCCAACTGGACAAGCATGGATTTTGATGGAAGAACTGACAGACAGATTCTTTACCACGGTTATGGCCTGCTCCTGAATCAAATTGTGAATCAAATTGAGACAAAACCACACCACAGATCCGTTTTGTCTGATGTATGGTTTAAATAAGTTGAATTAAGTTTGGAAAAAAAAATACAAAATCTTCTTGCAAGGTAATTTAAAGAAAAAGATTAAAATAAGAAAAAGTGAACTTTAAAGAAAAGAAAAAAAATTGACAGAGCATTGGAGGCTCTGGGCCTAGATGGAAGATAGAAAAAAAATGGGAACAGAGAAGTCTGCTCCTTACAACTTGCCACCCCCCCCCCCCAAAAAAGGGGGGGGGGTTGTTGGCTGTGGCAGAATTTCACTGACTTTCATGAAACCTGAGCTGGACCAATTACATGTGAGCTTCCTGTTCAACAGAAGTCATAAACTTGACCTAAAAAGGAGATGCAGCGGAGCCTGGAGCTCTATTGGTCAGTTAAAGTCCAACTATGGTCTCCCAAAGAGCAGAGAGAGAGGGGGGAGGAGGAGAGACATTTGATATGAAAAGTGAGATCCTCCTAAAACACATATGTGGCCTATGAAAGCATAAATACCGTAAACTTTAGTGACTAAGATATTCTAATCAATAATAAGGGAACAAACAATCTGTCTACAGTGTAACTGATTAATTTGTGATAGTATGCATGCAAAAGTTAATTTCCTCCTGAAAATAAAGCAATACATATCAAATCATATCAATAAAAGCATTTCAAACCACATTGTCCATTCCAGAGTTCAACCATGTCTTCAGTAGCGGATGCTGTCTTGAGAGAAAGAATATGAATTAATTTATTGTTCACAACTGCAGAGATTCCATTTCAGAGAGAGAAAAAAAATATTAAATATTCCTGAGTCGTCCACCAGGTGGCACTGTAAAACTGTCTTATTGGCTAATGAGGAATCTTGACTTCCAAGTCTGGAACATATCAACCATAAACTTGTCAATTTGGGGCATCCCTTCCTGGAGAAGGGATTAACTTCCACTTTATGGCCGATGGATAGTATTACAGCTCTGGTCCTTGGGTGAGAAAAATGGTTCATGACCAGACTTTTGAGTTGAAACAATATTCTTCAGCAAAGAATGATTTTATAAATTGGAACCAAAAGGGGTTAACGCTATACTTGCTCAAAACAAATTTTGGCAGAGGCTATATATAACTTTTTAACATTGCATTCTTTGCAAGCCCAGCTGTTTCCTTTTTATGTCCTCTCAGTTGCTTGTGTGTTTGTGGAAAAAAGCATTTTATACAAATTGCAAAGTATTTTAATCAAGGTGCCAATTCTGTGTGCACACAGGCTGTTCTAACTAGATTCAAGATTCAAAGATTCAAGATTCAAATGCTTTATTATCATGTGCACAGTTAAGAAATGCAGCATTTCCTGAGCAATGAAATTCTTACTCTGCTCTCTGAACGAATGCCAAGGTAATAGATACACATCAATACTAATAAGGTAATAACACACCTAATACTAATGGATACTAATAACACATACTAATAATACACATTAGGCAACTAGGACACCTTAAACACACCTTAATACCAAGTACTAATACTAATGAATACTAATAACACACATTAGGCAATTAGGACAGTTAAAGCAGTTAAACTAGAGGAAACAAGAAGAATGAGAATTGTTAATTCACTGGATGACTATAATGGACAATGGTATATTAATATCAGAGATGATATGCACCTGAGATGGCATAAGCTTATGCACAGTGTGCAAATGAACAATGTGCAAATGAGCAATGTACAAATTGGCACCTAGTGTGAGAATTTCTCAGTATTGATAATAACCAGTAGACTGTACAATGATAAGTTAGCAGCAGAGATGATATGGACATGAGACGGGGTGAGACTATGTACACTGTGCAAGTGAGCAATGTGCAAATTTAGCAACCAGTGTGTGAATTCCTATTTGCAAAGCTGTGCTTGAATTTGTTTATTCAGGAGTCTGATGGCAGTGGGAAAGAAGGAGTTTTTTTAATCTGGATGTCTTGCATTTCACACTTCTGTACCTCCGGCCTGAGGGTAGAAGTGTGAACATTCTGTGCTGGGGGTGGACGTGGTCCTGGAAGATGGTGGCAGCTCTCCTTTGGACTCTGCGGTGGTAGATGATCTGCAGAGAGGGCAGTGGAGTCCTGATGATCTTCTCCTCTGTCTTCACCACTCTCTGCAGGCGTTTGCGGTCCAAGGCAGTAGTGCTACCATACCACGCAGTGATGCAGTTGGTCAAGATGCTCTCGATGATGCAGCTGTAGAAATTGTTGAGGATCTTGGGGGACATGCCAAACTTCTTCAGCCTTTCCAGAAAGTACAGCCGCTATTGAGCTCTCTTAACCAGCTCTTTGGTGTTGATTGCCCACGTAAGGTCCTCGCTGATGTAGATGCCCAGGTATTTAAAGCTGCTCACCCTCTCCACCTCAAGCTTCTGGATGAACAGCGGCCAATGGGGTCTCCTCCTCCCCTTCCTCATGTTCACTATCATCTCATTCATCTTGTCCGTGTTGAGGGTGAGGTGGTTGTCCTCACACCATGGCACCAGGCTTGCCACCACCTTCCTGTAGGATGCTTCATCACCACCAGTGATGTGTCCTATCACTGCCCTTGTCATCTGCAAACTTTAAGATGATATTGTCCTTGTGGGGAGCAACAGTCATGGGTGAAGAGGCTGTAGAGGATGGAGCTGAGAACACAACCCTGTGGGACACCTGTGTTCATGATGATGCTGGCTGAGGTCCTGTTACCCATTCTGACAGACTGGGGCCTGCCCGTCAGAAAGTCCAGATGCCAGTCACAGAGGGTGGGGTGCAGGCCAAGTGAAGACAGTTTGTTGGTGAGTTTGTGGGGGATGACCGTGTTGAAGGCGGAGTTGTAGTTGACAAAAAGCATCCTGATGTAGGAGTCTTTATCTTCCAAGTGGGAGAGAGAATAATGGAGTGCTGCAGCAATGCCATCTGAGGTGGACCTGTTGGGCCAGTAGGCGTACTGCAGGGGGTCCAGGGTATCTGGTACCACTCTCTCGAAGCACTTCATGATGATTGGAGTGAGTGCCACCGGCCTGTAATCATTCAGACAGGTTGGCGGGCTCTTTTTGGGGAGGGGGACGATGGTTGTGGTTTTGAAGCAGGAGGGGACTATGTTCTGGTTGAGGGAGAGGTTAAAGACGGATGTGAGAACGTCAGTCAGCTCGGCAGCGCATGGTCTGAGGGCCCGTCCAGGGATGTTGTCTGGTCCTGCTGCCTTGTGGGGGTTGATATTCCTCAGTGCTCTGTTTACCTGACCTGATGAGACATTTAGTGTGTGTGTGTGTGTGTGTGTGTGTGTGTGTGTGTGTGTGTGTGTGTGTGTGTGTGTGTCTCCTCTCTGCACTGTAGCTAGAGGTCTCAAAGCGGGTGTAAAAGATGTTGCGATCATCCGGCAGGCTGTCTGTGGAGCTAGTAGTGTTGCTGTTGGTCCTCTTGTAGTCTGCGATGTGTTGCAGGCCTTGCCACATGCACATGGAGTGCTGTCCAGCTTTTCCCTGTACTGCCTCTTGGCTGTTGTTATAGCCTTCCTCAGTCCATACTTTGTAACTTTGAACTTGACCTCATTGCCTGATTTATATGCAAGAGAGCGAGCACGCAGCATCTGACGTGCCTGACTGTTGATCCAGGGCTTCTGGTTGGGGAACTTTCTGACTTGTATGGTGGGTACGATGGTATCAACACACGTGTGGATGTACCCAGTCACATACTCAGCATAGTCCTGTATGTCTACAGAGGAGTCCTCCCGGGTGGCTGCAGCTTTAAACACATCCCAGTCTGTACAGGCAAAACAGTCTTGCAGGGTGCTCTCAGCCTCTTGAGTCCAGCGTTTAATTTGTTTAATAACAGGGTTTGTTTGTTTCAGCTTTTATCTGTAGGCTGGGTACATAAATAGGGAGATGTGATCTGACTGTCCGAAGTGGGGGCGGGGGGCCGCTCTGTATGCACCGTGTATATTTGTGTAAACATGATCCAGTGTGTTCTTATCGCGGGTGGGAATGTCCACATGCTGGTAATATTTTGGAAGTACAGTCTGTAAATTCCACTGGCGAAAGTCACCAGCAACAATAAAAACAGCATTGGGATGGGTCGTCTCTCCTGGCTGATGACGTCATGGAGTTTGCGTAGCATTGCTGTGTAGTTGCTTCTCAGGCAGATGTAAACAGTGGCCAAAAGCACAGCAGTGAATTCCCTCGGTAGATAATAGGGACAGCATTTCAGCAGTAAAAACTCTACATCAGGCAAACAATGCTTGTAAACAGTCTGTACATCTCCACACCACAAGTTGTTTGTAAACACACACACATGCCCCCCCCCCCGTCTTACCCGAGGCTTCAGTCCGGTCCGCCCAACGTGCTGAGTGAGTCTGTAGTTGAATGGCGCACTCAGGGACTCTGTCTGAGTGCCAGGTCTCACAGAAAATTAGGGCGCAGCACTCTTATCTCCCGCTGGTCTTCAATCCCCACTCTTAGTTCTTCTAGCTTGTTTTCCAGAGACCGTACGTTAGCTAGCAGGAGGCTAGGTAGCGATGGGAGGCTAGCATGAGCTTTTAGCCTAGCATGTAGCCCCCCTCTCTTACCACGCTTGCACCATTTCCGATGCGTTTTCATGGGGTCAGCATGCTCATGCGGGCTCGGTGCTTCAGGCCCTTCCTGGGGGTGGTGCTGCTCACTACAATACATTGTAGATCAGGTGGTATGAAGCCAGAAATTCCGTATGACTGCTTTTCTTTGCAATGTTCAGGAGTGTCCGTTGGTCTTATGTTAGTATAAGACCGACAGACCATGTTATTAGTGCATGACCTTTATGCACTGTAGAAACAGCAGCAAACATGCAAAAAGGGGAAAAAGTCAGCACTCGAGAACAGAATGAGCAAACACGTCTGCCTCGGGGGGGGGGGGGTGCCATGCTAGTAGTGCTTTTAGTGTAAAAGATTGAAACTGTTCATATCAGTTTAATTTCTGAAACTGCACGTGTTCATCCCTAGTATCACTATGAAGTACACCACTACAGATCCATTAGTTTTCTCTCCTGCTGTATATAAGGACAACACTGAGAGGGGAACCGAGTATCTGATGTAAAGATTCACTGTGGGGGATGGAGCAATCTACTGGTTGCTTATCCTTGGCCGGGTACAGAAACATTGATAAAGTACAAAGCACAGCAAAATGCATTAAATATTAATTTGACTTTGGTCTTCACATTTTAAATGCATTAATTCCATGGAAAATGTTTGAACTGCTATGTGATGAGTAGGCTCACCACAGATAAAGTAAAATTTAGCAGGTTAATTCATATCAATGTGCTTATCAGTGACCAGAGGGCTGCGCTACAAAGTGAGATTAGTGTCTTATCCAGGTAAACTGAGGCTTCAGCTAGAGTTTTACATATCACAAAGCTGGCTTTCTTTTATTAATGGGTCTAGATCACCAATAGTGAAGTTGAGGTATTCTGTTTAAAATAATCAGAAAACACAGTAAACACAAATCACCATCATTTTCTGACAATATGTCAGTGATAGATATATGCAGACACGTGCACAGATATAGCCCAGATAGTGCTCCTGGACCACCCCTCTCCCCTCTGCCATCTGAAGTGCCCTTCATAAGGTTTTACTGAACTTTCCCCCACTGAGACATCAATTGCCAATCAAAATGTGCTTTCATGGCCAACTCATGAGTCCCGAATATCCCCCCCAGCTCCGTTGCAGGCACACAGCAGATACTGTATATTTCTGTGTCTCCTGTCCTTCAACCAGGTTCGCGTCTCATTGTCCTAAGCCTTGGCATTTTTTGTTACTGTTGTGAAAGTACACACAGTAGGTAATTATTTATTTTAAAAAGGGGATGAAGTTGTGGGGGATACTCATAAATTTAGCATACAGTTTAGGCTACATGTAATTTCAGTACAAATTTGCAAGAATAGCAGTCTAAAAATATGATAAAAGATGCTAGTTTGCAATTTAAAAAGTCAACAATTATTATAAGGAAGTCCCAAATTTACAATAAAAGTTACACTTTCATGAGAAAGCACACAACTTCCAAATGCAGAAAAAAAAATACATTTCCAAGAAAAGTCATACATTTCAACAATAAAGTCATATATTTACAAGAAAAAAAAATTATCTCTCAAATGTTCAATTTTCTCACCAATTAGGGAGTTTTTCCTTGTAAATTTTAACATTTTTCTTGGAAAGCTGGAATTTTCTTTATAAATTTGAAACTTTTTCCAAATGTATTTCTTTTGTTATTAATTTAATACATTTTCCTATAAATACAAATTTACAATATGCTCATAAATTTGGACCTTTGTTCTATAAAATTTGCCTGATGGGGAATGGCCTTTCAATTTGTAGTCAAAGATTTATTTATTTTGAACAGATTTATTTTTCAGTTGAGCTGCCCATTTTTTGTCATTGACCTTTTGTCATGTTAATAAATAAATTATTATTGTGATTAATAATAATAGTAATAATAGATTGCATTCATATAGTGCTTTTCATGACACCAAAACATTTGTTTGTTCTCTCCCATAGATTGAGTCCCCATCGTGCTGTTTGCTCTCTACATGTCTCTTTTCTTCTTCTTCTCTATCCCCCCACCCCCCAGCCAGTCGTAGCAGATGACTGCCCCTCCCTGAGCCTGGTTCTGCTGGAGGTTTCTTCCTGCTAAAAGGGAGTTTTTCCTCTCCACCGTCGCTAATTGCTTGCTCAGAGGAGATCGCCTGGTTGCTGGGGTCTTTCTGCAATTGTGGGGTTTTCCCCTACAGTTTGAAAGTGTTACGAGATGACTGTTGTTGTGAAATGGCGCTATATAAATAAAGTTGAACTGAAATGAATTGAAAAAGACACTTTACAGTGAGTCCATTATTCATTCACTCCATAGACAATGGTAGTGGGAAGCTGCTTCTGTAGCCACAGCTGTCCTGGGGCAGACTGCTGAAAACATGGATGCCAGTTCACACCAACGGCCTCTTGACCATGGTTAAGACCAACGTTTCTCTGTGAGTTGGTTATTTTGTAGAAATCTATGGGGTATCTCCGTGAGTGTATAGGTATTAAAATAAAATAGATATACCAGTACAGTAAATTTTTGGGCTATGGTATGTAACTTTACATTTTTTTTCAATATTTAGCAGTGCCCCCTGCATGGGGGCACATGCCCACTGCAGCACAGTTACAGTAATATACTGTATATTATATGAATCTTGCTGGTACCGGAATTTTGATTTGCTCAGTTATTTTTTGGGAAAGCATTAACCTGATTTAATTACTTGTCTTGGATTACTATCAAGTTCTTTTATATTTCTATTTTTGCAGCTAAAAAAGGCAAACTATTACAATGATCTTTTTTTAAGATCATAAATACAGTATGTTTGACTGATAGCCAGTAACCCACGTTAATTGTTTCTGTTGTATTTCCTGTTATGGATTCCATGCCACATAAACATTGGCCACTGCCATCAGTGAAACTTATCTTATTTGCCAATAGGACGTTGTAGCTGTAAAAGTGAATATCGGTCTATGCCAATGTTAAGCCAATAAATTGGTGTTATCATTTTTTTTATATATATTTTATAGCTTTTGTGGCAATATCTGCATCATGCTTTTTTTTTCTTTTTGTGCCACAAGTATGTTGTGAAGAAAAAAAAAAAACAAGCTTGACAGCCCTAATGCTATGTTTACATCCTTTGCCACCTCCTTCCTAATGACTTCCCACATAGTGTGAAAGATGACAAGCATTGGGAGAGCTGTGTGTGGTCTGTCACATTTAAAAGTCCATAATCATCTAATTTGACACAGTGGAAATCATAACAGAGTGCAGTGTGTGTGTGTGTGTGTGTGTGTGTGTGTGTGTAGGTGGAGCTGAAGATGCCACCTCTGTTAAAAATGTCTCTGCATCAAGACTGAGTCAGCTGTCTTAGTAGTTTTTGTGTCATAACTCAAGCAGAGCTCTGTTGAATTTCGCCAGACCATAACATACTTGTGAAATTTGTGGTCAAAGAGCACATTGCCAATTTGTATCCCTACTTTATTTCACTTAGGGAGGCAAAATGGTCTCGGTGGAGGTAACTTAATTCATCTGGAGTTTAACATATTCTACCAGCCTGTCTGCACATACACACACCCACAGCTCCACTCTAAGATAAATTGGCTGCAGATAAATTTACAGAGAAACAATAAGTCTTTGTGTCACAATATTTTGGCAGGACACACACGCGGGCGCGTGCGCACACACACACACACACACACACACACACACACACACACACACACACACACACACACACACGCCAAAACAAGAATTCACGAATGTCTGTGTGCACACATACATACATACATACACATAGACGTAATGATTTGTCTGCTGCCAGATTCGCATGCTATGTTAATTTGTTACAGAGTGGGAATTCTAATCTGTCAAATTTCTAGCAAAGTTTATGTGATTTAAACATCTTGCTAACCATGTTTTGGGGCAACTTTTTAGCCTATTTTGATATTTCTGCCCATACAGTAACCTAAATTTATGTTTAAATTAGCTATTTTTTAATTTTTTGCATGGGTTTTAACAGCAATGATGCACTCCTTCTCTCCCAGAAACCACTGGGCATCAGGTATAACTTAGTCATGACACTAGAGTTGAAATTCTATTTGCACCATCATCTGTGCTACAATAGCATTACGCTTTATATTAACACGATTTACAGAACACATGCGTTTTCTGCAACTGGAAGTGAGGGAAAGAAGTTAATGTGTCTGACAGACTGATACAAACCATGATGCTAATCTGTTCTGTGGCTTTAATCTGCATCGTCAGTTGTTCTTTATTTATGCTGAATTTATGCTTTGACTATGAGGCCTGTATGGCATAAATTTTGTCTTGCTGTAATGCCTGCTAGGGTCCCTCCATGGCTCTGTGTGTGCAACCCAAAATTTTGTTACCATAGGGACTGTGCAGAAAAGGCGCAACCTGTTTGAAGGTGCAGCAGACCCAAATCAAGTATAAACATGGCCGTGTGTGTGTCAGCATGATCACAAGTCACTGGCATATGTGGAAGCGTAAAGCATGAACTCGCCATCACTCTACTTCGGTATTTTTCAACCAGGGTGCCCTCGTATGTGGTGGTGCAGTGGTTAGCACTGTTGCCTTACAGCTAGAAGGTTCCTGGTTCAAATCCCCAGGCTGGCAGGGGTTGGAACCTTTCTGTGTGGAGTTTGCATGTTCTCCCTGTGCTGCGTGGGTTTACTCCGGGGACTCCGGTTTCCTCCCACAATCCAAAGATATGCATGTTAGGTTAATTGGTTGTTCTAAATTGTCCCTAGATATCTGTCTCCTAGAATAGAGGGTTAGTACTAGTGAAAGCGCTTTGAGTGGTCTTTGTGACTAGAAAAGCGCTATGTAAGTGCAGGTTAGTTAGTTAGTATGTTCAGTTTCTCTCAAAAATTATCTAGTTTCAGTTCTTAATTGGTCCAAAAAATGCAAATAATTTGCAATTATTTTGCATGGGTGCATGGGTGCCTATAAAACCCATGCATTATTTGCAATTTTTTAGACCAATTAAGAAGCGAAATTAGATAATTTCCCACAGAAACCTGAATATACCAAGGCACCCTGGTTGAAAAACACTGCTCTACATCATAGTAATCACAAAATAAAAGAAAAAAAAAGGTGTGTAAATTTGGATTTTTAATTTTATGAATTAAAAATAGTGCATAATTATTTTAATCAGCCATTCTGGTAAAGCTGCTTTAGCAATAGAGTTTTATTTAACCTCTATTTATATTTATTTATACAGGGGAAGTCCTTTGAGAGGCGACTTCTCTTTTTCAAGGATACCCTGTTCACATTCACACCTGGAAACTGCCCAGTACAACCACAGACTGACCTATGGCCATTGAGCAGCTCCTCTGGAGCAGTGGGGGTTGAGGGCCTTGCTCACGGGCAGCATAGTGGTGCTAATGAGGGTGGGGAAAACACTGTTGTGTTGTCTGTCCCACCCAGATCTGATCCTGCCAGTCCTGGGATTGAACGAGCAACCCTCCAGTCACCAGTCCACATCTCTAAGTATTAGGCCACCACTGCCTTAGTTGTGGGATTGTTAGGCTGAAAAATAAAAACTCAGAGGTTGTGATGGATGGAATTGTGATTTTTTTTTTTAAATTATAGAAATATCTTTTACAAATCATATTTTTTCTATGCCAAAAACATGCAAGTTAGGTTAATTGGCATCAAACTGGGGATTCTAAATTGTCCTTAGGTATGACTGTGAGAGTGAATGTTGTCTGTCTCTCTGTGTTGGCCCTGCGATGGACTGGCAATCTGTCCAGGGTGCACCCTGCCTCTCGCCCTAAGATGCTGGGATAGGCTCCAGCCCCCCCGCGACCCGAAAAGGATTAAGCGGAAGAAGATGGATGAATGGATGGAATATAAAAAAATCTGAAGATCAATACTGTATATGACACAGGGTACTGTATATTCTTTCCAGGCATCTCCAGGTGTTATAGTAATGCATACAGTGTGCTAACTGAAGAAATGCTTTATAATTTGAAATTCTATAATAATATTAGAAGATAATATAGGACAGCTTCCATCAAACTCCTTTTGACAGGTTTATGACCCCTTACCCCCGCCCAACCCCTCGCCCACACACCACCCTTTTCCCCGCCCACACCCTGCCCCCTTTGACCTGACCTGACCTTGATCAGTGGCATCCTTTATGACCCGTAATTATCCTTTGATCAGTGACAACCTTTATGACCCGTAATTATCCTTTGATCCATGATGACTTTTGACTCCGCCTTGAGGGCTGAACATGGGAATGGAATGTTAACCTATGGGAAACACTGGGATGGTGTGTGTTGTAGTTGCAGAGTTTTATATACATATGGCTGAAGTAACACCGCACAGAAAAAAAGATAACGCACAATGGCAGAACTAAACATTAAACCATAAACTTTAAATTTTATCAAAATAAAATGGTAAAGGGCAATAGTGCTTTTTCTCATGAACAAAAAAGGGCTTTACAGATCCGGCTACACACACACACACACACACACACACACACACACACACACACACACACACACACACACACACACACACACACACACGACAGTGAAAAAGAGAAAAAACTCACCATGAAAAACTCTGCCTTAAAGTTATAAAACTTTTCTTCAGATCACAGCAGATGATAAAAGGTTTGATGGACTAAAATTAATTGAACTGTTGGAAAATATCACATACAAGTTTTAGGATGTTTTACAGAATTGTTTCACACAAACAATCCTTGCAAACTGTTGTGTGGTCATTTAAAAATATAAAATGCTTTTTTTAAATAGAGGAAATGTTAAATTTCCTAGTATCAGCACAAAATAAACTCTAATCGTCACAAGCACACACATAAAAGTTTTTTGTCATTATTGTTTTTGTTTTTGGGTTTGTTTTTTTTTTTGTTACTTATTTGTACCCGTAGGTAGATTTGGTTGTTTGATTAAGGGAGAAAAAGGAGGGAAGTAGGTGAAAAAGCATGTTTGAAGGCTTACTTTTTGCACAGTTCAATCTATCCCTGTTCGTGCGAAGACCTCTGGATTGCCAATGCACTGTTTTTTCCTACGTCAGGTTGACCCCTGACTGGGGTTGGGGATTATCCCGCCTCTAGAACGCTATTGGGTAGGCCATGGGGTCTGTCTCCATTTTTTTGGTTTGGGCGAAATGGCCGGTTGGGCGGTCTCTTCTTCTTTTAAATCGGAGGGCGGGGTTAGTTGTGGGAGGTGCTGTCAGGGGCAAAATGGCTGGTTGGTTGGACAGGGTTAGCTGTGGGAGGTGCTGTCGGCCACAGAGGTCTGGATGCAACTCAGACAATCCTCTTTTTTCCCACTTAATCCTCGACCGGTCTGGACCAAAAGCTGGTGGCAGGTGTCTCACCGATCAAATGTAGCTGCTAACCCGCACTTGTGGTGAGTTTTTTTCTTTTTTTCATTGTTGTGTGTGTGTATATATGTGTGTGTGTGTGTGTGTGTGTGTGTGTGTGTGTGTGTGTGTGTGTGTCTGTGTGTGGCAGGCTCTGTAAAGCCCCTTCTTGTTCATGAGAAAAAGCGCTATCGCCGTTTACCATTTTATTTTGTTAAAATTTAAAGTTTATGGTTTAATGTTTAGTTCTGCAATTGTGCGTTTTTTTCTGCACAGTGTTACTTCAGCTGTATGTATATAAAACTCTGCAACTACAACGCGCGCCATCCCAGCATTTCCCGTAGGTTAACATTCCATTCCCACGCTCAGCCCTCAGGGTGGGGTGAAAGGACGCTGATCAAAGGATAATTACGGGTTATAAAGGAAGTCACTTATCAAAAGATAATTAGGGGTCATAAAGGTTGTTGCTGATCAAAGGATAATTACAGGTCATAAAAAGTCATTGCTGATCAAAGGATAATTACGGATCAAAGGCGAGGTCAAGGTCAGGTCAGGTCAAAGGGGGTGAGGTGTGGGCGGGGTTTGGGTGGGGCTAAGGGGTCATAAACCTGTCAAAAGGAGTTTGATGGAAGCTGTCCTATATTATCTTCTAGCATTTATAGTACATATAACCTTGTTTCCACTCCCGGGAAGCAGGAACCAGTTTTGCAGGAACTTCCCCCATCTGCATGTGTCCACTACCAGGAACACCCCCATAAGGAGGAGTTTTCAGGAACCTTTAGCAGCCAAAAGATGCCCCTGATCAGGAGTATGTAAAAAGTTTATAGTGATGACCTAATGCTTAAAACATTACAGTGGAGCAATTATGGTACATAACACCAGCCACTAACACTGTCCTTTCCCGAGATGTGAGCCCATATAGCTGACCCCGCTCATGCTCCTCTTGGTGTATATATCTAAAAATTTTAAAGTTAATGCTACCATGATTATGGAATGGAACAGCCAGATTAATTGTATATCATGTGCAGCCACACATGCATCGGGGTAGCACAAACACAGTGGCGAGGCAAGGCCAGCAGCTCGGGCTGTTTGTAGCCAGACAGTGGACACACACGGTCGGCCAGCCGGGGGACAGAGTGCCCCACTGATCCTGCAGTGGCAAACTGGTCCCATGCACTCCACTTTACATTCATTACATGCTGTCAGAATCTGTCCTCCAGGCAGATGAGGATTTTAGGAAAGGGTCCATTTGCAGGCAGGATCAGGTGCAATGATTATTTATTAAACATAAATCTCAGGAACAAAATGATTACAGCACGGAGGCTAAAAACAAAACTAACTTGACAAGGCAGACTGTTCACTGGAGACTAGACAGGGTTACAGATGAGGAAGAATGACGATGACACCAGACAGAGCACAAGCACAAACTGACATAAATAGGGGAACTGATAATTGCAAACACGAGACAGCTGGGCAAACAATTAGGGGCAGCAGGGAAAAGACTACAGGTGAAGAGAACAGGACGGGCGGGGCTACACAGACAACCACAGACAGGGGATGCACAAGAAACATGACAATGAACATGCAGGGCACTGTCATGAATCTGGGTTTGGCTGTTCCAAACCCAGCTCTGACTTATTGTTATGTTTTGCCCTATTTTCCACCTGGCACTTCAGGGAGTTATTGGGCCTCCTCTCCCTGACAGCTTGGACATGCCCCCTCCTCCTGTCAAGTGCCATCAGCTATACGGTCACGGGTGTTCACACACATACACACTTACACACACACACACACTTACACACACACACACACACACACACACACACACACACACACACACACACACACACACACACATGCACATGCTCCATTCATTCCCACTTATACACTCATGCACGCTCTCTCACACACCAGACCCAATCAAGTTCAGCCCACGCTTTCTCGCACCGGCAATCTCTTTCCTCGTTAGCTTCAGGAATATTTGTTCGCTGCATTTGTGGAAAGAGATTGTCGGAGCATTCGCCTCCATACGTGGCAGCTAGCTCTCCTTGTTTGAGTAGTAATTACCTTCGTTGTTATCCAGCCTGTCACTTCAAGTCTGGTATCTCTTGGTGTAATGGCTGGCCTCTCTTCTCTGATTCATCCTCCAGACTGCACGGTTCACCCCGGGATCACTCCAGCCTCGTAAGTTTCATGATCGCCTTTTCCTTCATGCTGACAGCAGTCTGCGGCACTAGGCTTTCCCTTTAAGCGGGCTGTAGAGCATCCGGCTGGTGCCCTGTATGTCTGGTGGCCTTAATTTCATCAGTTGCATTTCTCTGTATTTTTGTGGTCTACTGGACTTGTGATTTTGTGGTGAAATCTAATAAAATGGCACAATCTACTTCCACTATTGGGTTTTCCATTCCTCCCCTTGGGCGCCGCGTAATGGCGCACGATGGTTTATGACATGGCACAATACAGAGAGGGCAGTGGCAAAAACACTGAGACACCAATAATGACATAGGGACCAATGGGGATGACACAACGTGACTGCAGACCAGGGAACACAGAAGACAATGACAGAGGATCCAAGGGAGATACAGAAGGCAAATAATACAAAGAACCATAAATGATCACAGAAAAAGACAATAAATGAACATAAATGTTACGACCCGAGCGCTGGGTTCTGTTAGCGCTCGGGCCAGGTCCAACTCGCTGCCAGCCTTGACAGCTGTGGGCTGTATTCTGGCCTCACCGGGCTCTTATTGTGAAAGGTGCTCGGTGGGGCTTCCGCCTGTCAAGGCTGGCCAGCTGTATGTCATTGCCGTTCGTAAGTGCTTCACCTTTATAAACTCAGCACTAGCGACGGTATGACGCAGGAGTATCGTCTAATCTTCCTTGTCAGGATTAGCGTCTAATCTTCCTTGCCAGACGTTGGTCAACACTTCGTCAGATCTTCATGTCAGGTTCGTGATCTGAACTCATGTCATAGTTTAGCTCGTAGTGGCTGGGGTTAGCCCTACGAGCCCAAGTCTTGTTAAATGTGTGTTTTGCCCTGCGGGGTTCATAATCTTGTCTTGTCACCTGTGTAAATAAATTAACATCACTGCCAAACTCACTGGTGGACTCTTTGGCGTCTCTTGGTGATCCGCGAGGATCACCACATGACAATAAAAGAACCTGACACATGCATAATCAGTTTCTGTATGATTTCATCATATTTTAAAGGTATTTTACTTTGCCACACTGCATCAAGACTGAAACTGTCAGACGATTACATCACTGACAAATCCTCTGGAGGCCCACGGTTCCTACCCCATAATGGAGACACGACTGGGCAGAGGGACAAATTCAAGAGTGGCCCTTAAGAAGTTCCTGACCCCTTCAGTTGGTTCCTGTTCCTGGTAGTGGAAAGGGGACTTATGTCATGTTTAGTTCATATGACATACTAACCACTGATAACTATTAGCATGTTAGCATTGCTGTTGTGAACATGTTTATGTAACCCAGTGTTAAAAACTTGAATAAAATCATAAATATCAATACCACTTTAAAAAAAAACACTCATTTCACAATGGGAATAAATATTTTGAAGATAAATATATAAATAAATATAAGTTCATAAAATATATTCATAAATAGTTAAAAACATTTTCTAAAAAGCTCTGATAAAGTTTCCAATATTTTTATAATAGCTGCATCGTTTGATGGCAGCATCAGCCAATGGGGTCAAGTGCTCTCTGTCTCGGCCTTGGTGTGACCTGCGTGCTGCTCAGACACGGCAGAGACGCAGACCGAGAGAGATCCCTTGCTGAGGTGGTGATGCTAACGTGCTAGTAGCAGCCTTTTCCTGGATAAAACTCTTGAGATTGGTAAGCCTAAACCAACACATATATATATATATTTTTTTTTTTTTTTTGAATGCAAAAGATGCAATAGACTTACACAATGGTCCTCTCCGGCATACAACTAGGAACATACCGGTCGCTATGGAGGGTGAGAATATGTATGGGCACATAATCATACCATGTAGGATAACTAAATAGACGGTTATGCTGTTTCATCCCACCTAGCAACAATGCTCTGCACTGTGTGTGTTTATATATTTACATATTTATTCCATCTAGCTACAATGCTCTGCACTGGGTGTGTTTATATTTATATATCTATATATTTATTCCATCTAGCTACAATGCTCCGCACTGTGTTTTTATATATCTACATATTATTCCATCTAGCTACATTGCTCCGCACTGTGTGTGTTTATATACTTGCATATTTATTCCACCTAGCTGCAATGCTCCATACTGTGGGTGTTTATATATTTACATATTTATTCCATCTAGCTACAATGCTCTGCACTGTGTGTTCATATATTCATATATTTATTCCATCCAGCTACAATGCTCTGCACTGTGTGTCTGTGTGTGTGTGTGTGTATATATACAGTATATTTTATAGTAATATGTACATATGTATATTAGCTGCTCTTGCTTGCTTGTTTTTTCTTGCCTTCTGATTGTTGCTCTGAGTGTTGCTATCCCTGTGCTGTTGCAATCCTGGAATTTCCCCGTTGTGGGACTAATAAAGGCTTATCTTATCTTATCTTATCTTATCTTAACACAAGAAACGAGATATTGCTGTATTATCAATTTCTGACACCTCTTTTGTAAAATTTTAAGACTTTGAATCCAAAGGCTGTGAACTCACGTGAGCTCGGAAATCCCCTTGAAGCACGTGTTGCTCGGCATGGTGAGTGCCATTCATTGTGTATGTGAAATGCAACCCTCTGATGCTAATGGCCGCTAGCTTAAAATGCTAACCTCTGATGCTAATTCCGGCTAGGTTTTTCATTAGAAAAGGTCGTTTTTCAAGGCTGTAATGATTAGCGAAGGTCCAATTTCACTTGCTACTGACTGTTACTTAAAGGTGAATGTTAAATCTGTGGTTTAAGGTGTTTAAATGTGTCAATTTGTGCTAAATTGTTATGTTAGCACACTTTTCTTTTTCCCTTGTGGTGCTAATTTGGTTCAGCACACTGCAAAAATATCAGCGTTAATGTCAAGTGCTTTCCAGTGCACTTTACTTATTTTTTTTTGGTACCATTTTGATAAATTTGGATAGTAGATGTGCCTGTTTTATGCACATGCAACTATTTTGTGTAATTTTGAGGGTGTATTTTCTATGCACTGTAAAAACGAATGCAAATTATTACTGTTACTAGATTTGAACTATATTGATTTTGGTTTAATGGAAATTTAGTAATATGAGAAATTTGATTTATTGTTGTACAACATGGAAATATTTGAAAACATATGTACCAAGCTATAGATCATAGTTTAAGCTTTTTGTTTTGACCTATTCTGTAGGTCAGGTTTTTTGGCCTGGATTGAGAAGAACGTGGATCTCCAGATCTGGATGGCGAGCCAAAGCCCGAACCTAACTAACTGGTAGAGGTGATCCAACTGGTCACTATCGCACTGATCGAACACTGAAAGACCAAAACGAACATTCAAAGACCAAAACAAATACTAAAGGACTGAACAAACTACAACTGTATTTGGGGGTATTTTATTTTTATTTTTTATTGTTTTTACAAGCGCTCTCTTTTTTGTTTTAAGTGTGCACAACTAAAAAATACACATACTTGCAAGCTTTTCATACTTCCTGTGTATGTGTCATCTGTTGTCGCACCCTCCAGGCTCCTACGAATCTAGAATCTGTCTGATCTGGCCCAAGTGTCCCTTCTGTCCAGGTAGTAAAGTTAAAGGTAACTACACTGCCATAACTCCGTACTACAAAAAGGGTACAAGACTGCACCTAAAGTACTACATTTAGGTAAAAGCACTGCTGTGTTCGAAGTAATTATATCCCGGGAATAAAATATCTACAACTACAGCCTCATCAATTTATATCAAAATTTTACTCTTTTAAATTATTTTTATAAATGAGTAAAACTGCAGAACATACATGCAGTATTTCCTTGACATTATTTGCATTCATATCACTTTTATATAGAGGCAGGAAAGTCTGAAGATTTAATTTCAAGCAGTAAACAAAACACCAAACTTGTCAAAGTCAACAACGTGAGCCAACCTGTTAGAAAGGATGAGTGGATATTTTCTTTCAAAAAGTTGCTGTTTCAAATAGTGTAAAATTACTATTTAGTCTCAAGTGAAGTTACAGAAATGGCAGCATAATCCTTTTCACAAGCCAAGAATGAAAGACTGCAGAGGGTGTCTTGGCTGGTAGTGGCAGCCAACTGCATGGCTGACGTTCTATACATTTTCAGAAGCCAACTTGAGCTGTGAAAACATCCACAAAGATGATTTTGGATCTGCGTGTGCATGTGATTGTGTGTGCTTTAATGTCTTTTCAAAGCTGCATATTTGAGATAGATATGAGTTCCCAGTTGTGTAGCGTGTCAGCATGTGTCAGCAGCACAATAAGGCTCACTCGCTCTTTTATATTATTTCTGTTTGAAGGCCTGACGCTCAGAGTTGTAAAAACACATGGACGTGCCAATTGATGGATTAAGTCAAGTGTGTGTTCACTCACGCAAACTCTCATGTGTGTTCAGTCACATTTGGTCAGAGTTGGACACGTCTAAAAAGGATCTGAAGATTTCTTTGAGGCGTGCGCATGTGCAGTGTGTTTGATTGGGTCTGGTGTGAAACACAATGCTTGGCCCACGGTTTGGCAGATTTTAGCGGAAATCCTGGACCAGATCACACTCATGCTGGAAGTGAGAACAATTCACACCAACGCAACACACATGCATGCACGTTACAGTAACAGCGTCTGAGAAATTTTGTCTTTTACCCTCTCTCTCTCTCTCTCTCTCTCTCTCTCAACACTACTTTCCATGTCAGTCTCCAGAAACTACACCGATCAGGTAATAACATTATGACCACCTTCCTCATCTTATGTTGGTCCTCCTTTTCCTTGGACTTCCGTGGAATTCACTACACCCCTGAAGGTGTGCTGTGGTATCTTGCACCAAGATGTTAACAGCAGATCCTTTTAGTCCTACAAGTTGCGATGTGGGGCCTGCATGGATTTGTTTGTTTTGGGGATCTGGAGAATTTGCAGGCCAAGTCTACACCTCAGACTTGCTGTTGGGCTCCTCAAACCATTCCTGAACCATTTTTTGCTTTTGTCCATCATTCATGTAAAGTAGTCAAGTCTGACAGCGCCAACAATGTAAAGTACTCATTTGCACTGAACTTTGCACTTTGTGGTAGATGTTTTGGTAGTTTTTGGTAGCACGTTGTCCATTTTAATGGTGTACACCCTTGCTGTCCAAAAAAAGATTTACACTTTTCAAAGCACACTTTACACAATTAGGAGTGCACTCATTTAAAAGGGGTGCATCTGGATGCAAAGTCAGTGCATTGCTATTTTTGGCATATCTTGGCAATGTGCTTTTGACCCACAAAAAGCATTTCTAAAGTCAATGGTGCATTAGCAAATGCAATTTAAATGGCCCATATTGAAATCATACATGCACCATGACTGACATGAGCCCATGAGGAAATGCTACCAGGTTGCACAAGAAATTGTCAGTTATTTTAATGGACAAAGTTCTAAAGTTATAATCTGATCATAAGCAATTGTTACCCTTGATTTATAGTTTTCATATGATGAACCACTGAATAGCTCAGACTACTGGCTGCCAACTACCAGTCAGCTGCCATTAGCAGAGCTAGCCTTTCTTTCCTTGTTTCTGTGCTTAATACTGTATATACCCAGGGACCACACACCTCTATCACCAAGAACACATTTGAGGGGCTTTTACATTGTCACATTAAGACATTTTGATGTTAGTTAGCTCAGGCAGGAGACCAGAGGTAGTAGCAGCTGCTAGCCATCTAACATTAGCCTCAACAAGGCACCGGCCATGTCAGGGGAAAGAGCTCAGCAGTGACAAAAGAGGAAGGATGGGGTGAACTGGAGCTCTTGAGCATTTAAAGAGACATGCAGTAAAATCTGTCGTTCTGAGTAGGGCTGCTTAACTTGTGGTTAACAGGGCACTGCAATAATTAAAATCGAAGGTGTTTTAACCAAACTATATCACAGACATTTCATTAAGATTTCTGGGAACTGTGTCAACATGTGGAATGTGGGCATGCAACTTGTACCTGGGCGCTGTGACAATTTCATGTAACATGAAAAACACTGATTGACCTAACATGCTAGCTTGTTTGATTTAATGTGTGCCCTCACTTTGCACCAGTGTTTCAGTTCATGTTTTTGAAGATAATTCTCTGTCATAGCATATTTTTGGAAAATTAAACACACATCCCCTTAAATTCTGAGAAAAAACAACCAAAACAAACTTGAAGAAAAGTTGTATTGAGACTAACAAATGCATAGGTCAGATCTCTTGCCATGCACCATATTTCCATTCTAATTTCTTGCTTTGCTGCAGACCACCTAAAAATGATGTGTGGGTCACAGTTTTTCCCCCGGGGCCATGGTTTGGACACCCATGAGTTACAGCGTAATAAAGCTGGTGTGTTTAACTTGTTGTTCTACTAAGCAGACATGAAATAGCCTAAAAACACATTATAGATAGATTTAGTTTTGAACTATCATTAGGAAGGATTTCTGCAAGCTGTCAAGAATGGTGGATATATTTTCCTGCATGTTTCTTTCTCTTTGCACATACATTTGCATTTACTTAGACAGGAACATTAAAAAAAAAAGAGCAGAGGGAGAGATACACAGGGGAAATATTCTGAACTCGAACTAGAGATCACTACAGACAAGCAGCAATCTCTTATGGTATGCATCCTTAACTGCTAGGCCGCTGGGTGCCTCAAACAGGTGAGTTTTCAGTGAGCTGGATATATCCTGCATATGTAGGCATGCATGTCACTGCCTTTGTCTACACACATCCCTGTGTGTGTCTGTGTGTGTGTGTCTTTCTCAGTGTATGGATAGAGCTGTCTTTCCTGGCACAGACAGGTGCACCAATTACCTCCCCTGTCTCTCTCTCTCTCTCTCTCTCTCTCTCTCTCTCTCATTACCTGTCCCCATCCTCTTTTCACACCTGCTAATTACCCCTGTGCTGCCACGTGTATGTGCGTATGTGTGACATCCTTGCTCCTAGAGTGAAGTCACTTTTTTTGGTCCAGCAACAGCAGTTCCTCTGTGGATACACATACATTCACAGGCGTACATATTTACCCTTTAAGTGGGTCTTTGGGATCAATTTTAAATGTTAATTAGGAAAATCTGTTTTTTGCAAGCATGGAAAGAATGAAGCGCATCCCTCCTGACTAAACCATGCACACATTTACCTCACTATTAGTGGAAAAAAGTGAAGGCATGCCAGCACATGTTGCTTTAAGTTACAAAATTGGGAATAAACTGTAGCTTGACGTACATTGAATTATGTTTCCTTAGAAAATAGAATAGAATGGAATAGAATAGAATAGAATAGGTTATTTTTTTCTGTACCTCGTTTGCACACTATCTTGTTTGTAATGCCAGTGAGCTGTGAAGGGAAAAAAAAAATCCTCTTAAATGTGTATCATGCACAGGGGACAGTCTTCAAGTAGGATATGTATAATTTAACTATTGACTATATTTTGGCTGGAGTCAGACTTTGAACCCAGTGACCTCCGCAGCCAACCAGTCAGTAATCCAGCCCCAGAAGTCTGATATCCCTTAAGTAGACACAGTTAAACAGAATGTGATGATCAGTTTGGCAGCCAAATGCCAGCGATGGAAAATACATACACCCACATCCTGTATATAAACACTCCTGCTCACACAAGGCATAATTCACACCATCTCCTCTCCCCCTCATCATATTCTCTCCTTTTCCAAGCTGCCACCCTGTCCTCCTCATTAGATCGCTACTGTCTTTTTCCCCTCATTAAAGGTCGCAGTAAAGAAGGGTGATGGGGTATATATGTACGGTGGTATCAGCCGGCCGCGAGCACACGCTCACAAGTGTTCACAAAGAAAGGATAAAAAAAAGGTTGGAAATGGAGGTAGAGAAGATTGGCATTTTAATTTTCTTGTTGAGACAGAAAGATGCAATCACAGACAATAACCAGACTGTGTCAGTGCGCACACACGCACTCTTAGTCACAAAGAGATATGGCATTTAACAGCCATTGTCTTTTATAAGCAGAGTCAATCTAATTCATGGACTGGAGTGCGACGCCAAGCAATGTTAGTTTGTCATCCAAATGTCAGCCGTTGGAGCAGCAGTATGCAAATTTTGTAGATCAGGGAAGGCATAGAGGCGGGTGAGAAGTGGCCTCATAAGTGCCTTCCACAGGACACTGAGCCTCACTGCTTATGTTTGACCCTTCTCAAGCCCCGGCGGAGGAGTCGGAGTGCAGAAGAAGTGCCACAAATCAAATTCGCAATGGTGGCGAGACGGAGAGAGACAGAACGAGGGTCACAAATCAGACATGCTCTGTTATGGAGACAGAGGGTCAGAACGTGTCGCAAATCAAACCGAGTCCGTCAGTGAGGTGGCGGGTGAAACAAATCAAGCCGACCCCATCTCATCTGCTTCTGGTCTGAGTGGAAGGAGGTTAGCAAAAAGACGTTGCCCCATTGCTGCTGGTATTAAATAGACAGAATGAGGGAGAGAATGACTGACAGTGAGAGATGGCACTGGTGACTCTAGGAAAGAAAGAGAGACTACAATGATGAGTTCCCTTCGATCTGGTGCAGTGTGTAGGAGTTTATAGGAGTGTACATACCTACTGTGCATATACCTGTCTGAGGGAGTTTCATCATTAAGCCCCCTGGACACATGAGACTGAAATGGTATTCGATTTGGGAGGCAGTCTTCCAGAAATGGCATATGACCGTGTGGAGATTTTCAACCCTGTGTTGATAACTGAGAGGAAGCACTGGTTGATTTTTTTACATGAGGAATTACATTTTCCTACCCACTCCCTTTCTCTCTCACCCTTCACATTCTGCCAGAGCTTCACTGTGTGTGGTCACCTGTGAAATATATCCCATATATCCACCACCATGCTTAACAAGCCATGGAGATACGTAGTGCAGGCTGTGACTGCTGACCACTTGACTGCTGACTGCTGGTTTGAGCTGCTTATACACATTGTGGGCAAATCATTCTTATATGAAGTAAGTGATCTTCCACACATGAATCCAGCTATACTGTACATACTGTATATTTATCTTTCAGTTCAGACGCATATACTAAGTCTACCAAGCAGGCAACTGGAAGCTGTTTTGTTTTACCAAAAGCAAAAACAAATTATATTATTTATAGTGTTTCTGTCATCTATGGAGATATGCAGGAATGGAATTTGCTTCAGAGATGGTTAACTCAAATATCGACCAATGCAGTGTTTAAAAAAAATATGAAATGAACAGTTTCTTGAGAAGGATTGTGAACTGACAGTGATTTGAAGAAAAATTGTGTAAATTTGTGTGCTTAGTCCAGATGTTAAAATAAGCTAAAATAAGCTTTATTGTCATTGTAAGTTCAAGGATACAATGAAATTGGAAGCCATACTCTACTTGATGCATACAAACATCAACAGTCATTCCATCAGAATAAAGGAGCAATTATATATGTAATTGCTCTTTTATTTTGCAGTACCAGTCAAAAGTTTGGACACACCTACGCGTTCATTTTGAATGAGAAGATGTGTCCACACTTGTCTCCAAAGATACCGCTGCAAAATGATCACTTTATCTGGTTCTACTATTTATAAGCATGTGATGTGTTTGAGTAAAATGAACATTTTTTTTAAAATTCTCTAACCTGCTGAACAACTGAAAACAACGACAACAAAACAACTGTCTTCACTGTGTTCCATGGTGTATTTGATGCCTTGGAAATTCTTTTGTACCCTTTTCCTGACTGATACCTTTGAACAAGGGATCCCTCTGATGCTTTGGAAGCTCTCTGCGGACCATGGCTTGTGCTGTAAGATGTGGCTACAAAAATGTCAGGAAAAGCCTACTACAACAGCTGAACTTTATTTGGGGTTAGTTAGATGGTCCCTCCAGGATTTTGCGATGTTGCGATCGCACCAATTCACACGAAATTAGCCAATCAGCGCAGCTATTGCGCAACCTTGCAACTTTGCCCAATCACTGCAACTTTCCCGCAATTTTGGCCAATCCTCGTCAACTTCCGCCAATTTCACCAATCAAATTTGTCTAACTGGTGCTGAAACGGTCAGTCTAACCAATCAAATGTATCCGTTCACTTCTGTGTTTACAGTGAGTAGTGAGTTTATAGTTCACAGTGAGTAACGGAACACATCAGCAAACAGTGTGTGATTTAAAAAAAAAAAAACACTCACCCGCGAGGTTTTCAACACTGTCCCTTCCTCCGTTTCCCCCAGCCTGTCCGTGGACGCCTCGCTAAGTCTCCGTTTTGACCGCGTGTACAAAGTGCTGGGTTTGTGTTGAAAAACATGCGCCTGCCCAAAAGCACCCCGTCGCGGGAGCGCGCGTGAGGAGAGTACACTACACTACTTTTTTTTTCTTGCCTTCTGATTGTTGCTCTGAGTGTTGCTATCCCTGTGCTGTTGCAATCCTGGAATTTCCCCGTTGTGGGACTAATAAAGGCTTATCTTATCTTATCTTATCTTACAGCGAGTATTTGAACATTTATACGTCTTTAGATGTAAAATCATTACTACATTTATTTTTTCCTCACCACTTGGTATAAAGCGGTTGGGGACTGTAGGGAGTTTCCAAATGAAGGTGCTGCCAATAATTTCCAAATCTCTACTCTTTAACATGCATTCAATGCAGTTTAGCTGTTGTAATGAATATTGCGTTAATGTTTGTACGTATTTGCTGTTGCACAAGAGTTTTTCTGTATAGCAAAAGTTTCTGCATAATTTACAAATCACAGTAATAGGAAATTTTTGACAATCCTGTGCTTTTCTTGTATTGTTATATAGAATATCACTGCAGTATACTGGAAAAAAGCATCTGCTTTAAAATTTGGAATTCTTCCCACAACTTTTAGTGCAATAAACACTCTAAAAACATCTCAACTTTTATCGCAACTTTTTAAAAAAGCTGCCACAAATTCAGGCTTTTTGGCCTGCAACAATCATAAAAACATCCCGTGAAATCCTGGAGGGACTGATTAGAGGCACTTTAAATGGTGGCAGGTGTGTGCCGACTCCCATTAACATGAGTTTGAATGTGATTGGTTAATTCTGAGCACAGCCACATCCCCAGTTATAACGGGGTGTGCATATTTATGTAAACAAGTTATTGTAAGTTTTTTTATTATTTTTATAATTTTATTTTTCCCCTTAAAAGATTTCAGTTTGTTTTTCAATTGGGTTGTACAGATTATAGGTCACATTAATAGTGGAAAAAGTTTTGAAATGATTTATCTTGGTCTTATTTTTTTACGTCACAAAAACCTGGCATTTGATCAGGGGTGTGTAGACTTTTTATATCCACTGAATATGATGTAAATTTCCCAGTTTGGGATCAATAAAGTGCATCTATCTATCTATCTAAACATTTGAGATCAATGCAACCTTGCATTTTTTTAACATAATCTCATATTTCATCTACTAAAATCATCAGGCATGTGTAATACTAATTTTGAAAATATAAAAGTAAAAATCCACATGCAGGGTTCTTAAGATATTTTTGAACTTGGAGGCGTATCATTTGACCACAACTATCCTCAGAAGAAACTTGAAATTAATTCTTAGTGCAGCTACTATTATTCAGGTATGTTTCTCTCAACTACAGTAAAAATAAGGTTTTGGATTAACGAGCACAGAGCAAGGAGGATAAATGTGTTTCGATGCATTCAGTGTGCCTCAAGCTTACTACTGTATAAGGATAATAATAATAATAATAGCTAAGGGATAATTGACACTTGCAGATAATCTGTAGGTCATACACAGTCATCCAAAACACAAAATACCTGCCAATATTAATGAGCACACAATTTTAGCGACTATGCTTTGATTATGTGAGATAATTTCCACTACCCAATAAGCACTACCTTTATTAACACTATGATTATGAGTTCTACTCACAGGACACAGTTTAGACATGAATTCACAGTGTGCTTTTGAATAATTTCTGTAGTGAAGTAATTAGAAATGTTTTATTATTGTGTATTTTTTTTACATATAATTTTCTTACACATTGATATTGATATTTGTGTTATCTATGATTTAACACAATTAATTCATGTCACTTATCCCTAACGAGAAAAGAGCTGGTAATCTTCCATAATTTTTTATTAACTTACCACCAGTAGTTTGATTACTTTGTCTTTTAATTCCTATTTCTTCTAAACAAAGAAATTGACATAGTCTCTCTCTGATAGACCTATAGTGAGGTCACCTATAGTGAGCTCAGCCACGCTTCTCTTTTATTCAGGCAGCCTGAGATCACTTCAGGCTCGGCCTCCACACACCCTCTCTAAATAATGTTTTGGAGCTATGATTTTGAATTTTAGAAATTTTAGAGTTTTTTAGTCTTTTCTGAGCTGCAGCGAGCCAAAATGATTAGAGTACCAAATGGCTTCTCCCTCTGGGAAGCATCTGCTCCCTCATTTCTCCAGTCTTTTTATCAGTTGCTCTGTGTCTTTGGATGTATGTACTTTATTTTGTGCTTTAGTGTTAAAGTTGTTCTTCTTTGGTTCTTACATGCAAGGCAGCATTAAACCAGCTCTGTCATCCTTTTTGGATAACCTCTGCCTAAAGTTTTTCCCAATCTTTTGAGCTTTCCTCCAAATGTGGACTCCAGACTGCTTTTTGGCCTTTTAAATACCAAATCTAAGGGCATCTTGCTGTGAGACTCCAGCCATTATTGTGCAGAGAGGCCCACACTACCTAACTCCACAAGGCCAATGATCCAGGAGAACCTTCTGGGACCAGATTTTCTTCCTCCCCAGCCCAGGAACATGTGGTTTCATCTGGACAATCCTCGGCCAATATGTGACTCCTCTCCTTCCTCCTCTGTATCAGTAGACCCAGAGCAGAGTGGTATAGCTTCACACCTTTCTCTGTTTGACCAAAAAGGAGATGTCCTAAATATTTGAAGTAATAACACTTCATTACTTTAAAAAAACATCTACAAGTTGGTTGCTTAATTATATGAATTTCCTTTTTGTTGCCACTTTGTGACTACAGTGATCTGTTTCTGTTTTTCTCCACTCCACCAAACTCTTGTTTTTTATTCAACATGAATCTTTCACTCTTTCTTTTAAAATGTATACAAATAACCCAAACCAAGCTCAAAACTAATAACTCAGATTGTTCAGATCTGTATATTATTTCATGACCATTGAACCATTTATTATGCCTCGATGAAACAGAGGCATACAGAAATCAGTTGGTGCGTCTGTTTGTGGCTGTGTGGGTGTGTGTGTCTGTCTGTCTGCCTCTCTGTTTCAGCTTGCCTGGTCAAAATTAAGTGGAACTAAAGGCTTATATCATTGTGTCACCATATTTTCTCGACTTTTAATTTGCCAGAATTGTGAGATAAGGATTTGTTTTCAAAATAAACACAAATTTAACTCACCATTTCTGTCAATGCAGCTGCAAAAACAGGAAATGTAATAAGTATGCCAGGCCAGTAGAGGTCAGAGTGCCATTTTTTTTTTACAGCCGCCCATGCTACCATGCCACAGGCACCGAGGCACAACATCTTGGTGCTTTTTATGTTATCTGTTTTTGTTGTTTTGGGTTTGTCTTGCATGCTTTTGTAAATAAGCTATGTTTTTTTCTAAATAGTAAATCTGTGTTTTTGTTAAGAAATAGTTCATCATGTTAGGCTGTGCCAGTATATTTTGTGATTAAGATGAGAAGTCAATAGATCAATTCTTAGGGAAAGAATTTACTGTATACCATATAATGAATAAAAAAGCAGTGTACCTCTGCACAAAATGCTAGACCACTAAATTATTAGCTGATTATGAAACTACATTGCTACAGTATATATTTATCTATTCAAACTGATTATGCGCAATTAAAACACTCTCTACAAGAAGCTACTAGCTAACTATTTGCCCAGTTGCTAGCTTTACTTAGAAAGCATAGAAATGTACCTTTTTTTTTGAAGTATTTGTGTGATTTTGCATTTGTTATAGTTTAAAAATCATAAAATATGTACTTGTGTATCATTTCCTGTCCATGAGATAGATTACCCTTAAAAGGTGGGTTCTTATGGTCCATTAAAGGTCACATGATTTGCTACTTTTTACCTGCAAACATAATTTGTGCTTTTACAGTATTTTCTGTTATGCCCCCTTCCTTCCATTTATCCATCCGTTCATCCATCTTCTAGTCACTTACTCTGGTCAGAGTCAGTGGGAATACAGCAAGCAGAGCCTAAAAAAAGGATAGAGGTGATGAAACCCTCCTAGCGCATGCTGGGTCTGCCCCAGACTTTGCCCACAGTCAGTCCTACCCAGAACTCAGAACCACCTTCACTGACTCTTCTCAATGTGATGCAGAACTGGCTTGATACCGAGGCACTCTCAAAGTGCTGACCACTTCATTCTGTCCCTCAGATTGTGACCAGCTGCCCTGTGAGGTATACCTGTCCCCGGTCCTTGCTTCTGCCATCGCATTTTATACATACTGTATTTACCAAAAGCCTGCATTCCAAAGATGAGGACTGGAGCTGTGAATGGTAAATTCTGTGAGTTCATGAACTGCAAAACCAAGTGATTAAAATTATCATTTTATTCTGTGAAATCTGAAGAAAACAGATTTTTTTCACACAAGTATTTATTTGAGATTTTTTTAATAGTTTTTTTTTTCTTTTCAAGGTGAGGGCTGAAAACATGATGGAAATTATATCATTTGCTTTGAAATATTCTTGAGAGTTGTCACTATTTATCAAAGTTTAACTGCTTTATTATCATGGCTTGGAGTAACGTAGACTTAAAGTGACAGTCTGGAAAAAAATCAAGTTTTTTTCTGTTGTTAACATGTCTGTAACATGCGTTTTGTGACTTACAAGACATATCGAGAGCAAAATCAGACCCGTTCCCAAGTCTGTGTTTTTCTGCTGTGAATTTCCAGTTAAGCTAACATGAACCAATCCGGCTAAGCACTGGGCATGGCTACAGACCTGAGTTCACTTCCTCGGAGGAAGAGGGAGGAGCGAAGGAGCAGCAGGAGCTTTTACAAGTTGTGAAAGATGGCAGATTATATGGGTTCAGTTTTTAGCTGTGTGAGCAACAAATCCTCTTATTTTACATGTCTTACTCACAGACATGAAAATATGACAGCAATGATTACTTCTATTTGGAAAAACCTCAGTGTCCCTGTTAAAATACCAGAGAGGACATCGATTTGCAGGATGTATTTTACCCTGCATGCCAGGGGAGATGGCCCTGGTGTGTGTGGCACAATGGCCAGGGTGAGTATCGTCATAGGTGAACCTGCGTAAAGATCATTCTCGGTGGAGCGGAGAGTCGCTGCCCGGCTGGAGGTCTCCCCTCGCCTCACTGGGAGCACCCGCCGGTGGGCCCCACCAGCCGACTTGCGTCCTTCGGAGTGCTCTTCCTGGCTCATTCCAAAGGAAGGAGGCCGGGGAGAGCCTTGGAAGCTGGGGAGAGCACTCTGAAGGCGGCGAGCCAGCTGGCGGGCACACCGGACCGAGGTGAACTGCTTGCCGACCACCAGCAAGGCTATCTGCAGTGAGTGGGTAACCAGAGAAGGGCGGGGAGCCTTCCAGCCTCCACATGGGGCCAGGCAGTTACTCTCCACTCCACCAAGAATGATCCTTCCGCAGGTTCACCTATGGAAACCTTGTTACAACTTTTACTTCCTCAAGTTGGATCGCCTTCTCAGAGTTCTCATCTTCTTCCAGCTACTGGTGTGCGGGAGTATGGGTGGGGCTAATTAGAATATTCATAAATCCATGCATACTTAAGTAGGTGGAAGATGTAAAAGCTCTTTCCAACCAATTCTAAGGCAATAAAAGTTTTTTTTGTGTACAAAAAGCCGCAATATACTATTTTGGGCAATACACATTTGTTTTTGAGGTGTTTTAGAGCTGCTGGAGTGCGTCTTTAAATATTGTACGGATGACAAAGGCATTAGAAACTTATCTAATCAAGTACTGTTGGTTTCTGAAACCAATGAATCATCCATCCACCCATCCATCCATCCATCCACTTCCTACCACTTTTCCGGTGATCTGGGTATCTCTCAGTGGTCACCCAATGATCTCTGTCTGTGTAAAGGGACCCTTAGATTAAATCCTTAAGTATGCTCCACAGCCTTTAAATGTGATTTTGTTTGTTTTTCTATCACCACCTACTGCTCTGCTTGTCCTGTGTGGAGAATACACCATTGGTGGAACAAGATGATGGAGACCACACACTGGCCAATGTATGAGTGCCCCAACTGATTAGTTATCAGTCCATAAATGGCCTTATAAAGGGCTCTGCAACTTGTGGCCCCCCTATTTCTTTGACATAAAAAATAAAAGGATGAATACATTCATTTTGAGTCTCAAATATGTTTTTAGCTTAAGTCATTGATGGTCAAATATTGCTTAAGGCCTAAAACATGATTAAAACCATCATAGCTTTAACATTTTTCTGTAATGTGTGAACAAGACAACACATCTCACCCTAATAGATTCCATTCACAAACAAATTTGTTGCCAGGTTTTTTGGCACAAACAATCAACTGTCCACAAAAACGGACTCAGACTTGCACACAGTTTCAGTCTCTCTCATTCATCAATGCAGTCTCTCTTGCGTGTTTTATTGGGTCACCTTTAGTCCATTCTTGGCACCTCACATCATACCGAAACAATTTATACAAGTGCCTTTCTAAAGAAACAAACCCCCAAGGTTCAGGAAATAAATGTAACTGGCAACTCTGGCAACGAAATCTAGGGAAATATCTCACTTGACTTTATAGTAAACAAACATAACGGGCAATGCTTCCATTTCTTACCAGCCTGGTTTCTGATTGATTATTGTTTCCTTAAAGTGACAATCCACACAGTGCATCTTGTCTTTTCTCTGGAACCCCCCTCCCCACAAAACAGGATTATAAATGTTCAAAATGTTTGATATTTATGATGTGAGGTTGGAGCAGCCCCAACATTTTTCTCAGCAGATTGGATCACTTGTAACACCCCCTCACACCACAGGGAAAGCTGACAAGATAATTGGTAAGACAGAGATGATTGGTGCAACTGTCTGAAGGGGAGACTCCAGCCCCAAAATTGGCCAGACTTGTGGTGAGTGGGGTGGCTCAAAATGCCTCTTTCATGACGCCTGAGGTGAAACTTTCAGGTGTTCTCCAAATTTCTATTTAGACTCAGTTCATGGTTTTATATGTTTGTCTTAATGTATGACTTTATAAGCTGGGCTGAACTGTATGTATGAGATTTGGGGGATGAAAGACCGTATGACCTACTGTCCAGCCAGTTGAGTGCTTACTTTAAGGTCAGACTGGCTGCCTGTGAAATTAGGAGAAGTGACACATAATAAACGCTGTGTAATTGTCATCATGGAATGACTGACATGGTATAAATGTGCTCGTTATTCCTCAAGGCACAGTTGTGAAGGAGTTGAATTAGCATGCACGTCTCATCTGTCCACGTGTGCTCCATCGTCTAGCTTCCATCCCTGTCTGTCTTTGTCTCGCCTTACCTTCATCTCTTTCAATCTGCCACCCCACCACCTCTTTCTCTCCCATCTCACCCCCCCCTCTTCTCTTCCCTGCTGCTTGGTAAAGATGACTGAGTGTGAAGATATGATGGAATATTTCCTGTCATCATAATAAATTAGCCTCCGCATGGACCCGCACGCGCACAACGCTACGGCGGAACACACACACGTGCATGCACATGCAGAGAGGCTCATGCATCATACCAAGGTCTCGTGAGTCAGTGTAGCGGTGTTGTCATTGATCTCAGTTGGCTATCAACGGGGCGAGTGCCACACACCGCAACGGAGCACAGCTGGGACATTTTTGCTGAGAATTGCTGCCGTCATGTGTAAATTGAGCACTAAAACAACTGCTACATCAACCAATTCTGAGTAAAGTGCACTAAAATTGGATCCAAACAATAACCAAAATGAAACATTACCCTATATGAAAATACTGTAGGGTGGTGAATCTGTTTCATTGCCTGAACAGAATGTTTTGAATACTTTTTGCCAAAAGTGTGTTTTGGAGTGCTGTTTCCTGCATGCTATAACATACAAGATCAGCCAAAGAAATAAGAATTATAGTCTTAATGGAATGAAAAGTTTGCAGACTGTGGAGATCAGTGAAGATCATTGAGAGATCATTGAGAGAATATCTGGAGAATATCTGGAGAGCTGGCCTTTTTGTCACCACTCAGCAATCTCTCAGTGATCACCACCCCTGTTTAAAGGAGGTGTTACTACTTGGATATTTTTTTTTTCTTTGCAACCTCTCCTTAAGAGCCCCTTAAGAAAAATAATGCTGAAAATAAATCCAGTGAAAGAATGAGGGAAAGCACGACACATGCAAAGTTATTCAGGCCACCCTAAGCTGATGTTGTAGTCTGGCTCTGAAAGCCACAACACAATAGCTCAACCACTCATGCATGCCTTGTTAGCCACAACATGTAAGGCCTTTGGCATGCTGCAAGTGCTGCACTGCAACACACAGTCCTGATTTTGCAGCAAAGGACTTGATTTCAAGCAGGAAAGTGAAGTCTCTTAATGCAAAAGCTCTGCTTGTTCGAACTTGTTTGGAATACAGTATATTGAATTTAAAGTGGGCACTGACATTTTGTTTTTGATGACAGCAAATGTTGCATTAAGATCCTGATCTCATGAGACAGTATGATCATTTGTTTTAAATAACACTTTTACCTGTAATGTCATTATGGGTGGTCTCGTTTGTCTTTTTGCTTTCTTCTTAACAAAGTCTGGCGATGGGGGTGAGGATGCTCCATTTCTAAAGCAAATTATGTACAAAATGGCTTTACACAAATGATTAATGCTAAATTAGTAATACTGTATGTGAATAATCCAATAAATAACATAAGTAATGAAAGACCTCTAAATATAGGCAACGCAGATAATATAAATGGAATAATTGTCATTGTATGCTTACCATAATGGTAAAAATATAACAGTCAGTAGCTGTAGGAAAACCTACACATTATGTTTGCTTTCATCAAGACCTGCATATTAGCATATTCATGTTTTATAGTGCATCCGGAAAGTATCCACAGCGCATCACTTTTAAATTCTTTTTTTTTTCCCTCAAAATTCTACACACAATACCTCACAATGACAACATGAAAAAGCTTCGTTGAGATTTTTGCAAATTTATTAAAAATAAAAAAACTAAGAAATCACATGTACATAAGCAGCCTTTGCCATGAAGCTCAAAATTGAGCTCAGGTGCATCCTGTTTCCACTGATCATCCCTGAGATGTTTCTACAGCTTAATTGGAGTCCACCTGTGGTAAATTCAGTTGATTGGACATGATTTGGAAAGGCACACACCTGTCTATATAAGGTCCCACAGTTGGCAGTGCAGCAGCAGCAGCAGCCTGTTGAATTCCACTGTTGGAGGAAGGCCTCAGCATGTTGTTTCCATTCCAAGCAGTTTCTAGACAGATGGTACCAGTTGCCTTTTTCTAAAAATGAAGTAATTTCATCTTACCATCTTTTGTGCTGACGTCCCTGGTTTCTTACTCCATCTCTCAGCCTCCATGTCGTCAGCCTACTGGTCCAGCGATTGTCTGTCATACGGGTGACATGTCCGGCCCATTTCCACTTCCTTGACTTAACAATCTGTACTATAACTTTCACCCTGGTTTGTTGTCTTATCCAGATATTATTCTTTTTTTATCTCTTAATGTAATACCCAAGATGCATCTCCATTCTTCTCTGTGCGGCAGCCAGTTTTTCTTCCATCCTTTTGGACATTGTCCAGGTTTCTGACACACAAGTCATTGCATGTGTAATGCACGAATCAATTTTTTTTTTTTTCATTTTAAGCAAAGAGGCAGTCTACCCCTCAATAAATCCTTGTTTTGGGCAAAGGCTGCCCATCCGGCTGATATCCTTTGATCCAGTTCCTTATCCTGGCTGGATCCTTCAAACTGAACCATTGTTCAAGGCATATGTATTCCTCTACCTCTTCTATCTTTGCACCATTGACGATGATATCTTTGATGTTTGTGACCAGTCCAAACATTGCTTTTGTTTTCTTCATACACATTTTCAGTTCAACCTTGGCGCTTTCACTGGCAAGCTTTTGCATCAATAGTTGTAATTCCTCTGCATTCTGAGTGATGATTACTATATCATCTGCAAAGCAGAGGTCTGAAAGCCATTCTCCATCAATACATACCTGTATGCTCCGTTGTTCCCTTAAATATATCTTCTAGTACTGATGTAAAAAGCTTTGGGGATATAGTGTCACCTTGGTGAATGCCCTTTTTTATTGGAATTTTCTAGCTGACATTTTCAAGGTTGACATGGATACAGCTGTGTGAATAGATATTATTGAGAAGCTTAGAGCTGGCTGGAGACATCCCTTGTCTGCTAATTAATTTCATTATGGCTGGTGTTTCAATAGAATCAAAAGCTTTCTCATGATTGATAAAGGCGACACATAATGGGTTGTTGTATTCTCTGCATTTCTTTCACAGTTGGTTTAAGGTGTGTATGTGATCAATGGTGGAGTAGCCCCTGCGGAAACCTGACTGTTCTCTGGGTTGGCTTTCATCTAGTATGCATTCGATTCTCAATGTTAGAATTTTTGTGAAGAGCGTGTACATATTTGAGAGAAGACGAATTGGTCTGTAGTTTTTAGTGTCTCTTCTGTCGCCTTTTTTGAAAAGAATGACAACTTTGGCTTCTTGCCAGTTTGATGGAATTCTTCTTTGTTCCAGGCATTTGGTGTAGAGCTCGGTGAGCTTCTTTAAGAGGAATGTACCACCTTCTTTCAGTACTTCCACTTTGACTCCGGCCTCCCCTGTTGCTTTGCCGTTCTTCATTTTTCTTCAGGTTGCTTCAACCTCCCAGGCAGTGATCTTTGGCTCAGCATCACCGTCTGGGATTTTAAGTTCTTTTGCCTTAGACCTGTTGTCGTAGAGTTCTGTGTAGAATTCTTCAATCCCCTTCAAGATATCTTCCTTGTTTCTAACTTTGTTACCGTTTTCATCAATCAGGCACGTCAGGTGATACTGACCGGGTGACAGCCTCCTTCTTGCAATCTTCAGGCTTTTCAAGTCTTCTAATGCCTTTTTAACGGTTTCAGTGTTGAAGTGCCTAACATCATCTCGTACGTGTTTCTTGATGGTCTTGCATATTTCGGCATATTCTATCTTGGATGTGTTGCTGTTTTGCTTCATGTCTGCTCTTTTTCTCATCAGGTCCTTCATCAAAATTGATAATTTCAATGTAGACCCTTGTTTCTTAGCTTTAGCTACCTTGTCTGCGCTTGATAGTATCTATTCTCATATTCCTTCTTCCAAATCATCAAGATGTTCCCCTTCTGCTAGAACTGCAAATCTCTTTTTGAGTTCTATCTGAAATTCTTCACATCTTCCTTTAAGTAGCCTCAGGTCAGCCTGGTGATATTTCTTCACATGCAATTTCTTCCTCTCAGACTTTGTGTCTAGCCTCACCATGTTCCTCAGCAGTCAGTGGTCACTCCCAGCGTTCATTTTACTGATGGCTGTAACATTCCAAATAATTCTTTGTCTGTTAGGATGAAGACTATTTTGTTTCTGACTTGGTCATTGGGGCTTTTCCACATCCATCTATGGATGTTTTTCTTTTTGAAGAAGCTGTTCATGATTTTGAATCAATTTGCTGTTGCTCAGTTCACCAGCATAGAGCTCTTTCGTTCCTCTCACCTTGGCATATTTTCCCAATAGATGTCTCTTCGTTATTTCTCCAATCTTCCCCAACTTTGGCATTAAAGTCACCCATCAGGATGTTACAATGGGTCTTGTCTCTTGCTAACGCTCGTTTGACATCTTCATGTATGGCCTTGACTTCAGAGTCCTCGTGTGCGGGTGTTGGCATGTACACTTGTATGAGTTTCATTTTGTATCTCTTATTAATTCTAAGAATTAGTATAGCTACTCTATCTCCTACGCTACTTGTTTCTATAATTCTGCTACTACATTCTTTACGTACGAGAAATCCAACGCCGGCCTGGCCATTGGTAGCGGAACTGGTGTAGAGTATGTTTCTGCTTTTAAGGGTTTGGTATTCCTCTTTCTTCCTTCTTGTTTCACATAACCTGATGACATCCCATTTTATTCCTGTTCTTTCCAACTCTTCTAATTCAAGATGTCTTCCTTCTCCCAGTAGTGTTCTGATGCTACACGTAGCTATATGTAGCAGGGTGTCTCGTTGTCTCCTTTGGTGCCTCTTCATGACCCAGGGATTCTTAACACCCCTTGCACCTAGCCTTCCAAGGCCCAAGCTACCTCCTTGACCTCTGGCATCGATGCCGCTGGGGACTTGGGGCCCTTTTCTTCCTCATGTTTTCATGCTGGTTTTTAGCCATACCTGCACGCTTGGCCAACGTGGGTTGGGGGGATGATGTATCTGATCGTCTAGATTTATGCAGACTGTTAAAAAGCTAAAGAGCTCTACCTGCCCTGCTACATACCCTGTAGCCGGGGCACGGTTGGTGAGCGCCAAGGCATGGCCACCTGCATGCTACCCCTCTGGGGTCCGTGCTATTCTGAGATCCCCTGCCAGTCAGCCTGGGGCCGCAAGGTGCCCAGTTGCCCATGGTGTACCTCTAGGAGGTTAAGCAGGAGTCTTGACTGAGGAGAGGCTGACATACTGACAGAGGAAACTTATGCTGGAGCTGCTCCCTTTTCACCTTTACCAGGCATCCAGCGGCCAATGTTACTGGCCTTTGCATCACCCAACCCTGTGCTCAATCCGAGCACCACACCTCAATCCGAGCACCACACAGTGGGGCTCTGACAGTGCATGTCAGAGAACAAACCAAGCATGAAGTCAAAGGAATTGTCTGTAGATCTCCAAGACAGGATTGTCTCGAGGCACAAATCTGGGGAAGGGTACAGAAAAATTTCTGCTGCTTTGAAGGTCCCAATGAGCACAGTGGCCTTCATCATCCATAAATGGAAGAAGTATGGAACCACCAGGACTCTTCCTAGAGCTGGTCGGCCGTCTAAACTTAGCGATCGGGGGAGAAGGGCGTTAGTCAGGGAGGTGACCAAGAACCCAGTGGTCACTTTGTCAGTGCTCCAGCATTCCTCTGTGGAGAGAGGAGAACCTTCCAGAAGGACAACCATCTCTGCAGCAATCCACCAATCAGGCCTGCATGGTAGAGAAGTTAGACAGAAGCCACACCTTAGTAAAAGACACATGGCAGCCTGCATGGAGCTTTCCAAAAGGCACCTGAAGGACTCTCAGATCATGAAAAACAAAATTCTCTGGTCTGATGAGACAAAGATTGAACTCTTCGATGTGAATGCCAGGTGTCTTGTTTGGAGGAAACCAGGCACCGCTCATCACTAGGCCAGTACCACCATCAAAGTGAAGCATGGTGGTGGCAGCATCATGCTGTGGGGATGTTTTTCAGCAGCAGAAACTGGGAGACTAGTCTCTAGGATAGAGGGAAAGATGAATGCAGCAATGTACAGAGACATCTGGGATAAAAACCTGCTCCAGAGCTCTCTTGACCTCAGACTGGGGCAACGGTTCATCTTTCAGCAGGACAACGACCCTAAGCACACAGCCAGGGTAGCAAAGGTGTGGCCTCAGGACAACTCTGTGAATGTTCTTGAGTGGCCCAGCCAGAGCCCAGACTTGAATCCAATTGAACATCTCTGGAGAGATCTGAAAATGGCTGTGCACCGAGGCTTCCCATCCAACCTGATGGAGTTTGAGAGGCGCTGCAAAGAGGAATGGGTGAAACTGCCCAAAGATAGCATGTGGCATCATATTCAAAAATGCTTGAGGCTGTAATTGCTGCCAAAGGTGCATCAACAAAGTATTGAGCAAAGGCTGTGAATACTTATGTACATGTGATTCCTTAGTTTTTTATTTTTAATAAATTTGCAAAAATCTCAAAGCTTTTTTCATGTTGTCATTATGGGGTATTGTGTGTAGAATTTTGAGAAACAAATGAGTTTATTTCGTTTTAGAATAAGGCTGGAACATAACAAAATATGGAACAAGTAAAGTGCTGTGAATACTTTCCGGATGCACTGTACAGCATACCATTTTAAAATGGCATGCTCTAAATTCATTCATTTAAAAAAAAATGTCCCTTTTATGGCGATAAAGTCAGTCATCATTGTATCATTTTTCAGAATGACCTGACACCTTTTCATATGCATCGTTACTCACTCCTTCACTCACTTCTTTACATTGAATCACATTTTATGGTTAGTTGTATTTACTTACATTTTTTTGAATGGGCTCACTGACTCATGTATTGTCTATTACCATCTAGCGAGACCGCATGCTGAAGTTGTTAGTCCTTAGGCAACAGCTCCCACAGACCCTAGCTGTTAGACTACATTCATTTGTTGCAGTCATTTTTTTTTTTTTTTCAAGTTTGAATTTACTTTACACATTGTGTTATACCTGCGGTACAAATTACATTTTTTTCTTCTTACAGATACCATTTTTTGACAGCCAGCCTTTGGACATATATTTGTTTTGTGTTCTAAATCATAACCAAAGAAAGAAAGCAATAGAACTTTGTAGTTTTACAATGTGTGATCCATAGCATTGGTCATTTCAAATCATATTGTCTCTCCCAGTATTGGGGATGGCCCCAGGATCTGAAATGATGAGGTTTTGTATTTATTAGTTGAACGCATTGTCATGCAGATATCTTTCTTCTGCCTTCAAGGAGGGAGAGGAGTTTGAACTCTGTCTCTAAGAATGCAACACGAAGCATCAGCATAATCTCCCTCAGAATGCTGTTTTCCACATCACTCGCTTACAAAACAGATGTTAAAAGTCAATGCTATTGATCGACACTGCCCTGGAAAATGAAGAGAAAAAGAGAGAAAGGGATCAGATAATAGAAATGCATGACAGGATGAAAACTCAGGGTCAGTGGTTGTGGTAATGTCAGCTGTCAGGGAAGATACATACACCTGTCTGATAGTGGCTGATGTGTCGGTGCAGAAGAAATGAGGGGAAGACTTACTCTACTTCAAATCTATCCATCCATTTTTTACTGCTTGTCTAGGAGTCTAGGTCAGAGGCATCCAGGTCAAAGGGGCATCGGTGTAAGCAGAGAAACCCAGATTCCCCCTACCCCGGCCACCTCCTCCTGCTCTTCAGGGGGAAACCAAGATTTTTCCAGGACAACTGGGAGACACTGGGTCCTATTCAACAATCTAGAATGTGCCTTTATGCTACACTTTGCCTCCCGCACCAGTGGTCTTGTTAGATTTCGTCAGCATATTGTCTGTTTTTCATGCTTTGCTTCCTCGCTGTCCAAATTCTGATTTACTGAGCATGCAGATCAGTGCTTGGAGGAGGGGCTTCATTTAAATGGGGTATGACATGGGTGCAAAGAGGTTGCATTGTTATTATCTTGGAGTTATCTGGCATTGCACTTTAGACAATAAAACCATATCTAAAGTCAGTGGTGCATTATCAATCACTACTTAAGCAGTACATTTATAGAGCATGGGTATGCACGCATGTCCTCAATATCCATTAGTTTGATGGACAGAGTTTTTTAAAAATCCATCATTATCCATGGCTTGAACTATTATTTTATTTTTATATGATAAAAGCATGAATAAGTTTTGTTCTTATTTACATTTTCAGATTTAATTGTGAACTTACCGGACAATCATACACATTAAGCATTTATTTATTTTAAGTGAACTGATGAACAGGGATTGTGGGTCACTACCTCTTCTTCCTCTTTTCTTCATGAGAGGAGTGTGAGTGGAAGAGTAGAAACGCTGAGAGTTTGTGCTGTGTTACTAGCTTTTCTGTTCTTTTGTCACAACTGGTGGTTTATATTACTTTGGGTTTGTTAAGTTAGTGGTTTTTGTCTGTTTTAGTTTTTTGTGTTTGTTTTTTTTTTTTTTTTTTGGCGGCCAGGCTCTGTTGCGCTGGCCGGCAACTCAGGCGCTATGACCTTCTCCAGGCTGACGTGAAAGCACGGCATCAAAACTGGTGTCGGCTTGCTGCACAGCGTGGGGGAGGTTGCACTTGCTGTTGGGGGGAATTATCGGGCATGACACCATTAAATCCGCAGCCCGCATGAACGGGGCTGTTGTGTTGTTTGTGGAAAGGGTGGACCAGGTAAGCAGTTTGAAAGCAGAATTACAGTAAATGGGACATTTGAATCAATCATGCCACTGTCACAGCCCGCTACAAAAAATAGCTCTTTCTAATGTTCCCCCCTTTATTAGTGATGAGCTTCTTGTGAGAGAGCTGTCAATGTTTGGAAAAGTAGTGTCACCCATTAGAAAAGTTCTGTCGGGCTGCAAGCCTCCCCTGCTTAGATACGTTTTGTCCCACTGCAGGCAGCTCTTTATGATCCCCAACAATAAGGTAGAGGAATTTAACTGTGTGTTTCAGGTGTGGGTTGATGGGCTTGATTATGTTCTTTTTGCAACGTCCGCCACGTTAAAATGTTTTGGATGTGGTGAAGAGGGGCATCTTTTGAAGGCCTGTCCTAACCGTGCCAGCCCTGCCCAAAGGGACGCGGCCGGGACTACCGCCAATGGCGGGAGGCCACTCATGCTGAGCAGCAGGCGGCTGCCGCCACTGACCAGCCCATGTCAGGGCCAGGGCCGGCCTCCACCGAGCAGCACGGCATCTCTGTGCAGGCTGAAGATGCCAGCATTACAGCCGAGGAGCTGCCGGAGGTGAGACAGAGTCCGGATGAGAACAGCACTGTGGTGAGTGATGAGAGGGAAGAGGGTGTGGATGAAGCAGGTGAAGGGATTGGAGAAACATGTGAGGTGGAAAGTAAAGTGTGTGAGGTGGTGGATAGTGTTGTGGGTGAGAAGAAAGGTGATTTGAGGGTTGATAGGAAAAAGGGTGTGGGTGAAGGATGTGAGGGGATTGGGGAAACAGGTGAGGTGGAGCGCAAAGTGGCTGAGGTGGTGGACAGTGTTGAGGGTGAGAAAACAGGTGATTTGAGTGATGAAACAGTTGATGCAGGTGGGGTCACAGGTAAGCTGGGCAAAGTTGGTGCTGTAAATACTGAGATGAGAAATGTGGGTGAGGGACATAAAATAAATGGAGAGCTGTGTGAAGAAACTGAAGTTTTTGGTGAATTGTGTACGACTGGTGGAGGAACAAGTGGACAGTGTGGGGCAGGTGAAGCATCAGGAGGTCTGTGTGAGGATGGTGCTGCAGCTGACATAGAGGATATGGAGGCATGTGAATCCAGACAGGTTTTTCTTAAGCGCCGTAGAAAAAAAGCTCCACCTGTGTCTGCAGGTGGTAAAGCTGGTCAGCTGATGGTCCCACAGAATGCTGCAGATAATGTGGCTCTGTCTGACAACAGCGACAGTGAGCAGTGAGTGACAGCAGTGTGTTTTTTCACAATAGTGCACAGCTGCCTGTTAGTCAGGAGGACATCATTTATCCTGCAAAATGTTCACATTGTTTTTACAGCAGACCAAGGGCATGAAGGGGCTCGCTATACAGCAGTATTTTCCTGATAAGCAGGCTTTATCACAGGAGTACACTGAGGTTGTTGTGGCATACATAGCCAAATGCATTGATGATGTTACTCACTGCAAGACCATCACTGTTCGTGGCAACCAGAAACCATGGATGACAGCAGAGATCCACAGACTCCTGAGGGCTTTAGACGCAGCCTTCAGGGCTGGTGACACTCCAGGACTAACAACAGCTAGGACCAACCTGTCCCATGGCATCAAGGTGGCAAAACGACAGGCCAGCAAGAAAATGTAGGGACACTTTAGCGATACCAGAGATGCACGTTCCCTCTGGTGTGGCATACAGACCCTCACCAATTACAAATCTCCACCTCAGACCTGTGCGAGTGACATCACACTGCTCAACAATCTAAACAACTTCTTTGGCCGATTTGAAGCACAAAAGAGCAGACCAGCACAGAAGACCACTCCTCCTCCGGATGAGCTGGCCTTAAGTCTGGATCTGGCTAGCGTGAAGAGGACCCTCTGCAGGACCAACCCACGTAAGGCAGCTGGCCCAGACAACATACCGGGTCACGTCCTGAAGGACTGCGCAGAGGAGCTTAAGAATGTCCTGGCCGACATCTTCAACATCTCCCTGTCTCAAGCTGTTGTCCCAACATGCTTCAAGATTGCCACCATAATACCAGTCCCGAAGAAGCCCGTCCCATCCAGCTACAATGATTACCGGCCGGTAGCACTGTCCCCCACTATAATGAAGTGCTTTGAGCGGCTAGTCATGCAGCACATCAAGTCCACCCTGCCTCCCTCTGACAACCCATTCCAGTTCGCATACAGGTCGAACAGATCCACAGAAGATGCCATCGCTGCTGCTCTCCATCCAGCCCTCACCCACCTGGATTCAAAAAACTCGTATGTGTGCATGCTGTTCTTGGACTTCAGCTCAGCATTCAACACAACCATCCCCCAGCACCTAATACAAAAACTCAGACTCTTAGGACCTAAAACCTCTCTCTGCAACTGGGTGCTGGACTTTCTCACAGGGAGGCCACAGAACGTGCGGGTTGGCAGCAACACCTCCCAGACTATCACACTGTGCACACGGGCCCCACAAGGGTGTGTGCTCAGCCCGCTGCTCTTCACCCTGCTGACCCATGACTGCGTGCCAGCCTACAACACCAGCCACATTGTCAAGTTTGGAGATGGCATGATGGTAGTGGGCCTCATCACCAACAACGACGAGGCCAACTACAGAAATGAGGTGAGCCAACTGGTTCAGTGGTGTAAAGACAACAACCTCTTCCTGAACGTAGGAAAAACTAAGGCGATTGTGGTCGACTTCAGGAGGGGTCACACACAGCACCCCCCGATCATCGACGGTGCAGCTGTGAAGAGGGTGAACAGCACCAAGTTCCTGGGGGGTGCACATCTCTGAGGACTTCACCTGGACCAACAACACCACATCACTGGCCAAGAAGGCCCAAACTCCCCTTCATTTCCTCCTCAGGCTGAGGAAAGCACAAGTCCCACCCCCCATCATGCAGTCTTTCTACCGGGGCACCATTGAGAGCATCTTCACCAACTGCATCACGGTGTGGTATGGAAGCTGCACTGCCGCCTACCGGAAGACACTACAATGCATAGTGGATGCAGCCAGCAAGATCATCGGTGCCCCCCCCCCCCCCCGGACATCCATCCCACTCGCCTCACCCGCAAAGTTACCAACATCGCAGGCGACACCTCCCACCCCCTACACTCCCTCTTCAGCCCCCTGCCCTCGGGGAAAAGGTACCATAGCCTCCGGGCCCGCTCCACAAGACCGCTGAACAGCTTTGTTCATCAGGCCATCAGGACCCTGAACTCTGTTCACTCCCTCCCGCTTCCCAGACGGTAACACCTGCACAATAACTACCTCAGATGTTGGCACAGAAAGACTGGCACACCAACAATAATACTGCTGTTCTGTTGTACTTTCACTGCCATATGTCTCTGCACTTTAACTGCAACCTTTTGCACAAATGCCATATCTGCTGCTGTCTGTATATCACTGCAATACTGATCATGTGCAATCATATCTGTCATTATCTGCACCTACACTACCGCATTGAAATGCACTATGGCTATTCATCTCTAGCTATCCGAATATAAGATTGCTGGGTTTGTTACCACTAATCGTTTACCTAAACCAATTGTTTACCACTATGAAGGTCAGAGTCCTTCTGGCTGCTATTGGCACCACGGGTTGCATCACTGTATATAGACTGTACATAGACTGCTGCTGTCAGTGTTTGTTCTTGTTTTTCGCTTTTCTTTTTCTTTTTTTAATCCAGCCCATATTTCCTTCTTTTATAAAATGCACACCAATGTAGAGAGAGAGAAATTCTCCTGTACTGTATGTCAGTACATTTCAATTCTCCTGTATGTCCTGCAGGTATAGTAGTATTGACAATAAAATCTTTGAATCCTTGAATCCTTTTTATAACTCTGCCAGGCAGCTTATAAAAAGCAGAGCTGAAACAGACCCCGCAGATCAGGAAATTTATAGACTGAAAAAACAGATGAATAAAGTAAGAAAACAAATTGGCTTTTAATGATGATGAAGAATATAGTGTTTTCTCTTTTACTTTTCTTCTTAATTGTTTTTTTACTCTGGTTTTAATACTCCTCTAATTATGGATTTTTTAAAGGTGAGGAGTTTTAATGTAAATGGTGCCAGAGAACCAAAAAAAAAGGGCACTGGTTTTTGAAACAGCAAAAATGAAGCACATTGATATATTGTTTTTACAGGAAACGCACAGTGATCCAAGCATAGAGGCAGACTGGAGTACAGAGTGGGAAGGAGAACTGATTTTAAGTCACAACACCACAGCCAGTGGAGGGGTGGGCTTTTTATTCTCCCGGAAGTTTGTGCCGTCTCTGGAGGTTGAGCATTTTATCAAAGGCAGATGTCTTTTAGCCAAAGCCCATTTTGAACATTTTACTGTCCTTTTTATCAACATTTATCCTCCAACCAATGGTGCTGAGAGGAAGAGTTTTTTTTTTTTTTTTTTGTTACAAACGATTAATGATAAATTAAACAGTTGCTGCTCGGAGGATTTTTATTATTTTTATTATTATTATTATTACACAGGGTTACAAAATTTTTTTTTTGTAAGTTGTCTGTTTTTTCAACTGATTTAAGACAATTTTGCACCGCTGAATCCGAAAATGACATCCGTTTCTCTCAATCAGGTGCTAAGAAAAAAACCTGTACTTACTTAGTACTTTGCATGTACTTACCTTTATATAAAGGTAAGTACATGTAAATTGAATGTTACATCATCATTGTTCAAAATTCAGAGAATTTCAAGACATAAAAAAGAATTTTGCATCATATAAAGCGAAAATACCTGTACATGTAAACAAAAACGTATAAAGCATGTGGCCATAGTTCAAAAAGTTGACCTGATTGAGCAAAACCAATGTGATTTTTGGATTCAGCACATCAAAATTGTTTTAAATCAGCTAAAAAAAAAATTAGACAATAAATTTGGTGTTGACCAGTCTTATTATTGGGTGGGGATTTTAGTTGTACTGAAAATTAGTTTTTAGATCGAAACCACACAGAGCTACATCCAGGTTCCCAACAGGCTCTGAGACGGCTGGTCTATTCTTATGGCCTGGTGGATGTGTGGAGAAGGATACACACTGACTGCCGACAGCACACATGGTCCCACCTCAAAGAAGATAGGATTTCTTTAGCCCAACTTGATCGATTGTATTGTTTTAAGCACCATTGTAATGTTTTTAAGTCCTTTAAAATTTTAGCAGTTGGTTTTACTGATCATGTGCTTGTTGTTTGTCAGATTTTCATAAAGAATTTTGCCCCCAAGAGTGCATATTAGCATTTTAACTCAGTTTTAACATTTGATAAAGGTTTTAAGGAGGCTTTAAGATTTTTCTGGACTGCTTTTAGACAAAGGAAAAAAGACTTTACATGTCTTAGGCAATGGTGGGACCTTGGTAAGACTGAAATTAAACTATTGTGTCAGCAGTATACATTCAATGTCACACATGACACCTGTAGATCTATCAGAGACCTGGAGATAGATATTGTGGCGTTAGAGACCTTTCGTGAGTCCACAGGAAATCGAGGATGTATTGCAGTCCTCAAATCCAAAAAAAAAGACCTTAGCCCCGCTGTTGGATACTAAAGTACAAGGCGCCCTAGTCCGGTCCCGAATTCAAAACGTCACTGAGATGGATGCTCCCTCTAGCTTCTTCTTCAGTCTGGAGAAGAAGCATAGACAAGAAAAAAGTAATCCATTCCCTGGTCTCCAACACAGGGCAGGAACTGATTTAGCCTGAACAGATCAGAAAGTATGATGATAAGTTTTATTCCTCTGTGTACACCAGTAACTACAGGGAAGACAATGGCCTGGTTGAGGGGTTCTGCAGTGGACTACCTCAGCTCTCTGAGGAGACCAACTCGCAGTTAGACCGGCCTCTTCAGTTACCCGAATTGTCTGCTGCCCTTCTGAGCATGAAGGGGAGGAAGGCTCCGGGAATAGATGGCCTCACTGTGGAGTTTTTTTAAAGCTTTCTGGGACATTTTAGCACCTGACATTTTAGAAGTTTTTAATGAAAGTTTGTGTCCAGGCTCTCTGCCAATGTCCTGCCGCAGGGCTGTTGTTACCCTCCTGCCAAAAAAAGGAGATTTACAGGACATAAAAAAAACAGGCGGCCCGTATCTCACCTCTGCACGTATCACAAGATTTTGTCCAAGGCTTTGGCTAACAGGCTGAGAGAAGCTATGGAGCAGGTCATCCATCGGGACCAGACGCACTGTGTACCAGGCAGGTCCATGGTAGACAATGTCTACCTAATTTGAGATGTTGTGGAAGTCTCCAGCTCATTGGGTATAAACACTGGTCTGATTTCTCTAGATCAGGAAAAGGCTTTTGACCGCGTTGAATATGACTTCCTCTGGAGATATAGAGTGATTATATAGAATGAAGTACGTGGCAGTAATGCACCTAGTAGCTGGTTGCCAACCGCCAATCAAATCTAAAAGAAGAAGAAGAAGACTTCCTCTGGAAGGTCATGGAGAGGTGTGTGTTCAGCGCTGGTTTCATAGTCAAGATCCAGATGTTATATGCTGGTGTTGAGAGTATACTGAAAATCAATGACAGTTTGTGTGCTCCTTTCAGAGTGCATAGAGGCATCCGTCAGGGCTGTGCTTTGTCTGGTATGCTCTATGCACTATCCCTAGAACCCCTCCTTCATAGAATATGCACAAGCATTGATGGCCTTGCCTTACCTGGTTTTAACAGAAACATAGTTTTATCCACCTATGTGGATGATGTAATTGTTTTTCTTAAAAATCAAATTGACGTTAATGTTTTAATTGATTTAACTGGTGCTTTCACCCTTTTATCAGCAGCAAGGGTGAACTGGAGAAAAAGTGAAGCCCTTGCTGTTGGTGATTGGCTTGGTGGCCTCCCAGTTCTGCCACAGGATATGGCATGGAAAAAAGATGGCATAAAATTCCTGGGTTTTTTTTCTTGGTAATGATGTCATGGTCCAGAGGAACTGGGAGAATGTGGGTGAGAAAATTGAAGGCAAAATGAATAAGTGGAAATGGCTGCCCCCTCAGATGTCCTACAGAGGGAGGGTGCTTATGGTAAATAACCTTGTTGCCTCCCTACTTTGGCACCGATTAACCTGCCTAGATCCCCCATCAGGCTTACTGTCCAATATCCAGACAAAGATTGTGAACTTTTTCTGGGATTATTTGTACTGGGTGCCACAGGGGGTGCTGTTTTTACCCAGAGAGGAGGGGGGACAGGGCCTCATACACCTGGCCAGCAGAGCCGCCACCTTTAGGTTACAGTTTGTGCAGAGGTTTCTGACGGGGCCAGCAGATCTAATGTGGAGAGAAGTGGCCAGCTGCATCTTCAGGCATGTGAGTAATCTGGGACTGGATTATGCTCTGTTTTTAATTAATTCAAAATGTTTAAATGTAAGTGGGTTGCCTCCATTTTATCGAAGTGTTTTTAAGTCCTGGAACCTTTTTAATGCTAAACGATGTAAAAACTCTGACTCTCTTTTTTGGCTGTTGAGGGAGCCATTGATTCATGGAGCAAGGTTGGATGTCTACACTGAGACCACTCCTGAATTGATGGCAGCACTCCTGAGAACAAAGACTGTGACTCTTCAACAACTGGTGAATGCAGCAGGACCAACGCTAACGGACTCTATGGCTGTAGCTACCTTACTGGGTATCTGGTCTCCCAGAGTGGCTCGGAGGGTCCTTGAACTTTGGAGGCAGAGGCTCGATGGGAGGAAAAGACGGCTTCTGGTAGACCACAGCAGAGGAGTAACTGAACCCAACCATAATGACCCTTTCCCAGAGATCTCCATGAGCCCTGATCTTGGTCATCTAACTGGATATTTGTTAAAAACACACAACTCCAGACAGCTGACCTTGCACAATGCTGACAAAAAAAATGCTGTACATCAATTGTGTTAAGGTCATCAACAGAACAGGGCTGCACAGCAGACCTGCCACTGTGCGGACTGAGAAGCTGATTGGGGAAGGAATGAGTTCACAGTGGAGAGTTCTGTACAAACCTTCAATTAACAAAAGGACAGCTGATCTCCAGTGGAGAATTTTATACTGAGCAACTACCTCAAATGCTTTTATTTCTGTTCTTAACCCCGCTGTTTCAAACCAGTGCCCTTTCTGCAGTCTCCGAGAGACTGTGTTTCATGTTTTTAGTGAGTGTAAGAGGCTTACAGTGCTCTTCACTCTTTTAACAAAAGTTTTTAATTTATTTGGTGAAAAATTTTCTGTGGGTCATTTTGTTTATGGTGCAGGATACAAAAAAATAAGTAAGGAAAAGTGGCAACTGCTGAATTTTATTACTGGTGAGGCCAAGCTGGCAATACGTGTAAGCAGAAGAAATAAAGTAGAAGGTAAACCAGTTCAAGAACCGGCCTCAGTGTGGCGCTGCAACATCCGGCCCAGACTGAGTCAGCTTTTTTAAGATGACTGGGAACTTGGATGGTTTTAGGCAGATATAGTGTTACAAAGATGTCCTTTGTAGTGTATGTGAGGATGAACTGTGTGTTGCACATTTTTTATTTGGCTGATTTATGTGTTCAGCATGTTTTAAAAATTCTGTACGCACTTTTACTTTACTATTTGTCTTGATGTCCTTGTAAATTTGTAAATAAAGTGTTTTTGTAAAAATCAAATTTTTCTTGTTCTTCTTGTGCTTGTTGTTGTTGTTGTTGTTCTTCTTCTTCTTCTTCTTCTTCTTCTTCTTCTTCTTCTTCTTCTTCTTCTTCTTCACCAGAAACATTGGGCCACACCAGTAATATCTGCACACACTGCTGGACATTTTATTTGTTTGATTTAATAAGGCATGATGGGTGTGTGCTGCTGTCATGTCTCACCTGACACACAGATGACACAGTTCTTATTAGTGCGTAATGGTGATGATCAGGGTTTGAGGGAGGCACATTGATTTATTTGTTCCTACATCAAATCAGAGATGACGTCTGTTTCATTTGGTAAACAATAAATTACAATGTTTTTAAGCCTGTTTTTCGATAAGCAAATCAGTCTCTGATATACTCCACTGCATTATAGCTCACCATTCTTAACTTTCTTCATTGTCCTTGTTTTCCCAACAACACTGACCGTCATATCTAATATCTTTCTATATATCAATTTTTCTTATATTGCTGAGATGTTGTCATTGTCTTTCATCAAAGTGATTGTTTGCCTGTTCCAATAAGACTATTAATTCATCTGTATCTAATTTCCTCTTGTGATATGAGTCTGTTTTTAACTCTAAATGCAGAAACATGAAGTGAGAGATGCAAAATCCCTTCTTCACAAATTTGCTCCAAACCTATTATACGCACACTGAAGAAATATACAATTTTTGATGCTGCTCGTGCAATTCACTGCCCATTATTTGAGATATTAGTAAATCAGGATGGCTCTTAAATGCATGTTTGCTTTGTGAATGAGCATGTCAAGCTCCCCACCACAAAATGGATTTGTCCTCACAGGTAAACGCCATCATAATAGTAACCCAGCTTAGATCATGCTTTCCTGCCTGTTAAAGGTGAGAACAGGAGGCATGCTGATTGGACTGTTGCATGTTATACCCATAATACATCTCTGAATCATTACACAAGGGATGGCAACCCCTTTGTGCTTTTCTTGCCATTGCAAAGTCTGTTTTGTCTGTCACCATAATAGCAAAATGGACTTGGACATGCCCATAAATGACAACAGATTGTTGATTAGGTCATCATAATGCAGCCCATCGTCTCTATGGCTGGTGTTAGGAGGTGCAGCCAAGCTGCAGCCTTGCTTTTCTTTGAGAGTGGTGCTCTAATGTGACAGACTGGGGGAAGCTATGTTGTAAATAGCATGTATTTGAATTGTTCCTCATATTCTGATGCTGATAAATGTGTTTTGTGACCAACTGTAATTTTTTTTATAATACTGTAAATGCCTTAGTTGTGTCTTTGTTTGTGTATTTGTTTGCTTATTTTTTTAATACTGAATCTTTAAATTAATGATTTTTATCCTTGGAAAAGGGGTTAGGACTAGATAAGTTCTGTATTTCATCTTATACCATTTTTGAACATTGGACAATGATTTTTTTTTTATTATTTATGTCTTGCATTTTATTATGACGTTCGAAATAAAATAAATAAATTAAAAAAAAACTAAATAAAACATCCACAGATGTATAAAAATCCTGAGTGTTCCTTTAAATCTTTACCACATTGTATCGGAGAATGTGCCATGCCACTTCTGGCAATTATTCAATCTTTTGTCTCGCCATAAGACCAGATTTGGTTGTGAGATTCAAGGCTCAGAATTGAATTGGCATATGGCACTGTATGCAACAAATACCCCAGATAAGATATATTGTTATAAAGGTGTTGCTGATAAAGGTGCGTTGCTCTTGCTCGCTCAAGAGTGTGAGATACAGTGTGACAGAAGAAATAATTAACAATTTCCTGTTTATTTGCTGATGTCTCATTAGACATATGATGCTGTGTGCTTTCTTAAACAAGAAAATATGAAATACTTGCACTGATTTTATTCCAAGGTTTTGATATACTACACTTCTACAGCATTTATAATTTTCTGTGTTTCATTTTGGATTTAGCTCTCCATCAAGCCTTTGCTGTTGCTACAAAACCTCTCACTACAACTACATCACAGACTACTTCTTACAAAATTCTGCATGATATAATTGTGCCCCATTACAAAGAAATCAGATAGATTAATCATTTTGAATCATCCCAGCAATGGATGAGCAAAATCCATATCTGTCTGGGAGTTAAGTGTGACACTGTAGGGCAAGAATTCAGCCAATAGAGTATAGTGTCTTCCAGAAAAGATGGGCAAATGTGATAGCATGAAAGGGTAGGAAAGGAAAGTTGTGACCTAACCTGACCTGAAGCATTTGGGCTTAAAATTAGCACAGGGAGCAGATGATATCTAGATCAGACTGACCCCTTGAGACACAAACAGTCTGTTTCCACAGCGAGGGTTAGTCATCAGATATATCTGAGATTTTACTTCTGCCCGGTTCTCTGTTGTACTTTTGCTCGGCAGCACAAATAATGCATAATGTTGTTATTTGGACTGGGTAGCAGCACCCATTGTAAATACAAAAAGAAGCAAAAGAAAAACTGTATTTATTCTGTATTTGAGAGTGAGACATGAACATATGGCCCTCATATGGGTCATAACATCTGCACTCACTTTGGGAGACTAGAAAGCAGTGAGGCTTTGCACCATATTTATGAAGCAAATTTTTCTGACTGTGCACTTAATAGCTGTGGAGATGTTTTGCCACTTTAAGTTATGCTTCAAATTATAAAAATAACTGACAGCACAGCAAACTGATCACCACTTGCTGGCTTTGGACTCATCCCTGAGTCTGTGTACTCCACACCGTCCATACAGCCCTAACAGTGTGTTAAACTGTGCAAAATGGTTGAATTTATGGTCCAGTGGGCAAGAGTTGCTTTATATTTGAGAAACTACTCAGTGATTCACTGACAGTGCCCAGTATGTTTTATGACGCTAAGTGAGGGAAGGTCTTTTTTTCGGCACCTAACAGTCCTCCCACTGTACATGGTGACTTTGACTGCTTTTCCACAAAGTTTGAAAGACTTCCCAAACAACACGTACATCCAAGCTTCTTTCTAATTAGGGTCACCAACGCTCCGTTGAGCCATGTAATTTTTCAAGCATTGTGTGACAGTTAGTGAGGGCACGTTGGGAACTCTTGCCCTCTCCTCCTAGCGCCAAAGTATTATTTAATATTCACGAGTGGAGCACTTTTGTCTTCGCGGGGATGAAGTACCACGAATGGCTCTCTCTTTTTTAACACATGGCTTCATCATCACCGTGACATGTTGTACACCAACTGGCCTCTCAACCCAGGCTGATAACCTATGAGACATCTGGATGAGCAGAGAGAGGGAGGAAATGTGCCATTCCTCTTTGTAGCCAACCTTCTGCTGTCTAAACAGGTACAGATCTTTCTTTTTACAGTGGTGTGAAGAAGTGTTTGCCCCCTTCCTGAGTTCTCATTTTTTTGTATTTTTGTCACACTTAAATGTTTCAGATCAACAAACAAATTTAAATATTAGACAAAGATAACACAAGTAAACACAAAATGCAGTTTTTAAATGAAGATGTTTATTATTAAGGGTAAAAAAAAAAAATCCAACCCTACATGGCCCTGTGTGAAAAAGTGACACCCCCCCCCCCCGTTAAAACATAAATTAACTGCGGTTTATCACATCTTTGGAAAGCTGAGTTCAATTTCTCTAGCCACATCCAGACCTGATTACTGCCACACCTGTTCTCAATCAAGAAATCACTTAAATAGGACCTGCCTGACAAAGTGAAGTAGACCAAAAGATCCTCAAAAGCTAGACTTCATGCTGCGATCCAAAGAAATTCAGGAACAAATGGGGAACAAAGTAATTGAGATCTATCAGTCTGGAAAAGGTTATAAAGCCATTTCTAAAGCTTTGGGACTCCAGCGAACCACAGTGAGAGCCATTATCCACAAATGGCGAAAACATGGAACAGTGGTGAACCTTCCCAGGAGTGGCCAGCCGACCAAAATTACCCCAAGAGTGCAGCAATGACCTCAGTTAATGTCAGTGTTTATGACTCCACCATAAGAAAGAGACTGGGCAAAAATGGCCTGCATGGCAGAGTTCCAAGACGAAAACCACTGCTGAGCGGCCTAGTCAAAGTCCTGACCTGAATCCGACTGAGATGCTGTGGCATGACCTTAAAAGGCGGTTCATGCTTGAAAACCCTCCAATGTGGCTAAATTACAACAATACTGCAAAGATGAGTGGGCCAAAATTCCCCCACAGCACTGTAAAAGACTCATTGCCAGTTATTGCAAAAGCTTGACTGCAGTTGTTGCTGCTAAGGGTGGCCCAACCAGTTATTAGGTTTAGGGGGCAATGACTTTTTCACACAGGGCCATGTAGGTTTGGATTTTTTTTTCCTTAATAATAAAGACCTTCATTTAAAAACTGCATTTTGTGTTTACTTGTGTTATCTTTGTCTAAATTTAAATTTGTTTGATGATTTAAGTGTGACAAACACACAAAAAAATGAGAAATCAGGAAGGGTGCAAACACTTTTTCACACCACTGTAGATCTTTCTTTTTATTCACTCTGTAGCAGAGGTCACCGATAGGCAGACCGTGCTGTGAATCCAGACCCAGACACACCCAGACCCAGAGCTGCAATAAATAATTAGGTTTTGTTTATTTTTTTTTTTTTTTTTGTATACTTTATTGATCCCCAGAGGGGAAATTGAGGACATCCACCTGGATGGATGAAGCAGCCACGGTACGGCGCTATCCCTTTACCATTCACACACACATTTGTCAAAGACTTTCATTTTAATTGGCGTCTCATTTATTTTTATTTTGTATACTTTATTGATCCCCAGAGGGAAAATTCAGGGCATCCACCTGGATGGATGAAGCAGCCACAGTACGGCACTAATCCCTTCACCATTCACACACACATTCACACCTAGGGCCACTTTGTAGAGTCTCCAATTAACCTAACCTGTATGTTTTTGGCCTGTGGGAGAAAAATGGAGTAAACCCACGCAGACATGGGGAGAACATGCAAACTCCGCACAGATCACCGTTGGTCATGGGGTGGGATCCCATGGCCAAGGGTGAGTTGCTGTGCTGCCACAGTGCTAACCACTGCACCACCACACCGCCCCAACATTCACAGCAGTTTGCATTAGCTGTTGCTGCAGCAGTGAAGAAAGCCCACTCGGCGACACAGCCGCAGCAGCAGAGACGAGGGAGACAGCTGTCAGAGAGCTACTGGATAAAGTGAACAAATGTGACATGGGGTGTTCTGAAAAGTCCACACTAGATGGCCAAGATGATTTGATAAAGGATTCTAAATTGTGCTTAAATATGAATGTGACAGTGAATGGTTGCCTGTCTCTCTGTGTCGGCCCTGCGATGGACTGGTCTCTCCAGGTGCTGACAGTTCTTTCGGGCCTCTACCGGTACAGACAGATTAATCGTCTACATTTTTTTTAACCAGATGTTTGTCTGAAGAGTCACTTCTGCTCAGACAAGGACACACAGGCCATAACACAGTTTCATGCACACACATACTTACAGTGGGGAAAATAATTATTGAACACGTCAACATTTTTCGCATTAAACATATTTCTAATGGAGCCACTGACCTGAGATTTTCACCAGATATCAGTAACAACCCAAGTGATCCATACATACAAAGAAATTAAGGAAACTGTGTTCACAAAACAAGTTATATTTAATAAAGTGGAATGACACAGAATAAGTATTGAACACATGAAAAAAGAGAGGTGCAAAAAGGCATAGAAAGCCAAGAAACCAGCTGAAATCCATTAGAATTTAGGAGCCCATCCCATCCCCCATCAGTGCAAATTAATTTCATCTTAAAACAGACTGTGAATATCAAATTGTCACACCACAAAGAACTCATGATGGGTAGAAGCAAAGAGCTCTACCCTTTACAACCTCATTGTTGCAAAACATAATGATGGCATTGGTTCCAGGTGCATTTCTAAACTGCTGAATGTTCCAGTGAGCACTGTTGGAGCCATGATTCGGAAGTGGAGAGAACATAATTTTTACCATAAACTGGCCACGATCAGGAGCTGCTCACAAGATTTCTGACAGAGGAGTCAAAAGAATTATCAGAAGAGTTATCCAAGAGCCAAAGACCACTCATGGAGAGCTCCAAAAGGACCCGGAGTTAGCAGGCACTGCTGTTTCAAAGAAAACAATAAGTAATGCACTCAACCAACATGGGCTCTATGTCCGCTCACCTCGCAAGACTCCATTGCTGAAGAAAAAGCATGTTGAAGCTTGTTTAAAGTTTGCTGCAAAACATTTGGGCAAGCCAATAAAATACTGGGAGAATATAGTCTGGTCAGATGAAACCAAAATTGAACTTTCTGGATGCCACAACACACAGCATGTTTGAAGGAGAAATGACACTGCACATTCCATCATGGTGTGGGGATGTTCTTCAGCACATGGTACAGGCAGACTTCACCTAATTGAAGGAAAGATGAATGGACAAATATACAGAGACATCTTTGATAAGAACCTGTTGCCATCTGCCAAGATGCTGGAGATGAAACGAGGGTGGACATTTTAGCAAGAAAATGATCTCAAACATACAGCCGAGGAAACTCTCAACTGGCTCCAGAGAAGGAAAATAAAGTTGCTAGAATGGCCCGGTCAGTCACCGGACCTGAATCCAATTGAAAATCTATGGAACAAACTGAAGATCAGAGTTCACAGAAGACACCCACGGAACCTTCAAGCTTTGAAGACAGTTTGTGTGGAAGAATGAGGTAAAATCACTCCTGAGCAATACCTTTGCCTAGTTTCTCCATACAGGAGGTGTCTGGAAGCTGTTATTATCAACAAAGACTTTTTTTGTATGTATGGATTACTTGGGTTGTTACTGATATCTGGTGAAAATCTCAGGTCAGTGGCTCTCTCAGAAATATGTTTAATGAGAAAAATGTTGACATATTCAATACTTATTTCCCCATGGTGTGCTCTTACGCAAACATCTATAGGCCTCTTTTTCAGAAGCAGTAAATTCTTACCTGCTTACAATACTGATGTATAACTGGCATCATAAGATCCATCTGGGAATACTTCACTCAAGAGTCTTTTTTTTCTTTCAGATTCTTTATCTACTTAAAGAGTGTAAAAAGGATTTTTCACTCTCTACCAGAAGAAGTGACTATCTCATCTTCTCCTAAGCCTTTGGATGTACTTCTTTTTTACAACATTACAATGAAATCCCTCTTCACCACCTGTTCCTTGATTATCTTTAATTTGCTCAGGGCTTGTATTAAAAGTGACAATAGAACCCAACTTGTCACACATCCTTGCACAGAGGAATAAACCTTTGTTTTTTTATTCTTACTTTGTCCATGGCTCTTCTCCATCTCATTCTTCACTTTTCTCTCTGGAGTGAGGACTTGTGTCAAAGTGCTGTGTGGGTTGTTTATTTTGTCATGTCCTGTATGACACTGACTGGCACTGACTGCTGTCTGTCTGTGGGCGACTCTTGTCCAGTCTTCATGATGTTCTCGCTAATGGATCCCTCTCAGCTCTGGTCACGTCACACTCAACTGGCTGCGCTCTTCAGCTTCCACCTTCCTCTCTCTCTGTTGTCCTGCTCCTTAACAGGAGAGTGTGTTTGGATGCAGCATAAGTACCGTACCACAGTCACATGTACGAGAGGCATAATTGTCATTAGGCTTCAGTTAAATGATGCACACAATATTGTAAAAATGCAAAAATACTCTCCGTGCTGTTGACTCTTTCTTTGATCTGAGTCGTTCCTCTTGTTTAGATGGTTGTATGTTTCTGGCCCTTTGATGAATAACCTGCTCATTTACAGTGTTTTCTTTACTGACACATCAATTAGTGCCATTCAGCTCACCATATATTAACACAATCCTCAAGGAGTGTGATTTCAAAGCACTGCATCAGGCAGGGTTGATGTTATGAAAAGGTATATTTTAGCAAAAGATACACAAGATACTGTATATTGTAAGCCTTACTCACATGTATAGATACTGCTACACAACTTAGTCAATTCTAAACCTTCCCACATATAGCAAGTGAAATAAAACTATTCAGGAAATGCAAGTAAGAGTGAGGGCCCCTTTACAAAGATGGAGATTATCGGGTGACCATTGAGAGCTCAGAAATTGACTAGATCTCTCAACGATCTTATAATGACTCAAAAAAGCTGTTTCTGTGTAAATGTTTGGGAGATCGTTGTAAGATTGTCATAGCAATCTATTGAGATCTTTGAAAGATCCTTGAGAGATCACTGAGAGGCCAGGAGGGCTCACTGAGGAATCATTGAGAGTTTATATATACAGTGGTGTGAAGAAGTTTTTACCCCTTCCTGATTTCTTTTCTTTTTTTTTTTTTGTATGTTTGTCACACTTAAATGTTTCAGATCATTAAACAAATTTAAATATTAGACAAAGATAACACAAGTAAACACAAAATGCAGTTTTTAAATTAAGATGTTTATTACTAAGTTTAAAAAAATCCAAACCTCAGGTTCAGGTTCAGGTTACTTTGTTTGTACCCGTAGGTACATTTGTTTTGCAGTCAGGTGACATCCATATTTACAGACCACAATTACATTCAGCATGAACACAAACACAGGCACACATGAAGCTGACTATAAACATGATAAAACTATTCAAGGCTCCACCAATCAGGACACAGGACAAAGAGATAAGCGAAAAAACAGAGATAAGAGAGGAGGGTCATATTAAAAAGTTAAAGACTAGTCAAAGAGGTTAAAAACTCAAAAGTCTAAAATCCAATAAAAGATTTAGAACCCAAATAAAAAAACCTACAAAAATAAGTAAATATAAAATAAAATTAATAAATAGGTAACTAAATTGTGTGCAATATATTGTTATTTTGTTCAACTCTTTAACAGCAGCAGGAACAAAGCTCTATTTGTAGCGCTGGGTTTTACATTTTGGGACAGCAAACCTCCATCTTGAGGGAAGAAGTGGCAGTGCGAAGGGTGGGAGTCATCATTTAGAATGGAGGTAGCAATCCTCTGTACCTGTCTGGTGTACAGGGATGTCAGGCTCAGCTGTGACTCACCAGGCAAACGACTGGACCATCTAACAACCTGATCCAAGGATTTCCTCTGTTTCAGTTTTGTCTGACCAAACCATGACACTAAAGAAAAGGATAAAACGGATTCAATAAAAGCCCGATAAAACATTGTCATTATGGTTCGGTCAGTTTGGAAGTGTGCAAGTTTCCTTAAACAATGCAAATGTTGCTGACCCTTTTTGCACACCCTTTCACAGTTCTCTTCAAAGTTTAAATTACTACCAATAATCGTCCCAAGATATTTGTAGGATTGCACACATTCAATGGTCTGGCCTTTTAGTACGGTGACTTTGCACCTGGGAGTTTTCCTCCTAAAGTCAATAATCATATCTTTAGTTTTTGTCGTATTCAGCTGCAGGTAGGAATCCTCACACCAGTGAACAAAATCATCAACTACTGGGCCGTGGCCACTCTCACCATCCTGGAGGAGACTGACAACAACTGAATCATTAGCATACTTTATAATGTGTCTGTTGTCATGTCTGCTCCGACACATGTTTGAGTACAGGATGAAGAGTAGTGATAACAACACACACCCCTGAGGAGAGCCAGTAGAAGAACACTTTTGGTCAGACAATGTACCATTGACCCCTACTCTCATTGTCCTGTTGGTTAAAAAATCCAGAATCCAACCGACCAGATTATTACTCAAATCAAATTGTTGCAGGAGCCTTTCAACTAAAATATGAGGTTGGATTGTATTAAAGGTGGAAGAAAAGTCCACAAATAAAAGCCTGGCGTGTGTCCCATTAAAATCCAGATGTTTAAAAAGCATGTTAAACAGTGACAGTGGCATCCTCCACTCCTCTGTGAGGTCTATAGGCAGACTGCAAAGAATCCAATGCATGCTCTGTCATGGTCCGTGTGCTGACTCTGTCAGCACTCGGGCTGTGCGGTAGTTCTCCGTTCTCCCCGCTGGCGCACCTCTAGACTTTTATTATGACAGCGTCTCGGCGGGGCCTCCGCCTGTCAGCGGAGCCCCGCTGAACGGCCTGATTCCAATCAGCTGATGATCCTTCATCAGCTGATCAATCTATTCTGCACTATTTAAGGGAACAGCTCTGTTTGCTCGGGGCTGCGACCCCGTCTGCCTTCCAATCTGGCTTCCCTAGCCCCGAAGTCAGTTCTTCCCAGTGTTCAGGTTCCGCCCTTGCTGATCATATGTAAGTGTCTTGCCTTTATTTGTGTTTTGCCCCATGAGGCTTATTATTTTGTCATTTTGCCTTTATTTAATAAACATATGAACTCAACGGCTGCCTGCAGCGTCTCATTGATGGCTCGTGAGAGCCATCCATAACATGCTCAGTCTGCTTTAGGACCTCAAATCTGACCAGTTTTTCAAAAAATTTCATTAAAATTGAGGTCAAAGCAACTGGTCTAAGATCATTTACTGTTTTTGGACAGCTGGATTTTGGAACGGGGACAACCACGGCATCTTTCCAGATCTTAGGTACATGTTGTGTCTGTAAGGACTTTTTGAAAATATAGTGAAACACAGGACTCAGTTCATGTGCACAGGACTTTACCATATATGTTTTATAATGGTGTTGAATGCTGAAATGAAATCAATGTACAGGAATCTGGCGTAGGTGTCTTTCTGATCCAGGTGGGTGATGACAGAGTGCAGGGTGGTGACTATAGCATCCTCCGTGGAGCGGTTTGAACGATATGCAAACTGGAGCGGGTCGTGTGATGCAGGGAGGCAGGCTGTAATGTGTGGTTTGACAAGCCGTTCAAAACACAGGACTCAGTTCATGTGCATAGGACTTTATCATTTATATTATCAGGGCCCTGACTTTTGTTTACTTTTACAGCACAGAACACCCCTTTAGCATCCTGCACCTCAATATTAAAGTGCTGATTGTCTTTGAGTTTCTGTTTCAAATCTTGGGTTTCTAAAAAAATCAAAAGGAATCAAAACGACCATAAAAACAATTAAGAGCATTAGCCAGCTCTGTGTCTGAACTAAAACCATCTAAAAACACACGATTACTGTGCTCTGTGCTCTGAAGGCCTGCAATAGTTTTTATACTGGCCCAGGCTGAACCAAGCTTCTTTGTTGCCATCTTGCTTTCCAACTCTGATTTATAATTCTGTATTGCTCTTAAAATTTCGGCCTTCAGCTCTTTTGTGGCAACCTGTAGCTCAGAAACAACCCCCTGTTTAAAGGCAAGTGCTTTCCTCTGTAAGCAGGATTTAACTGATTTTGTAACCCATGGCTTGTTGTTGGGATATATTTTGACACGTTTACGTGGAACCATCATGTCTCTGCAGAAAGCCATGTATGAGCATGTCACATCCACTAAAGAGTCCAAATCTTCTCCACAGGCGAGCATGAACACTTCCCAGTCCGTACAGTTAAAGCATTCCTGGAGGCAGTGCACTGAATCCTCTGACCACACGTTTATGTCTCTGGTCTTCGCCTTGCATCTTCTGAGAGCAGTTTTATATGTGGGCAGCAAATGTACACAGTTGTGATCTGAGGATCCTAAAGGAGGAAAGGGAAGTGATTTAAAGGCCGCCTCTATGGATCCGTAGCACAGGTCCAATGTCTTTTTTTCGCCTGGTTGGGCAGGAGACATACTGATAAAAGTTTTTAAGTGTCTTCTTTAAAGACACATGGATAAAATCCCCAATGATAAAATTTGGAGCCTCTGGGGAAATCAACTGCAACCGCTGTACCACATCAAAGACGGTGCTGGAGGAGGAGGCAGCATCTGCCCTCGAGTGAATGTACACAGTCATTATGAAAAGTTGGGGGAACTCGCGGGGCAGATAAAAGGGGCGTAGTGACACAGACAGAAGCTCCACATCTGGTGTACAGATGTGCTCTCTGACCGTGACAGATGTACAGTACTGTTTATTAATATACAAACATACGCCGCCCCCCTGACGTTTTCCCGTTACCTCTTCCTGCCAATCCGAGCGAAGTGGGGCTCCAAAGCCGTCAATCCACAGGTCCGCATCCTGGTCATGCACCCTAAGCCACGTGTCCGTGTAAGCCATGACACAGCAGTTCTTGAAATCCTTCTGATATCGTACATTTCCTTGAATTTCATCCACTTTATTTCTCAGGGATTGTACGTTCCCATAATAATGGAAGGAAGAGGAATGCGGTTAAGCTGACTCCTCCTCAGGTTTAATCTTACGCCGCCACGCTTTCCGCGTTTCCTCTTCTTGTCTCTCTTTTCATCGCTGTGTCCATGAAAATCTCTTAAAATAAAGTCCAGCAGTTGTGGCACACATTCAAACACAGATGCTGCATAATCCATGTTTAAATGCAGTTACATTTCTCTGGAATACTGCGTTCTTCCCGGCATGATCGTGATCGCGCTTACCTCCAAGACAAAGAGCCGGTAAGAAAGAAACGACAGTGCAAAAACAAGAAGGAAATCCATACTGATGGAACCAGGGAGCTCTTCGTTATATAGTCCACAAACATTCAAGGACAAAAACGGCACAGAGAATTACGTTAAACCTACATGGCCCTGTGTGAAAAAGTCATTGTTCCCTAAACCGAATAACTGGTTGGGCCACCCTTAGCAGCAACATCCGCAGTCAAGCGTTTGCAATAACTGGCAATGAGTCTATTATAGCACTGTGGAGGAATTTTGGCACACTCATCTTTGCAAAATTGTTGTAATTCAGCCACATTGGAGGGTTTTCAAGCATGAACTGCCTTTTTAAAGTCATGCCACAGCATCTCAATCGGATTCAGGTTAGGACTTTGACTAGGCCACTCCAAAGTCTTCATTTTGTTTTTCTTAAGCCATTCAGAGGTGGACTTGCTGGTGTGTTTTGCATCATTGTCCTGCTGCAGAACCCAAGTGCGCTTCACCTTGAGGCCACAAACAGATGGCTGGACATTCTCCTTCAGGATTTTTTGGTAGACAGCAGAATTCATGGTTCCATTTACCACAGCAAGTCTTCCAGGTCCTGAAGCAGCAAAACAGCCCCAGACCATCACACTACCACCACCATATTTTACTGTTAGTATGATGTTCCTTTTCTGAAATGCTGTGTTACTTTTACGCTGGATGTAATGGGACAACTTTTGTCTCGTCAGTCCACAGAGTATTTTCCCAAAAGTCTTGGGGATCATCAAGATGTTTTTTTGACAAAACTGAGGCAAGCCTTTATGTTCTTTTTACTCAGCAGTGGTTTTTGTCTTGGAACTCTGCCATGCAGGCCATTGTTGCCCAGTCTCTTTCTTATGGTGGAGTCCTGAACACTGACCTTAACTGAGGCAAGGGAGGCCTGCAGTTCTTTGGATGTTGTTGTGGGGTCTTTTGTGACCTCTTGGATGAGTTGTCGCTGCGCTCTTGGGGTAATTTTGATTGGCCGGCCACACCTGGGAAGGTTCATCACTGTTCTATGTTTTCGCCATTTGTGGATAATTGCTCCCACTGTGGTTCGCTGGAGTCCCAAAGCTTTAGAAATGGCTTTATAACCTTTTCCAGACTGATAGATCTCAGTTACTTTGTTTCTCATTTGTTCCTGAATTTCTTTGGTTTGCAGCATGATGTCCAGCTTTTGAGGAGCTTTTGGTCGACTTCACTTTGTCAGGCAGGTCCTATTTACAGACGTGGACAAAATTGTTGTTACCCCTCTCTGTTAATGAAAGAAAAACCCACAATGGTCACAGAAATAACTTGAATCTGACAAAAGTGGTAATAAATAAAAATTCTATGAAAATTAACCAATGAAAATCAGATAATGCTTTTGAATTGTGGTTCAACCCAATTATTTTAAAAAACAAACTCATGAAACAGGCCTGGACAAAAATGATGGCACCCTAAACTAAATATTTTGTTGCACAACCTTTTGAGACAATCACTGCAATCAAACGATTTCTGTAACTGTCAATGAGACTTCTGCACCTCTCAGCAGGTATTTTGGCCCACTCCTCATGAGCAAACTGCTCCAGTTGTCTCAGGTTTGAAGGGTGCCTTCTCCAGACGGCATGTTTCAGCTCCTTCCACAGATCTTCAATAGGATTTAGATCAGGGCTTATAGAAGGCCACTTTAGAACAGTCCAATGTTTGGCTCTTAGCCATTCTTGGGTGTTTTTAGCTGTGTGTTTTGGGTCATTATCCTGTTGCAAGACCCATAACCTGCAACTGAGACCAAGCTATGTGACACTGGGCAGCACATTTCTCTCTAGAATACCTTGATAGTCTTGAGATTTCATTGTACCCTGCACAGATTCAAGACACCCTGTGCCAGATGCAGTAAAGCAGCCCCAGAACATAACAGAACCTCCTCCATGTTTCACAGTAGGGACAGTGTTCTTTTCTTGGTATACTTCATTTTTGTGTCTGTGAGCATAGAGCTGATGTGCCTTGCCAAAAAGTTCCAGTTTTGTCTTGTCTGTCCATAGGACATTCTCCCAGAAGCTTTGTGGCTTGTCAACATGCAGTTTGGCAAGTTCCAGTCTGGCTTTTTTATGATTTGTTTTCAACAGCGGTGTCCTCCTTGGTCGTCTCCCATGAAATCCACTTTGGCTCAAACAATGACGGATGGTACAATCTAACACTGATGTACCTTGATCTTGGAATTCACCATGAATGTGTTTATTGGTTGTTCTGGGCTCTTTTGTTACCATTCGTATTATCTGTCTCCTCCTGCGGCTACGTCCAGGGAGGTTGGCTACAGTCCTGTCGATCTTAAATTTCTGAATAATATGTGCAACTGTAGTCACAGGAACATCAAGCTGCTTGGAGATGGTCTTATAGCCTTTACCTTTAACATGCTTGTCTATAATTTTCTTTCTAATCTCCTGAGACAGCTCTCTCCTTTGCTTTCTCTGGTCCATGTTTAGTGTGGTATACACCACGTCAACAAACAGCACAGTGACAACTTGTCACCCTTTAAATAGGCCGACTGACTGATTACAAGTTTGTAGACACCTGTGATGTTAATTAGAGGACAAATCTTGGTTGAACATGTCCCTATGGTCACATTATTTTCAATTTTTTCTAGGGGTACCATCATTTTTGTCCAGGCCTGTTTCATGAGTTTGTTTTTTAAAATAATTCTGTTGAACCACAATTCAAAAGCATTGTCTGATTTTCTCTGGTTAATTTTCATAGAATTTTTATTTATTACCACTTTTGTCAGATTCAAGTTATTTGTGTGACCATTGTGGGTTTTTCTTTCATTAACAGAGGGGTACCAACAATTTTATCCATGTCTGTAAGTGATTTCTTGATTGAGAACAGGTGTGGCAGTAATCAGGCCTGGGTGTGGCTAGAGAAATTGAACTCAGCTTTCCAAAGATGTAATAAACTACTGTTAATTTATGTTTTAACGGGGTGGGGGTGGGGGGTCACTTTTTCACACAGGGCTGTGTAGGTTTAGATTTTTTTTTGCCCTGAATAATCAACACCTTCATTTAAAAACTGCAATTTGTGTTTACTTATGTTATCTTTGTCTAATATTTAAATTTTCTTGATGATCTGAAACATTAAGTGTGACAAACACACAAAAAATGCGAAATCAGGAAGGGGGCAAACACTTTTCACACCACTGTATATATATTTGATAGGTTTCCAGTGCTCTTCTATGACCTTTACACAGGGGTGGAGATCATTGAGAGATCACTGAAAGATGAAATAATGGCCACATGTCACAACAGTATTTCAATGATCTTTCAGCAATCACCAAAATCTCTCAGAGATCTTCCTGTGGTCTCCATGTTCACCACAGTTGAGATCATGCTTTGACTCAGTCCAACACAATCTCTCAATGGTCACCAAAGGAAAACAATCTCTCAACAAACTCTCAATGAACATTCAATGTCTCATCAATCTTCCCACATCCAAACTAGAGATCACTGTAAACAAGCTCTTGATGGTGTGAGTCTTGGGTGGATCTGTAACCATGAGCTCATAATCTTTTAACGTTACAGCACACGGCCTGAAACTTTGATAACGGAGGCACTTACACCATGTGCACACTGAATAACCCGCCACACATCTAAAAAGTCTTTAGAGATTGCATAGCAGTTGTCCCTCCAATTCTAGACATGATCTATATTGTGGGTAGGACAAACATAATTTCATTCTACTGCCCAGAACATCCTTTGCAGTAGATTGACAGACAATAAAGTTGGTTTTCACTTTTAACATATTACTGATAGCTTTAGGAGACCACAGTAGCACCCTGTCAGTTCTTGTGTGCCGATGGTGTTGTTATCTGGTGGCTTTAAATTGATCTTCTGAATGTTCAGAAACAGCATGAAAGGGTCTGGGACAAGTTTTCTAGACTGTGGTCCTCATTTTGACTGGGCAAAGAATAGTTTGGCTTCGGCACTTCGCAATAGGGTGATTCAAATCCTGCTCTTCTTCCATCTCGGGAACGTCACTCCAATAGGTTTTTCTTAGTTATAACAGTTGTTCTCAAGGTCACAGTCACAGATCAGGAGATTTGGGCACATTTTCAATTTCAGAAACAAAAACAAAACACTACTCTTCCTCTGCAATTGTCCCAGTGCTTAAGTTAAAGTCAAAGGTTAAGACATCTGGGTGCTCTCATGCTACATGTTCACTGGTCCGTTTTTTGTCGAAAGGCAAGAGATAGGTGTACCCAGATGCGGAGTTAGGTGTACCCAGAAAACAGAACATGTGTGACATTATGGAAAACAATTGTCAAAGAGCTCTGTCCTGGGGGAAACACGTTCATTTGTCCTGCTGCTGAGAACACACAGGCTGCTCCTGACTGGTCACCGGATCCAGTCGTGGGCGGTCTTTTACAGACTGAAACTACCGAACAGCATGGTGGATGACGAGTCTTGTATCGTTAAAACAAACCAGCAAAGAGTGTTTGTAACATCACTTCGTGTGAGAAACCGCTGGTTTAAACATTCAGGAGAAGATTGCTGCCTCCAGTGCATGCCGGCACGGAAAACTCATTTGCATAAACACTAACGACTATAATTATTATGCAAATGAGCGGGAACCACAAGCTACTCAACACACCACAGCCTGAACTTCACCATACCAGAGCCAAATGCTTTCCATTGCGTTTCCAATACACAATTAATGGGAAGCAGAAAAATGACAGATCCAGTGGACATGTAGCATCAGTATGGTTTCATCAGCCTGGAATGAGCCACTCAGTCACTGACAGTCTGGTTGTGAAAAGTGGCTCAGATCAGGGGTTGAAACCTTGATCTAGTAGTGGAATGACCCCGTTTTAGCTAAATCTTGTAATAGATGTCTCACCACAGGTTGTATGGCGACCACTGCCTCTGGACGACTTCATCCTCCCTTTGACAGTTTGTAAATGGCCACTTTTTAAAGCCAGAAGCACAACTCTCACACCCATGGATGCTGCAGCTTCTTTAAATAAGGTTATTGAGCCATGGAGGGCAAAGACGCTGTGAGTTTTCTACCCAGTCCACTGTCTTCAACAGGTAATATCACTGAATTCCTCCACACTGATTATTGATCAGTGAAAACACCTGCTGGCTGGCAAAGAAACCTGTGGGGTCTTGGCGCTCCCTAGCTTATGATGTAGGGTGTTTTACATGATGACTTATTTAGTTGACAAAAGGAGTCATCTAGTGGTTGTGAGGATAACTACATGCAGTAAGGTGACAGTGTGGATGAGAGGTTACTGTTTCCTTTTCTTAAAACTGTTTTAGTGGCATGTCCTAACTCCAACTGAAATGTTAGGAATGTGTTGATATAATGGTAGGAAATAACCCAGGAATGAAATGAAACATAACATTTGCAGCTGGACTCAACCGCCTGTTTGGAAGGCTCTTTTTTTAATACCACCACTCCACTCCAAGCTTCCCCCTGACATGGATTTTTAAGGCTTTTCAAGCACACGCCACATTAAAAATGCCTCCAGTCTTTAAGAAAAAAAAAGCATGATACATGGAAGAAGCATTTGGCCATATCTTCTGAGTTTGCGTTTCTGACAGGCACCATCCATCCTAAGGGAAGATAGTGTCTCACTAAAAGATTGACACAATCTTCTGTCAAAATATATCTGCCTCTTTTCCTCTGTCACTTTTACTTTATCAGCCAGACACACAGACAGATAATGCCGCACGCCAGCACACACGCTCAGAACGTGCAGTAGGAGGGGGCACACGTTGAATTATCTCTCAAACTTTTGTCAGTTTAACCCTCACTGCTCCGATAGGCCCCTGGACACAGAAACACGCATGTGCAGACACATGAGACGGTCACACGCATTGACATACACACCCACACACACAAACACTTATGGACACTCTCGAGTCTAGTGGGAGGCTGGTTGACCGGTAGAGATTGTGTCAGGGCTGTCTTCGTCAATCAGGATCAAACTCCACCCCCAAACCTCTGACCTCATCATCGTCGCAGGGCTATCAGACAACTCTGCTGAGACGGCATTTTTACCGAGGCGTGGGCATGACTGTGTGAGTTTATGTCCGTTTGCATGTGTGGCTCATTTTTACATGCAGATACTCTATAGCTCAATAAAAAGCAGTGATGTTTAGTCCCACTAAGTTAAAAAAAAATGCTTTTAAGAGAGCCTTATGTTTTTGGTGCAGTTTACCTGTCTGTTATCAGGTTTACATAAGAAAGAGTGGACAGATTTGCATGGAAATTTTTATAAGAAACTTAGAACTGATTTGGATATTTGGAACTGATATGGATCCAAGAACACTTGGTCTTGTTGCATCAACACTAAAAAACATGTTGAATGTAAGTGATTTAATGGAGCTTACACTGTTTGTTTGTTTGTTTGTTTGCTTGTTTGCTTGTTTGTTTATTTCAGGCCAAAGTTCTTTGGCCAGTTGTTGGTCTTTTTAAAGGGGTCATTGACTGTAAAATTGTGTTTTTGCAACTTTTAACCTTCTGAAATGCAACGGCTGGTCACATGATTGTGGAAAAAATATCAAAACACTCACTTCTCTTAAAAAAACACAGCCTTAATATAGTTTCTGTCTCTGACGAGCTGATTTAACTCTTCCAGGTTTGCTACGGAACATCATAAACATGGTAAGCTCAGTCTCGATACTTGCTGAGCTATCTGTCTGCAAACATCAGCAGGGAGTCAAAGTGTTAGAGCTAACATTGCTGTTGAGTTAGCTTATCAAGCATGGTTTATGCTGTTATTTTCTTCATATTTCAGTCACCCTCATAGACATTGTTTCCACCTGATTTGCTAATCCACAGTTGATAATATATCTTGCGTCATTCTTGCTTATTTTGTTATATTTTCATGCGATGCTACATCGATCTGTTAGCATTAGCTTGGCTAGGCAGTCAGCGTCAATCAGTCTACGGCATTAGAGCTTGCTTCAGCCCAAGGCGGCTAGCTGAAGCTAGCAGTTTTAGCCACTCACTCACAAATGTTTCTGTGCTTATTGTACTCCAGGGACCGGTCATATCCTATTGACCACTGAAACCATGCCCCCTGTCCACCAGTGATGCTTTATTTCATTCATTCTTTAAGACAAAGTTGTATTAGTTGGCTCAGGCTCACTATCCGAGTTAGGAGCTAGCCAGCTAAGATTAGCAGTCATGATGTAAGGGGGAGAGCAGAGTTAAGATAAGATAAGATAAGATAAGATAAGATAAGCCTTTATTAGTCCCACAACGGGGAAATTCCAGGATTGCAACAGCACAGGGATAGCAACACTCAGAGCAACAATCAGAAGGCAAGAAAAAAACAAGCAAGCAAGAGCAGCTAATATACATATGTACATATTACTATAAAATATATATATACACACACACAGACACACAGTGCAGAGCATTGTAGCTGGATGGAATAAATATATGAATATATAAACACACAGTGCAGAGCATTGTAGCTAGATGGAATAAATATGTAAATATATAAACACCCACAGTACGGAGCATTGCAGCTAGGTGGAATAAATATGTAAGTATATAAACACACACAGTGCGGAGCAATGTAGCTAGATGGAATAATATGTAGATATATAAAAACACAGTGCGGAGCATTGTAGCTAGATGGAATAAATATATAGATATATAAATATAAACACACCCAGTGCGGAGCATTGTAGCTAGATGGAATAAATATGTAAATATATAAACACACACAGTGCAGAGCATTGTTGCTAGATGGGATGAAACAGCATAACCGTCTACTTAGTTATCCTACATGGTATGATTATGTGCCCATACATATTCTCACCCTCCATAGTGACCGGTATTTTCCTAGTTGTATGCCGGAGGGGACCATTGTGTAAGTCTATTGCATCTTTTGCATTCAAAAAACTATTAGTTTGTTACGTCTTTTTGCTATCTCTGCGAGCAGCCCTGCTTAGGTTGTACAGTCTGACAGCCGTTGGTAGGAAGGACCTACGAAACCTCTCGGTTGTGCACCTGGGATGATGTAGTCTGCTGCTAAATGAGCTCCTCAGTGCATTCAGTATATCCTGCATAGGGTGGAACTCGGACTCCAGCAGAGATGACAGTTTAGCCACCATCCTTCTCTCTCCTATCTCCTCCACCGGATCAAGGCGCTGCCCCAGGACAGAGCTAGCTTTCTTAATCAGTTTGTTCAGTCTCTTCCTGTCGGCTGCAGTAATGCCACTGCCCCAGCAGACCACTCCAAAAGTGATTGCTGATGCCACCACCGTGTCATAGAATGTCTTCAGCAGCACCCCTTGTACACCAAAAGACCTGAGTCTCCTCAGCAGGAACAGCCTGCGCTGTCCCTTCTTGTAGAGTGCGTCAGTATTGTGTGACCAGTCTAGTTTATTGTTCAGATGAACACCCAGGTACTTATAGGATGTCACCATCTCGATGTCTGTTCCCTGTATATTTACTGGTGCTGTGAGGGGCTGCCCATGCCTGCGGCAGTCCACCACCAGCTCCTTAGTTTTCCTTGCGTTGATCTGGAGGCAGTTCCGATGGCACCAGTCCATGAAGTCCTGGATAAGCCCTCTGTACTCAGCTTCATCTCCATTGGAGATGAGGCCAACGATCGCAGAGTCATCAGAGAACTTCTGTAGATGGCAGTGTGTTGTGTTGTGTGAGAAGTCCGCAGTATAAAGAGTGAACAGGAAGGGAGCCAGCACCGTTCCCTGGGGGGCCCCCGTGCTACTGATGATCGTGTCGGACACACAGTCCCGGGTTCTCACAAACTGAGGCCGGTTCGTGAGGTAGTCCAGGATCCATGATGACAGGTGCTGGTCCACCCCTGCGCGCAGCAGCTTGTCCTTCAGGATCATCGGTTGGATGGTGTTGAAAGCACTGGAGAAGTCAAAGAACATGATCCTCACCATATTCCCGGGCTTCTCCAGGTGGGACAGAGAACGGTGAAGGAGGAAGATCACCGCATCCTCCACCCCAATGCCATGCTGGTAGGCGAACTGGAGTGGATCCATCGCTGGTTCCACCAGGGGGCGGAGGTGAGCAAGGAGCAGTCTCTCCAGGGTCTTCATCAAGTGGGACGTCAAGCCCACCGGTCTGTAGCTGTTCAGGTCTTTGGGGTGGGAAGTTTTTGGTACAGGTACCACACAAGATGTTTTCCACAGCTGTGGTACCCTCCCCAGCTTCAGGCTCAGGTTGAAGATGTACGTCACAATCCCACACAGCTGGTCTGCACAGGACTTGAGGAGCTTTGCGCTGATGCCGTCCGGTCCCGACACCTTCCTCGCCTTGATCTTCCTCAGCTCCGTCCTCACCTGGGTCCTGGTCAGGGTCAGGATGGGGGGCTGTGTGTTGGGAGTGGGGGGGGTGTTGGTGGAGTGGGGAGTGGGCAGCAGGACTTGATTTCTTTAGAGGCAGCAGTGGTTGTTGTGCAGTCAGGGGGGAGGGCGGTTGGTCAAACCTATTGAAAAACAGATTCAGGTTGTTCGCCCACTCCCTGCCCCCCGTGGCCTGGGGGGAGGTATTCTGGAGCCCAGAGATGGTTTTGAGGTTTATCCAGACCCCGCTGATGTCGCTCTGTTGCAACTTGTCCTCCATCTTCTTCCTGAAGCTGTCCTTGCCTTCTCTGATCTTTCTCCTCAGCTCCCTCTGTACGGACTTGAACATCTCCCTGTTCCCTGACCTGAAGATCCTCTTCTTCTCTCTCAGAAGTGTTTTAATCTCAGGGTTGATCCAGGGTTTGTTGTTTGAGCAACACCGTATGGTCTTGGTGGGAACGGATTTGTCCACACAGAAGCTGAGGTAGTCTGTGAAGGTGTGAGTGAGGCCATCGATGTCCTCACCATGTGGATCGCAGAGCTGCTTCCAGGCGGTGGCTTCAAAACAGCCTTTTAGAGTGTCCATTGTCTCCTCAGACCATAACTCCACTGTGTGCATGGCCGGAGGTTGTCTGTGCACTAGGGGTTTGTACACCGGCCGGAGATGAACCAAGTTGTGATCCGATCTCCCGGAGATCGGATCACAGTAAAAAAAAAAAAAAAAAAAAAAAAAAGATCCGATCCGGGAGATCGGAGTTAACTGCAGTTCTTGGGCTTTTAGGGTGCTTTCATACCTGCAGGCTTTAGTTTGTTTCAGTCAAACTCAAGTTCATTTTCTCCATTAGTGCAGTTCGTTTTGTCTGCTGAGAACATGTTAATCGCACTCAGGTGTGCACCAAAACAACCATGCTGAATCAACTGGCGAACTCTGGTGTGGTCCTGCAGGTGAGAAAGGGACTGGACTAAAACAGGACCAGTGCCAAACAAAAAAAAAAAAAAACATTTCATGCCACTGTACATACCTGATGGATCTTCAAAAATATCCGTGGCTGAGTATGTCACGGTTCTGGAGGATTAATGATTGTTAATATGTTATTTTCCTTCCATAGCCACGTTGCATTTTCAAACTGTACGATTTGCCAAAAGTGGTACATGCACATAATGTAATAAACAATAACCAGGACTATAAAAACCCCTCATAGATTACGCTGCAATTTGTATTATTTTCTCCCCAGAAATACATAAATACACAGTAGCCATCCTACTTCCTGTATTTACCTTTCCTGTTCTCGTGGTAAAAAAAAATCTGACTAATGAGAACAGAGAACATTCTGACATAAGTCTCGCAGGATTTAGCATGACAGAATTTGGTCCACTTGAATTTTTGCCTGTGTAAAAGGGAATCGAACCAAGGAGAAAATGATACAAAGTAACAAACTTATCAACTGATTCAGACCAAAGTAAACGAGGTGTGAAAGCACCCTTAAAGAGACATGCACTGAAATGAGCTGTTCTTGAAATGAATTGATTAGGATAAGCCCCCTGAGCTGTAGCATCTTGTTGTCAAGGGGGTCCAAACAAACAACACTTAAAAAGTCAAAATAGAATAAAGAAAATACAAATATTAAACCAAAACAATACTGTGGTGTAATCTAAGGATTACATATGTGGAGCCACTAGGGGGCGACACAGACCAGATGTTGTCAGGAGACAACAGGACGGATATTAATATGGTGGAGTTCGTGTGTTAATGTGTTCCAGCCAGTCAATAAAGGAGGCTCCGTGTTCACCCATAGCAGCAGTCTTTATTCATAAAAGAACCCAACACAACATGGTGTCAGAAGTTGGTGCGCTTTGAGGTGAGAAAAGTCAGCTTTGCAACCGGCTAGCGGCTATGCCAGACGAAGTTCAGAGGGCTGCAGCTGCGCCAATTGATCCTGTAATGGCGGCGGCTACTCCAGCGGCAACCTTCACCATTAAACCACCGGAGCCCTTCGACTTTGCGAGACCCCAAGAGTGGGAAAAGTGGATAAGACGTTTTGAGCGTTTTAGACTGGCAAGTAACCTGAATAACTCATCTGAGGCGAACCAAGTAAATACGCTGGTTTATTGCATGGGAGATGAGGCTGACGATGTGCTAAGAGGGCTCGAGCTAACGAGTGTGCAGCGCCAGCAGTACGATGCCGTTAAAACAGCCTTTGATAGACATTTCGTTCCCAGAAAGAACGTGATTTATGAACGAGCAAAATTCAACAAGCGAGTGCAACAGCCGGCAGAACCAGTAGACTCGTTCATAACAGCACTCTATGCGCTGGCAGAAAACTGTGAGTACGGTGCACTTCATGATGACCTCTTGAGAGACAGGCTTGTCGTGGGTCTGAAAGATTCGTCGCTGTCAGAAAGAATGCAGCTTGACAAAGATCTTACCCTAGCTAAAGCTATAACAATGGCAAGACAATCTGAAGAAATAAAACGACAACAAACTGACCTAAGAGGTGAAACTAGCGTTAACAGAACAGCCGTGGATGCGGTACACATCAGAAAAGCCAAGCCAAACAAGTTCATAATCAAGGAACAAAAACAGATTAAGTCCTCAAGGCCTCAGCAGACAAAACAAGACAGTAAAGTTTGTTCCAAGTGTGGCAAAGCACCAGCACATGCAGCAGTACAGTGCCCAGCTAAAAACGCGGAATGCCATAACTGTAAAAAAACGTGGACACTATATTAGAGTCTGTAGGTCCAACCCAACTGTGAATGAGGTCACTGACAATGCAGACGGACTTTTTCTGGGTGAAGTGGATCTAGGAGAGGATCCATGGCTGGCAGACATAAACGTGAGAGGAAATAAAGTGACTTTTAAGTTAGATTCCGGAGCGGACGTCACAGCGGTTTCTGACCAAACATTTGAAATCTTCAAGAAGAAAAATGAACAGTTGGAAAAGGCACAAAAACCACTCTACGGACCGGGTGGAACTGCACTAACCGTGTTGGGGTCTATGACAGAGACTATTACATACGGTGACAAGAGCGCTACTGAGAAAATCTATATTGTCAAAAATCTGCGCATGGCACTACTGAGTAGAACAGCTTCCGTGAGACTGAAACTAATTGCCAGAGTTGACACTATAGACCAAGAGACAGTGAGAAAAGCGTACCCCAAGTTATGCGATGGACTTGGGCTTGTTCAAAAGCCATACACAATTAAACTGAAACCTGATGCTAAGCCCTTTTCGCTCAAGGTGCCAAGGCGTGTGCCACTGCCGCTCATGGGTAAAGTGAAAGAAGAGCTCGAGAGGATGGAAAAGTTGGGAGTCATCAGTCGCGTGGAGCAGCCAACAGATTGGTGCTGTGGCATGGTTGTAGCTCCCAAAAAGGACAAAGAAAAGGTGCGTATCTGTGTGGACATGACACCTTTAAACGAGTCAGTGTGTCGCGAAAGATACATCCTCCCGTCTGTGGACCAAACGCTAGGCATGCTCACAGGTGGTCAGTATTTTTCAAAGCTTGATGCAAATATGGGATTTTGGCAAATACCACTGTCTAAAGAGTCGGCCTTTCTCACCACATTCATTACGCCATTTGGCAGATACCACTTCAACCGTTTGCCATTTGGTATTTCCAGTGCTCCTGAACATTTCCAAAACATGATGGTAACAGAGGTTACAGCGGGTCTCGACGGAGTCGTCTGTCACATGGACGATATCCTGGTCTGGGGATCCACGAAGGAGCAGCACGACGCAAGACTGCACGCTGTCTTGAAGCGCGCGGAGAAAGCCGGCGTTACGCTGAATATGTCAAAATGTGAGTTTGGCAGAAGAGAGGTTAAATTTCTTGGGTTTATTGTTTCAGCAGAAGGAATGAGGCCAGATCCAGACAAAACCCAAGCTGTTCAGGACATGAAAGAGCCAAGCAACGTGAGTGAGCTCAGGAGCTTTCTCGGAATGGTGAACCAGCTGGGGAAGTTCATTCCGAACCTTTCTGAAAAGGACAAACCATTGAGAGACTTGCTTTCAACAAAGAACATGTGGTACTGGGGGCATGAACAACAAAATGCGTTTTGTAATCTCAAGCAAGAACTGTCCTCTGCTCCTGTATTGCAGCTCTATGACCCAAACAAACCACAGAAAATATCTGCAGATGCCTCTTCATACGGATTGGGGGCAGTCATGCTACAGAAGGAGAGAGACGTGTGGTCACCAGTTGCTTACGCTTCTCGATCATTGACACCTACAGAGCAGCGCTACGCACAGCTGGAAAAAGAAGCGCTGGCTCTCACGTGGGCTTGCGAAAGATTCAATGACTTTATCCTGGGTCTGCACTTTGAACTAGAAACTGATCATAAGCCACTAGTGAGTCTGCTGGGAGGACAAGCTTTGGATGCGCTTCCACCGCGTATACAGAGATTTCGTATGCGCCTAATGAGGTACTCATACACTATAAAGCACATCCCGGGCAAAAGTCTCACCACTGCCGACACGCTCTCACGCTTACCGCTCACAAACAGTGTTACTCACACAGACACAGATCTTATGGAGGACACTAACATTTATGTTGACTCTGTGCTAGAGGGACTCCCTACAAGCAGCAAATATCTTGCAGATCTCCAAGAGCAACTGCAGTCCGACAGCGTCTGTTCACAAGTCATGAAATACTGCACAGAAGGCTGGCCGGATCGTAACCAGCTACAGGGAACGGTGAAGCACTACTGGTCTGAGAGAGCCGTTTTGAGTGTGCATAACGGACTACTACTGAGAGGCACGAGGTTAGTTATCCCTGCTAACATGAGAAATGCAGTTTTGGATAAGATACATGAGGGCCACCAGGGGGTGGTTAAATGCAGAGAGCGCGCCCGTCAGGCTGTATGGTGGCCAGGTTTAAGCAACCAGATCAGTGAAGTTGTACTCAAATGTAGACAGTGCATACAGGAAAGAGTTAATGTGAGAGAGCCTTTAATGCCCACAGATTTACCAGAAAGGCCATGGCAGAAGTTGGGAGCTGATTTGTTCACGCTACAAGACAAAAACTACCTGTTATTAGTGGACTACTTCTCTAGGTATATAGAGATTGCCCAGCTCAGCCCAACTCGCTCTGCCAATGTCATTGTGCATTTAAAGTCAATGTTTGCACGTCACGGAATACCAGAGATACTGATCACGGATAACGGCCCACAGTTCGCAAGTCAGGAAATGGAAGACTTTGCAAAGGAGTACTGTTTTGAGCACGTGACCAGTAGTCCCAGGTACCCCCAAAGTAACGGTGAGGCAGAAAGAGCTGTCCAAACAGTCAAAAACCTTATCAAGAAAGGCAGTGATCCATACAGAGCACTGTTAGCCTACAGAACCACAGCGTTGGCAAATGGCTACAGCCCAGCACAGCTTCTCATGGGGCGTAGGCTTCGTACCACCCTGCCAATGCTTCCAGAGGCGTTGCAGCCATGCGTGCCGAATCTGCAACAAATTCGTCACGTGGAAAAGGAGAGACGGATGAGGCAAACAGAATGTTTCAACAAAAGACACAGAACGAGAGATTTGGATAAACTGTTACCCGGAAACTCTGTTTGGATTACAGATGCAAAAGCACAGGGCACAGTGACATCTGTCCACAAAACTCCACGGTCCTATGTCATTAGTGGACCACAAGGGACAATCAGGAGGAATCGCACTCATCTTGTGCCTATGTCGATACCAGAGACTGAGATGGAACCACAACGGACCCAGTCAAATGGAAAAGACACTCCTACAGAAACTGTTTCTGAGCCCAATGCACAGGAAACACCAGGTGTTGTTAGAACCAGGTCTGGTAGAGAAGTGATAAAACCAAAGAGACTGGATCTGTAGAGTTGCATGTTAATATTTGTGAAAACAGTGTTGAAGAGAAAAAAAAAAAAGAAATGTTATATTTTGTGTTTTCAGCTAAAAGGGGTCAACTTGGCTTCAGTAAGGGGGATGTGGTGTAACCTAAGGATTACATATGTGGAGCCACTAGGGGGCGACACAGACCGGATGTTGTCAGGAGACAACAGGACGGATATTAATATGGCGGAGTTCGTGTGTTAATGTGTTCCAGCCAGTCAATAAAGGAGGCTCCGTGTTCACCCAAAGCAGCAGTCTTTATTCATAAAAGAACCCAACACAACAAATACAACTAACAAAACATTTACCTTTTGTTCTTATTAAAGACAAAAATAGAAAGGAGATGCTTTTACCTTCTTTACATGTTTTGACTGTTCACTGCAGCCTTCATCAGAAATGTCAGCTGATTGCTGCCAGGTGTCATTTTATCAGCTGACTGTCATAGGCGGGGCCAGCCTAGCAGACCTGTCAGATCCACCGAGCCGGCCCCGCTTTCCGCCATCCAATGGTCTCTGGAGAATGTGGTCCCAGGTGTGGGAAAGCATAAAGGCCCCCTCATCCCGGTTCATGCTATCTTTTCCCCGCTTCCTGATTTCTATGGCCTCCTTGATCCAGCATTTGTGTCTGTTGCTCTCCGATGCAATAATTTTTGCGTTGTCCCAGTCCATGATGTAATTATTCCTTTTGCAGTGATCTGATATTGCTGATTTTAATGTTTCTTGTTCTGCCTTTTCTTTTTGTGATCTTGTGAGTCGTCCTTGTGTTTCCTTCTCACATGATGAAATATCATGCAGATCATGCAACAAAACCTACATTGGAGAAACCGGAAGACCATTCACCACAAGGAAAAAAGAACACCAGAAGGAATGTGAGAAGGAAACACAAGGACGACTCACAAGATCACCAAAAGAAAAGGCAGAACAAGAAACATTAAAATCAGCAATATCAGATCACTGCAAAAGGAATAATCACATCATGGACTGGGACACCGCAAAAATTATTGGATCGGAGAGCGACAGACACAAATGCTGGATCAAGGAGGCCATCAAAATCAGGAAGCGGGGAAAAGATAGCATGAACCGGGATGAGGGGGCCTTTATGCTTTCCCACACCTGGGACCACATTCTCCAGAGACCATCTGACGGCGGAAAGCAGGGCCAGCTCGGTGGATCTGACAGGTCTGCTAGGCTGGCCCCGCCTACGAAAGTCAGCTGATAAAATGACACCTGGCAGCAATCAGCTGACATTTCTGATGAAGGCTGCAGTGAACAGTCGAAACATGTAAAGAAGGTAAAAACATCTCCTTTCTATTTTTGTCTTTAATAAGAACAAAAGGTACATAATTAAAAGAAGACAAAATAAACCTACTTGAGCAACAAACAAAACACGTAACACCAGTTCATAAACACACAAACACTTGGAATACTGCAGCAAATGCATGTGTGTACATATAAATATATGTACACAAAAATATATAAGCACAGTATGAATAAATAATGACTATCAAAGCCTGAATGTATACGTGCACAGTGAGTCAGTTAAAACTGGCACAATCACACCCTAAGCTGTAATTTCCCAGTTTGGGATCAATAAAGTATATCTATCTAAGTCAGCAGACAAATCGTTTTTAAACAAACCAAAATAAGTTATTGAGCGAATATGAGATGGTACATTACTCCAGTCAGAGGGGGGCTTTAAACAAAAGATTTTTAATTAGGAAAGCTGCAAAAGATGATTCACAATTATGCTGTGATCTTTAAATAATTAAAGAACATTTTTACCAAAACATGTCACAAACATTTCATTGAGACCTGTGGGAGCTGTCAAAATGTGGGAAAAGTGCAGTTAGTGACCCCTTTAAAATAAAAATAGCTGGAGCCTGGAAGTCTGTAGCTATGGTTGAGCCTCTTTTTAGCCAGATGTTTTCCTTAGATATTCACTGGCATTTTATTGTCCAGTATATGCAGTTTTTTTTAGGTAGTGTAGAGCGTTATTAACGTGATTTGATCCACAATAGTTAAGATCAAATAAAATCATAACAGTCGTAGGAGCAGTGGTCCTAAATTGACTTGATCTGTGAAACATGAGGGGTTTTTTTCCTGATACACCTCCAAAATGAATTGAATTTCCTTGTAGCTACATGGTGACACCATGGTTTCTTGGCTAAGGTTTCAAACACTCCTTTTCTTTTTTTCCTTCCTATCCTACACTGCTCTGAGTCACCCCACTTATTAAAATACTTGATCCCACCATTTTCAGACCACAGTGTCATCTCGTCTGTTTGTTCTGTAACAAACCCGAGGCCGCTGAGCTGCGTTTGAAACACCAGCTGACCTATTTCAGCAGTGTAATGTTTCAACATATGAATAGCTCATGGGTAGCATGCTAATCCGCGCTCCACTCATGCCTCTTAGTGACTGGTCATTTCATGTTAGCATGCTAGCAGTTTTGTCTGTGTGGTAGGAGGTAAGCCGCGCTCCTAATGCTAGCGTGAAAGAGAAACACAAACCCCCGGCCTGGTGTTCTGTTGCGGCCCTCGGGCAAAACACTGAGTCAGTATAAGTCCTTTTTTTTGTCTTCCTCCAAACATCTTTGCCTCAAGTGGGACGGTGCTGCTTCAAAACGCTGCTCTTTAACGAATGTGTCAATTTCTTTTTTAGCCTGACGCTGTTAAAACACCCAGAAACAGCCCGTCATCAAGAGTGATCTCGCATCACCTCTGTCATTTTTTTTGTTTTTAAACAGGTTAAATGAGCCTCCACGTTTCATAAATCATATGAGTAAGTCCTTTAACCTAGTTTCTGGAAGCATCACAGCCCCGAAGGCCGTGTTACACAGGCGGCTTATCTTGTTGCAACGAAGGCGCTCAGATGCTGACAGCGAAGGAGCAGGACTGCTGCACCACTTTGATTTGCCAACACTAAAAACCTAGCCAGCTACAGTGCTTGATGATGGGTACGTTGATAAAACAGGGTGCTGGACGAAAGTTCTAAAAGAAGTAGCACCTTCAGGAGAGAAGTTGGAAGATTCAAGCTTTTATAAAGTAGCTGACACTGGGGGGTTTAATACTTACATGACGCATAGATGCTCTCATAAATAGTGTTGGCAGTCTGTGCTGGGCTTTCTGTGGTGCTCCAACTATTTGGTATTCCAGTCAAGTGCTTTGCTACTGTGAAAGCCAAGAAATCTGAATGAGGTAGCATGAGATCAACCCTGACAAGGGCGATGAGTTTGGGATACTGGCGAGGCTTTATGTCATTATCGGCAAATGACCAAATCAGATTTTAATGAAATTATCCAATTATTGGGCCGACCTGTGGTGCCATGACATGAAGCCCTCTGCATCTACATCGCACATGTATAGTTTGGACTTAGCTGTTTGAAGGTGAAAAGGACGAATGCAAAACAAAGTATTGAGAAGGCTGTGATTCATTAGGGGCCTGTCGCTAATATTTTGACCCAGCACACCCTCAGGATTTAGTCTGCCAGTGTTCACTTGAGAGCATCTGGGCAGGCAGATACAGTTTGCCTTGGAGCAGAAAGCCTGGCAGATGCAGCTTCATCATGGCCTAACACTAATTATGTGATTAATTCTAAGAAAGTAAGTCAAAAGTCAAATTTAGAAAGTCAAAATCAATAAATATTATATCAACATATATTATTAATATACAGTATTCCACATTTTAACACCCATTATTATCAGTGATTTAGAGTCAGTTTGGCCTACTTAGTATATGCACATGCTTGTTGTCATGGCAACTTGCCTCTAGTCGGGTCTTTCAAGGCTGGTCCTGGGTGAGTGGCCAGACTAAAGAGGCATTCACACCAAACACGGTGCAAATACATGTAAAGTTAATGTAAACATACAGAAAACATACCAGTCGGGGCATTTGCGTGCGAGGGATTTGGTAGTGTTAGCTAGTAATTAGCCCAACACTGGAGAGTAAACTTGTTTGAAAATGAGATTCTCACTCACCTGCAAACAGATGCACCAGAGCTCTGCAGCTGAGGTGGAGTGTCGGGACTTTATCCACCCACGGACTCCTGCTACGGATGTGCTAATGAGGGCTAGCAGGCTAGCAGGGTAAACAGCCCTCATCCACATGAAGGTTTGGAGGAGGCAGTGACAGTTTTCCAGGTGAGCACCCCCCCCCAGATAATGCTGTAAATTTAAACATGGCAGCATTTTGGGTATTTTCCACAGCAGGTAGAAACAGCTGCAAAAGTTAGAAAGGCAACTCTGCCTGTGTGCAGCTCACTGAGACATTAATTCACGTCTATTGGCATGTTTACATTGGGTTAACATGTAATTGCACCACCTAAAAATTCACACTTTTGCATTTAGTCTGAACCTAACAGCGGTCCAGTGGATCCACATAAAATAGAATTACAACTAGGATCATGCCCTGGAGTCTGGCTGGGAGGAGTTGCTCGACGGCAAGTGCCCAGGATCCTACCCACAGAACCTGGCAGGGTTCAGTCCAAACGAGCCACATGGGTTCGCCCTCCAGCGGATCATGGGGATCGTGGTGCTGTGTGAGCTGGGCAACAGACTGGGCTTCTTTGTTTTGACTAATATCCCCTTGACCTGGACCCCTGGATCAGCGGGAGAGGCTGGAATGATGGATGGATAGATGATAACCAGTAATGCAAACTGCTGTTAAAGATGAATGGAATTGGTTCACCATTTTCTTCTGAATGAAATGAAAGATTCCCAAGATTACCTGAACACACACACACAAGTCTTGGCAGTCTTTGCTGACTCTAGTATACCATAGCATTTAAAAAAATGCAAATGTTTATGACTCGCCAGTGTTGAAATGAAATATCTTGTTTTGCAATTCTGGCTATGTAACGGACTATGGATTTTGTACTGTTTATGTCTGAGTCCAATTAGCTTTAATCTCAAATTGACATTAACACAAGTGACAAAGTTGCATCGTAGGAAATTAACAGAAACACTGTCACAGATTTTTTTCAAGTAAATTGGCTAAATATTATTATTTATACAACAGGTAGTTCTGACCGAGCAACTTGATTGAACAACAGGGATTTCAGAAGTTATTAAAATCCATGATAATTGCACTCCAGCTTTCACTGGATATGTGTCACTCTGCTTTAAAGGTGTTCATGTAACCAGGGCTTGACATTAACTTTTTTGCTCACTGGCCACTGTGGCTAGTGATTTTCCAAAGTTACTAGCCACTCAGCCTTTTCACTAGCCACAATTTTGTGGTTGGAAAATTATGTTTAATATGATCAGATTTGACTATCACATGCTAAATTTTACTTGAACTAAATTTACAACCTTTTTAAATGTAAATGACCCTTATCCACCTTATTCCTGTGGGTGCCGCTGTAGGAACGATTATGGGTGGAGCTTCCAGTTTCGGCTGACCTAGTGTTAAAACAGTCAGTAAGAGTGGAGTAGCAGGGGCATTTAAAATAGTGTTTTTAAAAGTTTCTCAAATTCGTTTTAATGTATAGTCCACATACGTGTTTTGTACTCAAGTGGCAGCTAATTTCAGCTCTTCTAGTTTTTGTAGTTTTTGAATATTTTGCATAGTTCTGGTCCTTGCTGTTGTTAGTGGTTGTGCCAGACTGGATAAATGGAGGCTTCTCACCACACAGTGACAGATAACATCCAAGCACGGTGTTGTAGCGTACGTCTGCTCAAAGGTAAATTTGATTATGTACAACATATTTTAACAAAATGCAGCTGACTCTATTACGGTGGAGACGTGCTGATTGGAATGCGCACCACGTCATTATGAGTACAGTCAACGAGAAGTTATAAATCATGACTCTTTCTTTGTTTGGTAGCGGCAAGTCCCGGGAAAACCTCATGAGTGCCTGGTATCATCGGAAAGCTTAGAAATCGTACTTTCTAAAAATACTTATGTTTTTGCAGAAGACATAACTCCCGACCAATCGAACGCGAGTTTTCAACTTAGCTAAAATATTTAAAAAATTGTCTTTTTCTGGGACAGTTTTTGTGCACTACCTACAAATTAAATATCATTCTGAAGGTCTTTCAATACAGAATATGGAAATAACGTTACATCAGTTTTGAAAATGTCCTCAAAATGACTCATTTTGCCAGCACGGGTCATTTGTTTACACCGTTAGCATCTTAGCAGCAGCGCTAACTAACGGAGCTACTGTGTGGCCACCTTTTAAGGTCATCTTTCCATCCCTTGATAGTCGTGGGAAGTGGTATGATTATATTACTGCTTTAAGGTGCAAGAGGCCGTGTTCCCACATTTCTGATGCCGAAGTCATTGTTTTTTAACAAGGAAAAGTGTCCCGTTTCAGTGACAATATAGGGGTCATTTTCATCCCCTACCCCTTGGCCTTTGATTTCAAGAGCCAAGGGGTGGGATAGGCATGACCCCTATGAATTGAGACACCCCTTCAGGGCTGCATGACATCATTAGTAATTGGTGATGGATTTAATCTAAATGGATACTACCTGTTTTCACCAGAAGAAAAAAGAAAGAAAAGAAAACTGATGAGGAAAAAAGTCTCATCTTAAGGAGAAAAATGTCTCAAATTTACATGAACAAGTCTAATCAGTAGAAAAAGTCATAAATTTACTAGAAAGAAAGCTGTAAATTCAGAGAAAAATGTGGAGCCCATGGCGGGCTGTTTTTGGCCCGCGGGCCACATGTTTGACACACCTGGACCAGCACATTAAAAATACATAATTAGAGGCTTTACTTCCATGAAATACAGTAGAATGAGATCGTGGATACAAGCGGCTGAAATGAGCTTTCTTCGTAGGATTGCTGCACTCACCCTTAGAGACAGGGTGAGGAGCTCAGTCATCCGGGAGAGGCTCAGAGTAGAACCGCTGCTCCTTCACATTGAAATCAGCCAGTTAAGGTGGTTTGGGCATCTGCTCAGGATGCCTCCTGGACGCCTCCCACTCGAGGTGTTTCGGGCACATCCCACTGGGAGAAGACCCCGGGGCAGACCCAGGACTCGCTGGAGAGACTACGTCTCCCAGTTGGTCTGGGAATGCCTTGGTATTCCCTCTGAAGAGTTGGACCAGGTGGCTGGGGAGAGGGAAGTCTGGGCTTCTCTGCTTGAACTGCTGCCTCCATGACCCAGACCTCCGGAAAAGTGGTAGAAGATGGATGGATGGAAATACCGTAGCTGTATATCACAGACATCATAGATAATCACAGATAAACAAAAGCTCACCTCAGAAGAAGCTTCATTTGCTCTTTACAGCAACATAAAGTTGAGTCACTTTTTTTCTCTGTCATACGAAAACTTAAATTTGTCAGTAAGAGGGAACTTTGAGGCTTCATTTGCTCTTTACAGCAACATAAAGTTGAGTCACTTTTTTTCTCTGTCATACGAAAACTTAAATTTGACAGTAAGAGGGAACTTCTTGCTCTAAAAATAATCATATTTAACCACAGAGGTATAAGCTGATGTGGGAGGAGAGCACAGGTTGTTCTCACCACTGGGACAACAGGAGATCAGGGGCAGTTGTCCCCGTGATCTGATCACTGAGAGCGGCTGCTGTCTGTTCATTGCTGTTTCTCAATGGGAAAGAAAATGAGCCAGCCTGCAGAGCCAGACTCCTGGGCTGCAGCTGGCTGACAGTGGGCCAATGAGAATACACTGTGTGTGCACAGATAGTGCTTATGGGAGTTGTAGTTTTGTAGTCTCACTTTGCGATAGGTTTATTATTTAGATGTCATTTGAGAAAACTACATCCCGCCAAAGTGGCTAGTAGGAGTGACTGTCTTACCCGCCACAACCGAAATATACCCGCCAGGGACGGGAGGGCAGGTGTTAATTAACTGCCCCAGGCGCCATATGGCGAAAGGGACAGTTAAAGGGTGGTCAAGGCCCCCCTGGTGGCCAAGAGTGGTAAAACATTTTTGTCAATAAAATAGTTCAGATTTCCAAGGCTATAATTTGAAAGTTACAAGAGATAATGACTTACTGTCAATTAGAAAGATGTAGAATATGATCCAAAGTTTCAGACAGGAATAAATATATGCATCTAATTTGCATAATGTTGTGGCAGCTATATAAATTACATAACTCAGTCAAAAGTGGACTTTGGACACGTTTACACAAAGAATGGTCCGTTTTTTTTAACGCCGATTTGTCTACAGGGGTATGTTTTTATCTAATCTTCAAAGTACATGAGCCAGAAAATCAATAAAATGTAAAAATAAAAAACATATTTTCATATTCACATAGCCAGGGGACGTCAATAAATTGACACATGCAGTTGCTGCACTGTGCCACTGGGGGCGTGTGACCCGTCCATTTAATCTGGGCAGTTAAAGGGTTAATGTCAAGCCCTGCATGTAACCATTAATTACTAACAGTAATTTACTATCAACTTTCAGAATTGCAGTACTCTTTTGGATACCTTAATTTCCACAGTAAGGCGCTGTTTGACAAGAAATTATACATCTATGACCCAGAAGATAAGATAAGATAAGCCTTTATTAGTCCCACAATGGGGAAATTCCAGGATTGCGACAGCACAGGGATAGCAACACTCAGAGCAACAATCAGAAGGCAAGAAAAAACAAGAGCAGCTAGTATACATATGTACATATATATATATACAGTATATATAGACACACAGTGCGGAGTATTGTGGTTGGTGGATGTGCGGCAGAAAGTCTAAGCTCTCTCTCCGCGGATGCGGCGGGCCAGCTGGATGTCTTTGGGCATGATGGTGACCCTCTTGGCGTGGATGGCACACAGGTTGGTGTCCTCGAAGAGACCCACCAGGTAGGCCTCGCTGGCCTCCTGCAGAGCCATAGCGGCGGAGCTCTGGAAGCGCAGGTCGGTCCTGAAGTCCTGAGCGATCTCCCTCACCAGGCGCTGGAGGGGCAGCCCACGGATGAGCAGCTCCGTGGACCTCCGGCAGCGACAGATCTCTCTCAGAGCCACGGCACCGGGCCTGCAAGTCCCACCCTTTTGAAAAAAAAAAAAAAAATTTACAGCGTCTGCTATTTCACTATTTCACATCCGTTTAAAAAAATAGGCAGTGCTAGAGTCTATGGCATCTTGATCTCGGGTCTTCTGCCGTACTGTCTCAGCAGGAACACCGGTATGTAAACTTACTTTTACACTTAACAATATCTAATTTGTGTACATGTGTGTGAAATGACAATTGATGTTTTCATGCTGATTGAGATGTTTAGCAACAGTTACTGGCTACATTTAGAAAGGACTGTTTTTCTCAGCTGTGCAAAATAACTGGTTGAAGAAACAAATCATGATATTTTGTGCAGTATTGCTGTCATTTAATAAATTGTGCTTGTGGAACTGTTGTATAAAAGCAATATTACACTCAAGGTCATTACAGTGTCATGAATATACTAACTACAGGTGTGACATTCCGAGTTACTATATTCACTGATACCGTACTCCCTCCCGTGTAATACTGCTTAATTATGAGCTTCCCCAGAGCTGTGTGTCCTTGAACATGGATGTATATATCGGCTCAGCTCAGTTCTATTTGATAAACTTTAAAAAAAAGTTTCTCCAATTTGATTTGTTGCATTTTTGATGCCAGTCAAAAACGTTTGAAGATTCCAGTTTCTTTTTTGCCTTGTTGGTGAAAATTGGTTTGACTTTCTGTCTTATTCCGGTAAAGGAGATCCAGTTGACTTCTCCTTATACCAAACATTATTGTAGCCTTGACACTTTCCTGATACCTGCTAGTTTAAATGAGCTATTCAGAAGGACTATTTATCTACCTACAGTTTAAACTTATTCTGTTGAAGTGAGTGCTCTCTTCACTTCCACACACAGTTCCATGCACACGCATGTATCTGTGCACACACTTTCCCCTGTGCAGTTAGCTCTGTAGAGTTAGCCTCTCGTCCCCATGTGCATTTCCCCAAAAGAGTCGAGTAAAACTGTCAAGTCCCAGAGACGCAGTGGTGTTCCAGGGTGGATGGTGTAGGACTCTGGAGACGCACACAGACACACACATCAGCATAGAATGCCGAGGTAAGCGGGTATTTGACAGGAGACCTTCAGGGAGATAGAAAGGCTTTCGCTGCCCAAAGGGAGGAAAAAGGGGGGCAGGAAAAGAAAGAGAAGGGGAAGGAAATGACAGTGGAGCAGGAAGTTAAGGGATAAAGGTCTTCCTGCTCAGAGAATAGTTCCACATACTCGGAAAAAGTTGCTAAAATGTCTTCACGTTTTCACCTTGGTTTTGTTTCCATTACTCTGAGAACAAAAGCAGAGTGTTCATCTGCACATAGACCAGCTGAAGTGTTTTAATGCTGTTCATGTTTTCAGTAATACTCCCGTTACACAGGGGTGGAGATTGTTGAGAGATCATTGAGTGATGTAAAGATGGCCATATCTCACAATAATCTTTCAACGATCTCTCAGCGATTGTCGGGTTCTCTCAATGATTTCTCAATCATCTTCAGCGATTTTCACGGTCCTCAAAGTTTTGACTCAGTCCAAAAAAAGTCTAACAATGATTACCAAAATGGAGCTATTCTCTCACACCATTTCATCTATCTGCCAGTGATCTCTCAGTGATCTCTATTGCAGTCTTTCGATGAACTCTATTGATCTTTCATTGAACGCTCAGCAATCCCTCACAAATTTGGCGTTCATTGAAAGATTGCTGAGAGATCATTGGCAGATTGATGAGGTCGTTGAGTGCTCCCTGAGCAATCCTTGGCAACTCAACAATCTCGACAATCTCTCAATGATGTCTCAGCAATCTTTCAATGAATGCCACATTTTTCCACTCCAAAGGTAGAGATGGTAGAGAGATCAGTGAGGGATCATGAGGGTTTGATGAGGGGCCAATGGAACTCGTTTAAAGACCATGGTGGAAATTACTGGCAGATCATTGGGATATCAATGATATTGTTGAGTGCTCCTTGAGAGTTTGTTGGCAGTTTGTTGAGAGATCGCTTTCCTTTGGCGATCACTGGGACATTGTTTTTGACTGAGTCAAAAGTTTGAGGAGACCATGGCAACCAGATCACTGGACGATCAATGAGAGACCATTTACAGATCTTTTTGATTGCCAAGTGATGATTGAAAAACTGTTGAGAGATCTGGCCATTTTTTCATCACTCAATGATCTCTCAGCAATCTCTCATGATCTCTTTTGATCTTTCAGTGATCTTTCAAAGATCTCTACAGATCGCAATGAAAATTGCTGAAAATTTAATTTTTGATATTCCAAACATTTAGACAGAAACAGCTTTTTAAAGGCTTTAAGAGATCATTGAGAGATCGGGCCAGTTTTTGATCTCTCAGTGGTCCCCCAGTGATATCCATGCTGTGTAAAGGACCAATTACATACTCTATATAGAGCTTTTGGACACATTCTTAGCTTAATATTAGTATTCTTGGGTATATACTTCATACTTCATTTATTTTTTGACCTAAATAAGTTTAGCAACTTGCCTCTTAAACTAACTTTTTTTGGCTGTCCCTCACTAACAGGAGGCTGAACCACAGGGAAGTGAATCTGGTCTGCTCACAAATAGAACAGTGTGGCTCAAACGGCCACCCAATCAAATCTAATCTGCATTATTTATACATATATTGCTACTGTATATCATGGCAACAGCCATGTCAAGGCAGTTTAACACAGAACCATCCACTAGGAAGCAGCCTGAAGCCAGAGGATTTGGCTTATGTAGATTGCTGTCATGATGTTGCATTTGTGAAACTATTAAAAAAAAATCAAATCTTATCTCAAACTGAATGTATGGAAGATGAAAATTATATATAAAAGTAAAAAAAAAAAAAAAAGGATGTTGGCTGATGTTTAAATACTGTATGCAGACGTGTTATACTTTGTTATGGATGTGTCTTTGTCCTTACTCTGAACTGCATCTGGGAGGTATTTCTCACTACGTTGTAACTGTGAAAAAAAATCAATGGTAAGAGAATAGAATAAAATTTTTAGTTAAGGCGAAAGGTGGGATGGTTGCTCTACCTTTGTTGTGTTAATCAATTCTGCTGAGTGCAATCAGTATAAAACCACACAAATACACAGTGAGAGAAAATAGATTCCGCTCTGGAATAATATGGGTTGACTAAAAAAAAAAAACTAAAAAAAAAACAAAAAACACTGGGATGCTGCTGTGGTGTTTTTGTGACTTAGAAAGGGGGTTCAAGGGGAAAAACAGTCATGGCGTGTGTGTGTGTGTGTGTGTGAGTGTGTGTGTGTGTGTGTGTGTGTGTGTGTGTGTGTGTGTGTGTGTGTGTGCGTGCGAACTGGATTCGTGTATGTGTGTGTGTTTGCGTTACACCTCCACAGTGTCAGGCAGCCGTCCTCCACCTGTGTCCTGAATATTAATGGAAGCTGAGCGCTGACTCTGTCTGGGTTGTTGTTCAGGGTGTGGATAATGATGTGCTTCTGCTGGTTCTTGGACTGAGCTTCCTGTTTGACAGTGATTTAATGATGAAATTATAACCATAAAAGCTATTCAAATGACCAGCTACATCGGATTAAATGACGAGCAAGTCTCCACTTTATTTTTGCGAGGGTTTCGAACAACTTAGCAAGTGAAAAAGCGAATCTTTCTAACTGGGGGAATTCCTTGTTTTTAGTGACACCTGTGGTCAACAAGAGAGCTGCAGCGCATTCCTTTTGTTATTTTCTGATAAGAGTGGTGATTCATGATCCTTCTGACCTCTTTCCTTTTTTTTGAAGGGGATCCTAGGATCAGACCTTTGACAGGGGCCCACAGGCCGTAACAAGTCCAGTCCCAACAACTGACTGATATATGTTGTCAGCGACTTTGCCACACAGATGGTTTGATGGGCAGTCCAAGTGTTTTACCTGCATCCACCATGATAGCCAAACGAAAACTGTCTCACATGTCTTTAAAACTAAACGGCTCCATATGTTGTTGGTGAATATCAGGGGTGGGAACATTAGAGGCCCCACAAAGCGATATCATTGCCATACTTGGGCCGCGATGCAATATTATCACAAGCTTGCGATATGCTGAGAATTGCAATTTCCCATCCCATTCTTTGTCTTGTCCAACACCCAGCTAGGTTTCAGGAGTCACACCTGTGCTGTGCTGGCCTAACCAGAGACTGAGTTTTTAGCACCAACTAGTGGACTGAAAAATCAATTGTTTTCATTGCTTTGCTACCAAAATAGCAAGCTTATATTTGCACCATTTAGTAGTAATTCTCCAAGTATCACAATAATGGTGTTTCCCAATTGACACAGTATCATCACCACAAAGTATTGCTGTACTACATAGTATTTAAAAAAAAGCTTATTTTCACTTTCTGTGTAATAAATGTCATGCTGAGGCTCTTGGTCTGTTGTCAAGTACTGAAAATTTTTAAATGGGTAAATAAATAAATAAATACATAAATCCCATTAAAAAGACAACTGCAAAAACACACAGATGTTGCACCAAAGTGTACAAAAATGCTTTGGGACCATTAAAGTAGGGATGTAATAATACAGCTGATCTGATCCAGTATTTTAAATTTGGATATTTATTTATTTGCACAGATTTAAAACAATATAGAGAAATTGAAAACAGCACAAAACACCTCAGTTCAGGGGAGGAAAAGAAACCCATAAGGGCTTATAAACTGCCACCCCAACCTAGAATAGATAAATTAAAAGAACCATTGACAGAATAATATCATAAATTTAGACAAAAAAAGTTTAAAAAATAAATACATTTGGATATCTGCTGATACCAATGCAAAATCAATATGCAGCTTGTGGCCTGAATAAATTCAGCGTACTTCTTTCCACGGTATTTCTGCTAGCAACATTATAACACTGACAAAAACACTTTCTTAGAATAAGTTAATAATGTCCAAAATAACTAACAGCACATCTCACCATCATAGTTATTGCAGTGGAGGAAAGTTTTCTTGAATCTGTTTCTGTTTCTGAATTTTTTTATCCTCCTGAAGACAAAATTTAGAGCTGCCAGGATCAAACCGAAAAAGATTTTCATTATGTCCAGAGCGTTCCCTCTTGCAGTCTAGAAAGATTTTATGAAGAGTTAAATATGCAGAGCAGATAAAAGCAGTTATCCCTTTATCCACAAGTCTTCCATTTTACTTACTAGATTTAGATCTTATGTTGAATTTGGTGGGGGTAGACTAAGTTTTGGGCTGTATGTAGAGCAAAATGCCACAGCCCACCTGACATCTAGTTTAGGAAACATATGGCGGCGCTGAGGCAGCCAGACTTGGACTGCCTTTGCTTCTGCAACACACATCCATTTCTGCTGTTTACCATGAACATTCTTCTACAATAATATTTCTGAACTGTGGAAATAAATCTTATCTGGCAGATATGCGCACAGGTTCACCCACACTTTGGTTTGGGGATTACATATCTTTTTTTATGAACTTCCTGGAGGTACGAGCTTTGATCCACAGAACAGCAGCAGAAGCAGCTGCTCTGTTGGGATGGGCGGATTCCATCACTTTTTGTCTCCTGCCTTTAAATGAAAGCCATAGCTCGTCTCCCTCTCCTCCCTTTCTTGCTTTCCATTTGCCATTTAACCTCATAGCATTGTGTGACTTTTATCCCTGAAGTCTTTATAGGTTCATAAACTCTGTTCCGCCGTGTCAAGCCCACATCCTCACAAACACACTGAGCCACGCTGAGAACCTCTCTGTCTTTATGGAGCCATCTATCCCTCTGTCCAACACAGAACCTCCACATGCCTCCCCTGTGTGAGGAATGTGTGTGGAAGTTAACTTCCAGTGAGCAGAAGGGCTCCAGAGGCCAATCACACAGAATTTCCTGCTGGAATAAGCATTGCTCTTGTGTAGGGTCGACTAAAAGAGAGACAGAAACCATCTGATATTTTGCCCAAGCTGCCAAATGTTTCAGTTGATGTGTTATTAGCAGGTCTCTAAATGTCACGTCTGCTGACTGATGTGATCCTAGAATGTCTTTACTTTACTACATCAGTCTTCAAAACTAGCTTTGTTATACATTTGACAGCATATGTAAAACATGAGCACAGAGATTCATCTAAATCTACGTCGCTATCTAATGCACAGGGCAGAAGTTGGCACATTAGTAGTACAGAGAAGCATATTCCCTCACATTTCTAAGGTTAGCACCATGCATTTACTCTGTTTAACTTGCGTATAAAATGATACCAAGCAGTCTAGACAGGTTTTAACTTCTACCATAGAAATAGCAATTGTTGTCACGAGCTGAGTCTGATGTTCTGCCGGACTCAGTCTCGTGGCTCTTTTGTTGTATTCTTATATATTTATCTGTTGTATTTTTGGTGCCCTTTTGAGTTATCACTGCTTTCTATTTGTCTGTTTATGTTTCAGTTCGCGTTGGCTATGTCTTGTTTCATTTGCAATTATTGTCTAGTCTGTATTTGATTTTGTTTATATTCAGTCTCTGGGTTGACAGCTGTCAGGTGGCATTTCCGGGTTTGTGTTGGCACCGCCTGTCAAGCTGTCAGCTGCTCGCCCCTCACCTCTCATTACTACCAGCTGATTCCAATTATAATTGGTCAACACCAAATTTATTGTCGAATTTTTTTTAGCTGATTTAGGACAATTTTGATGTGCTGAATCCAAAAATCACATTGGTTTTGCTCAATCAGGTCAACGTTTTGAAGTATGGCCACATGTTGTTTTTTATGTTTTTGTTTACATATACGGGTATTTTCGCTTTATATGATGCAAAATTATTTTTTATTTCTTGAAATTTCTCGAACTCTGAAGAGTTTGCATGCGCCAATTTATGACATTGTCATGATGGCTGATTAATGTTGGACTCTGAAGAGAGACATCCCTGCCGCTGAGCATTCTAGAGGTTCGAATAAACGGAAGTTGAAGCTCTAAATTTTGAACAATGATGACGTAACATTCAATTTACATGTACTTACCTTTATCAATGTCTACTATTCAGTTTACAGTAATCGAAGTTTGTAACATTTAATCAATAAATTGTGTTAGAAAACAATTTTTTTCTCTTAAAAATCTATTTTGGATGAAAAATATTAACAAAAATCAAAAAATAATGTCACAAAAATGTAATCGATTTAGTCAGAAGATCAGATTTTTTTTGACCTGATCGAGAGAAACAGACGTCATTTTCGAATTCAGCAGTGCAAAATTGTCTTAAATCAGTTGAAAAAACACAGACAACTTACAAAAAAAATGATTTTTGTAACCCTGTGTTATTAATTGTTGTTCTCTTCTCCTTCTCAGGTGTACCCACACCTATTATCACTCATGTTGTTTTCTCATTTACTACTTAAGCTCTGTCTGTTGACATTATCATTGCCTCTACATTGAATGTTCCTCCACTGAGTGCTCCTCTGGACATTTAAGATAAGATAAGATAAGATAAGCCTTTATTAGTCCCACAATGGGGAAATTCCAGGATTGCAACAGCACAGGGATAGCAACACTCAGAGCAATGATTTAGAAGATAAGAAAATAAGAGCAGTGAATATACATATGTACACATAAATATATAAATATATATACACAGTGCGGAGCATTGTAGCTAGATGGACTAATTTATTCTATTAATCCTCAATCCTCGTCTTCTCCTGGGCTTAACAGCTCAGGAGTGCATCCTTTTGTAAATTGATCTTGTTTTTGCATTTTATGTTTATGCACTATTTTGGACTTGTGTCATTTTCTTTAATAAATGTCGCAAACATCATCCAGCGTTTGTATTCATCTCTCCTGCTCTGTAGAGGTGAACATGACAATTGTGAGCTTTTCTTAAACTGATCAAATCTTTATGGCACCCCAGAACATATTTGTGACCCGTGCTGGCAAAATGAGCCAGAATGCGCACCGGGTAATTATGAGCTGCAGGCAAGTGAAGTCATAAATCATGACTTTTTCTTTGTCTGCTGGTGGCAAGTCCTGGGAAAACCCCTGTCAATGTCATGAGCTCTCCATGGGCCTCTCCAACAGTGCACTGCGAGGGGAAAAAAGGACGGGGATTTAAATGCTGCGTTACACCACACACATTTATTAACACAAAAATGAACATAAAGAGACAAGACAGCTCGGGTACACTAAGAATTCTCTAGGCCACCCAACACACACACTGGAGGTATACAGCGACGGACAGCGCACAGACAGATACTCACAGTGCGAGGGCAGGCCGAGTCGTCACAGCGATTATCACGAGCACACACATAGTCCTTAGTGACGTGACGGTAGACAGGGAAACGACCATCCAACACGTACAATAATCCAGCGGCGTCTGTCTAGCGAAGAGCTCCTTTAATACAGACGCCGCTGGCGTGACAAATAGGAATCACCTGGGCGAGGTACGGACAGATAATTACTGGGGACTGGAAACAGCTGATGAGCCAGAAGGAGATTGAGGGGGCGTGGCTAGACCAGCAGCCTGTCAGCAGCATGAGAGAAAGGGGATGACAAATGCTGACTAACAGCTGCCGGTCAGACAGTGGCTAGTGACATGGAAAAAGTACAGGAATACATCAAAATACACATCACCAGCAAAGCCAACCCCACAAAGAGATCGAGGCCGAGCCGGGGAAAGCCAAGCCGGCTCGGCACGTGACAGTCAGTGCCTGGTATCATTGTAAAGCTTGGAACTCCTACTTTCTAAAAATACATGTTTTTGCGGAAGACGTAACTCAGGAGTGATCGAATGCAAGTTTTCAAACCAGCCAAATATTAAAAAAAATGGCTTGTTGCTGGTCCATTTTTGTGCAATTCCTACAAATTAAATATCATTTTGGAGGTCTTTCAATACAGAATGTGAAAATAACGTTACCTCAGTTTTGAAAATTTCCTCATTGCGACACATTTTGCCAGCACACGTCACATTTTAGCAATCAAGTTGTAAACTACAAGATTTTTCTTTCTAAATGCAGTATATTAAAAAAATACTGTATTTCTTTCTAAATACAGTATTAATCTTTTCTCTCATATATTAAGTTCATTCAGGCAATTGTCCCAATGCTCACCAAACTCACACACAATGATCATCAAAAGGGTTCACCTGCAGGGTGCGCTCACGGTCAGTTTCAGAGGTCGGGAGTCCTGGTGTTCTGATGGTAGTTTCATCATATGGGAATGAGCTACTCCGTCATTGGCAGACATCGTATTTTGTGGGCGTAAAAACGCAAAATTTACATAAGTCATTCATTCATTCATTCATTCATCTTCTTCCGCTTAATCCTTTTCGGGTCGCGGGGGGGGGGGGGGGGGGGGGGGGGCTGGAGCCTATCCCAGCATCTTTGGGCGAGAGGCAGGGTACACCCTGGACCGATCGCCAGTCCATCGCAGGGCCAACACAGAGAGACAGAAGTCTGAATGCTGATTTTGTCACCATGCTTTTGTCAAATTTAAACACAAGGTAAATAACTGTGCATTTTTAAAGAATCAAATTCATAAACCCATCCAAAATATTTTTCTATATGTTTTTTACATGTGCAGTTTTTATTATTACAGTATTTTCAAAAACACTTAAACGCACCATTAGAAGCATGGTCAGTTAATTGTCTCAACCACTCTGTGTGTGTGTGTGTGTGTGTGTGTGTGTGTGTGTGTGTGCGCCTTATAGTGACCATTAAACCACTTCAAAACAAGTAGAACCAGAACAACCCAGAGGCTTTCTCACTCTCTTCTTTACATTTGCTCCCTCACTCTCTTTTGTGTTTCATGTGTTATGTCAGATTTTTCAGATTTAAATGCATGACAGTATGAAACAGTATTGCCAAAGCACAAAAATGCAAACACATACAGCAGGGAAAATAAGTCTTGAACAGGTCAACATTTTTGTCATTTTTTTTCATGAAACATATTTCAAATATTTCAACCCAAGTAATCCATACATACAAAGAAATTAAGGCAACTGTGTTCATAAAACAAGTTATATTTAATAAAGTGGGATGACACAGAGAATAAGTATTGAACACATGAAGAAAAAACAGGTGCAAAAAGGCATAGAAAGCCAAGAAACCAGCTGAAATCCATTAGAATTTAAGAAGCCATCCTATCCCACATCAGTGCAAATTAATTTTAGCTGGTTAAGTCCTGACTTAACCTAACCTTTAAAAAGGTCTGTGAATATCAGATTGTCACACCACAAAGAACTCATGATGGGTAGAAGCAAAGAGCTCTCTTTAGCCCTTTGCAACCTTATTTTTGCAAAATACAATGATGATATTGGTTACAGGCACATTTCTAAACTGCTGAATGTTCCAGTGAGCACTGTTGGAACCATCATTCAGAAGTGGAAAGAACATCATTTTACCATAAACCGGCCAAAACCAGGAGCTCCTCACAAGATTTCTGACAGATGAGTCAAAAGAATTATCAAACAAATTATTCAAGAGCCAAAGACCCCCTGTGGAGAGCTCCAGAAAGACCTGGAGTTAGCAGGTACTGCTGTTTCAAAGAAAACAATAAATAATGCACTCAACCAACATGGGCTCCATGCCCACTCACCTTGAAAGACTCCACTGCTGAAGAAAAAACATGTTGAAGCTTGTTTAAAGTTTGCTGCACAACATTTGGGGAAGCCAGTAAAATACTGGGAGAATATAGTCTGGTCAGATGAGACCAAAATTTAACTTTTTGGATGCCACAACACACAGCATGTTTGGAGGAGAAATAGCATGGCACATCAGCCCAAAAACACCATAGCAGCAATGAAGTTTGGAGGTGAGAGCATCATGGTGTGGGGTGTTTTTCAGCACATGGTACAGGCAGACTTCATATAATTGAAGGAAAGATGAATGGACAAATGTACAGAGACATCTTTGATAAGAACCTGTTGCCATCTGCCAAGATGCTGAAGATGAAACGAGAGTGGACATTTCAGCAAGAAAATGATCTCAAACACACAGCCAAGGAAAGTCTCAACTGGCTCCAGAGAAGGAAAATAAAGCTGCTAGAATGGTCCAGTCAGTCACCTGACCTAAATTCAGTTGAAAATCTATGGAACGAACTGAAGATCAGAGCTCATAGAAAATACCCACAGAACCATCAAGATTTGAAGACAGTTTGTGTGGAAGAATGGGCTAAAATCACTCCTGAGCAATGCCTGCACCTAGTTTCTCCATACAGGAGGCATCTGGAAGCTATTATTATTAACAAAGGCTTCTCTACTAAATATTAAATGAATTTCACTAAGTGTTTTCAATACTTATTCCCTGTCATTCCATTTTATTAAATGTAGCTTGTTTTGTGAACACAGCTGCCTTGATTTCTCTGTGGTATGGATTACTTGGGTTGCTACTGATATCTGGTGACAATCTCAGGTCAATGGCTCCATCAGAAATACAGTCATGTGAAAAAATTAGGACACCCCATTTAATATTCAGTTCTTTTTAAGAAATGTTCACATATCTATGTCTAACCTTGTTTTTATTTTTATTTGCATTTTTTAACATTTATTTTAACCATTTTAAGTGGGAATGAATGTGGGGGTTGTCCTAATTTATTCCTCACTATTTGTTTAGAATTACATTTTGCAGAAAATTTGGAAAAAGTCTTTAATTCATTTTTAATTGTTTAGTTGTATAACATGAATCTCCCAATATTTTTAACATTGATATTCAATATCCATATGTCCAAATATGTAAAAAAAAATAAATACAGGCTTATACAGGGTGTCCTAATTTTTTCACACGACTCTATGTTTAATGAGAAAAATGTTGACGTGTTCAATACTTATTTTCCACGCTGTATATTCTCTCTCGCTATTTATTCATGCATCTGAATACACTCCTATCTATCTATCTATCTATCTATCTATCTATCTATCTATCTATCTATCTATCTATCTATCTATCTATCTATCTATCTATTCAATTTAATTCAATTCAATTCAGCTTTATTTATATAGCGCCCTATCACAACAAAATTCATCTCATAGCACTACCAAATGCAGGGAAAACCCCACAACTGCAGAAAGACCCAGAAATCAGATGATCCCCTGTGAGCAAGCACTTTGCGACGGTGGAGAGGAAAAACTCCCATTTAACAGGAAGAAACCTCTAACAGACCCAGGCTCAGGGAGGGGCAGTCATCTGCTGCGACTGGCTGGGGGTGAGGGGATAGAGAGGATGAAGAAAACAGACATAAAGAACAGGAACAGTGAGAAGCCAAGTACATTATTAGAGGTCACCCGGCAGTCTGAATCTATTAACAGCAAAACAAAAGGGGGGTTAAGAGACACAAGATCCCTCCCTAATTGTAGGCTATATTGAAAAGGAAGGATTTTACCCTGTTCTTAAAAACAGAGATCGAGTCTGACTCCCGGACCCAGAATGGTAACTGGTTCCACAGAAAAGGAGCTTGATAGCAGACGGCTCTGCCTCCCATTGTACTTTTGGAGATTCTGGGTATTACAAGTAATCCAGCATTTTGGGAGCCTAGTGCTCTGTTAGGATGATAGGGTAATATCAGATCTTTTATATATAAGGGGACCTGATTATTAAGAGCTTTGTAAGTGAGAAGAAGGATTTTAAACTTAATTCTAAACTCTATGGGAAGCCAATGAAGGGAGGCCAGAACCAGAGAGATATGATCTCTCTTTCTAGAACCAGTTAAAACTCTTGCAGCAGCATTTTGGATCAACTGAAGACTTTTTAAAGATATTTTAGGACAACATGATAATAACAAGTTACAATAATCTTATCTCGAGCTGACAAAGGCGTGGATCAGTTTCTCAGCATCATTCAAGGACAAGATGCTCCTAATCTTGGCAATATTGCGCAGATGATAGAAGGCAGTCTTAGAAACAAATTTAATAGGTGAAGTAAAAAAAAGATCTTGATCAAAAATAACTCCAAGGTTCCTCACAGAACTATTCAGAGTGAGAGTAGCGGCATCCAAATTAAGAGTTTGATTTGGAAAGGAATTTCTAAGGTTTTTTGGACCAACAAGAATGACTTCAGTCTTATCTGGGTTTAATAGCAGAAAATTACAAGTCATCCAGGCTTTGATTTCCTTAAGACAGGCATCTAACTGATTACAATCATTGGGCTTCATTGACTGGTATAATTGTGTGTCATCTGCGTAACAATGAAAATGTATACAGTGCTTTCTAATGATATTACCTAACGGAAGCATATATAAACTAAAAAGAGTAGGGCCTAACACAGATCCCTGTGGGACTCCGTGACTGAGCTTATAGATGGAAGAAAACTCATCATTGATGTGAACAAACTGAAGTCTATCGGACAAATAAGATCTAAACCACTGCAGCGAAGTTCCATTTAGTCCAACATAGTGTTCTAATCTGTCAAGTAGAATGTCATGATCGATAGTATCAAAAGCTGCACTAAGATCTAAAAGGACAAGTACAGAAACGAGTCCATTATCAGATGCGATAAGGAGGTCATTAGTGACCTTCACTAAGGCTGTTTCAGTGCTGTGATGAACTCTTAACCCAGACTGAAACTCTTCAAATAAACCATTTCCCTGCAAGTGGTCAAACAGTTGTGCAGCAACAACTCTTTCTAAGATTTTTGAAATGAAAGGCAGATTAGAGATTGGTCGATAGTTAGCCAAAACTCCTGGATCGAGCGTTGGCTTTTTGAGTAAGGGTTTAATTACAGCGATTTTAAAAGCCTGCAGTACATAACCCAAAGTTAAAGAATTAATTATATGAAGAATACGGCTACCAATAATTGGGAAGACTATTTTAAATAACCTGGTAGGAATAGGGTCTAAAAGACAAGATGAAGGCTTAGATGAGGAGATTAGTTTATCTAACTCTAAAAGGTCAATTGGAGTAAACTTATCTAAACAGATATCAGTTGAAGAAGTTGTAGTAGTTAATGTACTTAAGTTTACGATGGGAAGAATCTGACTGATTTTATCTCTAATAGTGTGGAGGAAAAATAAGTTCAGGCAAGATGCGGCGAGCTGGAAGGTTGCAGAGTTTTATTTTCCTCCAACATCATGAGATGCATTTGTAGCGCTGTTCGCTACTGTGCTGTCCAGTGCTGTGCTGTATCGTGTTGCGCTCTTGAGGCATGTATAGTAAGCTCTTTTATACAGACAGAGAGAATGCATGGTACATTAGCATAACAGTCAATACACATGATTAGCATGACATTGGTTAGCTCTTTGTCTGTCTGTGCATTGTCCTCTATATGCAAATTGCCTTCCGTTTCCTCCCCCTTTGTTGAGCATGAATAAGAGTCAATCTGCATTGTGCTGGGTCACCACAATAGATAAAATTTTATGATTGAAAAAGTTCAAAAAGTCCTAACTAGAAAGCCCAAGGGGGATGCGAGGATTGACCGAGTCCTGACTCTTTGTCAGCCTGGCTATAGTGTTGAAAAGAAACCTGGGGTTATTCTTATTCTCTTCTATTAATACAGAGTAATAACTTGTTCTAGCTTTTCTAAGAGATTTTTTATAAATTAAGAGATGATTTCTCCATGCTAAATAGAATTCATCTAAATTAGTAGAACACCATTTTCTTTCTAACTGACGAGTCTTCGGTTTTAAGCTACGAGTTTCTGTGTTAAACCAAGGGGTTAGAAATCTCTGGTTAGACTTTTTCTTTTTTAAAGGGGCCACCAAATCTAGAGTCCGATGCAGAGAGGCTGTAACACTATCTACCATGCTATCAATTATGGACGGAGCAGGCTCTCCATCTTTTATTTCCGTTGTGTTGACCCATGGTATAGAGGAGACAATCTGCAAAAATTTGGTAACAACGTCATCTGAAAGACAACTGCTGTAGTAATATTTTTTCTTTAAGAGTCAAATAATCAGAAATGGTGAAATCAAAGGTTAGCAGACAATGGTCTGACAGTACAGGATTATAAGGAGACACTACCAGATTTTCTATTTCTATACCATAAGTCAGAACAAGGTCCAATGTGTGGTGGAGATAATGGGTAGAATTTTCTACTTTCTGAGAAAACCCCATTGAGTCTAAAATTGAATTGAATGCCTTATTAAGACAGTCACTATCTACATCAACATGTATATTAAAATCCCCTACAATAATTATTATATATTAATAATCTGATTTCAGCACTAAATCAGCTAAAAATTCAGCAAATTCAGATAAAAACTCTGAGTAGGCCGAGGGAGGATGGTAAACTATGGTGAAGAAAATTGGGTTCAAGCCAAGATAGCCAACATGCCCCACACTGAGGACCAGGCCCTCAAAGGAATTAAAACATGATTTTTGCTTTACATTAACTAGTAATTTAGAATGGAAAATTGCCGCTACTCCACCTCCACGACCAGAACTTCTGGGATTATGATAGTTTAGATAACCAGATGGAGTTGATTCATTCAAACCAACATAATCATCTTGCCCTAGCAAAGTCTCTGTGAGGGATATTAAATTGATCTGATGATCAGTTAATAGATCGTGAACTAGTAGATGTCACCATGGGTTGAGGTGCCGTCTCGGCACTGAGCCCATGTTTTCCCTCATCCCTGCCTCCCATTGAGCGGCGTCTCAGCTGGCCCCAGCTGGCAGCATTATGGACGGCTGGGGCCAATTAGTCTTCATCAGCTGGGGCGCTGCCAATGAGGATAAATAGGAGCAGCCTCGATGACTCGGGGCTGCGACATAAGCACTGCTAGGCTGAAGCCCCTTCGTCTGGTGTCAGCCTCAACTCCCCTTGCAGCATTCCTGTGTTTGTATCCCGCTGTGAGGATGTACGTCTTGCTACCCCCCACGTCCGGTACGAGCTGCTTACCTCTGCGCTGTGCAACCTGTGAGTGTACCTCTGCATGAGTATCTGTGCTCTCCTCATCCCTTATCCCTTACCCAAAATAAACCATCTCGACTCACTGGCTTGTCCCTGGCTCTGATTGCCCGGCTCCCTAGAGCCGGATATGACAGTATGTCGCAGCCAGAAGAGTTGCCGGCGGCCGTGAGTCGCTGTGGAAATGTACCTTTCTGTCCGGGTGTCAGCGCTGCTAGCATGCCGTTTCCCAGGAGTCACTTCCGGCGCCAGGGCGACGGGCTGAGGTCCATCTCGGAGGCAGTCGACGGGACGTTCTTCACCCTGCACGACGCCTCCAACGCGAGACGCTGGCATCCGGGCCGTGCTGAGGAACTCCTGGACTGTCACCCTCACTCTCTGTACCATCTGGAGGACAGTGCCAGGATAGACGCTGCAGGTACACAGCGAGAGAAGCTCCACGGGGTGGATGGAAATCCCGGCAGGGAGTCGAAGTGGGCGACGTCTTTCCCCGCTTCGGAGTCCCGTTCCTGCCGCTATTCCAGTCCGGGAGTTCGCGCCAACCAGAGGACTTCCCCCGACCTGCGCCACGTCACTCGGGATTCCCTTCAAGGAGCCGCAGCTGACAGCAGTTATGTCCGGGGTCGAGTGGCTGTCGCGAGCTCTACTGTGTTTCCTGTCACCACCTTCAGGCATGTGGCGGCGGCAGTGAGATTGATGGTGAGGACTTCAGGGCTACGAAGCCTTCCCGTGCTCGACGCCTTCCTCGTCTCGATCTCCGATCTGGAGCGGCGAATCCTGGGTTTCCCCCTCGCTTCGTCCCCTGGGAGTAGTCGTCATCACATCGCCGAGTCACCTCTGCACGAACCTCGTCCGGATCCAGTTCTGGGTCATCGTCAGGACCGTTCCTCCCACGCAGCTGTCATCCCTTCGCCTCGTCAGTGTGGAGATTCTACAGCCTCGTCCCCTGAGCCTCGTTCCCCCGCTGTCATTCCTGGACATTCGGGCTGGCTCACCCCGGCTGTTTCCCCCTCCTCCTCGACGCGCTTCCTGACCGCTGTGTGTGCCTGGAATCCCGGCCTGGTGAGCTCTCTGCTGGAGACAACGCGAGCGATCCTCAGACGAATTCCCGGGGGGTCCTCCGTTATCGCCGGGCGGGGAGAGGAAGAAGCAGATTCCACTACAGCAGGCGATACTCAACCTCCAGGGGGCAGGCAAGTCATTGTTTTTTCACACCTGCTTAATGATTTGCTCTGTCACATCCCTGGAGGAGAAGTTCAGGGTTCGCAGCTCCCTGAACTCTCCCCACCTGCTGTAACCTGTATTCCTAATCCCGCATCCTCTGTGTCTCTCTCCGCCGAGCGGTCCCCGGCTCCGGGTCAACGTGGTGGGATATGGAGAGGGCCTGTGGTTCCGCAGCTACATTGCGGACGGAGGAGGGGGACTGACTGCTGCGTGGAGTCTACGCTGACGACTGAGCGTCCCTGGGTCTCCACGGAGGAGCGGTTCGGTCCAGCGGGACGAGATTCTTCTGGCTTCACGCCGAGTGGGTCGTCGGCGGGGTTACCTGAGCTGGAGGAATCTCAAGCTGCGCTGACCATCGTGCTGGCTGCGGGGCCCGACGCGGCTAGATGGGAGCCTGACAACGACCTCCTGACGACGGATCCTGGATCTTCGCAGTCCTGGACGGCGTCAGAACCCGAGATCAGGCGAGTGCTCTCCTTTCTTTTCTCTCTTTTTATCTTTGAGCACTTCAGCCTATCTCCAGGGGAGACGAGCAGGGTGCAGCCGCCCGCTGCGTCTGAGCTCGTCTCGCCGGGTTCTGGCGCTGCCGGTGATCCTGATCCCGGTTCTGTTTTCTCTTCTGAGCCTTCTTCCAGGGTCACCGGCGAGGAGTTGCTGTTCCTCGTGGTGCTGGAGGGTCCGGGTTCAACGTTGGAGGTCGGTTCTGGTGCAGTGTCCAACGTGGGTTCGCCCGAGACCCGATCGGGGTCCAACGTGGGTTCGCCTGAGGCCCGATCGGGGTCCGACGTGGGTGCTGCCCCAGTGTTGTCCAGGTCCGGTGAGGAGGTGGCCGTTTCCCTGAGGCCCGCCGCCCTCGTCATCGGCTCTCCCCTGAGCCTCTTCCACCGGGATCCGCTCTGACCCTTCGTCCGTCTCAACGGTCCTGGTGGTTGAGTGATGCGGGTCGACGACCCGACCCGCAAAACTTTCGGTTCGGTGATCTGGTTCCCCCCACTGGTCTGTTTCCCTCTGGGCAGCCTGGTTCGGCTGCCGGTGGACTGGATTCCTGGGATCTGGGTCCAGAGTTCGCCGTCCGAACACTTCTTCCCCTGATTCGCCAGCTGGACAATGGGCGGGGAGATCTCCGGAGCCATCTCGGCTATTTTTGGACTCTGCCTGCCATACACCTCGGGTGTCACTTTTTCTTTTATCGTTATTAAGGTCACTTGGGTGTAATGTCTGTCCTGTTGGTGGATGTGTATTTATAGTGCTGTGCGTTTTCCTTCCCTCGTACCCAGCATTTTATTTTTTGTACCATGTTTTTAGTCTCGTTTTTGCATTGTAGAGTTATGTTTTGTTCCCTTTCAGACCATACTCTGCAGTTGCCCATTCATTCCAGTCACTTTCATTTCTTTAGGTGACTGTGGGTATTTATATATTCATGTGTGTGGGTTTTTCTTTGCCTGCACTCAGTATTTCTTTTTTATGCCCTGTTGGTTCATTATAGAGTCATGTGCCTTGTTTTCCGTAACACCATGCTCTGTAATTGTCCATTTGTTCCAGTCACTTTTCTTGGTGACTGTGTGTATGTACTTATATTGGTGCTGTGTATTGTGTTTTCCCTTTATTTGACCATACTCAGCATTTTTTGCCCTGTACCTTTTTGGTGGTTCTTTTTTTTTTTCTTGCTCTGGGTCACGCATGGTTGGTACTCTCTGGGTAGTATGTAACCGGCGTGTTGACCCAGTTCTTCTCCCCATCTGTACCTGGGTTAATTATTCAGTTTTGTCAGTATTGTATTTGGGTTTTTCTTTCCCGCTACCCTACATTGCCCCATTGGTGTTGTCCTTCCCTTGGCTTCTTCCCCTCCGGTCCGCCTCCCTTCCTCCCACCCTAGGTGGGGGGGGGGGGGGGGCTGGGATGTTCCTGGTCGTTCAGGAGCCCGACCTTGAGGGAGGGGCTCTGTCACCATGGGTTGAGGTGCCGTCTCGGCACTGAGCCCATGTTTTCCCTCATCCCTGCCTCCCATTGAGCGGCGTCTCAGCTGGCCCCAGCTGGCAGCATTATGGACGGCTGGGGCCAATTAGTCTTCATCAGCTGGGGCGCTGCCAATGAGGATAAATAGGAGCAGCCTCGATGACTCGGGGCTGCGACATAAGCACTGCTAGGCTGAAGCCCCTTCGTCTGGTGTCAGCCTCAACTCCCCTTGCAGCATTCCTGTGTTTGTATCCCGCTGTGAGGATGTACGTCTTGCTACCCCCACGTCCGGTACGAGCTGCTTACCTCTGCGCTGTGCAACCTGTGAGTGTACCTCTGCATGAGTATCTGTGCTCTCCTCATCCCTTATCCCTTACCCAAAATAAACCATCTCGACTCACTGGCTTGTCCCTGGCTCTGATTGCCCGGCTCCCTAGAGCCGGATATGACAGTAGAGACTTGGGAGTTAGAGACCTAATATTCAATAAACCACATTTAATTTTTAAATTATAAGGAGGAACAGAGGCCAAATTAAAAAAATTAGAAACCTGAGATTTGATTTGAGTTTTACCATCATTTTGTTTAAACACTTTGGGATGTTTATGCATTCTATTTTTATTAACTTCGGGGGAAGTAGACAAAGGTTCTCTAAGGGAGAAGACAGGGGCAAAGTTGAGGGGTGGCGGATGAGGAGGAGCTGCAGAAAGACGTGTATTTATCAAGTTGTGCTGTATTTGTCTTATAATATGACAAATTATGTGGTTATAATATTTTGGGTAATGGGAGACAGACACAGTCTCTATGGGGTTATCAATTGAAGACTGATCTAAACAGTCAGGATTATTTGGATTAATGGGATTAACATGAGAAATGGAAACAAAAAAGGGCTGGTTTGCAGACCCAGGAACTTCAGAGTGAGTTAACGTACCAAATCCCAGTCACTGCATTAAAAAACATCAAATGGAATAGAACAGATTGTCCCTTAAAACACATGCACCAAGTCTATTCGGATGGATGCCATCAGGCCTCATAAGTGATCCGATTGGGCTTTTCTGCTAGGCTAATACTAAGCTAACACCAAGCAAAAACTAATATCAGCAAAAAGAGATAAAAAATTAAAAACAAAATCAATAAAAACAAACAAAAGCGAACAAGATGACACGACGAGACGTTAACAGATGCCAGTGTTAATCAACACAGGTGCTGTTGATTGGAATAATCAACAGCATATCTATCTATCTATCTATCTATCTATCTCAACACTGCAGTTGAACTCCATCACCAGTGAATACCAGCTTTACTGGTGGTTAGGACTTTCAGATGAGATTATGTCATGAAGCTTCACAAATTCTGTTTTATTCATTAGAAGTGTTTTTAACTGTCAAGAAAAATACACACATACGGAGATTGCCTGCCCCTGTTTAAATAACCTGCGTGATATTTTAGTCTGCAGTGAAAAGACTTGTCTCTTCAGTGTGAGTTCCAAAGTCAGAAAGGATTATTAAAAGGGAGGAAAAAAATCATAAGGCTCCATCCACAAATTCAGTAACCACATCCATACCCCAGTTCAAGAATAAGCAGAATAAGATTGATGGAGAATAGCTGTTTTAATACCACTGCATGTTTACATTTCAATCCATTTACTGTTTGTTTTCACCCCCGCCTTGAGCCTTGTTTGCATGGTAATAATATTTGCTGTATTTATGTAAAGTATAACTGGGATATGAAAATTCATACGTAAACAGATTATGCCATGCAGCACTTTAGAGGAATATTAGCTTTTATGTCCAAAACTGAGTGCTTATTAACACACTGGCTGAAAAAAAAAAATCACTCAGCACTGATCTTGTAAAGAAGTTTGCTGTTGCTTTTCTGGTGTGTGAGAAAAACATTTCCTTCCTAAATCCAGGTTATTCGTTTTTTTTTTTTTTAATACTTTAAATCGCCTGGTCATGCTATCACTGTGTAATCCATCTCTTCCTCTGCACAAAGCCACCAAAAAGCTATCTGAAAGCCTGAACCTTGCCGGCTGTTGAGGCAGTCAAAGAGCATTATGTACCGAGACTTTCATACCTGATGTTTTATTCACCAAAGGTGTTTTTGGCTGTCGGGGGGAGACAGACGGGAGAGGGAGGTCACCAGCGTTTCTGTGCCTACACTCAAAACCACAAAGGTAGACAAGATGTTCTTATTCTTATCAAATTATTAGTGCCCACACGGACAGAGTACAAACTGCTCCTTCACTTTAAAAGTCATTTAAAATGCAAGCGGAGAGTGGAGCCCTTTTCAGATGGAGCAAGTTGAGAAGTTTTGGATGCAGCAAAGAGAAGGCAAAAACACTGACTGTGAAGGCACCACCGGCAGCAGCAGCTTGAAAGCAGCTTTTCAGGTAAACATGGATGTCAGTAAACATTGTGCCATATGGACTGACCCTAAAGACACACTCAGAAGAAGATTTGAAATTATGTACAAACCAGAACCCCGGACAGTCAGTAAAAGTGGATCTCTTTTACTGATGATCAGTGAAATAGCCTGTGTGCAAATTTAAACTGATACCATGTAAGTCTATTGAGGTAAGACATTGAATAGGTTTTTGTGTGAAGGTCAGGAATAGACGACAACCTGAGTGTACTGTGCTACAAAGCAATGGATGACCAACAATTTGCTTTGATTCTGGACTAAACAAATACTGCTTTGCAAGGCATAGATGGGGTTTACATATTTGCCTGCATTATTGTGTAGGGTTACTTTAGAGGTTGAGTCATGTTTGAGCCCATGGTCGCTGTGCCTTTACCGCTTTTTTCTGCAAGGTACACTGCATAATGAAAAGAAAAAAACACCAAAACGAAGAGTGATTATTTTGAAGGACTTGCTGACAATCAGGTTATAATAATGTCTTGCTGCGTGTCGCCATTGCCTTTTTCTTCTGGGAAATGGAACTGTGCTGCTGTGACGACTGAATCAGAACCAACCATTTCAGCATTCGCTCAGTAAATAAACCTGGAATATGGTTTGTTCAGCACTTCATAAAATAGAACCAAAGCTGACTTTAACTTTATCTTTAACTCAGTCATGTCTTGTTGATCTGATGTTTCTCAGCAGTGATCAAGAATACTTCAGCTTTCCTTCCATTAATAGTATTGTGTTACGTAGTTTTTATTGTTATTATAAGAACTGTTTAAGCAAAATATCATGCGTTTCAATAGGTAAATTGTAAGTTCTCTATAATTATGGCAAATCAAAGTCAGTGTAGAATACAGCTCACATGCTGTCAGGTATGCCTCTGGCAGGCATGATAAACGGACTCAAGAGCCAGGCCCTATTCCAACTTCACACAATCTATTAATAATAAACAAACAAAGACAAAGTGTGGGCTGAAAAGTAAGGCGAGCCATGAAGGCTGAATAACTCGCATGAATTGAAGACAAGAGTAATCCAAAATGCGATGAGGAGCCAGAGGGTGAAGTCCTGAAATGTTGCCACCATGACAATACAGACAGCAGCAACTAATATAGGAAACTACTAGTTAGACAAACAAAAAGCAGCTGAACTGGATATGTAACTGAGTGTCAATGGCAAATCATAACCAAAGACGGGAAAAGGGAAAATATCACAATAAGAAGAGATGGGAAGCAAACAGGAAATGCTTCAAAATGAGAGTGAACCACAGAACTGAGAACAGACAAATAATACAGAACCACTACTAAATTAACCAAGGACCAAGGGAATTATGATGATTATGGATGTGAAAATACAACTTAAACAGTGGGACATGTTCACAGACATGTCCCCCATAACAAATGCCTGTTATTAATGTGCAGATATAGCATCTTCAGGTCTATAAAGTACTTAAGCGCTACTGATCATGAATGTCAACACTCCAAAGTCATATAAGTATTACTACTCTACAACAACAAAATAGTTATTCTCTAGCTACATCTTATTTATAATGTACTAATCTTCCTTCAGCATACTTATAGGGTAATGAAATATGCTTATGCACTTCTTTAATTGTAACTGAATTAAAATGTAATTATGATGTAACTACACCATATTTACAATGTAATGTGTGCTTTTTTTCTATAGAATACTACCAAATGATGGAGGGAAAATTCTTTTAAGTATACTTTAACTACTATTCATAGCATTTTTTAATACAATATATCCTTGACCTTCATACTCAAGAAAACTACTTGCTAGAGTAGGAGTCCACAATTAATTTTGAAATTACCAGATTTGTTGTTGTTGTTGTTGTCCTCATTGTCCTTGTTTTTAATTTCCTTGTTTATTTTGAAATGTCAGAGAGGAAGTCAAGGCTTTTACTTAAGGTAAATTTCTTATCACAGGGCGTGAAAGTACAAACAGAGCAACTATCATTGATTTCCAGAGAACATGCACCATTGTGACCTTAATGGTGAGTTAGATGCGTTTAATCTTTTTTTAGGCTATATCAGAATGAGTGGGCTGCTGGAGTTGGTGTTTTCCTCTGCTCATTCTGACAGAAACGCTCACTCTCTTCATACTATTGAGTGAGTGGTGCCAATAAATGAGCACAATAGCAGGTGTGTGGGCTTGATGAGGGATGTGTACTTAGGGCGAGGAAGCACACTTAAAGTCCCCGGAAAATCAGTTTTGTGTGGTGTAAAATTTGCTAATTTAAACCCTGAAAAACAAGATTTACTCTTTTTTTAAGCAAAGTCAGCTGCTGAGACCAACCAGTCACCACTGATGACTCAGGAAGTGACAGCATCAATCTTTTTTAATGTGTTAGTTGGCCCACATTAATCCAAAAAGTTAATGCTTTAATATCCCTAGCCCAAATTAAAACATTGGATTATGTGTCAGTTTAAGTATAATATATTACCGCTGGCTCTGCTGATGGCCCCACTACCCCTCAAATCATCATATTATACTTCCATAAGCACATACAGTATGCCAACTTTTGGATATTGTGGGTTGCATTTTCCATCAAAGCTACATTATTGAAATTCACTACCTTTACTCTTTTTTTTTTCCAGAGGCAAACTGACAAGACAGTCTTATGCTAATAGATCTATGTATGTTACTGCCAAACAGATTGTTGCAGATGCCTATGCAGTCCAATGCATGTACAGTATGTATTCAAATGAGGCCTTTAAGGTTTGGAGTTTGGTGTTGTGTGAGCAAGAGAAAGCTTATAATGTACATATATGCATGAGCTTCAATCAAAGGGAAACTCATGGAGAGCATTGAGTGTGCAAATGTATGATATTTACAGTATGTATGCACTCAGGAGTCTGGGGTATATTTGCTGTTTGTCATGTTTAATTTGCTCTCTGCTTTAACTGATTCATGTTTACTTTCCCATGAAGGCCTGAACACTCAGGGTTGAATTTCAGTTCAGAGCGTTGCCTGGATTGGCAGCTTTCAGCCTTGCCTGAAGGAATGCCTTGAACCTAATAATGAAGCAGAGGGCATACCATAGCATGTCGAAGGTCCTCACTTGCATGCTAAATTGCGTGAACAGTATGCGAGGTCCCGTGTGTCCTGGGCCTCGTTTGTGTTGAGCTACTAAGTTCGCCCGCTCATTTTAGTGCGTCAAGTTCTTTTTTAGATGATTGCAGTGGAACGCAGACCTCACTCCTTATAATTAGCGTCGCAAATCTCTGAGCTTGTTTAGGAACATCAGTTCATTTTGTTGCTTTTAATATGATGTGTCTTGTTTCCTCCTCCTCATCAACCCCGTCCTCCGCCTCCATTACCACTTCTCTCTTTGAATTCACTGGTGTCCAAGTCAGAGCAGCGGGTTTGTTTAGATAATCGGATCATTTAGCTGTTTTAATTTCAAACCTCAGAATGAATTTACCCACTCCTCTCTCTTCTTTTCTTTTATCCACAACTGCCTCCTTCCCTCTGGGCTTCTGTTCCTCCTCCCTCTCCTTCTCTCTCTGTTTTCCGCTCAAACTGCTAAGCTTATTTATATAATCAGCACATTTAGCTTTTTTTAAATTTCAACAGCATTTTGAGACTTCCTTTTTTCCACTCTTGTGCTCTTCTGGACTTTTTCTCTTTCATGACTTGTGACTTTATATTTGTCTTCTGTTCTCTTTTTGTCCAGTTTTTTTTTTCCTGCTGCTGTTCTTTTTTCTTCCTTTGCATCTCACTGTCATATTGAACAGTGCGCCAAAGGATCTACATCAGTACAACAGTCTGCTTAGCCTCGATCGTGGCTAATTATGCACATTACATACGTAGCACTCATCCCCAATGTCTCTTTTGAGTTGTCAGATGTGTTTCTCATAACATCGTGGGGGCGGTGAGAGGAGCTTTTCGAGGTCAGGATTATATTCGGAGTTGAGAGACTGCATACTGCAAATCCTAATCAAACCACAATAATGGTACTGTGGCAGGGTAGGTACTCAAGCAGAAGTGGAAAAAACATGGAAAAGATAGCTATTATCATTTTGAGCATCTACAGCATTTACTGATAACCGGATGCAGGGGAAAGACTGACCCTGAAAAGATGCTTCAAGATCTTTGAAGAGACTTTGTGGCAATAGCAACCCTGATAATGTCGCAATGCATTGCCAACACAGCTAATAACCACTAAGAGTTAACAGTCCTATTTTATAGACATAAAAGAACCTTGTTAGGAGACTGGACAGGAGGTGGTGTACAAGATGCAGCTCCAGAGACTGTGCTTATATCTTGTTTACTCACAGCAAGAAGGTCTGAGATTGAACTCAGGTTTAATAAGAACAACTGTAAAATGCAAAATTTTAAAATATCACATTTTAAATTTCTATTCAGGCTACTATCAAGCACATGTGAACTTTGTTTTAAAATTTATGCAAAGCTGAGGGAAAGTTGTCAAAAAAAACTTTGTTTCAGTCAGTAGTTGAAGTAGAAAATCTAGCTAGTTCTGATGGAAGTTGAGACCATCCCAGTACCTGGAGAAAGCTAAGCACCATGGACAGCTCCTGATTCTCTTCCAGCCTAGTTCAGTACCTTGGAGAACACTCACATATGCAGTTCTCCATCAGAGCCGTACAGAAAGCCAAAGACCAGTTGTTTTAAAACACGCATGCATGCATGCATGCATCCATTCGTCCATCCATCCTCTACCCCTTTTCCAGGGTCCGGGTTGCAGAGGCAGCAGCTCAAGCAGAGAAGCGCAGACTTTCCTCTCCCTGGCCAACTGCTCCAGCTCTTCAGAGAGGATACCAAGATGTTCCCTAACCAACTCGGAGACGTAGTCTCTCCACCGTGTCCTGGGTCTTCCCTGGGGTCTCCTCCCAGTGGGACGTGCCTGGAACACCTCAAGTGTGAGGCGTCCAGGAAGCATCTTGATCAGATGCCCAAACCACCTCAACTGGCTCCTTTCAATGTGGAGGCGCAGCAGTTCTACTCTGAACCAGGTGACTGAGCTTCTCACCCTATCTGTAAGGGTGAGTCCAGCGATCCAAGGGAGCAAGCTCATTTCAGCTGCTTGTATAAGCGATCTCATTCTTTCAGCCATTACAGAAAGCCAGGGATCAGACCACCAAGGTCTCTGCCTTTAACCGCCACCTGATCCACATAGCACCGGACCCCTATGGTCCTTCCTGCAGGTGGTGAGCCCACTGGAGGGCTTACCCATGGAACTCCTTTGGGCTGAGCCCGGCTGGGTCCCACGAGCAGAATCTCGGCCACCAGACGCTTGCCATCAAGCCCCTTCCCCTGGCCTGGCTCCAGGGCGGGCCCCGGTAACCCCATACCGGGAGGGGTACACTGGATCCTTGATATTTCATTCATCATGGGAGTCTATTGGTTGCTCTTAGTCTGGCCCTTCACCCAAAACCAGTTTGTCTTGGGAGACCCTACCAGAGGCAAATTGCCCCAGACAACATACTATATAGCTCCTGGGATCACGAGGGCACACAAACCCCCCACCATGGTAAGGTGGTGATCCTTTGTACTTAAGACCTTTTTTAAGTATAAAGTAATGGTGGGAGAATGCCCATATATATATATATATATATATATATATATATATATATATATATATATATATATATATATATATATATATATATATATTCCATACATTAAAAAAATTAAAAACATGTCATATACACCATGTTATCACCAAACAAATACTCTACATCGTCCTCTTAAATATATATATTTTCTTCTTTTAACTCCCCCTTTTCTCTATTTCTCTTTCGTTCCTGCATGTCTGAACTGAGTTTTGATCTAAAAACATCTGTTTTCACCAGCATTTCAGTCAGTGTTTGCCAATGGAGCTTAACTTAGGCTGACTTAGGCGAGCTCTGCAAAACTTAGCCCAGCGCTCAGGAACTATTACAAATTGAGGACAGCTTTCACCATTGTTTATTTTCAAATGTCAGCAAATTTTCGGCACGCTGAAAATTCTCAACGAATACAACTTTTGCCAGTGTTTGCCAACAAACACCAACTATCATCAACTTTTATCAGCTTTTGCCAGCAGAGCCAGACGTTTGCCAAAACATTAGTAAAAGTTGGTCCAAGTGTTGTAGTGTGAATCCACCCAGAAAAGCAGGTCCAGGATGGCAGGAAGCCTCCACAAACACTGATCTTTATATGAACGTTGCGTGACACTGATGTTAGCTGAACTGTGCTGAGTATTCAGTGTTTCCTCTGGCTTAAAGACCTTGGTGCGGTGGCAACATATTTTTCGGGGGGGGGGGCAGTAAACATATGACACGATTGTTACCAGAATAAGTTAATTTTATACTATTTATTTCTTTTTTATTAATTTTGCACAATAACTTTGCATATGGAACTTACCATTTGAAGTACTGTACAACCAAGGCTTGAATATTGGAATATTGGGCCAGTTGGGTTCCCACCCTGACGTCCTGTGTTTAGACTTTTTAGTGGTGTCATCCTTCTCTCCTTCCTCTGCTCTCACTTCTCCTGGACCCTCTGCCTGAATACTTTTGTCTCCTTGGCTCCTCTCTTCTGTCTCATCTTGCCCTCTCTGAGCTCTGTCTAATTCAGGTTCTCTCTCTGTCTATGGTGTCATGTTTTGTTCTGCAGGATTGTTTTTGTCATAGTTTACATAAATGACAAAAATATGTGTATTTTTTTGTATTTTTATTCTAGTGTTTCTTTTTTGCCATTGAGAGAGTAGGGAATGGAAAAAAAAACATTCATAATAGTAATGTACTCATGCATACTTAGATTATATGATCAGGTGGGTATAGTAACCAGAAATTCTACTCATGTAAAAGCAGTGCTTTGAAATTAATAATTAAAAGCAGAAAATCAAAAATTTCCAGTTGAGTTAAGGGTACAAAGAGCACCCACTTAAAAACTTGAGTAATGATTTAAGTCTTGAAGGTTTGAGGTTTTTCTCAAAAATTTATAACAATTTTCTTATAGTTTTCTACTTTTCTCTGTAAAATTTATTTAAATTTGAAACCATTTTCCTAAATTTGTAATTTCCTCTTGTAAAATTGACTTTTCTTCTACATTTGAAACTTTATTATAAATTGGTGGATTATTTTATGGCTAATTTTTGTCTGTTTTTTAAAATAAAATTACTGTTTTTTTAAATAAATTTGAAACAGACTGTGGTATTTTTTTTAACTTTTTACATTTACAATTTACATTTTTGACCATAACTTGTCACAAACCTCCTCATGCGCTTTTACGCAGTGCACAGAGGAGGAGAAGGAAGAATGGATTTACGAGCAGGTATTCACCACATCACATTTATTTAACACAAAAGCTGACAGTTCCAAAATAAAGACTGACAAAAAGGTAGCAGGGTTCACAAAATGACATATGCAACAAGCACGCAGCAGGCAGACCACTGTGTACTGTGGCCACAAGACAAATAATGCACAAAAACAATATAACGACCCGGGTTAACTTGGAGTCCTCTAGGAGGCTCGACTGGATGGAGACGGAAACTGGGCAGAAAGACAAAGCATAGCAGCAGCACTTCATGAAGAAACGCTAACAGTTTTTTACTCACAAAGCAGAAGCTGTCCAAGATGTCCAAGTAATTCAGCGAGCCCACACAACCCTTCATAGACAGTACATCCAAATGACAAGGCACACATAAGATGATGCACAATGGTCCAGCAGTGCTTGACTGGCAAAGGCCGCCTAAGTACAAACACTGCTGGTGCCACAAATTGGGCACACCTGGGCGAGGTGCGGGAAAGACAATTACCGGGGAGGAATCAGCTGGCTGTCAAGTGAGAGGGGGCATGGTCAGACCGGCAAATGTTAGACAGCGCCCTCACGAATGTGGGCCAAAAAGGCTGCCTAACAGCCGCCGGCCAGAGCAGTGGCTACAGGCACGGAAAAGAAAAAGAACAAAGATATAAACACCACAAGAACTCAAAAGATAACACAATACATAAATCACCCAACACCCGAGCCACAGAGAACGGTCAAAACCGAGCCTGGAGGAAACACCGACTCGGTTCATGACAGAGCCCCCCCCCCCTTCTAGGGGTGGATTCCAGACACCCACGGTAACATCATAAGGAAAGGAACCCCCCACCACCACCACCACCACCATCCCAGACAGGAACAACACCACGAACCCAGGTGGGAGGTAGGGGGGACAGGAAAGGAGGGAACACAATACCCCACCCAGGGCTCACATTACCCGTCCCCCCACGTCCAAAGACGTGGAGGCTCGGGAGGCCATTCAGAGTCCCAGGCCCAGCAGGCAGTCCGACGAACAGAGTCCGGTGGTCTGCCAGATACTCAGTCCCTCCGGCAGTCGGCTAGTGCTGTTAAGCCACCAGGGCCAGCGGGATGAAGCAGGAGGCGGCCTGCCCACCGGGAGACTCACATATGGGTGAGCGGACCGTAGGAAGGAAACTCCCATGGCACAGGACAGGGAGGAGAAGGAGGCTACGGCGTCCTCAGGCTGACCCGCAGCGTCCTCGGTGGTCCTGCCTTGGGACACATCTGCACCCTTGGTGGACTCTGACCGGGCCAACGCTGCACCCTTGGTGGACCCCAACCGGGCCAACGCTGCACCCGCGGTGGACCCTGACCGGGCCAACGCTGCACCCGTGGTGGCTCCCGGCTAGAGCTCTACAGCACCCGCGGTGGCTCCCGGCTGGAGCTCTGCAGCACCCGCGGTGGACTCCAGCTGGAGCTCAGCAGCACCCACTGTGGGCCTCGACCGGGCCAACGCTGCACCCTTAGTGGACCCCACGCTGGAGCGTGGCGTCCATGATGGGCCCGAGCAGGAGTGCAGCACCCATGTCGGGCTGATCCTGGGGCACAGCCCCCAAGCAGGTCCTAAGCCAGTGTGCTGCACCCACGGAGATACAGCCTGCTGAGGGACCCACACGACGGCCTCAGACAGCAGGGAAGCTGGACCCACGACGTCGTCAGGCGGCGAGCCCAGTTCCAAGGCGACCCCTGGTGATGATGGCTCCTCTCCGGCAACCCTAGAAGGAAACTCAGGAGTGGAAGAAGAAACCAGGTTATTAGGGTTGGCGGAGCCCAGTGAAGGAAGTTCAGAAGCAGCTGCACCTGACCCTCCTCACCTAGAGCCAGACAAGATCGCTCTCATACTGATAATAGAAAAACAAGAGAGAGGACTTGCCTGAGCTCGAGCTCTACCGCCGTCCAGGACTCCGTCAATCCCGATGATGAAGACTTGGGCCCGGCCTCCAGGAGGTCCAGCTCAGGCTTCCAATCTGGTGCGGTCACCTCTGCAACTGGCAAGATGGTAGTTGCAGTCCTACAGTCCTCAGATGAAATACCCCCCCCCCCCCCCCCCCCCCCAGAAATGAATCCAGCAAGGAGGAGGTTGAGGGCTGGCTTCGTGCAGGCTCTGGAACAGGATCCTCCAGGGCCTCAGGCTCCTCCATCATCCGGCGGCTAGGTTCCAGGGCTGGCAGACACTCAGGAAAAATTGGAGGAGACATGGAGAGGGGAAGAAAAGAATTAGTGTTTGCAGCTGGAGGAGAGGACCCAGCGGACTGCTGAAACTGGGCCTCTCCCTCGGGAGACAGGCAAGATTCAGTGCTATTAGATGGTATAGAATGAAAATATACTTGCCTGTCATCCCAGTCTTTGATGCTCCCAGCTGCAGGCGGCAGACAGTCATCCCTCTCCGTGTCAGCGGTGACGTGGGCCCCTTCGAAGGCTTGTGGATGAGCCGTCTCCATGAAGACAGAGGTGGGCGTTACCAGGGTGACCTCAGTGGACCTCACAGCAGCTGGAGGGAAGAGGGCTGCCGGAGATGATGAGGGACTCTCCCGGTGTTTCCTAGCAGGATGACGCCGTCTTTGGGATGATGGAGAGGCATGGCCCAACGCTGGTGAAGTGGGAGAGGGAACGGCTGCAGGCTGTTTAGGCTGCAGGCTGTTTGTCTCGCTTAGGCTCTGTGAGGAACGCCGCTCTCCCTATGCCAGGGAACTCCCGCTGGAGCTCGTAGACCAAGGCAATCAAGTCTGCGTACTGAGGGTAATTCCAGAGCCCCAGATGCGCTTCCAGAATACCATCCGCTGCGTCCAGACTGCTCCATTTCGCCTTCCGTCCGCAGGCTTTGTGGGCCTCCTCCATGAAGTCCCGAATGAAGAACGCCACCCATTCCTCCTCCACCGTGGGACTCACCGCCGATCCTCTGCCTCGGCCGGTACGAGAACAACGCGTCGAAGGCATCGTGGGCAACACAGGAGTGTGAGGAAAAATGTTCAAAAAGAGAAAAAAAAAGGTAATTTATGGGTGTAACCCACTAAATCCTGGCTTGCTGGACCATTCTGTCACAAACCTCCTCATGCGCTTTTACGCAGCGCACGGAGGAGGAGAAGGAAGAATGGATTTACGAGCAGGTATTCACCACAACACATTTATTTAACACAAAAGCTGACAGTTCCAAAATAGAGACTGACAAAAAGGTAACAGGGTACACAAAATGGCGTACGCAACAAGCGTGCAGCGGGCAGACCACTGTGTACTGTGGCCACAAGGCAAATAAGTGGTGGCTACGGGCACGGAAAAGAAAAAGAACAAAGACATAAACACCACAAGAACTCAAAAGATAACACAATAGATAAATCACCCGACACCCGAGCCACAGAGAATGGTCAGAACCAAGCCTACAGGAAACACCGGCTCGGTTCATGACATAACTTTGCAGTCAGAACAGAATAATTTAACTCTGATTACAAAGAAAAAAATATTAATAAAATTGTATTTAATGAAATACATTTAGTGAAATAAATTAATTTAAATGACTTTATTTCTGTTATAATATTTCTTTATGTTTATAGTTTTTATTAGAAATCTCTTCACCACCCAAACAGCAGGAAAAACCTCCCTTATTTTGGAATCCAAATGTTGGCACGTTTAGTTTGTCTGAAGGCTGCCGACGGATTAAAGTCATTGACTTCATGAATTTCGGTCATCTTAACTTGCCAGGTACATAATAGGGAACATAACTTAATATTGTAGTGGCTAGTAAAATGTATCCTCAGCAATTCATCCGTCCCCCTTGCCTTTCCCTTCATATGAAGCTGGCTGCATATGAATTCTAATCACATCTTCTAGCTAAGCGACTCTTCCATTATTGCTCCTGTTTCCAGCGGGTTAAAACCATGATAAACGCCAGTGCTTCCATACCTCTTCTGAATTTTTTTCCGTGTTTGAAGTAATTTAATAAACTCATGTTTCTCTCGGACAGTCACGCTAGCGAGACACTCTGTCTGGTGACTGACTGGAAAGTTCGCGTGGGTGGGGCGCTTCTAAACTCCATGTGGATGACGGTCACGCACGTTGTTTGTGTGTGCGCTTGCAGAAAGTCATTGTTTCATATATTTTTCTTAAATTTATATCTCCTCATGAGCATGGCGGAAATTTTTCTGGCGAGGTGGGCCACCACCCAGAAATGTTACCAGAGGAAACCCTGGTATTCCTTTGCTTAAGGTAACCTAAGTTGGCAACTGCTACACATATGCTAGCCTAAGTTGGAAAAAGTTTTTCAACGCTGAATGCAACGCTGGCAAATGCAAGCAAAAGTTTGTAAAAGTTCGTAAAATTTGGTGTGTGCTCACGAATGAAATTTCACTGTTTGGACTGATTTCTCTGATTTTTCAAAACGTCAGTAAAAGTCAGTCCAAACGTTATAGTGTGAACCCAGCTTAAAGGAAGTCTCATGTTGTCTCTCATTCAGTCATGTCGATGTTCCACCAGATATGATACATACAATAGTATCCATTTGACAACTTATACAGTGTATTTGGCTCTTACTCACATCGTATAGTAAGTGAATAATGCTACAGCACATCAAAATAAACCCACACTCACAACAATAAAAAAACACTACATTCTCTTTAAGATCTATATGCAGCAGCTTGGCAAAGGTTGTTTTTTTACATCTTAATAGGAACAAGATGGTGCAAAATAGTATTTTGCCAGCATCTTAATCTCTCCAATCTGTGGATATAGTTCAGACTGCCAAGTATAACAAATGCTGCCCAAGAGGTGACACAGTATTTAGCTTCCAATGTTCCCCAGCGTAGCTCAGGCTGGCGATGCACGCTGGCTGTTTGACATCATTTCTATTACTTCATGTCTCACTATCTTCCCGCTGGATCTTAAGCCCCTTGCTGCACTTCTGTTCAGGTACACACACATGCAGGCATGCACGCACACACATGCCATCAGCATCACCAGGTCACAGACGTTATACACATGCTGAGGTCATACGGGTGGTTGGGGTCACGGTCACACGTGGCCCTAGGCAGTGGAAATGCACACTCAGTCCACCTTCATATAACACATGCGCTCATGCTCACACACAGACCCATAACAGAAATACATGGGCATGTTGTATGGCTCTCTCGTGCACTCACACACACCTATTGTCTGCATCCATTAGCTCTGCTTTGCTGCGCTGACCTAGCGCGGCCTACTTTGTTGTTTGTGTGTATGTGTGAGCTTTGGTCTGTTTCTCAAGTGGAGCATATCTGAAGGTATAATGCACAGTTGTTTCCTCCATGTGCTCCAAAGCACCTCGGAGCACGTGGAGGATGCACCTGGTTAGATAATTGTCTGTTTCTTTGAAGAACATGGTCTACCTAAAGGATACTGCTGTGTTTTGTTTTGTTTTTTTGTCTGTTTGTGTATCTCAGAGGTTGCAGACACTTGGTTATGTTTGGAACCTTTCTTAACCTCTAAAAGGACACACTCTTATTCAACAGAAAGGAGAATGCAAAGACACTGACTCGTTCAAAAATGTCTGCATGTGTGATTAGTTTGTGCCAAAGGTGGGCAGGTTGTCGTTTGGCTTTGTGTTCGTTCAGCTGGTGTGTGATCCAAGCAAAGCTGCAGCTATCAGGAGGCTCTTAACAAGCAGCCATTATTTTTTTTATTGCAACAGCTTGGGGAGCTTTTGTGCTGGAAATAAGACGATAAAGCTGCGGTGAGAATCTCAATAGAATGCTCTTGTGTCACTGAAGTGTTTCATATTTGAAGCTTTTGCATTTTAGCACTCTGTAAATACTTTTAGATTGGCTATCAATGACATTTTAAATAGTGTCACGCCAGATTCGATCTGCTATCACAAACACATTTTCAAGAGTACAGGCTGCCGTGGAGAAGCTTTTGCTATTTTTCACATTAACTAATTCATGGCTATTGCTTCCAGCCATCTGTTTAAACAGCCAGATATAACATTGTCACAAAATCCTATTGATTTCATAACGGACAGACTTTTTTTTCTTATACTCTTGTTTAGCGCATGAAAATGTCAATGAAAAAAGTGATGAAAATTTTGTTTTGTTTGCTATTTCCAATTTTGTTTGTATGAAATAATGTTTCGATAGATTTAGAAGAAAGATTGTGATTTAGTACATATTTGTTGGGCATATTGTGTGTTATTGGGAGTGAGAGGGTAGGGCTGTAGGTGCTGAAGAAGAAGACCATATGATGGCTTTCTAATACATGCAAGTTTATCCCATCATTGTCAGTTATATATGCTATGGCTTGTGAATAATCTTGGTACTCTTTTTTACAATAAAGCATAGTGTCTGTAACTGGCTCTAGCTTTTAAATGGCCATATTGCTGACCAGTGACCATGGAGTTTCATCCACTTTGGCCCTGTGATGTATTGCTGTTTGACCACAGCCCTTGGCGTCACTGTACGAAGCAAAAGGTGGAATAAGTGCTATAGCCTAAACTCATCAAGTCACAACATGCAGGATTTAAATAATCTTTTCCTAACCTTAACCAAGTCATTTTGTGGCTAAACCTGAAAGCTGTTGCCCTGATAGTCATCAAACTCAAACACAATTAACCTCAGATGGGTTTGCATCTAGGTTGTGCTCAAGGTCAAGATCAGGGAAAAAGGTCAGGAGATGTGAACACTTATGTGATTTCATGAAAACTGCTACTCCTCCAAGACACAATGATCCTCAGCATCAGGTTGTACTCAAGGTCAAGGTCAAAGGTCAGGAGATCTGGGCATTCTCATGGTGGTTTTATCAGGCCACAATGAGCCAATCCATCATTGCTAGCCTGGTTTGGCGATGTTAACCATGTGATTATACTGAAACACTACAAAGCGCAGTGACGAACATATTGCATACCCTATAGCGGAATTACCATAAAGGATTTCAGATTAAACATCGGGGAGGATGAATCATTTTGTTGATTCAAATTCCTTCATTCATCTGTGTTCAGAGATTCATACCTGATTAGACTGTTCATTCATTTTTTCCCCAAGCTAAGTGGTCACATCAGCGTAAAAATCCTCTTCAGTAAATGCGTCATTGCTTGTTCAGCACCGCAGGCTGTCTTTGCTTCATTTCGCTAGTTTAATCTGCAAAATAACTGTCCGGTGTAAACACTATGCATGAGGATAAAGCACTCCCTTATCACTTACAGTGAAGTAATCACAAACTCTGGCTTTTACCATCTTTAATGTTCTTTTAAAATAGGAAAAACTTAAAATTGTACTAAAAGCCAGAATTTTTTTCTTATTACTCCTGCAATAGAGTTCATAGCAGATTAAACATACAGCAGGGAAAATAAGTTTTGAGCACATCAACATTTTTCTCATTAAACATATTTCTGACAGAGCCATTGACCTGAGATTTTCACCAGTTATCAATAACAACCCAAGTAATCCATACAAACAAAGAAATTAAGGCGACTGTGTTCACAAAACAAGTTATATTCAATAAAGTGGAATGACACAGGGAATAAGTATTGAACACATGAAGAAAAAGAGGCGCAAAAGGGCATAGAGAGCCAGGAAACCAGATGAAATTCATCAGAATTTAGGAAGCAATCTCATTCCCCATCAGTGCAAATTAATTTCATTTGTTTAAGTCCTGACTGATAGCCTTTAAAAAGATCTGTGAGTATCAGATTGTTACACCACAAAGAACTCATGATGGGTAGAAGCGTGGAGAGCTCTAGAAAAACCTGGAGTTAGCAAGTACTGCTGTTTCAAAGAAAACAATAAGTAATGCACTCAGCCGACATGGGCTTTATGCCCGCTCACCTCGCTAGACTCAATGCTGAAGAAAAAACATGTTGAAGCTTGTTTAAAGTTTGCTGCACAACATTTGGGCAAGCCAGTAAAATACTGGGAGAATATAGTCTGGGTCAGATGAGACCAAAATTTAAGTTTTTGGATGCCACAACACACAGCATGTTTGGAGGAGAAATGGCAATGCACATCTCATCATGGTGTGGGATGTTTTTCAGCACATGGTGCAGGCAGACTTTATATAATTAAAGGAAAGATGAATGGACAAATGTATGAGACATCCTTGATAAGAAGCTGTTGCCATCTGCCAAGATGCTTTAGTTTAGATTAGTTTATTGATTTGTCAGGGACCATGCACAGAACCCCCCCCCCCCCAAAAAAAAACAACAAAAAAACCCCCCAAAACATTAAACCCAGGATTAAGATGCTCTGTACCAGATTATAGCATTCTCACTAATTTCCAGCCATAGTCCCTGAGGCATGCAGGAAGATATTAAAAGAAAAACAGCACACATAAAAAGCAATTCATGCTGAAGAGGAAATGAGGGTGGACATTTCAGCAAGACAATGATCACAAACAGACAGCCAAGGAAACTCTCAACTGGCTCCAGAGAAGCAAACTAAAGCTGCTAGAATGGCCCAGTCGATCACCTGACCTGAATCCAATCCAATGAATGAATCCAGTTCAATACTTATTCCCTGTGTCATTCAACTTTATTAAATATAACTTGTTTTTTGAACACAATTGCCTTGATTTCTTTGAATGTATGGATCACTTGGGTTGTTACTGATATCAGCTGAAAATCTCAGGTCAAAGGCTCCATCAGAAATATGTTTAATGAAAAAAATGTTGATTTGTTCAATACTTGTCCCCGCTGTTTATTATAATAATGAAGAAGGAAGAAGTTAAAATTAATGGCAATACTTTAAGTCTTTTGGGGTATTTTTGGGGTGGCCTGTAGTGTGCATGTGGTATATAAGTTGTGTAAATTGTGCATTTGGTGCAAATTTGCTTAGAAAGTTGTGAGCTTGATTTCAGTTAGAGTCCACAAGTGTTTCAGAAATGGTGCTGAGAGCAAGATTTACTGGTGATGACTCACAGTCCTGATTCAGAAAGTGAAAGTCCTTATTGCTAACAGTATCTCACAAAAGTGAGTACACCCCTCACATTTTTGTAAATATTTTATCATATCCTTTCATGGGAAAAATGCTGAAGATATGACACTTGGATACAACGTAAAGTAGTCAGTGTACAGCTTGTATAACAGTGTAAATTTGCTGACGCCTCAAAATTACTCAACACACAGCCATTAATGTCTAAACCGCTGGCAGCAAAAGTGAATACATCCCTAGTGAAAATGTCCAAATTGTGGCGCAAAGTGTCAATATTTTGTGTGGCCACCATTTTTTTCCAGCACTGCCTTAACTCTCTTCAGCATGGAATTCACTAGAGCTTCATAGGTTTCCACTGGAATCCTCTTCCACTCCTCCATGATGACATCATGGTGTTAGAGACCTTGCACTCCTCCACCTTCTGTTTGAGGGTGCCTCACAGATGCTCAATAGGGTTTAGGTCTGGAGACATGCTTGGCCAGTCCATCACCTTTACCCTCAGTTTCTTTAGCAAGGCAGTGGTTGTCTTGGAGGTGTGTTTGGGGTCATTTATCATGTTGGAATACTGCCCTGCGACCCAGTTTCCGAAAGGAGGAGATCATGCTCTGCTTCAGTATGTCACAGTACATGTTGGCATTCATGGTTCCCTCAGTGAACTGTAGCTCCCCAGTGCCGGCGGCACTCATGCAGCCCCAAACCATGACACTCCCACCACCATGCTTGACTGTTGGCAAGACACACTTGTCTTTGTACTCCTCACCTGGTTGCCGCCACACACGCTTGACACCATCTGAATCAAATAAGTTTATCTTGGTCTCATCAGACCACAGGACATGGTTCCAGTCATGCATGTCCTTAGTCTGCTTGTCTTCAGCAAACTGTTTGCGGGCTTTCTTGTGCATCATCTTTAAAAGGGGCTTCCTTCTGGGATGACAGCCATGCAGACCAATTTGATGCAGTGTGCAGCGTATGGTCTGAGCACTGACAGGTTGACCCCCCACCCCTTCAACCTCTGCAGCAATGCTGGCAGCACTCATACATCTATTTTCAAAAGCCTCTGGATATGACGCTGAGCACGTGCACTCAACTTCTTTGGTCGACCATAGCGAGGCCTGTTCTGAGTGGAACCTGTCCTGTTAAACCACTGTATGGTCTTGGCCACTGTGCTGCAGTTCAGTTTCAGGGTGTTGGCAATCTTCTTGTAGCCTAGGCCATCTTTATGTAGAGCAACAATTCTTTTTTTTCAGGTCCTCATAAAGTTCTTTGCCATGAGGTGCCATGTGTAACTTCCAGTGATCAGTATGAGAGTGACAACACCAAATTTAACACACATTGCTCCCCATTCACACCTGAGACCTTGTAACACTAACGAGTCACATGACACCGGGGAGGGAAAATGGCTAATTGGGCACAATTTGGACATTTTTACTATGGGTGTACTCACTTTTGTTGCCAGCGGTTTCAACATTAATGGCTGTGTGTTGAGTTATTTTGAGGGGACAGCAAATTTGCACTGTTATACAAGTTGTACACTGACTACATTACATTGTATCAAAGTGTCATATTTTAAGTGTTGTCCCATGAAAAGATATAATAAAATATTTACAAAAATGTAAGAGGCGTACTTACTTTTGTGAGATACTGTAACTGGTCCCCTGACATTGTTGGGATGTTGATGGTGTCAACCTGTGTGGGGAGGTTGAGAGTTCAGATACCACCAGTGTTTTGCCAAGTTGCATGTGGCAGTGCACTCTCGGTGGAATTTTACACACACCAAACTCACAACCTTCCACATTTTGGTCTAATATTCTGCACCGGGTGGGGTTTGACTCTCATGATGTTGTGGTCTGTCATACCTGGTGCTGTGTGCAGCCTTTAGTGATGAGCAATGAGCAGCACTCCAGCTCACCCTGTTGGTGGGATGCGCCACAAATCAGAAACCTAAAATATTTTCTCAAAAATGTCTTTCAAAGTTACTCTTTATTTCAGAATTTGGCAACTGTAAAAAAAAAAAAAAAAAAAAAAAAAAAAGAGCCTGCCCTGTCTGGCTTAAAGGCTGAGAGAGATTTATGCTGTCAGCTTATTTATTAGTGCTGCTGTTAATGCAACAGTGCTCCACAATTCTCATTTCCAGTGATCATATACTCATTGAATGGATTATTAAGAGTATGGATTAGTTTATGGCTGTAATCTGAATGCAACATTGATTGCAAAATATCTATAATGGGAGTAGATGATTGATTTCCTTGTGGTGGAGGAGTTCATTGATTGTGCATGCACTGGAAAAAACACTTCTGTGTTTTTCAGCCACCAGACGCAAAATATATTTGTAACTGATATAAGTGGAGGGCATGTCTTCAGATAAAGTGGTTTTTCTTTCTTTCTTTCTTTCTGTCTTCCTTTCTTTCTTTCTCTTATTAGACTTAAGCTGTGTTTGGAATGTTCACTCACTCACCCCCTCCCTACTCGCTATATAGTGAATTTAGATACTGTATATTGGACTATACAGTAAACTCAATATAACAATGAAATTAACAGCTTTTGGACACTACTGGGCTTGTTTTCGTGGCACGGTTAATGACGTCATCATGTGAGACAGTAAAATGTAACAGAGTAATGGTGGTAAAAAATGAATACCTGCATGTAATTTGTAGTAAATACGTATTAAATCAAATCATTTTTGCTGAATTATAAATATAAATGCCTTAAGGTAGTTTATGTTGTGGTGTGAAGCTCTCCTCTCACTGCTCCGTTGGCTGCGAATTGCTTTATGGGATATATTGGCTAATGTAGTGAGCATCCGTTGTACACTACTTTTCAAAATGCATTGTGGGATATTTTGAGTGTATTATATGGTGAATGAAATTTTCAGTTAAGATTTCGAACAGCATTACAAAATGGCTGGTTCACTATACAGTACACTATATGGGGAAGGAGTCAGCATTTTAAACGCAGTATTACAGAATACATGTGTGACATAGTTCACAAAAAACATGTAGCTGAACCAAAAACAATACATTTTGGCTCTTACGTATAAATATAGTAAGTCTACCATGGAAAATGGTCATTTTTTGGGGGGGGAGGAAGTATTTTTGTGTAATCTAACCCAGCTCCTTTTCAGGGCATTGCTGATGTGAGGAGTGGGGGTTTAGAGTTCAATTAAAGAGGCCCCTTCCTTCTCTCCTTTGAGAACAAAACAACAATATCTGGATTAGGGCTGAGTGATATGACTTTTAACATGCACCGTGATACATTTAGCATTTTATGGCAATTCATACATATATCACAATATCTTGAGATCTCCTCCAAACCACTGTATAAATGTAAAACCTTTGCATAAAATGACACCAGCATCATAATAGAAACACACCCATGTATTGCATTTTTTAAATTGCATACAAAAAGTGTGTGTGTGTGTGTGGGGGGGGATAAAATCAAGTTAAATTTAGCAAACTTTATTGAACCAGTCAGACAACCCCACTCATAAATTTGCAACAAATCAGAATAAATAATGGTAGGCCTTCCTATTATGGCCTGTAATAAAACCATTAAAAACAAAACAAAACAAAACAAAAAAAAAGGACTCAACACAATAAAAAGTGCATTAATCAAGAATTCTAGAGAAAGATATTTTAAAACCATATAAATTAAAGTCCACTTTTTTCTGTTTGGTCATATTTTCAACAATAAGGGCTGTGTCTTTGGCAGTATAATTTGTGACTGCAGTTGTGATCATTTTCCATTTTGCACTTCTGTTGTTTGGGTTACATCTTCCATAAGAATAAGCCATATAGTCATTTTCTTAGGGCTGGTTCCTTTTTTTTTTTTTTTTTTTGGAGGGGCTATCAGGGATGTTGTAAGTGGATTTTAATGCATTCTTCATATTATAGTGGATGACATCTCAAGTGGTGAAACAAATTAGTGGTAGTGTGACATAATTTGCACAAAACTGTATTGTGTTCAGTTTTTACCTTCTGAAGTCCAAACCACTGCCAGAGAATGGAGCTGGTGCTTTTTGCTCCTTTCGTTCAAGTCTGTTTCCACTGCATTCGGGGTGTGTGTGTGTGTGTGTGTGTGTGTGTGTGTGTGTGTGTGATTTAATTTTTTCCCCTTTCCACACGCTCTGCCAGTGTTGCCAGACTGTGCATAAAGCAAGTATCTCTGCTCTGCAAAAACAGGCTCAAAAGAAGCAGTTTGATGGGAGGTTGTTGAGTGCAGCTGTCTAAGAGAGGAGAGGAGAGAAGAAAGAAGCTGACAGCTTACACTGCTGCGACAATGCTCAAGATTGGCGATAAAGACATTTTATGTATCACTGTGACGACGGAGTGTCGCCACTGTATGGTTGGTGTATTGAATGTTATACGTGTGAAGTATTTATATTTGCAAATGTCAACTTGTGTTTGATGGTAAAAATGCACATATAATTGTACAGTGTGTTCTGACTAAGTGAATCCATTTTGTGCAATGATTATTGAGTAATTAGGTTAATTGGGTGAAGCAATTAATTAATTTTAAAACCACATACCTTTGCCAGCATGCTTCCTGGAGGTATTCGGACAAAAGACTCCTCAGGGGGTTTGAGGGCCTTTTAAAGGATACCAGCAGGAAGGAATTATATGATGGTTGAGTAAAGGGTAATTTAAAATGTAAATAGGGGTTTAAGGTATTTATTGTGTTATTTATGGTGTATTTATTGGTCTTATTTATTTCTGTAAATATTGTGGGGAATTATTTATATATTTATGACTTTTAGGTATTATTGGGTATGTGGAAAAACATGAAAAATATTTATTGTCTTACTTGGAGTTTTGGTATGCGCCAATTAGGTGAATTATCTCACGGAGTATATAACAGGTGTTTGTCATTTGGCAGTGTGGGTGTTGGATGTGCATGGGAATTATTGCCTGTGAAGATTATTGGAATAAAGGAAAAACTGCTGATTGCAAACTGTTTTGGAAGCCTCCACTCTTTCTCTGGTGCCTCCGTCCGCTCGGGCAACGTGACAATCACTCATCATAGAATGTATCGATATAACAAATATATTTGGTGTATCGCCCGGCCCTAATCTGGATGGGTAAGATGTGTGCTGGGCAGAAGTTCACCAAATAGACCATGTAGTCATCATTAAGTTATTATTACTGCTTGCTTTATGGTTACTTAGCCATTAATCTCCACACTTTGCTCATTTTGGCCTTCATTCTGGCCTTTTCCCTACCTGAATAAACACCCCTACATTCATGTTACCAATACAACATTGCACTTGCATTGCACTGTGAAAAAAAAAAAAAAGACTGAAGGTGACATGAAGTAGGTGAAGGATTCAAGATGAGTCTGAATGTGTGCAGGGAAAGGAAGGTTAATGGGAGAGGACTCAAGGGGAGAGTTAAAGGGTGGAAAGGTGATGGTGCATAGACAGAGAGGAAGCAGGATGATAAATAGGAGTGCCATTATATCCTGCATTGGTAGTGATTGAAAGTTTGAGAAAAAAGTAAATGAAAAGCTGTTGTCAAACAATCAATTCTGCAAGTTTTCTCTTTTTTTAAGTTATTTGCTTCTCCTCAGTGGGTCTTGGCAAATGATTGGGTGTACTTCTGCGATAGATTTCTTCCTGTTAAAAGGGAGATTGTAACCATCGAGTTTGAAGTGATTTGAGATGATTGACATTGTGAACTACTGAATTCCAGATTGAAGGAATTGGCATAATTGCCATCATATTCTCTGTTGATGAGAGTTACTACTGCATTGCGGTGTGGAATATTTATGCTGGTGTACAGTTCTACCGCTTGTCAAATCCAGAATTGACGATTATCTCCTGTGTCATAGTGCAAACATTTCCGTAAGATTTTCACCCTTGTAGGGGTGCTAGTGAAGTCACATGCATCTAGTTCTCCAGGCTACATGTGTTCAGTGGAGTTAAATGAAGTTTTTCGTCTCCCTAGCAGCTATGTAGGTGATACTGATTATTCAGAGGTTTGCTGCTAATGTGCATGCATTGGCTGGCTTGTGTTTAAATAGCTCTAAGTCTCCATGATCACAGCCACATTTCAGTCAGGGCTTTATTCTGTCTGCATATAATACCAACCATAACCAAATTACTTAACAAGCAGGTCTTTGAACTGTAGGAGGAAACTGGAGCGTCTACAGGAAACATACAAAAATACAGGGAGACCATAGAAAGTATGTGGAAAGGCCCATGCTGACCAGATGATTCAAACTGGCAGCTAGCTGTGAAACAACAGCCTGTTTTCTTACTCAGAAGTAATCCACAGTGGGCATGGAGCAATTTTAAACTAGGTATGAAGAGGCATGGATGAGTCAGCATCTTTGAGGCCATGGTCCTTTGCCAAAAAAAAAGGTAATATTCCTTTCCAAGTTTTCTGACACACTGAAAATTTGAATTTTACTGTATAAATTGGTGTGCAATTTTAGACATGTTTGCTTTTTACTGACATCCGATAAGTAACACTTTGCCAGGAACACTACACCACCTTAGACTGAATGGTGTATCTTATTGTAGTTCTTTTTAACAAACTGACTTTAAGCAAGCAAGAAAAATCATTTATTCTTTTTACTTGCAAACAGAAATAGCCTATTTTAACCTCAGTCAAAGTAAGTTACATTTTCCAAGGCTACTGATGCTTTGTCATAAAGCTCTAAGGCTGATAATCCTCATTTGTAATAGGGTTATGCAATAAAGAGTGGTGAACTACCATTTGTGAAAACTACTCCAAAACTGCTGCCATATTGTTAAAACATTGCGTGACTGTTGCCCTTTACTTGAAAAAAATTGTACAATGCAAATATTCAAAACAGAACATAATAACATAGTAAATAACACAATAACATAATAAAAGCCTCATGTTTATTTTATGTTTATTTTATTTTTGTATAGTATAATATAGTGTAGAGGCTGCACGGTGGCGCAGTGGTTTAGCACTGTGGCAGCACAGTTTTACCCTCGGCCGGGGGATCGCGGGGATCATGAGATCGTGGGTTCGATCCCAGCCCCCGACCAACAGTGAGCTGTGTGGAGTTTGCATGTTCTCCCCGTGTTGCGTGGGTTTACTCCAGGATTTCTCCGGTTTCCTCCCGCATACCAAAAACATGTAGGTTTAGGGCGCTCGCGCACGCAGCGACCAGCAGCCAGTGGCTTGTCACCAGACTGCAAACCAAATCTACCTACGGGTACAAATAAGTAACAAAAAAAAAAAAAAAAAGAGTAATATAGTATAATGTAGTATATTGTAGTACAATACAATATAGTGCAATGTAGTATAGAGTAGTATAGTATAGTATAGTGTATCAACAAACTGCACCTCGTCCAGATCCTCCCCACCTGCTCCTGGATAAAAAAAACTTTCTCACCAACCACTCACAAGCAGTCAGACTTGGCCCCCACTACTCCTCCACACTGCCTCTCAGCACTGGCTCCCCCTAGGGCTGCGTGTGAAGGCCTCTACTGTACTCCTTGTATACCTTTGACTGTTTTCCAACCACTGTCATCATGAAGTACGTGGACGATACCACCTTGGTCAGGCTCATCACTGACGACGATGAGAAGGCATACAGGGCGGAGGTAGAGAATCTGCTGCCGTGGTGCCAAGCAAACAACCTGGAACTGAATGTCCAAAAAGACAAAGAACTCATACTGGACTTCAGAAAGAACAGACAGGACCACACCACCTGCCTCATAAATGGCGACGGCATGGAAACGGTCCCCACTTTCAGGTTCCTGGGCACCCACATCTCCTCTGACCTCTCCTGGTCAATCAACACCAAGGCCCTGGTGAAGAAAGCCCAGTAGAGGCTGCAGTTCCTCTGTGTCCTGAGGAAGAACAACCTGGACCAGAAGCTGCTGCTGGCCTTCTACAGCTGCTCAGTGGAGAACGTGCTCACGTACTGCCTTAGTGTGTGGTGCACTGGCTCCACGGCTGAGAACAGGAAGGCTGTGCAGAGGGTCATCAACACCACCCAAAAAGTCATTGGCGGCCCTCTGCCCTCCCTGGAGGACATCTCCAGATCCTCCTGTCTCAGAAAGCTCAAGGCCATTACAGGAGATCCCCTCACATCCCGCCCACCACCTGTTTGACCTGCTTCCCTCTGAACGATGGTTCAGATCAATCAGGTCCCACACCTCCAGACTGACAAACAGTTTCTTCCCCTGGGCCATCCAAACTGCGAACAGTCAGAGCCCCCCCCCCCCTTTCCCGATCGCTCACATACACAGAACTGAGGACCGTTTTAATTATCACAATAGCACACCTGTCTTTGCACTCTGCACTTTCATGTATATTGACCCATCCATGAAACCACTACCATACCTGAGTATATTTCCATAATCCTTGGCTATTTTTATTTCAGTTGTGTGTTTAATTGTGTGTTCTTTAACCATGTTTTATCTAATCCTTCTCTCTTACTTTATTGCACAGTTGCCTGGTGGAGCACCTACAATTTTGTTGTCCTGTTCTACTGTACAATGACAATAAAGCCTATTCTATTCTGTTTTATTCTATATTGTAGTATAGTATAGTGTAATGTACTGTAGTATATTATAGTGTAGTGTAGTATTGTGTAGTACAGTGTAGTGTAATATAGTGTGACATAGTATTGTATATTATAGTGTAGTATAATATAATATAGTACAAAGAAGGATCAGATAGGATAGGACATCCCATGGTTCTGAACGACCCACAATATATTGCATGTCAAATATTCCAGTAATTCCTCTAACCAGAAACACATGTTAAAAACCCCAGTAAGTTGAAAAATTCACCATTAAACAGGTTTCCAAAATGTCTGGATGTATATGCATTACTAATTACTACACTGATTTTTGTGGCAGAGTTTTAACCCCCAAAACACAGTATGTCTCTGACATCAGACGAGGGACTACTTTTATGGTGTTTCAATGTCAGCAATGACAAAATGCTAAAGCTAGTGTTTAGCAGTTATTTTGCATCTGAAGGATTCTGAAATGTACAGTGATTTTATACTCATATGAGGGACTGCAGTCATAACCATGACCCTGTTGCACATTCAGGGATTCAAAAAAATCAGTCATTATTTATTTTTCTATAAGTAAAACCAGAAGAAAATTGAGTAGCTCAGCGCTTACACACACACACGCTTACACACACACACACACACACACACACACACACACACACACACATGCTCAAACATAAGAATAAATAACAGTTTCTCTCTCTTTCAATCTCTCTCTCTGGCTCATTATCCCTCTCTCTCCCTCTGCTTCACTTTGGATGGAAATGGTGTGTCTTTCCTGTCAATACGGTGTCTACCCACGCTCACTGCTATATATAGGGCCTGCTGTCTTCCCACAGTCCCCCCCCCCATTCCACTCTTCCTCTGTCTTTTCTATACAGCTTCCCATCAACTACATTTTGTTTCATTTTAAATGTGAAAATACAAAAAAAATGCAGGGAAAAATGTGGGAAAATGGTGAGGAGTGAAACAGGAAGTGTTGCATTAAAGAGGAAAAAAGGGTCTGAGAGTGGAAGCAGATGCATGAGTTGGCTGGAGAACGATACAGATATTGTGTGAGGAAACAGAACTCTTCTTTTCAAGTGATTTTGTGTCTTTACCTTGTCAGTGATCTTTCCAATTAACCCAGACCGTCATGATCTTGCCTGCCTGTAATGCCGCTGGTCAGAGAGCTACAGCTGCCAGAGATATATTTGCATGAAAGTCCAAGCTCAATAAATACAAAGTTTTGCAAGGCAGAGAGGCTCACACTGAGTAGAGTTTGAATGTAGAGAGTAATTAAGGACCTTGGTTCAAACCCTTGTGTTACGGCACATCCCTCCTACTGAAGAGTCCTTGGGCAATATATTGTATGTGTTCTGGTTGCACAATGTTCTGTTTTTGAACCTGAACACAATCTGGAGTGGGGTGAAAGAAAAGATTTTTTTTTCTTTTGTGGATGAACATAAAATACATTAAAGCAGTCACTAACTGCACTTTTTCTCATTTGGACAGCTCCCACAGGCCTTGATTAAATGTTTATGACATTTTGATCAAATTTTCTTTAATTACTTATTGTGGCATCATTATGAATCATCTTTTGCAACCTTCCTGAGAAAGGCTGGTTTCAGTGCATGTCTTTAAATGCCCAAGAACCACAGCAAACTCTGCCCTCTTACAGCACTATTACTAATCTTAGCTGGCTAGCTCCTATCTTGAATAGAGCATCTGCATCAACTAATGCAAATTTGTCTTAAAGAATGAATGAACTAATGCATCACTGGTGGACAGGTGTGTGTGGTTTCAGTGGTCAATAGGATGACCGGACCCTGGAGTACAATAAGCACAGAAACATTTGTGAATGAATGGCTAAACTGCTAGCTTCAGCTAGCCACCTTGGGTCTCAGTTAGAGAAAAATAATTATACTAATAGGTTGGTGTAGCATTACATTGAACATCAAAATAAACCAGAATGACACAAGATATCAACTGTGCATTAGTGAACCAGGTGGAAACAGAGATGTCTATTAGTGTGACTGAAATCTGAAAAAAATAACAATAGATTCTGTGCTTGGTAAGCTAACTCCCTAGTAGCACCATTGGCACTGAAGCTTGGGCTCTCTGCTCATGTTTGCAGACAGACAGCTTGGGTGGCCAATGTTAGAGCAGCGGATAAGTATCAAGGCTGGGCTCACCATGTTTATGATGTTCCATAGCAAACCAGGAAGAGTTAAAATGGCCCAACAAACTCTCAATGATCTCTACTGGTCTCTCAGTGATCTCTTCTAGTCTCTCAATGATCTCTCCTAGTCTCTCAATGATCTCTGAAGGATCTTTCAAAAATCAATATAGAGTGCCATGAAAATCATACAGTGGTCTCCCAAACATTGACACAGAAACAGCTTTTTTGAGGCTTTAGGAGATCGTTGAGAACTCAGGTCAATTTTTCTCTCAGTGGTCACCCAGTGGTCTCCGTCTGTGTAAAGGGGCCCTTACATTTCTGCCATTGTACCGATGACAGCTGTAGCCCAATTGAGACAATTTCACACAAAACAATTCATGACATTTTACATCCAAAAGATCCAAGGTGATCTTCATTGAGGTCAGTGAAAATGATCTTGAAAATGGTTTTGTCTATCTTAATACCATTATTTGGCTTCCTTTAACACTGAGATATTGGTATAAAGAGTCTGGACAAAAATGTGTGGAAGCTGCAGCTTGAGTGGTTTGTGGTAAACTATATAATGTGGTTTGTTTGGAATATGTAAATGATAGAGGGTGTTTCCTTTGCGAAACAAGTCAGATCCGATTCACTACTCCTGTTTGAGTCAGTGCTAGTTGTGAGTGTGGTTATCTGAATGTATGGAAAGCAAACAAGGACTGGGTGTTGAGTACACATGCTATGGAATGCTTAAAATGTCAAAAAGCCCTCCACACTCGAGGACACAAGCACCTCACTTCCTTACTGGCAGACTATGCATTGTAGATGAAGATTTGTGAGTGAAACTGTAGTAAACAATTTGAATATTAAATTTTCTATTTCTAAACAATAAACTTCCTTTAACTGGAAATCAATGTCATTCCTTCTATTAAGATTGCTGTGGCCTAACAGTCATAATGCCTACCACAAGAGCATGTTGCTCAACCACAGCAATGCCTAGTTTGATTCCCAGCCAGAACAATCTTAACTGGATGTATCTTCATTACATTTCCTGTCTCTTCCCTCACTACTGTGGGCTGGCGACCTGTCCAAGGTGTACCACACCTCTTGCCCAAAGATGCTGGGATAGGCTTCACCCTCCAGCAACCCAAAAAAGATTAAACAGTCAAGAAGGGGAAGTTTGGAATCAAATTCCTGCCAATTAGATATGCCCAAAATATTGCCCTAGATCATCAGATAACAGAAAATAATAGATTAATAATTAAATTCAGAAGTCAGACTCAATAATCTGATCTGAAAATGAGAAGAAAGAAATAAACAGTGTTGGGAGTAAAGCCACTACTTTTACGGTAATGTGCTGTGTAACGAAATTACTGTTTAAAAATTCAGTAATACGTTAGTGACTGAAATTTGATCAGATGTGTTACTCGTTACGGTACTCGTTTTATTAATATGGATAGATATTTTTAGTGCAAATAAATGAATATACAAACTGACCCTACCGTACCTGAGACATAGCTGTCAGTTGACGTGGCCTGTTGCAAGGAGCCTGAGTTTTCACTACTGAGCAGAGGAAGAGATGAAGCTACTTTGTTTTTGTGGAAATAGATTATTTTTCCTTTGTCACAGTTAAGGACAAAAGCATATTGGTGGGTTCCAAGCTAACTGCTGGTTGAGACCTACTGCAATCTTCAGAAGCGCAAAGACTATTAAAAAATGATACTTTCCACCTTCTAGCTTGGTGCTCAGCATAAGAGAATGGGGAGAGGAAAGTTAACACACAGAGCTACCAGAGGGCTGACCCCCCCACTGTAGCTTTCACTACTCACAGTAGCTGTGTGGCCTAGGATCAGTGAAATGGAGATAGGCGGCGCTGCCCCATACACCACATGGTGTCCCACATGCTGTGGAAAGCATTAAATTAACTTTAACTATCCATCTGGACAGTTTGTGACCCAGCAGCAATTAAACTGACTCATTACCAGATACATTGTTACAGAATGAAGACGTGATATCAACAGTGACTTTCCATCAGACAGCTGAGAGTGTGATCCACTGAAGTTAAAACACATTTACTTTCTATCTGGATAAAGATCATTCAAAAATGGATTTTGATCTCCAAAAGGAATTTGAGGGACTGGATCATGTCTCTGTCAGGGCAGACATTTGGACTGTGGATAATGGACATTTTCTTTGGATTGTTGTACATCGGATTAATCCATTATCATAAAGGTAAGATAAACATGGACAGCTTTATGCAGTGTTGCCATCTCACTCTTTTGGAGTGATTCTCACTCTTTTTCCCTCTCTCTCACTCCACAAAACCTATTTCTCACCCCAAAATGAGGAAATTACCTGCAATTTTGTGTTGATTTTCTTCAGATTTTTCCCACAATAAGAGCTCTCAAGGCAGGATAAAGCAAACTGAACATGTTCTAAAAGCTCTGTCTGAAACAGTCTGTTTTCAGCCTGACATTAATAAACCTGTAATGTAATCCATTATTGAAGTATATAAAGATGATTTAAGTATGCATTTAAAAGTAACATGAAAGTTACTTTTCTAAGTAATTAGTTACTTTAATCATGCAGTAATTGGTAAAGTAACTCAATTACTTTTGAAAAGAAGTAACTAGTAACTGTAATTAGTTACAATTTTTTAGTAACTTGCCCAATACTGGAAATAAAGGATGTACTAAGAAATGGGAAAAGGTCATAGGTCTAATATGGAATTTGGACACAATTTGATACTTATTTCTGCTGATCAACTGAGCAGTAAGATATGATTGAAATAAACTGTTGTTTAATTCAGACTCAAGATGAGATGGTGTATTTGCATATCTAAACAATCCAACCAAGGAATGTAGGAAGAAAGAATTGTTAATGTGCACCCGAGCTGAAGAAATCCAACTGGACATGTAAAAGCATTTCAAGAGAAGAATAAACATAACAATGACAGCCATATGCTTGACTGGGTACAAGTCAGTTAAATACCAAGATAAAAAAGGTATAACTTTTAAAATGGAGAGGTGATGTGGTGGTGTAGTTTATGCTTGGATGGAATCCAGTGATTTTTTGAAATCCCTTTTCTTACAGGAGCAAACGTGTAAGAGACTGAACTCAGTGTTGGAGTTTTTCCCCCTGTTAATGTGAAGCATAGACATCATCTAGAGTGCAATTTGTATAATTGATGTGACAGCTTAAAATGACCCTGGAAGTACAGTATGTTGACCTCATTTAGTAAATAAACAAGAAGGCACATGGTCTTGTACAGTATTTGTACATGTTTATACCAGGGCTGCTCCTTTCCCCTGATTCATTTCCCATGGGCTGAGAGGAACGAAACTTGGCACAGTTATTAGTTTCTGTCTACATAGGTACCACCAAGGGTCACACACTTCCCCCATCTCTTTATGCAGCCGTAGAGACCTCGCCTGTAGAAGTCTACAGGTCGAGGTCAGAAGAGTAAGAGGGTGAGGAAGGATTTCATAGCTGCAAAACTCTGCTTCTGTGTGGGCAACTTGCAAGTTGTAAACTGGGGCATTGTCTTGTAGGAAGTGGACACCTTCAGTCAACATGTCACACATCTCTATTTTGATGACCTTCCACAATTTCTGCAGCAGTAAAGTGTAGTAAGTCCTGGTAATTGTGGTACCTTTTGTCAGGAAATCCATCATCAATACTCCATGCTGGTCTCAAAAGACTGTGAGCATGACCTCACCCACCGAGCACTGGACACATGCCTTCTTTGGAGGTGGTGAGCCATAACGCTTCCATTGCTTCAACTGGGCTTTAGTCTCTGGATCATAGTGACAGACCCATGTTTCAATTAGTCTGTGGAAGAAGTCCTCCTGGTTTTCTTGGCACACAGCCAAAAGAGCCTGGAAGAACATGTGACTCATTCCTGCTTCTGGGAAGGTGTCAGAAACCAGGGAATCTATCATGCAGACAACTTCCACATGTGCAAATGATCATGGATGATTTTTTTTTTCCACTTATCCCACACTGATCGTGACATCTTGGGCTAGTTGCCAACAGTTCTGTGGCGATCCTCCAAAATAGCGGCCTTCACTTTCTTGATGGTGTCTTCAACAGTGGCAAATGTGGTCGCCCGGGATTGGGTGCCATTTCCACCAATGTCTGACCACATTTAAACTGTCAATGCCAGTGCTCGACTACGTCATACAATGAGGCATCTCTCTCTTTCTCATCTCATTGGACATATCCTGTGGTGTGCGGCCTCTCAAGTACAGGAACCTGATAACTGCTCTCCATTCAGCTGGCTCCGTTGGCACCCTAGTCCACCTTAGCACCTGTAAAAGGGAAACTCTTAGGACTTCAGAGCTGCAAATTACCACAAGACCTATAGAGATGTGTTTTATTATACATGTGCAATTTCAGTATCCTACAATAACCAAAGCAGGTCAGGGGAACTCTCTAATGAGCAGCCCTCGTAGTTCACATAGCCAAACCTTGTGTCTGTTTGATCATTTTGTAATCTAACTGCCCATCTGCCAAATGTTTGGTAGAAACAGGATTAGAAGACAGTCTTGATTATTCTGATTATATGTATATCATGTAGCATAACAGATCAGACCTGGAGTATTTTGGTTCTGGGGATGCTGAATCTGAACCAAGAACCTCCGGTCATTATCAGGCATGGGCTTTAGTTTTGCAATAAAACAAACATGTTGCATACTATATTTAACATGAAAGACATGCACAGTGCTTTTAATAAAAATCACACACCATGATTTGTGTTGATTAATAGGTGATGATTGATAAGTTGGTGCAGTGGCTAAAACTGCAGTGGTATATCAGTTATCCTCATTCCAGCCGTCTCTCTTGAACTAGATATGATGATTTAAATCTTTGTCAATCATCCATTTCTGTTATTTCTCAAAATGCTGTGTCTTTTTTCATAGCAGGTTTATATCACCTCTATATTTGATATTTTGGGTGAGAATACAGAACATATTGCAGCTCTGATTTTTCTTTTATGGCACCTAGAATAATTTGTGTGAAAAACACTCAGTTTAAAATGTTTATCATCCTGGACTCTTGACAGCTGATAGGCTAATCTTCAAGGGCTGCTTGCAATTGCTTACTGCAGTGGCTTGAACCGATCTTGAAGTGCTGTTTTCCACTTATTTGCTTTTATTTTGATGAGTCCTTTTTGTTATTTACTTGTGGATTGTTAACATCTTTTTCTATTGATAACTGCTATCACTGATAGCACTCCTGGTATCTGTTGACTTTGTTAGTTTTTCATACCATAAGCGATATTTGTGAGGATAGTGGCGCTAACCCCCTGCAGTGGAATGGAAAGAGTTTGAGACCACTAGTAGTAAAAAGCAAATTTAAGAGAAAAAAACCTCACAAATTTGCAACAATAAAGGTGCAGATATGTTGTATTATAAATAAAAGACTCTAATATACAATAAGAGTCTCTGATTGATGAGAAAAAATTACAAATTTGTCAGAGAAAAATGTGTGAGAAAAGTAGCAACTTTATGATTAAGTTTGTGGGGGGAAAATCACACATTCACATTCAAAGTTTTTCAAAATTTGAGGAAAAAACAAATTTGTAAGAAAAGTGTCAAATATGCAAGGAAAACATTTTAAATTTTACAGGAAAAAGATACAAATGGGAAATGTTGGAAAATAAACCTTACCTCCTTAGTTAGACTGTCAGTTTACTGTGTGTTACTGCTGTGCAACTGTCAAAGCTTTTGTTGCTGGGATATTTGACTTTTAGAGAACTTTTGTGTTTAGCACCATGAGCGACTGCTATGGCAGTGATGCAAACTGCCATAGCAATTCAACTGAGGCTTAAACACTTTGAGTTGTACTAACTCATCAGATTTTACAGTGTATTTGACAGATGCACTAAATTAAGGAGCTGTGATTGGGTTATCATTGTCCCCCAGAAAATGTATTGCAGATTTATGACATCAAGAATGTATGTTCTTTAATCGCTGAGCCTTTCTTTCTGAATAAATTTCAAAGCTCTGATTTACATGTTCTGAGCTATGCTGCACATAAACATATAAGAACAGTGTAAGTCAACATAAATATTCCTTCATACATGTAGCTCTGTTTAATATTGAATGTGTAAAGAAACTATGAAACATGTATGTAGCAGCCATCACAGCACTTAAAAAAATAGAACAAGGGGTCAACACATTGCACTGCCATACTCGCCCACATACATGTGCAGAAATCCTCGGAGTGACACATAAGTGGTTAAATATTAAGAAGGAAGCATTCAAGAGACGGCCTTGTTTCTCTAGTTGAATCTCAATTGGCAGTCAAACTGCTTGAAAGGATTTCTCTCTCTGATCTGTGTACTACTTGAACCAGTCTTAAAGCAGATCGCTAATGAAACATCCCAGTGATAAGTGGAGCTTAGATGATTTTAAATGGGATAGTGTTTGAATCTTGGTTTGCTCACATGATGAAAAGCACTGAGAGAAAATCCAAGATGTCATGGGACTGATCTCATCTTTGTTGTCATACAAAATGCAGGTTTTTAATAAGATGAATACAGCTGAATTGAAAGAAAATAAACATATTTTAATGATGCCGAGCGAGGGTTTGTTCCATGCTCGGGTCGTTTGGTTATTTTCCTTTTTCTGTTTATGTATTTAGTCTTGATTGCTGCCATTATTGTTTGTGCTTTTATTTTGACAGTGCCGGGACAGGACTTCCGCCTGTCAATTCTGTTCACAGCCTGTCACAGCTGCTTGTGTTTGGTTGATTGCTTTCACTCCACACCTGTTTGTCAGTGAGTTTCTGTGTTACTATTTAAGTTCACTGGCGAGGTTTATTCCTCGCTGTGACCTTGTCTTGCTCGACCTGGAATCCACAACCCTGATTCCAGTCTTTCTTCAGCTTAGGATTTTTCTTCATTAATTTCATGCAAGTTCCTTTCTTGTTTTGTTTTTTTTTCAGTATTTGTATTTTCCTGTTATCACCCCTCGTGGTCTTGTTTATAGCCTTTTTGTATCCGCCCATCGTGGCAAGGTTTTGTGTACTCTATTATTTTATAAATAAGCAAACTCACTGCAGGCGAGTGATGCCGTGTTTCTGCCTCACAAGGGCCAACTATGACAGTAGGTCGCAGCCCCTAGGTGCCAGCAGCAGTGAGTTTGCCTTTTTTCTTTTTCTTGTGCTCTATTTTTCCCCTTTTTGGGTGCCTGTGTTTTTTGGGGGCATGGCATTGGTGGGCAGGGGGTACCCAGCAAGCTTGGGGTTTGAGCTCTCTCAGGCTGTCATGGAAATAGATGATCTTCTAGCCATAGCCCGTCGATGTTCCACTCCTAAAGACGCTTTATGGTACCTGGACTTCGTGGAGATGGCTGTGTGGTGTCATCCTCACCTTTCGGAGCATGCCGAGGGAAGGGAGAGGATATCCCTGATGGCGGCTCTGCAACAGCAAAACCGTGAGTTGGAGTGGAATTCCTCTAGGAAGTCTAGATCGGCGCCGATGGGGAGGCACTTCCGGGCCCCGGTCCAATCAACTCCTTGCCAGGTTCCTGCTACTGCTCCAGCTCCCGCGTCACCTGTTCCAAGACGCTGTTTCCTGGTGCAGATCTCCACTCCAACCCGTAATACGGCTGTACCGAGTCAGATGGAAGAGAGTCACCGGGTGAAGACGCCGCCACTTCCCAGCCTCGAACCATCGGAAGAACTCCTCCATCTCTCAGCCTGCAGGACTATTTTTGCCATGTCAGAGAGGAACATCAGCAGCTTCTGCCTTTTGGGTCTACTCACAGGTTGTCTCGTCAGCTCCAATTCCCGGGGTCGTCGCTGCTGTTTCCCCCTCCTTCACGCGCCTTCTCTCGCTGCTGAGAGCTCAGCTGATTCTTCCTTGGCTCCACCCATCATCGTGTCTGCTGGGGCGGTTCCTTCTTGTCCTCCAGAGGGGCCCATGACCTCCACAGCCACAAAGAGGAAAGAGACTGGGTTTGCTGCAGCAGGAACCACCATACCCCGGGAGAACAGGCAAGTGTTTTTTCACTCTATATCACATATTCATATCTGATGAATTACCTTGTCTGATTCCCGGGGATGAGGCTCAGTTTATGCAGTCCACTGGGCCCTCACCACCTGCTGCAGCCACAAAAATGTTACCTGCTCCCTCTGTGTCTCCTCCTATACCCCCCGAGTGTCCGCCGGTTCCAGGATCAAGCCGCCGGATGGAGGAGGAGCTTGCAGCCCTGGAGAACCTGGTTCCAGCCCCACAGCCACGGTATGGACAGAGGAAGAGGGCTGTCTGCAATCCGGAGCCTGAGCCGACGATGAAGCGTCCCCGAGTTTCACTTGAGCAGAGTTCAGCCCCAGCAGGAAGAGGATCTCCTGTCGCCGCGCCGGGCAAGCCACCTGCGTGGGTAACATCACCAGGGGGTTCTGAGACTGCAGTGACCATCACGACTGCTGTTGGGGCCACCTCAGCAGAGTTCGAGTTGGACCTCCAGGGGGCTGGGCCCAAGACATCGCCATCCGGATCGACAGAGTCCTGGACGGTGATGGAACTTGAGCTCAGAAATGTACTCTCCTTTGTTTTCATTGTTTCAGTATTGGAGAGATCTTGTCTGCCTCTTGGTGGGGAGAGCCGGGTGCTGCCGTCAGCAGCATCTGAGCTCGCCTCGCCGGTTTCCACTGCCGCCGGTGACCCTGACCCCGTTCCTCTCCCTCTTTCATTCGAGTCTTCTCTCAGGGTCACCGAGGATCTGTCAGCTACACCAGAGGTCTCCGTGGGTTCTGGTCTGCCGCCTGAGGTCTTCTTGGGTCCAGCTCCTCTGGCCGAGGTCGTTGTGGAGACGCCGACCCAGCCTGGGTCTCTGTGGGTGCTGCACCCCAGTCTGAATCCCACATGGGTGTGGTGCCCCAGTGTGTGCCTGCTGTGGGTGCTACACTTCAGCCCGGGGGCCATCATGGGGGCAGCTGCGCCTCAGTCCGGGGCCACCGAGGGTGCAGCTACACCTCAGTACGGGGCCACCGAGGGCGCAGCTACACCTCAGTGCGGGGCCACCGAGGGTGCAGCAACGCCTCAGTCCAGGGCCACTGTGGGTGCCGCTATGCCTCAGTACGGGATCACTGGGGGTGCTGTGCTGATGCCCAAGGCTGCTGTGGGTTCTCTGTCCACATCGGGTGCCCATCGTTCAGGGATCTGCGGTGGATACTGGTCTCTGCTGCCACCACCAGGTGGAGGTGGGTGGTGCTCCGCGACCCGCTGGCTTAGGGATGCGGGGAGACCGCCCGAGCCTTCTGGGTTGCTGGGGTGGTTTTGGGACTCTGGTAGACCACCCGATGAACTCTTTCTACCTGGTTGGGGTCTCTGGAGACCTGGTAAGCCGCCCGACCTTTTCCATCTGATGGTTGGGTGGAGTCAGGACTCTGGTGGGCCACCTGAGCAGTTCCCTTATGTATCCAGTGTTGTTTAGTTTTCTTAATATTCTGTTTTGTCAGCATGTAATCATGTGTTTTTTGGGTTGTTTGTTTTCGTGTCTCTCCCTCCAGGCCTGAACCCCCCCGCCACCCTCCCGGGGTCGTTTTTTTCCAGTCATTTCTGTTGGGGGGGGGGGGGGTCCTTTTTTCCTTTTTGATGTTGCTGCGGGGTGTCTGGGACCCCACCCCTTAAGGGAGGGGCACTGTCATGACACCGAGCAAGGGTCTGTTCCATGCTTGGGTCGTTTGGTTATTTTCCTTTTTCTGTTTATGTATTTAGTCTTGATTGCTGCCGTTATTGTTTGTGCTTTTATTTTGACAGTGCCGGGACAGGACTTCCACCTGCCAAGTCTGTTCACGGCCTGTCTCAGCTGTTTGTGTTTGGTTGATTGCTTTCACTCCACACCTGTTTGTCGTTGAGTTTCTGTGTTACTATTTAAGTTCACTGGCAAGGTTTATTCCTCGCTGCGACCTCATCTTGCTCGGACTGGAATCCATAACCCTGATTCCAGTCTTTCTTCAGCATAGTATTTTCCCTCGTTAGTTTCATGTAAGTTCCTTTCTTGGTTTTTCAGTATTTGTATTTTCCTGTTATCACCCCTCGTGGTCTTGTTTATAGCCTTTTTTTGTCCGCCCCTCGTGGCAAGGTTTTGTGTACTCTATTATTTTATAAATACGCAAACTCACTGCAGGCAAGTGGTGCCGTGTTTCTGCCTCACAAGGGCCAACTATGACACATCTTTCGTGCAAAGATTAAATAACCCACTGAAAAGAAGAAATACAATGTTTGGACAAGCATGCCTTCAATCTATTGGTCTGCATCTCCATTAAAGGAATAGTTCATTTCATTTAAAGTCAGGTTAAGTGCAATAGTTCTGATCATACAACAGTTAGTTCTGACCGAGCAATTTGATTGGACAGTAGGGATTCCAGGAGTTACTATAATCAACAATTCACTGGATATGTATCACTCTGCTTCAAAAGTGTTCATGTATCTGTTAATTACTAACAGTGATTTAATGTCAACTCTGCAAACTTGAGAATTGCAAAACTGTGTTGAATACCTTAATTTCCACAGTGAGGCACTGTTTGAAAATCAACTACAGTTTCAGCCATCTCTGAACCGTAAGTCCTGTCCTTATAAACATCCAGCGATATACAGCGGTAAAAAAGTATTGAACATGTCAACATTTTTCTCATTAAAAATATTTCTGACGGAGCCATTGACCTGAGATTTTCACCAGATATCAGTAACAACCCAAGTAATCCATATATACAAAGAAATCAAGGCAACTGTGTTCACAAAACAAGTTATATTTAATAAAGTGGAATGACACAGGGAATAAGTATTGAACCCATTTGGTGAAATTCATTTAACACAGGGGTGCCCAGTCTGGGGCTCATGGAACGTTCAGGTTTCTGTGGGAAGTTTTCTCATTTCACTTCTTAATTGGTCCAAAGATTTGCAAATAATTTGATGTTGTTGTGCATGGGTGCAAGGGTGCCTACAGAGCACATGCACAACAATGACAAATTATTTGCAAATCTTTGGACCAATTAAGAAGTGAAATTAGAAAATTTATCACAGAAGCCTGGATGCTCCAGGAGCCCCAGGTTGGGCACCCCTGATTTAATATTTAGTAGAAAATCCTTTGTTGGTAATAAGAGCTAATATTATGTTTGCAGCATTTTAGGTTGTAAACAGTTGGAAATTTACACCTTTTTGTCTTTTTGCTAAAGTTGCAGCTTCTTACCCATAAAATTCCACTTTTTTTGGTCAGAAATTGGCAGCTTTTAACTGAGACTTACATTCCCCCCCCTTTTTTTTGTCAGGTCAGGCATTGGCTTGCTTGCTACCAGATAACCATGAAAACTGGTACTACCTGTCTCATGGGTCGGGCTGTCGGCGACTCAACCGACATCCCCGCTCTTCCGAGGGTGTGGAGGGTGAAACAGGGCACCCTGGCAGAACTAAAAACAACATCTGTCACAGGTCTGTGGTGGACCACTCCCAGTTACACGGGGTGAGACTGGACATCCTGGCAGATAAACACATCTGTCGCAAGGTCTGTGGTGGACTGTGCCAATCGGTGCATCGTGACATGCACTACACAAAGAGCAGAGATAAAAACCTATCATCTGGTCAGTCACTGCAACAGATACTGGAGTCAGTTTGTCTTGGCTTGTCCTTGCCACTGATAATATCTTTATCTGCCAAGAATGTGCTGTTAGTCCAGCAAAAGCTAGCAGTACTCAAATACTTTGCAACTAGTTTCATGAAATGAAATAAGAGCTTCCAGACACCTCCTGTATGGAGAAACTAGGCACAGGTATTGCTCAGGAGTGATTTTAGCCCATTCTTCCACACAAACTGCCAAATCTTGAGGGTTCCATGGGTGTCTTCTCTGAACTCTGATTTTCAGTTTGTTCCATAGATTTTCAATTGGATTCAGGTCAGGTGACTGACCAGGCCATTCTAGCAGCTTTATTTTCCTTCTCTGCAGCCAGTTGAGAGTTTCCTTGGCTGTGTGTTTGGGATCATTGTCTTGCTGAAATGTCCACCCTCGTTTCATCTTCAGCATCTTGGCAGATGGCAACAGGTTCTTATCAAGGATGTCTCATACATTTGTCCATTCATCTTTCCTTCAATTAGATGAAGTCTGTCAGTACCATGTGCTGAAAAACACCCCCACACCATGATAAGATGTGCAGTGCCATTTCTCCTCCAAACATGCTGTGTGTTGTGGCATCCAAAAAGTTAAATTTTGGTCTCATCTGACCAGACTGTATTCTCCCAGTATTTTACTGGCTTGCCCAAATGTTGTGCAACAAACTTTGAATGAACTTCAACATGCTTTTTCGTCAGTAATGGAGTCTTTCAAGGTGAGCAGGCATAGAGCTGACTTCGATTGAGTGCATTATTTATTGTTTTCTTTGAAACAGCAGTACCTACTAACTCCAGGTCTTTCTGGAGCTCTCCATGAGTAGTCTTTGGCTCTTGGATAACTCTTCTGATAATTCTCTTGACTCCTCTGTCAGAAATCTTGCGAGGAGCTCCTCATCATGGTTGGTTTATGGTAAAATGATGTTCTTTCCACTTCCAAATGATGGCTCCAACAGTACTCACTGGAACATTCAGCAGTTTAGAAATGCGCCTGTAACCAATGCCATCATTATATTTTGCAACAATAAGGTTGCGAAGGTCTAGAGAGAGCTCTTTGCTTCTACCTAGCGTGAGTTCTTTGTGGTGTGACAATCTGATACTCACAAACCTTTATAAAGGCTATCAGTCAGGACTTATCTGTCTGAAATTCATTTGCACTGATGGGGGATGGGATTGCTTCCTATATTCTGATGGATTTCATCTGGTTTCTTAGCTTTCTATATCTTTTTGCACCTCTTTTTCTTCATGTGTTCAGTACTTATTCCCTCTGTCATCCCACTTTATTAGCTATAACTTGTTTTGTGGACACAGTTGCCTTGTTTTCTTTGTATGTATGGAGTGCTTGGGTTGTTACTGATATCTGGTGAAAATCTCAGGTCAATGGCTGCATCAGAAATATGTTTATTGTGAAAAAGGTTGACGTGTTCAATACTTATTTTCCCCGCTGTATTTTATGTCTGTTTAAACAAAACAGACAGGCTAGAGTTGAATTTATTGACTCGATTAGAAAACCACAATACCTTTGTGGTGATGGACTCTTTGTTTCATCTGAAAATCGCAAGAAAAAGCAAGTAATGTGTGCCAAAGCCAAATCGTTTGCATGCTAACAAGCTACCCACATTGATCTGGGCCTTTCTGTGGTACAGACTCAACAGGTGACCGGAATCTATTTAGGTTCTTAGCAACACTTACTGGCTACATTTATAAGGGACTGTTTTTTTTCTCAGCTGCACAAAATAACTGGTTAAACAAACAAATCATAATGTTTTGTCCAGTATTGCTGTCATTTACTAAATTGCGCTTGCGGAACTGTTGTATAAAAACAATATTACCTGAGAGGGAGTACGATATCAATGAATATACTAACTATGGGTATGATTCGTCTAATGCCTTCCACTACGTGTCAAGCATTAGATGTATCACACCAGCAGTTACTATTCATTGATACCGTACTCCCTCTCATGTAATATTGCTTTAGTAGTCATGGAATTACTGTTAGTAGTCAGTTCTCTGTCTCATTTTAGAGGATGAGGGAGAGGATAGTCAGGGCTGCAGTGGAGTGTAAGGCTGCGTGTCCACTGAGAGCATAAAACCCCTCTGGATCTATTTTGCTGGGAGCTTCATAGGTGCTCTTAAAAGAAGGTCTGCACTGAAACTGTGTACTAACTGCAGTAATCCATATGAAACTGGTAATACATACACCCCTAAGCTTTTGCTGTGAAATATTGATAAGGGACCTGTACTTTCATAATACTTTCTCTAGTCACAAAGACCACTCAGAGCACTTAACAAATAGGTGCACTAACCCTCTGTTATACGGACCAGTCAGAGACAAATACCTATGGACAATTTAGAGTCACCAGTTAAACTGATGTGCATGTTTTTGGATTGTGGGAGGAACCAGAGCCCCCGGAGAAAACCCACACAGCACAGGGAGAACACACAAACTCCACACAGATAAACACCACTGCCAGCCTGGGGATTCAAACCCGGAATTTTCTCACTGTCAGGCAACAGTGTCAACCAGTGTAGCACCATGCTAAGCATCATGGTATACTTTTACTCTAATTCTGAATGGCCGGCTAGAGAGGTGTTTTGTTGATGGGCGATGTGGTGCGCTCCAAAAGTTAACTGCAATAATAATAAGTCAACATTAAGCTCTATGGGTGCAGCATCAAAACCGCTGATCGCTGAGAGCTCGACTACATAGAAAATTAACAGAAAATAGACACTCCCAGTTGAAAAAAAATGCTCTCTCTAGACACACAGCCTAATGGATGCATGTTTAACATCAATTTTCACCATCTAAAAAGCCTAAAATTTCAAAAACTTCACTTTTCAAGAAAGAACATTATCTCAGACTACTACCATTTCATGTCTGCACCAGAAAGCTCTCTTTGGGGGGGGGGGGGGGGGAGGCTGAAACATTCATAGTGGTTAAATGTGACCAAATGGGGTTTATTTTTCAACATAGTCTCCCCTTCAGTCCATGCACTTCTTCCATCGGTGTTGCAGCTCTTGGATCCCTGTGGTTGAAAAATAAACCACCGTACTTTAGCACTATATTTTAAACCAAAGAATGTATATGTTACTACGCAACATTGCACGGTGGCCACTCTCCACTGAACAGCTGAATCTTTAGAGAGAAGTCCAAGTGGAATCCAGTAACTCTCCCTTTAACACCCATATTAATAGATATGTCTGAAATAAAACTGACATGGGGAGCCCCTTAAAAAGGTGATCAGGCTTTCTTTTTTAAATCAAAATCTTGCTGCTATTTTGTTTCATGCTTCTGTGAACTGAAGAACATAATGATGATGAAGAAATATGGTTTGTTTTAAATGACAACTGATGAGGATGAGATAAATATTTTTACTGAATCAAGTAAAATAGAAGATATAAAAAAAGTTTACAAATGGGTCTTTGAGGTCAGACAGGGACTGGGTTTGACTTATGCTGTTTTTTTTAATTTTTTTTTTACTAGAACAGAACACAGAACCATAGGCAAAGAAGATACAGTAAACTCACCCATGTTATTCTGCTGTAACACCACCAAGAGCCACCCCTGACATTTAAACACAGGGATGACGGTCTCGCTCCTAATGTAGTACATCTGTTTCACTTTAATACTCAGAAGTTAGACTTGTTTCTTAGAAATGCAGTTTACGCGCTTCACCCTGAGGTGAACAGATGACCTAGATAACCTTGTGGTTTTAGGTCAAATACAGTCAGTTCTGTGCAAAGCCTGGAGAAAGGAATTAGAAGAAAGCAAAGGGAATGAAGAGATACTTTTAGAACAGATAGAGGCTAACTCTGCATGAAGTCTTTGGCACAAAAATAACCTGCTTTCAATTGGTCCTACTGGCTATTTCACGAGAAGTAACATCCAAATATCTCAAGGGTCTAAATGTTTTACTGAGTGCTGTGAAGAGCATGTTTAATCTTAGATATATTTAACTATAAGCTCAGACCAAAGCCTTGGGTTACCTTCTCTAATCGGCATTATTTTTATTCTGCTTTTTAAAAGTGACTTAAGAATTAATATTTCTTAGCTCTTTAGTTCCCGTTATTCATGTGGGTCACCAGGAAATATGCTTCTGCAGAAGCTCAGGAGATAGTTTCCCAGTTACTGTGACACAAGGCTTTTTATAATAAACTTTTTCAAGAAAACACCATAAGAGCTGAAGCAAAGGTAACACTTTCATAAACAAACAATTTTGCTACATATTAACATAACTTACTTAATCCTCGCCTGGCCACTTAAGTGACCATTGCGGCCAATTGTCTGAAGACAGGGGGATCTTGGGCTAGGGCGATGAGGTCAGCCAGAGGTCTTATCATTGCAATCTGGGCCATCCAGGACAGTCTGATCCAACCTTGGGGGCGATGCCAGCTCTAGGGGGGCAGACGAGCCAAGATGGAAAGGTAGCCAAAAGAGTGTTGCAGGCGAGCATACAGCAAGTGGGGACCCAGTGGCTTCCAAGTGGTGAGGGAAGACACATACCGTTGGTGGATGGCAATAGCCATGCCTTGGGTGCGGTAGGTGTCGTTTCCATACCATATGATCTTGTATTCGCCCACTGTTGTCTCACCGTCCTGTGTCCACCTTACTTCCTGAAAATCAGCAATGGGAACTACATATTAGCATGAACAAATAAAACTCTACATGCCTTGTCCCCAGTCTAGCCAAATACTTAATTTTTAACCATTAAAAGCCTCCACTGAAGTTTAACCTCTTAAAATTAAAACACACCAGTGCACCCATCAGCCTGTCCCCTCTGGTGGTCAAGGTTTTTTTGAAGAAAATATTCAGTTTCAATATCAGACATTCCAAAGGCTGTAACTTGAAAGTGGTAAGAGATAATGGCTTACTGACAATTAGAAAGATGTAGAATATGATCCAAAGTTTGATAGGAGTAAATTTATGCATCTAATTTGCATAATGCAACAGCAGCCGTATCGAATTACATAACTTTAGGTCAAAAGTGGACTTTGGACATATTTACACAAAGGATGGTTTTGTTTTTTGTCCTCATTTTTGGTTTTGTTTTTTTGTTATCTTATCTTCAAAGTATATGAACCAGAAAATCAGAATGTACACAAACTGATAAAAAACGGTCAGACCTACTGCTCGTTGTGTCTTCATTCGTCCATTTTCGTCATCCACAGTCCTTATTTCGTCTTCTGCCAGTCATTTTCGCTTTCTCGCCCACATCCAGAAACTGTCACATGTATGTTATGAATTATTCCACCTCAGTTTTGGTTACATTAGCCGCCGAACCAGCTCTATTGTTCTCTGTCATCACGTGCAGCTCCGTCAATGGCAGATGAAAGTGTACACATTCCAGATGGTCTTCTGCTTTCACAAAATGTAAATATTTCCCTTCAGAAGCTAAATAATGACATAACGCACGGCCCAGGAGACACACACGCAGGCTCAGGATAGATTTAACAGCTTTATTAGCAACAAGGAAGTGTATGGCTGCGTGTCTGTGGAATAAGAATGTATTGGTGGTGGCGTCTGCGTCAGGCACGGGGGCAGGAGGCCGTACAGCCGGACAACCCTGTGGGAGAGAGCAGAGGGAGAAGGGTAACGGGCACCACACCAATACAGGGAATAATGATGGTAGCTGGCTTACTTGGTTGTGACAGGTGGCTGGCGTCGACAAGGGCGGAGCCCGGGAGACAGCGACCTGCGGTACCTGTGGCAGCAGCGTAGAGCCAACGGCGAGGTGATGAAGTCCGCCGCTGGGAATGTCCACCTGTGCACAGGGGAAAGCTAAAGGAGAGAGGTAAGGGGAGCTTACCCAGGATATCTTCGCTAGTCGGTTTGAGATCCGTAGTAGCAAAGGGGCCGAAGTAGAGAGACGGCTTCAGGCCGAAGCCCAGGGCAGAGTGGATTAAATACCCCGCCGCTGACGAGAAGCAGGTGTGCGCGCGGCTGGCGCGGCTGATGAGCAGCAAGTCATAACAGTACTCCCCCCTCTAGCAGCACCTCCTGGCGATGGTTTTTCCGGGTGCGCTCGATGAAACTCAGAAATGAGTGACCGGTCCAACACCAGCGAGGAAGGCACCCACTGTCTCCACTCGGGTCCATAGCCCTCCCAATCCACCAGGTACTGCAATCCGCGACCCCGACGTTGGGTGTCCAAGATGTCAGCGACGGTCCAGGCCGGATGGCCACCAATCATCCGGGGAGCGGGGTGCGCCGCAGGTGGAGGGCAGAGGGGGTCAGAGACCACTGGTTTGATTTTGGAGACGTGGAAGGTGGGATGGATGCGGAGGGAGGAGGGAATAGCCACACGCACAGCCACCGGGTTGATGATTCTGGTTATGGGATAAGGGCCGATGAACCATTGGGCCAGCTTTCTTCTCTCACCCTTTAGGTTTACGTCCTGTGTGGATACCCAAACTTGCTGTCCCACCTGGTAGGCAGGTGCAGGTCTCCTATGTTGGTCCGCCGTAGACTTATTGCGCTCCGCCGTGCGTAAAAGCACATTACGCGCCGTGGACCAAAGGGAACGGCACCGCCTCAGATGTGCCTGGACAGAGGGAACAGCCAACTCGCCCTCCTGCGCGGGGAACAGGGGTGGATCATAGCCCAAGGATGCTTTAAAGGGCGACATCCCGATGGCCGTAGAGCGAGAGGTGTTGTGGGCGTACTCCACCCAGGCGAGGTGAGAACTCCAGGACGTGGGTTTGGATGACGTAACGCAGCGGAGCGGAGCCTCCAGCTCCTGGTTAGTCCGCTCACACTGCCCGTTAGACTGGGGGTGATGGCCGGAGGAGAGGCTTACCTTGGCTCCCAGGGCATTGCAAAATGACCTCCAGACGTCCGAAGAAAACTGGGGGCCGCGGTCGGAGACCACGTCGACCGGGATTCCATGCAGTCTGACCACGTGCTGGATGAGGAGGTCCGCCGTCTCCAAGGCTGAGGGAAGTCCACGTAGGGGCACGGAGTGGGCGGCCTTGGAAAAACGGTCTACAATGGTCAGAACTGTGTCAAAGTTGTTGGAGACAGGGAGCCCGGTGACGAAGTCCAGAGCAATGTGCGACAAGGGCCTGCCAGGGACGGGCAGGGGCTGGAGCAGACCCGCAGGGGGAGCATTACCTGACTTATTGGCAGCACAGACAGGGCAGGCCCAGGCGTAACGGGCGGCATCCTTCCGCAGGCCTGGCCACCAAAAGGATTGCTGGAGAAGGTCAATCATCCGCGAAGCTCCAGGATGGCAAGTGAGCTTGGAGGTATGGAGCCAGTGTATGACGTCCCCCCGGACGGCAGATGGCACGAAGAGCCTCCCCTCCGGTCCGCCGCCAGGGTCCGGTTCCGACTCCTGCGCCCTCCGGATCTTGTCTTCTATGTCCCATGTAACAGCCCCCACGACGCACGACCTGGGCAAGATGGTGTGAGCAACGTCTTCTGCGGCCTCCGGGGCAAATTGCCTGGAGAGGGCGTCGGGCAGGCCGTTCTTGGAGCCAGGCCTATATGTGATGCTGAACTTAAACCTTGCAAAGAACAGGGACCAACGTGCCTGGCAGGCATTCAGACGCTTGGCAGATCTCAGGTACTCCAGGTTCTTGTGGTCAGTGAGGACCACAAAAGGCAAGGCTGCCCCCTCCAGCCAGTGACGCCATTCTTGAAGGGCAAGCTTGATGGCAAGAAGCTCTCTGTCCCCCACGTCGTAATTTCGTTCCGCCGGGGACAGGCGCCGAGAGAAGAAGGCGCAGGGTCGCTTGACTCCATTGGCTGGGGACCGCTGGGACAACACCGCCCCCACACCCGTGTCCGAAGCGTCCACCTCCACAATGCACTGCAGCACGGGATCGACCTGGCTGAGGACCCGGGAGGAGGAGAACTCCGTCTTCAGTGCCTGGAAGGCCGAAGCGGCCTCTTCAGTCCACCGGAACGGGGTCTTAGGAGAGGTGAGGCGGGTCAGGGGCCCGACGATGGCTCCAAAGTTCGGGACAAAGCGGCGGTAGAAATTGGCGAACCTGATGAATTGCTGAACTTGCTTTCGAGAAGTTGGTGTGGGCCAGTCCACCACTGCTTTGATCTTCGCTGGGTCCGGAAGCACCTGGTCATGGGAGATGACGAGCCCCAGGAAGGAAGTTGTCTTGGCGTAGAATTCACATTTTTCCGCCTTGACGTACAGACGGTTCTCCAGCAGTCTCTGCAGGACCCGCCTCACGTGGACCCGGTGTTCATCCCTGGACCTGGAGAAGATGAGAATGTCGTCCAGGTAGACGAATACGAACAGGCCAATGAAGTCTCAGAGGACATCATTGATGAGGCGCTGAAAGACGGCTGGAGCGTTGGTCAACACAAACGGCATCACGAGATATTCAAAATGCCCGTTTGGGGTTCGGAAGGCGGTTTTCCACTCATCTCCCTCCCGGATCCGGACGAGGTGGTAAGTGCTGCGGAGAGCCAGCTTAGTAAACCAGGTCACCCCCTGGAGGGAGTGGAAGGCAGTGTCCATAAGGGGCAGGGTGTACCGGTCCTTCTCCGTGATATCGTTGAGAGCTTGATAGTCGATACAAGGACGAAGAGATCCGTCCTTCTTTCCAACGAAGAAGAACCCTGCACCTACTGGAGAGGAGGACGGTCGGATGATCCCAGCACTGAGCGACTCCTTCAGGTAGCTGTTCATTGCCTCCTAGTCCGGTGCTGACAGACTGTAGAGGCGTCCTGAGGGTAAGGGCGCCCCCTGGCGGATGTTAATGGCGCAGTCGTAGCGCCGGTGAGGAGGCAGAGACATCGCCTTGGACTTACTGAAAACGACACCCAGGTCATGGAACTCTGAGGGCACTAGGGTGAGATCCGGGGGCGCGGTGTCCTGAGCTGTGGGAGGCGAGGACGGGGCGCAGGCCGCAGATTGGAGGCAGGTACCCATGCAGAAAGTGCTCCACGCTGAAACCTTCCCAGTCTTCCAATCCAAGGCAGGGTTGTGGAGGCGGAGCCAGGGATAACCGAGGATGACAGGTGTTACTGAGGTGGGCAGGACGTAAAAGGAGATATCCTCCCGATGGTTTCCAGAGATGATCACCGGGACAGGGGATGTTTGGTGAGTTACCTTTCCCAGGGAAACTCGGGAGAGATTAACTAGGGCGAGAGGAGTATCGAGGAGGTGACAGTGGATGCCCAGTCGGGTTGCCAGGCTTTGTGAAATAAAGCTACCCTCCGCGCCTGAATCCACCAGTGCATGTGTGAGGTGCCCAGTGAGGTTGTGACAGAAGCGGATGGGCAGCGTCAAATGTGTGAGGGGACTTAACCGATTAGCGTCCGCGAGGCCCCCTACAGTGACTCGCGGACCACCTCATTTGGCTTCTCCGGACAATGCTCCACCGTGTGCTGGCTACCTCCGCAATACATGCAGAGGCCCAGGTCACGACGGCGCTGTTTCTCCGCCAGGGGGAGCTTTGTCCGGCCCGTCACCATTGGTTCCGACTCCTCGGAGACCTCCGGTGGCGGCAACGCCAGGGGGCGAGCTTGGGGCAGACGTGCAGAGGCGCCCCGCGAGCGAGAAGACTGCTTCCGCTCGGAGGCGCGCTCGCGCAGCCTGTTATCCAAACTGATGGTGAGAGAAATCAGCTCCGCCAGCGTCCCCGGGGTATCCCGTCCAGCCAACTCATCTCTCAGACCGGAATTTAGACTGCGGAGGAAGATGCCGCAGAGCGCACGCTCTTCCCAGCCAACTTCCTCCGCGGTAACCCGGAAGTCGATCACGTAGTCGGCCGCCGATCGGCTCCCCTGTTGGAGTCCGAGAAGACGGTCGACCTGGACACTGTCCAAACGCGAATGATCGAACACTTCCAGAAATTGTCGCACGAACTGGCCATAGGTGAGGGTGGCGTAGCTGGGCTTCACCATAATGGCGTAAGCCCAGGTAAGCGCACGACCCTCAAGGAGATTACCTATATAGCCAATTCTGCTATGGTCTGAGGGAAAATCTCCGGGAACGCGAAGAAACACGGACTCACACTGCATAATAAAACCCCGAGCTCCACCCAGCTTACCGCTGAAGCGAGCAGGAGTGGGGATTGGTGTGAGCCGTGTTGGCGCACCCGGAGCGGGCTGGACGGCCACCGGAGCCGCAGGAGCCACGCCACCCGGACGAGCCGAGGGGAACGGCTGCTGGGGGTCCAAGCGGTCTAATCGGTTAGTAATGATAATTAATTGATTCAATATCACCTGTTGCTGATGAGCTATTAAATCCACCCGAGCCTCGAGGGTGGAAAGACGGCGTGCGAGCCCGCTGTCTGCCGAGCCGCTCTGCTGAAGCCGTACTGACTTAACGCACGGCCCAGGAGACACACACGCAGGCTCAGGATAGATTTAACAGCTTTATTAGCAACAAGGAAGTGTATGGCTGCGTGTCTGTGGAATAAGAATGTATTGGTGGTGGCGTCTGCGTCAGGCACGGGGGCAGGAGGTCGTACAGCCGGACAACCCTGTGGGAGAGAGCAGAGGGAGAAGGGTAACAGGCACCACACCAATACAGGGAATAATGATGGTAGCTGGCTTACTTGGTTGTGACAGGTGGCTGGCGTCGACAAGGGCGGAGCCCGGGAGACAGCGACCTGCGGTACCTGTGGCAGCAGCGTAGAGCCAACGGCGAGGTGATGAAGTCCGCCGCTGGGAATGTCCACCTGTGCACAGGGGAAAGCTAGAGGAGAGAGGTAAGAGGAGCTTACCCAGGATATCTTCGCTAGTCGGTTTGAGATCCGTAGTAGCAAAGGGGCCGAAGTAGAGAGACGGCTTCAGGCCGAAGCCCAGGGCAGAGTGGATTAAATACCCCGCCGCTGACGAGGAGCAGGTGTGCGCGCGGCTGGTGCCGCTGATGAGCGGCGAGTCATAACAAATAATCTCTTTTTAGAATCATAATTTGCAAAATTTGGAGCAAACGCTTCCTCCGTGTGGAAATATATGTTGGGATGGAGCGTTTGTTTACATTCTCTTCTTCGCATTACCGGAAATGTTTGCAATAGTTCGTTGGGTGAAGTCCTCTCGTCCTCCAGTGAAGAGCAGTAAGCTATACATGTCTGACATCTTGTGATGTGAAATGCTTGTTACAACTGGGTTTTCTGTGCTTTTGGTACACATCATGTGACAGGTGCAGAACTGCGCCAAGGACAGCAGGTCGCACTGATGTCTTATGAAATTATTGTCAAAGGGTTAATTTCAGTTTTTCATCCTTTGAAAACATGAACTTGAGTAAAATAAACCAATTAAAATCATGCATTTCATCATGTTTAAGTCACAATAAATGATTGCTGCCATGTTGTTGAGTCCTGGTAGGGTCAGACTGGCAGACTGGTATTGGGTGAAGGGCCAGACCAAGAGCAGTTCAGTAGATCTGCATGAAGAAGTAGAAATGAGAAGAAATGGGAATCCAGTGTACCCCACCTGTTTTGGTGTTACCCCGGCTCCAGAGAAAGAGCCCGTGACCAGGTTTCTGTCCATAGCACCCAGCTGGGCCACATGGGTCCACCCTCCAGTGGACCCACTGCCTACAGGAGGGATCATGGGAATCATGGGTACTGTGTGAATCAGGCAGCAGTCTGGGCTTCTCTGCTTAGACTGTTGTCACCACGACCCAGACCCTCGGATAAGTGGTACAAGAGTTCAATGAGATTTCAGTAAGTGGAGTGCAAAAACTAAATGTTTCCTGTTTTACTCAAGGCAACACCTTACATTTGCCACGAGAGAGAGAGAGAGAGAGAGAGAGAGAGAGAGAGAGAGAGATTTTTTTGATTTTTAAAGGATCTTTAATAAACACACTTGTCCATCAGTCAATACAATTTCTATATCATGCTATGTTACACAGAAAATTAATCCCCCAAAAAACGCCCAAAAAAAAGCTGTCCATCATGAACTGAACAGAGGACATTCTCCAGGGACCAGAGGGTCCTGAAACCTTCCACATCCCCATTCCCCATAAAAAACTGAAAGTCCAGCCTGATTCTGGCTTTAAGTAGCCTCACAAATAAAATTTTGACATCAACATCACTCTCAACATTCTCAAGTTTTCTTCTCCGGCTTACATAGATAGCCAACTTTGCCTGCCCTAAAACAAAGTTCAGTAGTTGACACTTCTGCTTAAAACGACGATTGTACATAAAACCACAAATGAAAACCTGCTTAGAGAAAACTTCCTTAAAAATATGAAAAAGTTCTGTGAGAAGTTCAAAGAGGCCACTCAGGCGCTGACATTCAATAAAACAATGAAAAACAGTCTCCCTAGAGGAACAAAAAACACACTGATCACTGACACTGCTGTTAATCACAGAAACAAAAGCATTGACTGCTATAATACCATGCAAGACCCTCCACTGTAAGTCTCCATGCCTCTTAGGGAGAGGGGCTTTATAAAGAGCCCTCCAGGCAGGCCGATGCCCTTTTCCTAGCTTAAAATAGGCTCTCCAAGGAGTGTCCACACAGGTGTTCAATCTGTCCTTGTTGAGTGCCATCACAACCAGTCTGTAGAGTGCCTTACCACTGGCTCCTCCAAAGTCCACACCAGTGGGAGCACAGAATGCCAGTAAGGAGCAAGGAGCGACGTCAAAGTCCATATAGAGCGTGAGAGAGGGAAAGGGGTCAGTGCTTTCCGGCTGCAGCGTGCCATTGCTAAAGTCCAAGAGTAGGGAGTGCTCAAGTCCATGAAGCTCCTGTTTCCAGTGTGCAAGAAGACCATCGATGAAACGATTCGACCTGACACCAAGATGAGCTGCTAAAGCTGAGGCGTTGTTGAGGCCAGGACCAGCCAGTTCCACCACTTGCTTCAGAGTGAGAACGTTCCTGGAACACAGCCTATCAAGGAAGGTCCTTCCAACTCCCGGCAGGACACCAAGGCGACCACCAAAAACCAGCGGCTCCCTCAACAACCAGTAGAGGGAATCGCATGGCCCTCTTTGTTTTTTAAAAAGAGTCCACACTGAAAAGAGACTGCGGTAAAAACTGGGTAAAGACAGTGCATTAGAGTTCTTAAAATCCATTAAAAACACAGGGAGGTCTAGCCCAAGCCCAAGGACTCTCTGTAAAATAACACAGGCCAAAGGCCTCCATACCAGGTCCTGGGGGCCCGTCAGCAGTCTCTGTATGAAAGTCAGTCTAAAAGCAGCACCTCTACTAGCTAAATGAATCACTCCTTGCCCCCCCTCCTCTTTGGGAAGAAATAACAGGGCTTGAGGAACCCAGTGGAGTCCACCCCCCCAAAAAAAGTCCACCAAAACAGACTGAATTTTGGACAACAAACCAGCAGGGGGGTCCATGCACATGAGGCGGTGCCACAGGGATGAGGAAACAAGATTATTTAAAATGAGCACTCTTCCTCTAAAAGATATTCTTGGCATTAGCCACTTCCATTTGTTTAGTCTCCCGTTAATTTTCTCTATGACCCCATCCCAATTTTTTTGCTCAAACTGCTGATTTCCAATAAAGACACCAAGATACTTAAAACCTCCTTTTTTCCAAATCAACCCACCAGGCAGCGTAAGCTGATTTTCTAGTTTCTCCCCCACCATCAGAGCCTCGCTTTTTCCCCAGTTTATTTTTGCAGAGGAAAGTTGGCCAAAAAGATTGACACTCCTAACCAGAACGTCAATGTCACTCTGCTTATTTAGCAGAATGACTACATCATCTGCATAGGCCGACAGCTTGAACGTGGTGTCACAGCCAGGAAAAGTGACTCCTGATAGGTCCCTTCTCAGGCAGTGAAGCAAAGGCTCTATGGCGAGGGAGTACAGCATCCCTGAGAGAGGGCAGCCCTGCCGAACCCCCCTCTGGACTTTTAAAGGGGCAGACAGGCCCCCATTTATCTTCAGTACACTCTCAATGTCACTGTACAAGACCCGTATCCTGGCTATGAAGCCTGGGCTGAACCCAAAAGCTGTTAAAACTGTCCATAAATATTGGTGTTCAACCCGATCAAACGCCTTTTCCTGGTCAATTGAAATCAAACCAGTTTCTACCGCCAATGAACCAGAGACCTCCAAAATATCCCGAATTAAAGTGACGTTGTCACTAATCAGCCTGCCAGGCACACAGTAAGTCTGGTCTACATGAATGAGCTCGCTCATCACCTTTCTCAGTCTTCGGGCCAGAGCTTTTGAGAGAATCTTATAGTCTGTGCAGAGCAGAGAGACCGGCCTCCAGTTCTTTAGGCTCTGGAGGTCCCCCTTTTTCGGCAACAGTGTGATGATGGCCCTCCTGCAGGTCGTGGGTAGGGTCCCCCTTTCCAAGCTATCTTGGAGAACCTCCAGCAGGTCTGGACCAAGCAGGGGCCAGAATTCCTTAAAAAAGTCCACAGAGAGACCATCTATGCCTGGTGATTTTCCATTCTGGAGGCTCATTAGCGCCGTATGCAGCTCAGACAGAGACAGTGGAGCATCCAAGCCGGCAACAAGGTCCTCTGAGAGCACTGGAAGACCATCAAGGAAAACCTGGCCCAGTGACGTGTCCTCCCTCCACTCTGCTCTAAACAATTCACTGTAAAAGCTAGCAGCGTGTTTCCTGATCTCTGCTGCTGTGGAGATTGTTCTCCCGTCATCGCCCAACAAGGAGTGAATGAGCTTTCTCTGTCCATTTTTCCCCTCCAGTCCAAAAAAGTACTGGGAGGGCGAGTCCATCAGAGCTACATCCATGTAGCGCGAGCGGACCAGAGCACCCTGTGCGGTGACCCCTAGCAAGCTAGCCAAGGCTGACCTTTTTGACTTAAGAGCCTCTAAGTGCTCCTGTTTTCCGGTAGAACTGAGTAACTCCTCTAGCTCTACCACCTCAGTCTCCAGAACTTTCAAGGATTGGGTCAAGCTACGAGTGACATTTTGAGTGTACTGTTGGCAGAATTGTTTTATCTGTGCCTTCCCAAAATCCCACCACATTTGGAGAGAACTAAAAGAAGATTTTTGTTCCCTGTGTGACTTCCATACATCATGAAAAACTCTCTTAAAAAACACATCATTTAAAAGTGTATTATTAAAATGCCAAAAAGCACTCTTACACTTTACATTTTCAATGAAAACAGAACAAATCAGCAGGCAGTGATCAGTGAAACCAACAGGACAGATACAACTATTTTTAAAAACACTCATTTGGTGTTTAAAACCATAGAAACGGTCTAACCTAGCCATAGATAAGAGGTTATCTTTAGCATGGCTCCAGGTGTACTGCCTCTGGTCCCCATGATGTGATCTCCACACATCGGCCATTTCATGTGCCTTCACTAGTTCCCTCAGCCTATTGGCAGAAGCAGGGTGAGGTTCCTGATGGTTCCTGTCCAGTCTGTGGTTTAATGTACAGTTAAAATCACCCCCCAGAAATAAAAAACTATTTGGATTACAGGATCTAACCGTATCTGATAGCATATTAAAGACCCTGATCCTTTCTGCTCTCTGGGTTGGCACATACACGTTTATAAGAACCAAGTTTACGTTTTCAAACTGTACCTTTAGCAAGAGTACATGTCCTTTCACCACCTCTTCTACCTCATAAGAGACAGGCACACAACCCCGAGAGAAAAGTACAGCCACCCCTCCACTATTATTGGATTTGTGGCTAAAAAAAATGCAGCCATCCCACTCTTTTCTCCACCGGCACTCAATGTCTACAGTGCTGTGAGTCTCCTGGACCATCAGCACGTCAAGTGCCTTTAAATTAAAAAGCTTGTATAAAGAGGCCCTTTTTACATCATCCCTGGCCCCGTTTATATTAAGAGTGCCAATTCTAAGGTGGGGCATTAAAAAGGATAAAAATAAGGTACAGTAAAAAAACACACACCTAGCATAAAAGGGAAGAAACAAACTAAGAGTCAACATGACTGTTAGTAATTTGTGATTTCAGTTTGACAACCAGTTTCTTTAAACGAAAAATTTCCTGATCAGTAAAAGTCTCATTCCCATCATTCAGTTTCATCAGCTTGCGAGCTGATGCCACAAATAACTCCAGATCTGGAAAGTAATTTTCCACTTTCACAGCTCTGCTCCCCTTGGTCACCTGGAGAAATTGCCTAATTTTGGTAAAACAATAGGAGCTTTGCTCCTCCTGCGTCTGCATCATTTCAGACTCAGCTCCACTTTCGTCAGAGACGCTCTCATCTAGTAAATCTAACTTCCCAACCCTACTAGATTTAGCAGAGCTCTGCAAGTTTTCAGCACTTTTTCTTTTTTGTGCAGCTTTAAAAGGATCCTCTTCAACAAAACTACATTCCTGCATTTCTTCGTGAACTGCAACGTTCGTCATGCAGTGTTTGCTCTGTGTGTCCGCTACAGCCTCAAACCGCTCCTCCCCCGCCTGCAAAGTCTGCTCACCCACGTTCCTTCGTTTAACTGCACTCTTACTTACACCCTCCGCCTCTTTACTCCGGGTGACAGGCTCGTCACAATGATCACAGCTGCCGCCAGACAGAAATTTCCCACCATCAATGTTTGGGGGGGCAACTACCGCGCCCGCTGCGGCTACCTCAGCAGAAGCGGCCGCGGCCGCCCCAGCACAAGCGGACGCGGACGCGGACGCGGACACCCCCGCAGAAGTAGAAGCGGACGCGGCCGCGATTGCGGCCGCGACCGCCCCAGCAGAAGCGGGCGCCGCGGCGGCATCCGCCGCACCGCATGTAGCACTACCCTCCGGACCACCAGAAACAGCGGCGTCACCTTTCTTACCGCCAGTGCTCTTTGTGTTCGCCTTTTCAGGACATGACCTAATAAGATGGCCTTCCGCGCCACACGCAAAACACTTCATGGTTTCAGATGTTGCAAACACCAAGTAGCTAAAGCCGTCAATCCTGAAATTAAAAGACGCGTTCAGTTCAGCAGAGCTGTCTTTCAACACCATGAAACACTGCCTCCTATGACATACAACATGCTTCAGCAGGGGTGATTTACTACCCAGAGAGACCATTCTGATAGGGGACACAACCTGGCCAAAACGGGACAACTCTATAATCAGCTGATCATTTTTAACAAAAGGAGGAGCGTTTGAGATGGTGATCCTCCTAGACGGATTCGCCAGCGGTAAAACGGGAGTAAAAGTGTCACCTATGACCACTCCCTGTGCCACCACCTGATCAGCTTTCTCAGTCGAATCCAGAAAGATCACAATTGCGCTGTTCATCCTCGATGCTGATTTTATGCTGCCATGCCCAACCACCTGTCCTACAGCGAGGCTGGCCTCCTCCACAGAACAGGGAACTGTCGGGAGGATTCTCACACCATGACGCCGGGTTAAGCGCTCAAACTCCACACCACCATCAATCACCGGCATGATGCCGGCTGGGAAAAACCGGCAGCAGAAGCTACCGTTCCCCAACACACTCACTCCAACACTCACACCCCAGCACACACACACTCAACCCACTATATTAAACACACACACCTCAAACACACAAGATAGAGAAAAAGTTAGAAAATACAAAGTTTAACGTACTCACTCGACACCACTCCACACCCCTGCTCCCACAAACGCCCACGCATGCGCACGAGAGAGAGAGAGAGAGAGAGAGAGAGAGAGAGAGAGAGAGAGAGAGAGAGAGATTTTTAAAAGATCTTTAATAAACACACTTGTCCATCAGTCAATACAATTTCTATATCATGCTATGTTACACAGAAAATTAATCCCCCAAAAAACGCCCAAAAAAAAGCTGTCCATCATGAACTGAACAGAGGACATTCTCCAGGGACCAGAGGGTCCTGAAACCTTCCACATCCCCATTCCCCATAAAAAACTGAAAGTCCAGCCTGATTCTGGCTTTAAGTAGCCTCACAAATAAAATTTTGACATCAACATCATTCTCAACATTTTCAAGTTTTCTTCTCCGGCTTACATAGATAACCAACTTTGCCTGCCCTAAAACAAAGTTCAGTACTTGACACTTCTGCTTAAAACGACGATTGTACATAAAACCACAAATGAAAACCTGCTTAGAGAAAACTTCCTTAAAAATATGAAAAAGTTTTGTGAGAAGTTCAAAGAGGCCACTCAGGCGCTGACATTCAATAAAACAATGAAAAACAGTCTCCCTAGAGGAACAAAAAACACACTGATCACTGACACTGCTGTTAATCACAGAAACAAAAGCATTGACAGCTATAATGCCATGCAGGACCCTCCACTGTAAGTCTCCATGTCTCTTAGGGAGAGGGGCTTTGTAAAGAGCCCTCCAGGCAGGCCGATGCCCTTTTCCTAGTTTAAAATAGGCTCTCCAAGGAGTGTCCACACAGGTGTTCAATCGGTCCTTGTTGAGTGCCATCACCACCAGTCTGTAGAGTGCCTTACCACTGGCTCCTCCAAAGTCCACACTAGTGGGAGCACAGAATGCCAGTAAGGAGCAAGGAGCGACGTCAAAGTCCATATAGAGCGTGAGAGAGGGAAAGGGGTCAGTGCTTTCTGGCTGCAGCGTGCCATTGCTAAAGTCCAAGAGTAGGGAGTGCTCAAGTCCATGAAGCTCCTGTTTCCAGTGTGCAAGAAGACCATCGATGAAACGAATCGACCTGACACCAAGATGAGCTGCTAAAGCTGAGGCGTTGTTGAGGCCAGGACCAGCCAGTTCCACCACTTGCTTCAGAGTGAGAATGTTCCTGGAACACAGCCTATCAAGGAAGGTCCTTCCAACTCCCGGCAGGACACCAAGGCGACCACCAAAAACCAGCGGCTCCCTCAACAACCAGTAGAGGGAATCGCATGGCCCTCTTTGTTTTTTAAAAAGAGTCCACACTGAAAAGAGACTGCGGTAAAAACTGGGTAAAGACAGTGCATTAGAGTTCTTAAAATCCATTAAAAACACAGGGAGGTCTAGCCCAAGCCCAAGGACTCTCTGTAAAATAACACAGGCCAAAGGCCTCCATACCAGGTCCTGGGGGCCCGTCAGCAGTCTCTGTATGAAAGTCAGTCTAAAAGCAGCACCTCTACTAGCTAAATGAATCACTCCTTGCCCCCCCTCCTCTTTGGGAAGAAATAACAGGGCTTGAGGAACCCAGTGGAGTCCACCCCCCCAAAAAAAGTCCACCAAAACAGACTGAATTTTGGACAACAAACCAGCAGGGGGGTCCATGCACATGAGGCGGTGCCACAGGGATGAGGAAACAAGATTATTTAAAATGAGCACTCTTCCTCTAAAAGATATTCTTGGCATTAGCCACTTCCACTTGTTTAGTCTCCCGTTAATCTTCTCTATGACCCCATCCCAATTTTTTTGCTCAAACTGCTGATTTCCAATAAAGACGCCAAGATACTTAAAACCTCCTTTTTTCCAAATCAACCCACCCGGCAGCGTAAGCTGATTTTCTAGTTTCTCCCCCACCATCAGAGCCTCGCTTTTTCCCCAGTTTATTTTTGCAGAGGAAAGTTGGCCAAAAAGATTGACACTCCTAACCAGAACGTCAATGTCACTCTGCTTGTTTAGCAGAATGACTACATCATCTGCATAGGCCGACAGCTTGAACGTGGTGTCACAGCCAGGAAAAGTAACTCCTGATAGATCCCTTCTCAGGCAGTGAAGCAAAGGCTCTATGGCGAGGGAGTACAGCATCCCTGAGAGAGGGCAGCCCTGCCGAACCCCCCTCTAGACTTTTAAAGGGGCAGACAGGCCCCCATTTATCTTCAGCACACTCTCAATGTCACTGTACAAGACCCGTATCCTGGCTATGAAGCCTGGGCTGAACCCAAAAGCTGTTAAAACTGTCCATAAATATTGGTGTTCAACCCGATCAAACGCCTTTTCCTGGTCAATTGAAATCAAACCAGTTTCTACCGCCAATGAACCAGAGACCTCCAAAATATCCCGAATTAAAGTGACGTTGTCACTAATCAGCCTGCCAGGCACACAGTAAGTCTGGTCTACATGAATGAGCTCGCTCATCACCTTTCTCAGTCTTCGGGCCAGAGCTTTTGAGAGAATCTTGTAGTCTGTGCAGAGCAGAGAGACTGGCCTCCAGTTCTTTAGGCTCTGGAGGTCCCCCTTTTTCGGCAACAGTGTGATGATGGCCCTCCTGCAGGTCGTGGGTAGGGTCCCCCTTTCCAAGCTATCTTGGAGAACCTCCAGCAGGTCTGGACCAAGCAGGGGCCAGAATTCCTTAAAAAAGTCCACAGAGAGACCATCTATGCCTGGTGATTTTCCATTCTGGAGGCTCATTAGCGCCGTATGCAGCTCAGACAGAGACAGTGGAGCATCCAAGCCGGCAACAAGGTCCTCTGAGAGCACTGGAAGACCATCAAGGAAAACCTGGCCCAGTGCCGTGTCCTCCCTCCACTCTGCTCTAAACAATTTACTGTAAAAGCTAGCAGCGTGTTTCCTGATCTCCGCTGCTGTGGAGATTGTTCTCCCGTCATCGCCCAACAAGGAGTGAATGAGCTTTCTCTGTCCATTTTTCCCCTCCAGTCCAAAAAAGTACTGGGAGGGCGAGTCCATCAGAGCTACATCCATGTAGCGTGAGCGGACCAGAGCACCCTGTGCGGTGACCCCTAGCAAGCTAGCCAAGGCTGACCTTTTTGACTTGAGAGCCTCTAAGTGCTCCTGTTTTCCTGTAGAACTGAGCAACTCCTCTAGTTCTACCACCTCAGTCTCCAGAACTTTCAAGGATTGGGTCAAGCTACGAGTGACATTTTGAGTGTACTGTTGGCAGAGTTGTTTTATCTGGGCCTTACCAAAATCCCACCACAATTGGAGAGAACTAAAAGAGGGTTTTTGGTCCCTGTGTGACTTCCAAACATCATGAAAAACCTCTTTAAAAAACACATCATTTAAAAGTGTATTGTTAAAATGCCAAAAAGCACTCTTACACTTTACATTTTCAATAAACACAGAACAAAACAGCAGGCAGTGATCAGTGAAACCAACAGGACAGATACAACTATTTTTAAAAACACTCATTTGATGTTTAAAACCATAAAAACGGTCTAACCTAGCCATAGATAAAAGGTTATCTTTGACATGGCTCCAGGTGTACTGCCTCTGGTCCCCATGATGTGATCTCCACACATCGGCCATTTCATGTGTTTTCACCAGTTCTCTCAGCCTATTGGCAGAAGCAGGGTGAGGCTCCTGATGGTTCCTGTCTAGTCTGTGGTTTAATGTACAGTTAAAATCACCCCCCAGAAATAAAAAACTATTTGGATCACAGGACTTAACCGTATCCGAAAGCACGTCAAAGACCCTGATCCTCTCTGCTCTCTGTGTTGGCACATACACGTTTATAAAAACGAAGTTTACGTTTTCAAACTGTACCTTTAATAAGAGGAAATGACCTCTCACCACCTCTTCTACCTCATAAGAGACAGGCACACAACCCCTAGAGAAAAGTACAGCCACCCCCCCACTGCTACTGGATTTGTGGCTAAAAAAAATGCAGCCATCCCATTCTTTTCTCCAATGGCTCTCAATGTCCACAGTGCTGTGAGTCTCCTGGACCATCAGCACGTCAAGTTTCTTTAAATTAAAAAGCTTGTATAAAGAGGCCCTTTTTACATCATCCCTGGCCCCATTAATATTAAGAGTGCCAATTCTAAGGTGGGGCATTAAAAAGGATAAAAATAGGGTACAGTAAAAAAACACACACATAGCATAAAAGGGAAGAAACAAACTAAGAGTCAACATGACTGTTAGTAATTTGTGATTTCAGTTTGACAACCAGTTTCTTTAAACGAAAAATTTCCTGATCAGTAAAAGTCTCATTCCCATCATTCAGTTTCATCAGCTTGCGAGCTGATGCCACAGATAACTCCAGATCTGGAAAGTAATTTTCCACTTTCACAGCTCTGCTCCCCTTGGTCACCTGGAGAAATTGCCTAATTTTGGAAAAACAATAGGAGCTTTGCTCCTCCTGCGTCTGCGTCTGCTTCATTTCAGACTCAGCTCCACTTTCGTCAGAGACGCTCTCATCTAGTAAATCTAACTTCCCAACCCTACTAGATTTAGCAGAGCTCTGTAAGTTTTCAGCACTTTTTCTTTTTTGTGCAGCTTTAAAAGGATCCTCTTCAGCAAAACTACATTCCTGCATTTCTTCATGAACTGCAACGTTTGTCATGCAGTGTTTGCTCTGTGTGTCCCCTACAGCCTCAAACCGCTCCTCCCCCGCCTGCAAAGTCTGTTCATTTACGTTCCTTCGTTTAACTGCACTTTTACTTACACCCTCCACCTGTTTACCCCGGGCGACAGGCTCGTCACAATGATCAGAGCTGCCGCCAGACAGAAATTCCCCACCATCACTGTTTGGGGGGGCAACTACCGCGCCCGCCGCGGCCACCCCAGCAGAGGCGGCCGCGGCCGCCCCAGCACAAGCGGACGCGGACGCGGACGCCCCCGCCCCCGCCCCCGCAGAAGTAGAAGCGGACGCGGACGCGGCCGCAGTTGCGGCCGCGACCGCCCCAGCAGAAGCGGGCGCCGCAGCGGCATCCGCCGCACCACATGTAGCGCTACCCTCCGGACCACCAGAAACAACGGCGTCACCTTTCTTACCGCCAGTGCTCTTTGTGTTCGCCTTTTCAGGACATGACCTAATAAGATGGCCTTCTGCGCCACACGCAAAACACTTCATGGTTTCAGATGTTGCAAACACCAAGTAGCTAAAGCCGTCAATCCTGAAATTAAAAGACGCATTCAGTTCAGCAGAGCTGTCTTTCAACACCATGAAACACTGCCTCCTATGACATACAACATGCTTCAGCAGGGGTGATTTACTACCCAGAGAGACCATTCTGATAGGGGACACAACCTGGCCAAAACGGGACAACTCTCTAATCAGCTGATCATTTTTAACGAAAGGAGGAGCATTTGAGATGGTGATCCTCCTAGACGGGTTCGCCAGCGGTAAAACGGGAGTAAAAGTGTCACCTATGACCACTCCCTGTGCCACCACCTGATCAGCTTTCTCAGTCGAATCCAGAGAGATCACAATTGCGCTGTTCATCCTCGATGCTGATTTTATGCTGCCATGCCCAACCACCTGTCCTACAGCGAGGCTGGCCTCCTCCACAGAACAGGGAACTGTCGGGAGGATTCTCACACCATGACGCCGGGTTAAGCGCTCAAACTCCACACCACCATCAATCACCGGCATGATGCCGGCCGGGAAAAACCGGCAGCAGAAGCTACCGTTCCCCAACACACTCACTCCAACACTCACACCCCAGCACACACACACTCAACCCACTATATTAAACACACACACCTCAAACACACAAGATAGAGAAAAAGTTAGAAAATACAAAGTTTAAAGTACTCACTCGACACCACTCCACACCCCTGCTCCCACAAACGCCCACGCATGCGCACGAGAGAGAGAGAGAGAGAGAGAGAGAGAGAGAGAGAGAGAGAGAGAGAGAGAGAGAGAGAGAGAGAGAGAGAGAGAGAGAGAGAGAGAGACTTTGACTTTTAAAATAAGCCTTTATTGCACACTTCAAAAAAATGTAAGCACACCAACATCATTCCACCGAGAGAGAGAGAGAGAGAGAGAGAGAGAGAGAGAGAGAGAGTGGAAAATTTAAATAAAAGCCTCAGTAGATGGGAGTGAAGATATATAGCGGTAGCAGCCTGGGTTGGTGGATGGTTTATATATTTATTTAACATGGACGAGCTAATTGTTAGATTCCTTTGAAGCTTAATCAGCTCAAAAGAACAAAACATATTGACTGAGATAGCTCTTCTCCCCTCTCCCCATCTCTTCATCTCACCATAATTTTTTTTCTATTCTTTAATGATTTTGCTCGACTGTTCCCCAGTTGCTTCTCTTGTTATCTCCGTTTTCCTTTTTCTTCCATCCACCCACATGCCCTTTTACTCTGGGCCTCCTTCTCCCGTGTCTCTCCTGCTGTCCAGTTGAGTATAAGTGAGGTATCTTGCATTCAAAGGAGTGAGTGTTTCTTTTATGTAAATGCTGAACTCCCGCTCACCTCCCGTACGACATTTCGGTGTATGTGTGCCTCGGTTTTTTTGTGTAGATTCACTCCTTGGAACCGGAGACGGTAATGTCACACATGCACACGCACATACAGCCATACTCGCACAGACAATCCTACTCTGTTCACAGTGTAATGAGGCAGAAATCAGAGTCAAGCTGTGAACTTATGAAAAAGGATGTAGTTGAACAGAGGCCTTGCCAAGACTTGAAGGCCATCAAGCTGTTCTGTTTATTGCCGTCTCATCCCACTCACACATATACAGCTATAATGTGAGTGTGATGGTCATTGGTCTTTAAAGGCGGGGTGGCTTTGGACTGGAGTATTTCCCACTTGCATTTCTGATTAGCTTGGGCCACACACTTATCAGTCAGGTTCTTTGCAGCTGAAACAGTGGCTTGTAGATCTAGCTTATGGGCCTGGTCCTCGTATGACTGGATGTTTTTTAAGGCTGTTTTCACACCTAAGTTCATTTACTTTTGTCTGAATCAGTTGATGAGTTTATTTTGTTTCATTTAATTTGCCCTTTGGTTTGTTTCCTTTTCACACAGGGAATAATTCCATCCCGTCAAATCACGCAAAAATCACAGGAGAAGGTCTTCTCCTCTTATTGCTCAGATGTTTTTGCCATGGGAACAAGAAAAGTAAACAATGGAAGCTGTTTTCCTTACCAGAGTTACATGGGAATCTGTGATCTGTCAGAATGTGTAACTACATGCGATGATGTTGTACATTGTCTGCATATGTTTGATCGGAACATCAGAGTCAATGTGTCGAGGTTAATGTGAGAGGGAGACAGAGCTCCCAAAAACTGTGTGAATCATTCATTAGTCAGATGAAGTGATGAGGTGGCAGATTCTGAGGGGTTACAGATTTCAGTGTAACATGAAAATGCGCTGTTTTGTTCAGCGCATTTCACACTTTGTTGTACTCTTCATAGATCATTTTAGTGTTGTAGTGGCATTGAGCATCTGACTTCTGAATCCCCGTGTTCCCGGACCGCTTACTAATGAGTGCTTTTCTCTATTTTTTTGTATTGTGGATAGAGGAGCGTTGATGTGATCATCCAATCAGCCTGCACCACCTCACATCTTCACATCTATGCATGATTCATCCTCCTGTGCGTTTTAGGTGTTCAAAAGGAGTGAATGAAAATCTGCTCGTAATCTAATGCCCTTAAATTATTCATTTTCTAGCTCCCCCCCCCCCCCCCATTTTAGTTCAGTATGCTTTCTTACTTTGAGGACCACAACAGAGGTTTCCAGATGATCTGAATCGAGACCACCTCTTTTTGGGGGTCTCTGTGCCATTGTTTTGGTGCACACCTGAGTGTGATTATTGTGTTCTCACCAGACGAAACAAAGCGCACTAACAGAGAAGCTAAACTAAAGCCTGTAGGTGTGAAAGCACCCTTTCTGTCTGGTTTTAGCTGTGTTTTCCATTTAGACATGGGTGAACATTCAAACTCCACACAGATAGGTCCGCAGCTGGCTTGCTCTTGGATTTAAACCTAGGACCGTTATGCTGTGAGGTGACAGTGCTAACCACTGCACTGTGGTGCAGTGGTTAGCACTAGCTCACAGCTGTTGGAAATAAATGAAATATTTCAGCTGTTTCACTTGAAATGACATTGGATGAAATCACAACATACAAGAAGTGAGTTTAATTGGTAGTAGTAGTAGTAGATTAGTTTATTTGACAGGGACAGTGCAATAAACATAGACAATTAATCAAAGACAATCAATCTGATGTGTTGCACATAGAGTGTATAGCTATTAGCTAATTTGCAACTCTTGTCCCTGGATGGGCTTTAGAAAAAAGAATCAAGATAAAAATATACACAATAACCACATACATCAATGCAGAAAAATTATAAATACACAATTATAAATATTATAAATATTATAAATACACAAATATAACAGCCTGACTCACCTTTAACATAAATATTATAAATACACAAATATAACAGCCTGACTCACATTTAACACATATAACATAACTCACATTTGCCTATTTCAGGCCTTCCTCCCTCCGTCACTCACTATAAACAAACACATTTATTCCTTCCCTTCATTCACTCTCACTTTGCAGACAAATAATTCATACATGAGTACATTCTTGTTTATTTTTCAGCCAGTTTTTAACATTTTTAGTGAATGTTTTAAAGTCCGTTATTATTTTAATTTCATTTGGCATTGTGTTCCAGATGTGACTGCCCTTTATAGAGAAAGCTGTTTGTCCAAATGTGGTTCTGCGGTGGAATATTTTACAGTTATTGTTAACAGAACTCCTGGTGGCTCTGCTGCTGTCCTGTCTTTGGACGAAACCAGCAAGTGGCTCGGGTGCTGATTTATGGAAACATTTGAACGTTAATTTCAGAAGACAGAGGTCAATGAAGCTCTCAAAACTCAATAGGTTTTATTTTTTTAAAACATTACAGTGATGCCACCTAATGGGCTTTTTGTCCAAGATTTTTAGGGTTTGATTATATAATGAACCTATATGTCTTATTGTGGAAGGGGCTGCTTGAGCCCAGACTGTCAAACAGTATGATATATGAGAAAAAACAGTGAGAACAGGTGAGACAGTGCTGCTATCAGAGGTCTTTTTGTAAAGTTTCCCCACAATAAAACCTAAGTATAACCTTAAATTGTTGTTTTCTGGCCAGAAGACATAAATGCGCCCAAGTTTGCCTCGATTTTTCCAACAGTCATAGATGTACTTTGTTGAAAAGTGGCGGTAAAGTTATGGTTAAAACTTGTCTCTTTGTTTACCCCTCTCATTTTTCATTTACACTTTCTATTTTCTCTTTATATGTTTGTAATAATTGCACCGTCACCTGTGATTATTTCGTATGCATGTGGCCATTGTTGATCAAAACAAGCCGCTCCAAAAGCTCCAAAAGCATAAATTGCCTATTTAGGTTCTTGATTGCACTCAGAATATTGTAACTAACATGCAGTTAAGGCTGAACAATCCTGTAAAAGTGTCACATTGGGTTATACTGTATATTTTTATGACAAAACAAAACACTTCAGATTCTTCAAAAAAAAAATTGCCATCTTGCCACCAATGTGAACCCAATTATTTACAGAACTTACATAAAAAACTGACTAAAATTCCTGTCCATCTCTTTATCTCACTCTTGCCCTGTGCCTCTGGAGACGGAGATTTGTGAGCCTATACCAGACTGCACAAGGTGGATCAGTACTCGGAGCATGTGTGTGATCAATAACCAATCAGATTATAATTAATGTGCGATTGGGTGAAGTTCAAGAATACACATACTTGAAAACATATGACAAACAGTGTCATACATTAGACATCTTGGACAGAAGGTGACATGAAGAAAAACTTAAAAAAAAAAATCTTTACTCTCTCTTCTCTCCTGCTGACATCAGTTCATCTTCACACTAAGTTGCTTGTATTACATTTGAGAGACACTGGCCTCATGCAAGAACCTGTTAGTCTCAATAAGGCTGCCAACCTGTCAATATTTTGTTGATAACATTAATAAGGACAGTATGGCTGATGTGGTTAATAGCTTTAACAGTTTTTTTGTAAGTGTTGGACCCGTCATGATTTGCCTCTCAGGGGCAGAGAGACAGACCCAGACGCCTACTGCAGTTTGTGGTATTTATTAACAAACACAAAGTTCCAAAGTGTATAAACATAAAAATCCAGAGAACAAGGTAAACTTACAAATGGAGTAGCAGCACAACTCACCAGAACGGGGAAGGGGTTCTGGTGACGAGGAAGAAGGATCATTAAGACTGCCGTGACAAGAAATGAAAAAGCAGCCCTTAAATATGGTCAGAACAAATAACTCAAGTAATGACAGGTGTGGGTTCACATGAGCGGGCAAAAGGGTAACAATGATTAATGATTTGGATCAGCTGGAAGTAACGAGAGGAGAGCGCACCGGCTGACTGCTGGCAGGGCTATGCCCACACGAAGCACCTACCAGGAAATGCCCTGACAGCTGTCAACCTCAATAATAAGGAATTAGAATAAAATATAAACAAGTACAATTGAGAAATAGGTACCAATTAATAAATTAATACAGAATCAGACTATAGGAAAACTAAGACATAAACAGGAAAATTTAAAAAAAAAACATGCAGGGATAACAAAAACTAAAAGGCGCAAAAATACAACAAATATATAAATACAGAGAAAAAGCCACAAGACTGAGCATGGCGGAACCTCCGATGCTCAGCTCGTGACAGGACCAAACCAAGAAAGAAAAATTCCTGATCCACAATCATCTAAAGATTGGAATGAGAACTTGATTGATAGGAATCCAAGCTTAATGTTTTTTAAAGCAGTGGAAGAAAAAAGAATTGATAGATATTGTAAGTAATTGTGCAGTAAATGCAATATATCTACCGATTACAATGAAATTGATATGAAGATTGTGAAAAAGGTTATTCAGGAAATTTCAAAGCCATACACATGTAATTCATCATTTGTAACTGGGACATTTCCAAACAAAATGAAGACAGCTAAAGTTTTGCTGCTGTATAAAACGGGATAGATACACCTTCACAAGTTACAGGCCTGTTTCTCTACCTCCACAATTTTTCAAAATTCTAGAAAAACTGTACAGTAACAGATTGGAAAAATTCTAGATAAACATAAATTGCTTTCTGATAGTCAATACGGATTCAGCTCAAATTGTTCAACGTCACTGGTATTAATAGATTCCATTGAGAAAATAACAGACACTATTGATGTCATGTCTGCTGCGTAACTGCGCAACGAACGAATGAATCAGTTCAAGCCCAAAGTGCAGTAATGTAACGTGTTTATTGACAGACAGGGAGTAACACAAAATGTCCTTGTAACAGTCACTGATAGATGATGAGACAACTGGCTACTAGCTTCGTTGGTGAGGAAGAAATGCCAAGCGCGCTCCAGACTGAGCAGGAGCGGAGAGGAAGGCATTAATAAAAGAGGACATACATACGCATTGGAGCGAAAAGGCTCTGGAGTAACAACACAGTTCAGTCCAAGGAAGGGAGCCAACAATCCGCGAGCCAGGAAGTCCAAAGTTGACTAAGCTGCCATACTGACTGATCACACTGCCTCCCATAAGTACACAAATCACTAATGAAGTTAAGTGGACACAGCAGTGTGGCAAGCAAGTGCATGACTGATTGAAAATGTGTGTGTGTGTGTGTGTGTGTGTGTGTGTGTGTGTGTGTGTGTGTGTGTGTGTGTGTGTGTGTGTGTGCGTGTGTGTGTGCGCGTGCGTGTGTGCGTGTGTGTGCATGTGGTGATGAGATACAGCAGGTGAATGTCTGGCAATGGAGAACGAGAGGAGGAGACGTGGCCATAGGACTGGCAGAGCGCCAGGCTCAAATAACCTGCCAGCTGAAAATAATAAGCACAATCAAAGACCTACAGCCACAGATCATGGACGGGGTTGTTTTCAACCCCGCACATGACAGAGATCCCCCCCCAAGGGGTCAAAACCAGACACCCACCATACCATCAAAAACAGAAAACAAAACCCAAGAGAAAACCTGTCCCTGCCCCTCCCCACCCAGAAGGCCAACACAACTAACCAGGCTCAAATAATCTGCCAGCTGAAAATAATAAGCACAATCAAAGACCTACAGCCACAGATCATGGACGGGGTTGAAAACAACCCCACTCGTGAATGAATGAATGAATGAATGAATGAATGAATGAATGAATCTTTTATTTTGGATAGATTAAAAGTAAAGATTAAAAAAAGAAACAGAATAATATAACAAAGAGGGAAAGAAAATCCAACAAGGTCAAATTAGACAATAACTCCTCTGATTATCCAAAATTGGTGATGGCTGAAGCTGCAGCTTATATTGCCCACCCATATTCCATCCAAGAATTCAAAAGAAAAACAAAACAAGAGCGATTACAATTCAGAACATAGCTAAGACAAAATGTGACAAAAAAACTAAGCAACAACACAACACAGACTGGATATGACAATCCTTATGTGATTTTACATGTCATCTTGAATATATGTTTGGAGTATTTCTTCCTTTAGTTTTTGTTTAAATTGTCCAAGCGTTGTACATGATTTTAATTCAGGTCCAAAAGCGTTCCATAATCTGACTCCTTGCACTGAAACACAGTGTTGCTTGGTGGTAGTTCTCACTGAAGGTTTTTGAAATATACATGTTCCTCTGAAATGATATTGTTTCTCCCTTATTTGGAACAACTTTTGGACATTTGCGGGAAGTGATAGATTCTTCACTTTAAGATAAGATAAGATAAGATAAGATAAGCCTTTATTAGTCCCACAACGGGGAAATTCCAGGATTGCAACAGCACAGGGATAGCAACACTCAGAGCAACAATCAGAAGGCAAGAAAAAAAAAACAAAAAAAAAAAAACAAGCAAGCAAGAGCAGCTAATATACATATGTACATATTACTATAAAATATATATACACACACACACACACACAGACACACAGTGCAGAGCATTGTAGCTAGATGGAATAAATATGTAAATATATAAACACCCACAGTACGGAGCATTGCAGCTAGGTGGAATAAATATGCAAGTATATAAACACACACAGTGCGGAGCAATGTAGCTAGATGGAATAATATGTAGATATATAAAAACACAGTGCGGAGCATTGTAGCTAGATGGAATAAATATATAGATATATAAATATAAACACACCCAGTGCTGAGCATTGTAGCTAGATGGAATAAATATATAGATATATAAATATAAACACACCCAGTGCAGAGCATTGTAGCTAGATGGAATAAATATGTAAATATATAAACACACACAGTGCAGAGCATTGTTGCTAGGTGGGATGAAACAGCATAACCGTCTATTTAGTTATCCTACATGGTATGATTATGTGCCCATACATATTCTCACCCTCCATAGCGACCGGTATGTTCCTAGTTGTATGCCGGAGAGGAGAGGAGAATTTAAACATTATTACTGCAGTTTTAAAGTCAACCAGATCTTTCAGCTTGAGAGCTTTTAATTTAAGAAAAAGTGGGTTTGTTGGTTCCCTGTAAGCAGCTTTGTTTATTATTCTAATAGCTCTCTTCTGAAGCATAAAGACTGGATATGTGTTTGTTTTATATGTATTTCCCCATATTTCAGTACAATATGTCATGTATGGGAGTATTAATGAATGATACAAAGTACAGTATATAGTGTGGGTTGATTAAGCAAATATTTCACTCTGTGTAGTATTGCAATTGATTTAGATATTTTACCTTTAATATAATTAATATGTGACTTCCAACACAGTTTATTATCAATTATTACTCTAAGAAATTTAGTTTCGGATATCCTTTCAATCTCTACACCATTTACACTGAGTTTAGATACTAAGTTGTGTCAATTGATCACAAACAATATGCACTTGGAGTATCCATAGATCTTAAAAAAGTATTCGACACAATCAATCATAACATCATCACATCACAAACTGGAATGGTATGGGATCAGGGGGGTACTATTGCACTGGGTGAAAAGTTGTCTAAGAGACAGGAAACTGTGAAGTTGGGAGAATATTCATTGTCATGCTTGGACATTGCATGTGGTGTCCCCCAGGGGTCAGTATTAGGTCTGAAATTGTTCACTCTTTCCATAAATGACATGTGCAAGATATCAAAAATATTTAAATTTGTATTATTTGCAGATGACACAAATATTTTCTGCTCTGGGGAGATTTTAAAAGAGCTTCTGGATACAGTCACTTCAGAAATGTTGAAATTGAAAAAGTGGTTTAATGGGAACAAATTATCATTAAACTTAAGCAAAACAAAAATTCTGTTGTTTGGTAACTGCAAAATGAGTTCGCAAGTACATATATGGGTAGATGGTGTAGATATTGAATGAGTTAATGAAAGTAAGTTTCTTGTTGTCTTAATAGATGATAAACTAAGCTGGAAATCTCACATAAAATATGTACTCAATAAACTTTCAAGAAGCATTTCAGTACTGAATAAAGCAAAGCACATTCTGGACCAAAAATCACTTGACGTGCTATATTGTTCACTGACTTTACCATATTTAAATTACTGTGTTGCAGTATGGGACAATACTTATAAATGTACATTGACATCATTATCCATGTTGCAAAAAAGAGCAATAAGGATCATTCAATGCTGGTTTTTAGGGATCATACAAATTCACTATTCTTAAAATCAAAAATATTAAAGTTCACTGATCTGGAACATTTTCATACATCAAAAATAATGTATAAATCAATAAACAACCAATTCCCTGGCAATATTCAGAAACTTTTTTTAATAGAGATGGGGGGTACAATTTAAGAGGAGAGTTAAACTTTAAACATCTTTGTGCCCGTACAACATTAAGAACTTTTTGTATTTCTAGATGTGGAGTGAAGTTGTGGAACAGACTGTGTGCAGAGCTAAAGCAATGTCCAAGCATGACCCGGTTCGAAGAGTGGTACAAAAATATGGTTTTCACAAGGTATAGGGAGGAACAAGAGTTTTGATCACTAGTTCCTCTAGTAATGTCGGTTTTTGGCCATGTTGTAACAGGTGTAGATAGACTTCTTGGAGAGTGATACAGTTCCTTCTGTCCACCATAGTTTCTGTCTCCCTCTGCTCCTTTTTCCTTCAACTATACCAAACATAATTAGTTTCTAAAAATTTTCTCCTTCCCATCTGGCAGTGTGTCCAAAATATTGCAATTTTTGTTTTGAGATTGCATTGAAGAGATTGATCCCTCTGCCAAGTTCATGAAGGACACCCTTATTGGTTCTTTTGGCTCTTCAAGAAATGCACAGAAGCTTTCTCCAACACCACATTTCCAAATGCTTCAATCCTCCTTTGACCTGCAGCACTGATAGACCAGGTCTCACAGGCATATGTTGCAGCTGGGTAGAACTCAGTGGAGCCTGATTTTGGTTGTTCTGCTAATACTGTTCTTCCATATCTTATTCATTGAACACATAGATGTTTTTGCCTTTGTGATTCTACATTTTATCTCAGTGGAGCAACCACCTTGATTAGATATCATTGAGCCAAGGGAATTGAATTGGTCGATGACTTCAATTAATTCATTTCCTGCCTTGATAGAGGGATTCTCTTCATTTTGGTTCACTACCATGACCTTTGTCTTACTAACACTGAGAAAGAGACCATATTTCTCACTTTCCGCTCTTACTCTTTCTATCAATGTCTCCAGATCTTTTACACTGCTTGCCAACAGGGTCATATCATCAGCATATCTCAGGTTGTTAATCATACTGCCTCCAATTGTTATTCCACCAGCAAAGTTTTCAAGGGCTATTCGCATGATATGTTCTGCGTATGCATTAAACAGATAAGGCAAGAGTATACAACCCTGTTGCACTCCTTGTCCAATATCGAACAATCTGTATCTCCACATGCCTTTCTTACTGTGGACTCCTGATGGTACAAAAAATAAAAAAATATATATAATTTAAGTAGCATCAGCAGCGGAATCAAAGAACCAGAACCCTCCGGATTATAGGAGATATTTCAGTGTGTGTTACTGCAGATCTTCCTCGTAACAGTGACTGACACGGTGTCACAGGTGAGTGCAGCACACTTTGGCCATCTGTGTCACCTGTGCATACTGTACTGAAACTATCCCATTTTGCTGAGTAGTATGACACATTTCAACAATTTGGGCTTAAAATTTGTGCATATACAAGTAGTAAAAAATTGACTTTTGTTCATTTTCACAGTGGATCATTGATTTATATGGAAATACAGCCTGCTCTTTCCTCAAAATCACTTATCAAAATGCACCTTTACCCTGAGACAAAGCCCAGACCCAGAATATTATCCATGTCATTTGCATTTCAACAATTAGTAAGTCACCTGCTGATCAGCCAGCCATCACCATCACCTTGTGTCAGATAAATCCCCACTGCACTGTTCTGCAGTATAGTGGAGTTGTGCGTTGCCCCGACAATGATGTTTGGAATCTCATATTTTGCCTCTGATATGACTTAGATGTTGATGGGATGATGATACTTTTAATTATTTAAAGTTTTAATATAACTTGAATCAAAGTATAAAATCTTGCCAACTAATTATTAAGTTTACACTCTTATACTTGATTCAGACTAGGGATGTAAGTTATCGATTAATTCATTAATTGATAATTGATTCACCTTGTCGATCAATTAACGATTAATTGATAAGCAGCATTTTTCCTGAGAATCTGAATTTCCCTCGGTACAATACAGTCTATCTTTAACGTGTTAAAAGTTGCTGTTTTTTCATATACTGAATAAAACATGGACATCATATTCCTCAATGATTTATTGCACCATCTGCATTTTTTTTTTTACAACAGACAATGGCATTTTTTGTAGTTTAGCAAATTTTCTACTGTATACTGTGCAGTATTGGGCAAGTTGCTAAAAAATAGTAACTAATTACAGTTACTAGTTACTTTTTTCAAAAGTAACTGAGTTACTTTACCAATTATTGCATGATTAAAGTAACTAGTTACTTGGACAAGTAACTTTCATGTTACTTTTAAATGCATACTTAAATCATATTGCATACATAGCAAGATAATTTAATTGATGTATTACATTACGGACTTATTAATGTCAGGTTGAAAACTGTTTCAGACAGAGTTTTTAGAACATGTTCAGTCTGCTTTATCGTGCCTTGAGAGCTCTTATTGTGGGAAAAATCTGAAGAAAAATCAACACAAAATTGCCAGTAATTTCCTCATTTTGGAGTGAGAAATAGGGTTTGTGGCATGAGAGAGATAGGGAAAAAGAGTGAGAATCACTCAAAAAAGTGAGTTGGAAACACTGCATAAAGCTGCCAATGTTTTTTTTCCTTTATGATTATGGATTTAATCCGATGTGCAGTGATCCAAAGTAAAAGTTCATTATCTACAGTCCAAATGTCTGCTGTGGCAGAGATATGAGCCAGTCTCTTAAATTCCTTTTGGAGATCAAATTCATTTTTAAATAATCTTTATCCATGTAGCAAGTAAATGTGTTTTAACTTCAGTGGATCACAGTCTCAGCTGTCTGATGGGAAATGACTGTTATCAGATCTTCATTCTGTAACGACGTATCTGGCAATCAGTTGGTTTAATTCTTGCTGGGTCACAAACTATCCAGCTGCATACCTGTGCTCGAAATCCAGCTGTGACTGCTCAGATAACATAAATCCACTAACCTGGTGTTAGCATAGCATAGCACTAGTTTTGTAGGACCTTGTTGCTGTTCTTAGACACTTCTGAAGATTGCAGTCAGTCTCAACCGCATTTAGCTTGCAACCTACCAATATGCTTTTGTTCTTAACCGTGACAAAGGAAAAATAATCTATTTCCACAAAAACAAAGTAGCTTCATCTTTTCCTCTGCTCAGTAGTGAACAGGCTCTTTGCAACAGGTTATGCTGACTGACGGCTGCGTTAGCTACCTAAGATCAGTTTGTATATATTTGTGCTAAAAATATCTATCCATATTAATAAAATGAGTAACGCGAGGAACACATCTGATCAAATTTCAGTAACTGTAACACATTACTGAATTTTTAAACAGTAAGGTCCACGCTGATCTGTTCACACTCCGACAGACAGCGAAACATAAGCTAGGAGCAGGAAGACAAAAGAAGAGGAAAACAGCAGCCTTGTGTGTAGCAGAATGGAATGTACGCACGCTGTTGGACAGAACAACATCACAGCACCCAGAAAGACAGACTGCGCTTGTGGCCCTGGAAATGAACAGGTACAATGTAGACATAGCTGCACTTAGTGAAACAAGATTGCCTGGATATGACAGCTTGGAAGACCATGGGTACATCTTCTTTTGGAGTGGGAGATCAACTCCAGAAAGGAGAGAAGCAGGAGTGGGCTTTGCAGTTAGAAAGGAGATAGCAGCAATGCTTGATGAGGAGCCGGTGCCAATCAACGACAGGATAATAACTATGAGACTCCCACTACAGCGGAAGATGTATGCCACACTCATCAGAGTATATGCCCCAACAATGACCAACACAGAGGAGGTGAAGGAAGAGTTCTACAGTGATTTACGTGAGACTATCAGGCGTGTACCGATTGATGACAGGCTGATACTCAATGGAGATTTTAATGCCAGAGTTGGTTCGGACACTGAGAAATGGAAGGAGTGCTAGGCAGTCATGGAGTAGGCAAGTGCAATGCTAATGGAGAACTTCTACTTGCACTATGTTCAGAGTACAACCTTGTGATAACCAACACTCTATTTAAGCACAAGGACACACACAAGAAGACATAGATGCACCCAAGATCCAAGCACTGGCACTTATTAGACTACATCATAGTCAGGCAGAGAGACATAAGGGATGTATTGGACACCAGAGCAATGAGAGGCACGGACTGTGGTACTGATCATGTTATGCTGAGATCTAGATTAAGGATTTGGAGATGAAAACAGCACTGCAGGACGGGTGTGAAGCCACCGCGGAAGCTAAACACTAGTGCACTGAAAGGCCAAAAGAAGCAGGAAGAACTTATACAGGAAATGGATGAAAACTTGAAAGACTGGGACAGCAACAACTCAGAGAATGACATAGAAGAGAAATGGGCAACACTGAAGGATACAGTGTATCAGACTGCGAGTGATGTATTAGGCCACCCTGAGAGGAAACATCAAGATTGGTTTGATGAGCATGATGAACACCTGAAGAAACTACTAGAAGCGAGGAATACAGCTAGGCAGGAAAACCTACAGTGTAACACAAGGTCGAAGAAGAAATACTCAAAGGCTCAGAGTGAGCTACAGAAGTACACCAGAGAGATGAAGTCCAACTGGTGGGATGAAAAAGCGGAGGAACTTCAAACTGCAGCAGACAGGAAGGACATGAAAACATTCTTCACAGGTTTGAGAGAAATCTACTGCCCTAAACCAAGAAGATTGATCCAACTAAAGGGTGTGGATGGTGAAACGGTTTTGCGGGAGAAAGACAAGATCCTGGACAGATTTGCAGACCATGACCAACTACTAAACAACTCTGGAGATCTCACTGAAGAGGCTAAAGAAGCTCTAGTGCAGCGACCAGCTGTATCAAGTCTGGATGAACCACCAAATTTTGATGAACTAATGGCAGCTATCAGGACAACACAGGATGGTAAAGCTCCAGAAATGGATGGAATTCCACCAGAAGTGTGGAAATTTGGTGGTGTTCAGCTGACCAACTGCCTGCACAAGCTCATCCAAGAGTTATGGGATGCCCAGAAAGTACCTCAAGACTGGAAGGATGCAAGTATTGCGCCTTTGTTCAAGAAAGGTGAAAGGAAAGATTGTGGAAATTACCTAGGTATATCACTGCTAGCCAATGTTGGTAAGATTCTCTCACGTGTACTACTGAACAGACTCAATGACCACATCTCACAGAATGTACTACCGGAAACCCAGTGCGGCTTTAGAAGTGGAAGAAGCACAATGGACATGATTTTCTGCTTGAAACAGGTTCAAGAAAAGTGTATCGAACAGAACATGCCGCTTTATGTAGTCTTCATAGACTTCAGTACAGCCTTCGATACTGTTTCGCGACAAGGACTTTGGAAGGTACTCAAGAAATATGGCTGTACAGAGAAGTTTGTCAGCCTGATCGAGGCACTCCATACAGGTATGCAAGCAAACGTGGCAGTGAGTGGTTCAGTACCTAAAGACTTTTCAGTAAGCAACGGGGGGAAACAAGGGTGTGTGCTGGCACCAACACTCTTCTCGCTATATCTGGCAGCCATGCTTGAGGTGGCCTTCAAAGACACTTCAGAAGGTGTATACATTCAAACAAGGAAAGAAGCAGAGTTGTTCAGTGTGGCACAGTTTAAAGCCAAGAGTAAGACATTGATAAAGGTAGTAAGAGAAAGTCTCTTTGCCGACGACAGTGCTCTAGTTGCATACAGTGTGGAAGATATGCAATCTTTAATGGAGAAATTTGCAAGAGCAGCTAGCCAATTCAGCCTCCAAATCAACATCAAGAAGACAGAGTGCCTTTATCAACCACCAAAGTTCCAATTATCAACATCACTACCAGAAGAGATCAGCATTGGTACAGAGCCACTAGTCAAGTGCAAGACTTTCAAGTATCTAGAGAGTACTGTTTCAGAGAATGCTAGGCTGGAGGATGAACTATCTCTCAGAATGGGAAGAGCGAGCGCTGTGTTTGGAAACTTGAGGGAGAGACTGTGGTACAATCAACACTACTACTGTATTGTACGGTGCTGAAACTTGGACAGTCTACAGAGTGCAGGTGAAGAAACTCCGCACGTACATGATGAGACAGCTTCGAGCCATAATGAACATCTCATGGAAAGACAAGATAACCAACATAGAAGTGTTGAAACCAGCTGATCTACCATCAGTGGAGGAAATGCTAAAACAGATGAACCTGAGATGGCTCGGACATATTGAGAGGATGGACCAACAGCGTGTCCCTCGCCAGTTACTCTGCTCACAGTTATGTGAGGGCAAATGCAATCAGGGTAGACCAAGGCTCAGATTTAAAGACACTGTAAAAAGAAACTTGAAGAAGTTGGATATAGACAGGAGTTCCTGGTAACGGAAGGCTAAGGATAGAGCTGTGTGGAGGAATCTGATCAGACCTAAATGAAACAGTCATTGTCGCCCACAACAGACTGCTATGATGATGAATTTCGTTGCACAGCACATTACTGCAAAAGTAGTGGCTTTACGCCACGTTACTCCCAACAGTGATAGTGTGTAGTATCTGCTGGTATATCTCAGTAAATTACAAATGTCGTGATTTTTTTATTTATTTTAAAAACTATTACCAATATCATGAAATTAATCGTTTTTAATTATATTAAAAAAAAACGTTCACATTCTAATTTACTGACATGCACTGCTAGACTGTTTTAACAGGAAAATAAATTGTGAGCTGCTTCATCTGTTGCATGTTAAAACATTTTCACAGTATCCCAGCAATCCAGGCAAACCCAGTACGATCTGGGCTCCTCTGTCGTCTTGTTACCTCAGTGGGAACTTGAGTCTGGTCTGCTTTCCCGTCTAGCGGCGGATTGAAGGCGGCAGGAATAGGTTTTTGCATTTGTGTAATCTCTTTCCTTGCTGCAGTCTGTTTTTCCGCCCTGTTGATTTGAAGCAGGTGGGTGGACATTGGAATGTGCCACTGGAACTTGTTGCAATTCTCCTACGTAAACCGGAAGGGTGAGTTTTTTTCTCTCTGCACAGCGCGTGCATTCTGGCGGTTTAGCGCCTTCTTCTGCTTTTTCAACTGAAATGCAGCAGTGGGTGGCCGCGTGCGCCCCCGCCTGGACGGCAACACCACTGCATTTCATAGAATAAGCTCCCACTTAAAAGCACTGCTGAGTTATCAGTTAATTGACAGCTAATTTAATTTAGTTGACTAAATTTTTATCGACAATTAATCAAAAGTCAATTAATCATTAACATCCCTAATTCAGACAAATAATATATAGAGCCATTTAGTGAAAAGTAAGATTGGAATAACAGCAAACTATTTACACAAAACTCCTACAACTGGTCTAGACCACTCATAAATTTTGTTAGTAGTTGTAATAAATTTCCAGATACTAACAAGATTGGTGAATCCCACATGTTCACATAAATTGATTTTATGTCATATTTATAAACAAATTTGTTAATACTAACGGTTCTTGAATGAAGCCCAATGAGAGTGTCTCCATGCCTGATGCATTTGCTATGTTCATGCTTACTTGATTTTTATTTCAAAGGAAGTAGAGAAAGGGGAAAATTAGAATGTCAGATGATTTTTTTTTAAGTTTTTATAACATCGCTTTTTATACTTAATTGTATAATGAACTAATCACTATAAGCTGTAAGAGATGAGAGCAAATTCCTGGGAAAAGCTCCTGCTCACAGTGCATGGATTTCAGAAATCAATTTACTATTATTTAGTTACTTACTTTACTGTATATCATTGAATTGATGTGATTTTTGTAAAAATACAATTGATCCCCCTATCCCCAGTTCACCAATTAAGATTTAAAGGGAGTAACGATAATGTGTGTTCCACGTGAGATTGCCCAGTTCAGGCTAGTGGATGAAAATGTATCGACTGTAAATGACTGATGGATTTCTACAGCTCTCTGAGCCATCTGTAGTTGAGAAACTGATTGGGTGACGTGTGTTCGCTTTACAGTTTGTTCCCCAGTTTCAAATTGCATACATCACTGGTCATAGGCAGTTTCTCTGATGTACTGCAAAATAAGATATGAGGCAACAAAGTTTTTATTTAAAGCACATGATAAAAATAAAGGTACCGCACATTGCATTTCTGCTCCGAGCTTGTAATAGTAGAATAATCAATACAAATACAGTATTAGGCACGTGTGACTTTTATCGTGTTAGTGCTGCATTGGAATACAATGAGAATCTGAGCCATATCCACCCATCATGTTTGGCTGATAGCTGGTTTAAATGTGCAGTGAGCCCCACACCTCCGGGAGGAGTGTAAAGGTCATGGGTGATGAAAGAATGGTAGGACTGCTCAGTAAATACGGCATGAAAACATTAAAACACAAACAGAGCAGAAGAGTTGGAGAGGTTATGATTTTTTCGTCACACAGGGAGGAGGTCTGACGTGTGATAACTGTTTCCGTGGATTAACGTGTTTTCTCGGACCTGTAGGGATGGACTGGTGTGTTTCTTTTTTTGGTAGCGTCTTATGAAAGCAATCACATGAGCATGCCTGTACACAGTCAGATGGCAGAGCACCTCATGAAGCTGTCAACTTCTGCAGCTCGTCTTTTTTTCCTCCCTCCACTTTGTTCCTTTTCTCTTTTAATCCAGCTCTCTTCTCCCCACCTGTGCAACTTCACTGCTATTTTTTTCCTCCCCCAGAAGCCTACAAGTAGTTTTCCTCTCACCTTTTCTTTTACTCAAAAGGAAAAAAAAAGGTGTGCCTTTTTCTTGCTGTCTAGTGGCAATCTCTTATATTGCCTGAGAAAAGTGTGTAGACAGGAGCAGATCATTCTGTCTGATACCTCACAGGAGTAGTGAAATTTTTCTGCCTACCATATGGCCAAACAACACTTTTAAATATTGTTAAGCTAATAATTAGCAATTTGAAATTATATTTTTTAAGTTAATTTTGAGTAGCAGTTTGTAATTTTAAATCACAGTTAAGAAATTGTACAAAATTCAAGAGCACCCTTTTGCTTTTTTAACCTTTTTAAATGTATTTACAAATTACATAACTATTAAAGCTTACTGTCACATTTGAAAATAATAAGAAATACATTACATTCATAAAGCCATTTGTTCCTTTAAAGCACAAATTGTCATGAGCTGAGCACCGGGGGTTCTGCCATGTTCAGTCTCATGGCCTTTCTTCATATTTGTATACTTGTTGTATCTTGGGTTCTTGGTTCCTGTCATTTTATCCGTGGTTGGTTTTCATATATCTGATATTGTTTCTTATTTTTCTTATCCCCCTGTTTATATCATCATAGTTTTGCTACTCTCTTATTTAGTATTTGTTTGTATTTTTCTCTCAATCCTAGACTTTCTCCTCTGTTGTGAAACCTAATCTGCAGGCTGCTGAGTGCCAGACAGCTCTGACCTGGTTAACTAAAGATAAGCCCTCGTTATCAAGTCGTATTAAAAATTCCGGAGTCCCAGTTAAAAGTAAAACAAGTACTCAAAGCCTGACTACAGTAAGCCAACCCTGAAGTTAAAGTCTAAGGAAGTCCGCAGAACAAAACCAATCATCAAAAGAAAAAAAAAATCCAGCTCCTCTTCTCAAGCAAAATCAAGTCAAGAAAATAAACTGCAAAAGAATGGGACTCCAGTTGATGCAGAAATGTCTGAAGTCACGACTTACCGTAGTAGCAGCCCCTCCCCCAAAAGCAAGCATAAGGAGCATCCTTTTGTTTTTGTACCTGATGGTGGGTAGCCACATTATCCAGTGGAACTGTTGTGGCTTTAAGGCCAATTTCTCTGAAGTGCAGCGTTTAGCTGCTAGTTTTAATCCCCTTGCTTTTTGCCTTCAACAAACTCTTCTGCTATCAACCAACCCCATGTCTCTGAAACATTATACTATGTATAATACATATGGTCCAAATGTGCATCGTCCATCTGGTTGTTCAACAATTTTAGTAAGGAATGACCTAATTCACAGCCACTTGGCTTTAATTAAATTAAAATAAATTACCCTTTATTGTCATTCAACTGTACAGCCAATGATGTACAGTAGAACGAGATTGTGCTTTACCTATCTACTGCGTTAATCACACACACCCCAAGTGTAGAATCAGAGGGCCGCTGCCATGCAAGGCGCCGCCACAAATTTCCCTCCTCCATTCCATTATTGCTGAGCACCAAGCTGGATGGCAGGAAGTTCCACTTTTATATGGTCTTCGGCGTGACTCGGACGGGATTTGAACCCCTGCCTCCCAGGTGTGGGGCGGATGCTCTACCAACTGAGCCACCATTCCGGTAGTCTCCAACTTACAAGCTGTGGCAGTTCGTCTAACTTTGCATAAAGCAATAACCTTATGCTCTGTCTATATACCACCAGATATGATTGTGACACCGGAAAATCTTGATGCCCTTCATAATCAGTTGCCATCCCCATACATCTTTATGGGTGATTTTAATGGTCATAATCCTCTGTGGGGAGGAATTTGCTCATATGCAAAAGGCAAGATACTGGGGGATTTTATTGCTAAAAATGATCTGTGTCTTTGGAATGATGGGTCTCACACATACCTCCACCCAGGACATGGAACCTATACTGCAATTGACCTATCTATATGTGATCCTGAGCTAGTGCTGGAATTCTCATGACGGGTCTTGGATGATCTTTGTGGATGTGACCATTTTCCACTAATATTGACGTGTTCAGAAGTGGATATGCAATCAAGAACTCCACGATGGCAACTCAAAAAAGCAAACTGGTCTTCCTTTGTTTCTCTGTGCAAAGAGAAATTCAGCCAAAAACTTCAAGCACACTGTTACTCTGCTCAGAGCTTCACTCAAACCTTAATTACAATTGCAGATAAGACTGTCCCAAAAACATCAGCAAAGCCACACCATAGGTCCAACCCATGGTTCAGTGATGACTGCAAAAAGGCCATTAAGGCAAGGAAAAAAGCAGAGAGGATGTTCAATAAACATCCAACAACAGAAAACCTGACCAGATTTAAAATCTGTCACGCTAAAGCATGCAGGATCATCAATGAAGCAAAGAGACACAGCTGGAAGGAATTTGTATCAAACCCCACATCCAACACATCGACCAAAAAGATCTGGGATTTAATTAGAAAGATGAAGGGTAAGGAGAATTGACTTCAAATACAGCATATTAATCATCAGGGCAATCTGCTGACGACAAAATATGAAATAGCTAATCAACTAGCAAAATTGTTTGAGAAGAATTCATCTATTGGAAACTATCGTCCTGAGTTCCAAATCATATAAGCACAAGAAGAACAAAAAGAAATAAACTTTTCTTCAGATAAGTCAGAACCATACAACCAAGATTTCACTATGGAATAACTTTTGTTCTCAATAAGGAACTCTCATGACACTGCTGTGGGGCTAGATAAAATTCATTACCAGTTTTTAAAACACTCACCCACCAGTGCACTATCCATTCTCTTGATGGTTTTCAACAACATCTGGAAGTCAGGCAGTATTCCTGAAAGCTGGAAAGAAGCAGTAGTTATACCTGTTCCAAAACCCGGGAAAGAGCATACTGATGCCAGCAACTACCGTCCAATAGCTCTGACAAGTTGCCTCTGTAAAACCATGGAAAGAATGGTAAACAATCGCCCTGTGTGGGTGCTTGAGTCTGAAGGCCTTTTAACTAATTACCAGTGTGGCTTCAGATGTGGTAAAAGCACTTTAGACCACTTTATCAGATTAGAGGCCTATATACGTGATGGTTTTATCAGAAAAGAACATGTAGTTGATGTATTTTTTGATCTAGAAAAACCATATGACACAATATGGAAATATGGTATTTTAAGAGACCTACGTACATGACACAGGTTTTAGAGGACATTCGGCCTTTTTCATTTCAAACTTTTTGTCCAACAGACACTTCAAAGTCTCAGTAGGAGATACCCTTTCAGAGCCTCATGTGCAAGACCAAGGAATCCCCCAGGGAAGCCTCCTCTCAGTTACTCTTTTTAGCATTAAGATTAATAGTATAGTTGGAGCTCTTAGACCAAATACATTTTGTAGTCTTTACGTAGATAACCTCTGTATTTGCTACAGGGGGTAAGACATGAGCACAATCGAAAAGCAACTACAGCTGTGCATAAACAAGATTAATTTGTGGTCAGTCAGTAATGATTTTAAATTTTCAAAAACAAAAACTGTCTGCATGCACTTTTGCCTACTGTAGTCTCTTCACCTCAACCCTGAGCTTTTCATAGATGGAGAAGCTGTCAAGGTGGTAAAAGAAACCAAATTCCTTGGACTTATTTTTGACAATAAGCTGTCTTTTATTCCACATATAAAATTTCTACGATTCAGATGGTTAAAGCCCTTGATATTATTAAAGTTTTGGCAAAAACTAAATGGGGTGCGGACTCTACTGTGCTGCTGCGTCTCTATAGAGTACTTATAAGATCTTAATTAAAGTGTGGAAGCATAGTTTATGGATCAGCAAGGAAACATATATCAGGACGCTGGAAACTGTCCATCACCAGGAGCTAAGGCTTGCCTTGGGGGCTTTCAGAACGTCTCCTGTTAAAAGTTTGTATGTTGAAGCAAACGAGCCTTCATTTCAAATCAGGTGCCTGAAATTGGCTCTCCAGTATATGGTTAAACTTAAAGCTGACCATAAAAATCCAGCCTACTCTGCAGTTTTTCACCCTTGATTTTGCAAATGTATAAGGTCAGACCTAAGAGCATCACTCCTTTTGGACTCCATATAGAACCATCCATCTTCTTCTGCTTAATCCTTTTCGGGTCGTGGGGGGGGCTGGAGCCTATCCCAGCATCTCTGGGCGAGAAGCAGGGTACACCCTGGACAGATCGCCAGTCTATCGCAGGGCCAACACAGAAAGACAGACAACCATTCACTCTCACAGTCATACCTAAGGACAATTTAGAATCCCCAGTTTGATGCCAATTAACCTAACTTGCATGTTTTTGGCATGTGGGAGGAAACCAGAGAAATCCCGGAGTAAACCCCCGCAGACACGGGGAGAACATGCAAACTCCACACAGATCACTGTTGGTCGGGGGCTGGGATCGAACCCAGGATCCCCCGGCCAAGGGTGAGTTGCTGTGCTGCCGCAGTGCTAACCACTCTGCCACCGCGCTGCCCCGTATAGAGCCTCACCTGGTTAAATTAAACCCTGATATGAGCAACATAACACAGACACAGTTTTGTCCCATTCCTCCATGAAGTTTGAGGAAACCCAATATCATTCTGGATCTGAGCCAAAACAAAAAGAAAGACACTCACCCAAATGTATACCAGCAGCGGATCTTGGACATAAAATGCCGTTTTCCTCACCATATTTCCATGTACACGGATGGTTCCAAAGTAGATGGCTCAGTCTCTGCTGCAGTTGTCACCGGGCACAATCAGTATGGTTTGCGGACTCCCAAACAATGTTCAATTTTTACAGCAGAGGCTCATGCTTTGCTCCTAGCATTGGAACACACTGAAAGAACCAAACAACAGACCTCCTTAATTTTTACTGACTCCAGATCCTGTCTTCAGGCACTTGGGTTTTTAAAGACTGATCATCCCATTATTATCCGGATTTTAGAGAAATTAGTTTTTTACAGAAACACAATTTTAATATCATCTTCTGTTGGATCCCCAGCCATGTTGGCCTGTCAGGTAACGAGCAGGCAGACAATGCTACCAAGAGAGCCCTTTCCCAAGAAGTCACTCAATGCCAGATCCCAGCCTCAGACCTCAGGCCTCTAATAACCTCCTATATTTTAAAGAAGTGGCAGACTGAATGAGACACATGTACTGCAGATAAACTGCATGATATTAAACCTGCCATAAGCCATAAACACTTGCATCACTTTCAAAACCAGCATGATGAGGTTGTGTACACTAGATGCCGTATTGGCCACTCAAGGCTCACGGACAGCTTTTTATTAAAAGGTGAAGCCCCACCATCTTGTTAGTTTTGTGGAGGGTTTTTTTTTTTTTTATCAGTAAAGCACATTTTACTTGACTGTCCTGCTCTCATGACAACAAGACAATGTTTTTATACTCAAAAGTCACTGAAGGATATTTTTAATAAGGCACCACCAAAGAAAATTTTAGGGTTTTTAGCACATGTGCATCTGAAGCATCTTATTTAATTTTTCCATTTTATTGTATCTACATATCTCTCTCGCTCTATTTATTTATTCTTTCATTTATCATCCTATCTCTATATAATTTTTAACTTGATTTTCTTATTAGTTCTATTTTTGCCATGAAATAGCCATAGATGCTGACATGGCACTAAACAAGAGCACTCAGTCCCTCAGTCCTTATTCGTTGGTATTCAGTTCTTTATTATTGTACTGTTGTGTTCTCTCTCTCCAGGGCTGCAGCTGTCAGTGGCACTTCCGAATTTGTGGTCTGTTGTGGGCAGTGCTCCTGTCAGCTGTCAGTTCTGTCTTCTCCCCTCTCATTGCTCTCAGCTGACCACTTTTTAGACCACTGTAATCATTGTTTTCTCCTGCCCGCTCATGTGATCCACACCTGCAATCATTTGTGTTCATTGGTTCCATGTTCTATTTAAAGCCCGTTGTTTCTTTCACCCATTGTTGGAGCCTCAACTGATCTGCACCAGAACCCGTTCCCTGTTCTGGTGCTCCCACCTAGGTTTTTCCTGCCTACTCACTGCCGACTCAGTTTGTAAGTTATTTTGAGCACTGTTTGGACTTTTATGTTTCCTCATTAAATATCACTAACTACAGTTCAGCATCTGGGTTTCCCCTCTCTGCCCCGAGGGGCAATTCATGACGCAAATGTCTTATTTAACCTGTTGAACTCCGGGATTCCGTGGGCGGTCACGTCTCTGCGTCATAGTGCATCTCAGTGCGCACTGATAAAAAAAGCTGCATTTCCGTTCTTCCAGTACAGACATAGCCGCGAACAGAAAGCCAAAGGAGTGTTTGATTGGTTTAGATTTGATTGACCTCTCATTTGACTAATAAGAGCCTTGAATTGGGTTTCTGAAACCTTGAAGGACCAATGACTGAAAACCTAGCAAGAAGGACCTGCCTACCAACGACCGCGAATACAACAAGCCAATTGAAGCAGAGGAGTTCGACAATTGCAATGTGTGCGTCGCCGTGCGTAAAATCTTTTTTGTCTAAGCCGATGAGTGACACACATTGAGACTTGTGTGTAACGGTAGTGTTAGCCACTCTCAGCCGTTAGCCAGTCTTTTTTTATTACTACTGTTCTTATTTGTTTTGAAAACTGGTTCGCAAAAACCGCCATCATGGAAGCGGAGATGGTTTGACCAGGTCGGGTGACCAGAACCACGAGTCCGTAACAACCGGACCAGCTTCATGTTCGTCTGACAATGAGGAACAGATGTTCGCCAACGACACTGCTGTTGTGGACAGGTAAGAGTTATAAGCTAAATTATTCTTTATCAATGAAAATAGTAATAAAAATGACTTTTGATCGATCGGTAATTATAATGGTCAGTCATGGCCACAAGTATTTTTGTGCGCCGAGCTCCTCTGTAGCAGTGTGGGGGGGGAGTTGTTATCCTCTACATTGCAGGTATTTTAGTATAATTTTTATTGCACTGTAGGTTATTTTTTCTTGTAAAAAAAGGCCACACATTTTTTACGTGGCATGTTTCTTTGTGTGTGGGGGGCTTGTTTGTTCATTCATTCATTCATGAATGAACAAACAACTGCCCCCCCGCACACACACACAGCCCTGAGTGTCACCTTTCATTAGAGCCCAAGATGAAGCTTCTATATTGAAGCATTCAAAAGTTATAGACATTTTTCCAAACTGTGCCATTTGCCACAGTTTGGCACAGTTCAAAAACGCCTGGGAACAACCTGACAAAAAAGCTGTGTAATATATTCATTTTTTGTGGTATTGTTACAAAATTTTGACCTCAGCTTGATAACACTTGGTTCTACATTTCTGTTGCATTTTCCAGCCAGTATTGGACAGCTGTGTGTTATTTGCAAGCATTTGTATCTAAAAAAACACCCAGGCGAACTTTATTTTCTTCAAATTCAGTATGTTTAGATGACTGTTACTCAGTGGCTGTTACGTATGGCTCTTGCGAGCCATAAATGAGAGCCAAGGGCTGACCAGTGAGTTTGCGTTGTTTATTGCAATAAAGGGAAAGGAACAAAGGAACAGGGCCTCGTGGGGCCAAAACACAAACGATCATACAAGGGTATACACATACACACGATGCTGAATGACAGAAGGGTGGCTGGCGCCGGACGAAGGGGTTCCAGCCTTACCCACGCCGGAGAAGAGCGTGGATAATCGTGCACGGTCACAGCCCCGAATAATCGGGACTGCTCCCATTTATAGTAGTTGACAGCGCCTCAGCTGATGAGAGGTAATTGGCCTCCAGCCGTCGCATAGAGCTTGGCAGCTGGAGGCCCGCTGAGACGCTGTCAAAGTAAGAGTCGGCCTGAGGAGGAATATGGTCTGAGCGCGGATAACAACGGCATCTCAGCCCATATGACAGTGGCAGGAGCACTTAGAGAGATTATGACTGTTTTGCCAAAAAATTCAGTGTTTTCTTTTAAATGAGACCAACCCCATGAAGATGCTGCAAAGGGTTGAAGAACAGCTTTTGATTTACTTTGGGTATGTTATTTTTAGGCGTTTTTAGGGAAATTGACCAGAGTTCAAGGAGTTAAAGGTTCCATTCACTTAAAAATTGTGGGTTTTTTAGGTTTTAAGCTTGGGATTATTGATAAAAACAACAACAAAACATTAAAACACTAACTGCTCTTAAAAACAAAAACAAAAATAGTCTTTATGTAGATTCTGGCTTTGACCTGCCTTTTCTGGGCGGTGGAGGGGGGGGGGGGGGGGTTCCTGTACTGCAAGAAATGAGAAATCCAGTCTTGATCCCACCTACTGCTTTCTTATTGGCCACAATGGCCAGCCTAGCTGTCTGTCTTTAAAGAAAGGTCTTCAGTACAGAGTTCAGAGCTAACAGTGCAGAGTGCAACTCAGGAATTAGCTTACCATGCACAGTTTATATTGTTATTTTCTTTAGATGTCAGTCAGACATCCTGGTTTCTACCTGGGTCACTAATCCACAGTCAATAACACAGGGTTACAAAAATATTTCTTTTGTAAGTTGTCTGTGTTTATTCAACTGATTTAAGACAATTTTGCACCGCTGAATCCGAAAATGACATCTGTTTCTCTCGATCAGGCGCAAAGTAAAAACCTGTGCTTACTTAGTGCTTACTTAGTACTGTGCATGTACTTACCTTTGTATAAAGGTAAGTACGTGTAAATTGAATGTTACGTCATCATTGCTCAAAATTCAGAGAATTTCAAGACATAAAAAAGAATTTTGCATCATATAAAGTGAAAATACCCATGCATGTAAACAAAAACGTATAAAACAACATGTGTAACATAATTCAAAAAGTTGACCTGATTGAACAAAACCAATGTGATTTTTGGATTCAGAACATCAAAACTGTCCTAAATCAGCTAAAAAAAACCTTAGACAATAAATTTGGTGTTGACCAGTGTAATTTATCTTGTGTCATTCTGGCTTATGTTGTTATATTTTCACCATAATGCTACATCAGTTTGTTAGCACGGCATTAGGAGCACACCACAGTAGGGTGGAAGTGACTTAAATTTTGTAACCTGTTGTTAGCTTAACTGTTGGTCCGGTTTTGTTCACTATTTTCTATATATTCTATTCATCACGACTGGAGTCCTTGTTCATCTACAACATTTGACCATATAATTCATTATTCGACATTATTTTAGCTTAGGTATATTTAATTTTCTCTAACCAAAGCCCAAGATGGCTAGCTCAAGCTAGCAGTTTAGTCACTCATTCATTAATATTTCTGTGCTTTCTGTACTCTATGAACCAGTCAGATCCTATCAATCACTGAAACTACATACTCCTACCTACCAGTGATGCATATTTCATTATTTTTTTAAAGACAAATATGCATTTGTTGGTCTAGGCTCAAGTGGACATAGGAGCTTGCCAACTAAGGTTAGCAATAGTGATGTAGGAGGGAGGGTGGAGTTAAATTCAGCCTCAGGGATTTAATGAGACATGCACTGAAACCAGCCATTCTGACAAAGGCTGCAAAAGATGATTCACAATAATGCTACAGTAATTAAATAATTTAAGGCAATTTGACAAAAATATGTCACAAACATGTCATTAAAACCTTTAGGAACTGTCAAAATGTGGGAGAATGGCAGTGAATGGGACCTTTAAAACTTATTGGCCCACATACTATACGTGAAGTTTACTTGTCCAACCTAAGCTGTGTGATAAAGTGCGGCAATTTTGAAACTGGCAATCTTCAATCCCCAAAATAATTTCTTGTACTTAGAACCTTTTCATTGTAGAGGGAAACGTGGCACCTTTTAAGGGAAATCTTTGGTCTATAACAAAAAATATTTTTGCAGTCAGTTTTCATTTAGATGAAGGATTTCTTGTAACTTGAAAAGGAGCAAAGAGGTAGTTACAAACTCAGCTATTAAATTGTTTGGGTGAGCAACGTGTATCTGTGTAGCAGACAATCAGATTAAGACCTCTTAATCAGTGATTTCACATACTGTACTGTGAAGATGCTGGCCCTTACAGTATAGATTAACCAAGCTGACCAAGTTACCTAGTCAGAATGTATCCATGTATTTTTGTCAACAGTATTAAATGTATTTGCTATACAGACATTGATATTTTGATAACCTTCAAATACTAAAATGCTGCACACACACACACACACACACACTTTTTTTTTTTTTTTTTACATGAATTTGTGCGAAATTTCTCCAAAAACTAAACTTGTGCATTGCAGAGTAGAGGCCCACTGAAAGAATAGGATTTGTTTCCAGGTGTTTTTTTTAAAAATTTAATTTTGTATATAATTAACTTTAACAAAATCTTGACTTGATACCAGGCTTGTACAAATATGTCAGTCAGTAAACATCAACTCAACATTAAAACACATTTTTCTTTGATTTACAAAAAGTGACGGTTTTGATGGCGTGACAATGCACTTTCCCTCAGATATGACTTTTTTCCTGTCTGTAATGAGCCACAGTTTCTATCTAAGCCAGCAGTCTCCCTCATCAACTTCACATCACATCAGTCAGCAGGCTACTCATTTAATTGTATGTGAATGTGTCAGTAACGGGTCTTGAGTGGTTGTCCTTGTAAGTGATGTACAATGAGGGAGTGCTGACATTTTTTTTTATCCCTACATCTATATCTTGAGGGGGGGTTTTTTTCCGTAAAAAAGTCAGTGTGGGATACCTCCAAGCACGTTGTTACTACATGCCGCTTACAGAACACCTTACCATCTCCATTTTCCCACAACAGGAAGATAATAAAAAAATAAGCATGCTGATTGTTTGATTCAGTTGCACAGGAGATCACAGACAAAGCTTCAGGCCTCCATGTGTGTGAGTGTGTGTGTGTGTGGGGGGGGGGGGGGGCGTGTGTGCGCGTGTGTGTGTGCAGCAGAAATCAACTCCAGTTTGACTGTAGCGAGACTAATATATATATATATATATATATATATATATATACAGTATATGTACAATATATACACGCATTCTTAACTAACATGGGACTTCATCCACCCACTCTCACATATTCACACATATAAACACACATTCAGACACACACTCCCACCGCTACTTAAATAAGAGAGAAAACTTGCAGATGGATAAAAATAAACACGCGGCATTTGTGGGTGGGATACACATCTAAAAATCTATGTTGCGTTCCAAGTCAGAAGCTTCCGACACCAACTTGACTGCCGGAATGCACATACAAAAAAAAAAAAAAAAAAAGCTTCTGTGGGATTATGGGTAGGCATGAATGTTTCTGAATATGTAAGCTTATGCGGGTTTAGATCATACATCTATTTGCATTTACACCCGCCCACACACACACACACACACACACACACACACACGCACGCACGCATGCACGCACACACCTCTACTCTTAAACAAGGGTAGTAATTTGATTTTTTTCTCATATTTATTTAAAATGACCCTCATAGACTAGTATGTTGCCTAACATTGATGAGTACAGTGATGGATATCTTTTTTTTTTTTTTTTCTTTTTGTAAGGATTTGCATTTGCATACAGGATTTCATTATATGCACACATAATGACAAGAAAGAGTTCTTGAATTTTGAATCTTCTATGCACAATTTATAGTAATATCTAACAGGTGATTCTGTGATTATTGGCTGTTTTTAAAGAAGCATTAAACTTGAAAATCCTTTTTACAGAAATGAGTAAGGCTGTACAAGAAAAAAAAAACAGTTTTGATTGTGGCCTGTGATGTCTTAATCATCAGCAATAAGATGTGCACTGATTCTATCAGAAAATGCGATTTTAGGCATTTCACACTTGTGTTTATAAGTCTTGATGACCAAAGTTTAGGCTCCCAAATGAGAATAGTAGGAAATCATAAAGGGTTTGTAAACGTATAATAAGTAGTTGTCCCAGTTTCATGGAATATTCTTTACCCAGCAGTACAATGACTGGAAAAACTGTTTTATAGAAAATAAATATATAATTTATTATTAATAAAGAATTAGAAACTAATTATATAGTTTATTTTTTTTCTATTTGCAAAGTAAGTACAGTTAAAAAAAATGCAATCTGCATTCTCCCCTTTAATAATACCAGTTGATATTGTATTTTATATTGTTGGAAAGCCTGATTAGTCACCTTTACAACAAGGTACAACTTGTAAGGAGTGTGCATTCATGGAATGATCAACACAGCTAAACACGTGGGTAGTGTCCCACAAAAATGTACCAAAATCCACTGCCATCGTCTCCTGCTGGTATTCACTCTTGTTTTGAGCTGCTTGGTGGATTGGATGATGCTCTCCCACTGTAATAAGGAAAAACCAACACGTAAATTTATTGGCTGTTTTTGCACTTTATTCATTTTGCACAGTCAGGGACCTCAGCGGCGTGTGGAAGAGCCGTACGCAGCCACGGCAGCTTGGCACCTCCCCCTCATGCTGGTCACATGCTGCTGTGGGATGGCGTGCCGTTCCTCAACCAGGAGCTGTTGAAGGTCACCCAGCGTGGTTGTGTTGGTCACTCTAGCATGTACAGCACGCCCAGCCTGATCCCCCACGTGTTCAATTACACCTGTGACTGGCGCTCACCTGGCAGCACTTGAAGCTCCAAACAAGAGTGAAAACCAACAGGAGGAGATTGCAGGGGATTTTGGCACTTTTTTGTGTGTGTGGGGGGGGGGGGGCGGGGGGCGGGGGCACTACCCACACATTTAGCTGTGTTGCTGATTCCATGAATGCATAATCCTTACAAGTTGTACCTCCTTGTAAAGGTGACTAATCAGGCTTTCCAGCAAATTATTAAAGTGACGATATCAGTGATTGAATTAATGTTTCTACACTTTTTTGAGAAGTTTATATATAAGGTAAAAATGGGTAACAATAATTCTAACACAGGACAGGAGAAGAAAAAAACAGGTCAAAAAGTGATAAATTACATATTATTAAACTTGGAAGTAAACGTATCTTTCACAAATCACTGAGATGGAGAACCTCCTTAACAATGTAAAAGTTACTTTAAATGAGTTTCACAGCCTTAGATCTCTGAATTTGATAAAAAAAAAAAAAAAGATTGATTTTAGGAATTATCACAATCAGGCAAAAGAAAGCCATGCAAAACTCGTTGAGAATGAGTGTACATGCAAAGACAAAAAATGTGACTGAAGCATGTTCTTGTTCAAGAAAGATTACATAAGAATATATCATTTTTAATCAGTATCATTTGAGTTCATTGTATCAGTTTTTCCGCACTTTTGCATTTATTCTACATGTATCTAGGTCAGGGTCATGGCAGTGAAAATAAATACCCCAAACATCTGCTCCTTACTTGCTCTAGAGGAGTTTCAACTTAAACTAAATAATCCTTCCAGTATGTTCAGACTGAGAGGCTGGTGGGTCCGTCACTGTGAAGTAATCCTCATGCTAAGAGGCATCTTAGCTGGGTGCTCAAACTAATTGGCCCTTTCACTTAGATCTCCTCACCAGCTTGTCATCCTGTCCTTGAGGTTAAGTCTCTGCAGTGAAGGAAACTCCTTTTCTCTGCTTAAATCTTTTAATCATATCTTATCTGAACGCACCCTAGAGGTCATGACCATAGAGAGCCTCCAACAAACACCTCCGTCACATTAGCAGCAGACAGCCTGTGCTATGTTTTGAAATAAAGTACTGATTAGTTTTGGCTCACTCTTTGTTCTGCTCAGTCATGTTTTCACAGTGATGTACCTGAGATTTGAGTCTTCAGTCATTTAGGCTACTTGTCCACCAAACGCGTTTTTTCCGCTATGGGTGGCTGTTTTCCATTCATTATGTAGTCCAGCGTCTACAGCGCTGAGCGCCCTCGGCACAGAAACGCTCTCAGCGGTGGCCGTCTTTTTGTTGCGGCGCCCAGGGCGTTCAGAGCTGAAAAAAGTTAAACTTTTCAGAGATTGCAGCTGAGCTCATCAATGTCAGACCAAGCAGCCAATCAGAACTGCTGTGTGGGCAGGACATAGGACACCGGTACTAGTCTGTACTCAGACTCCTGCTTTCCATGTCATCATATTTTACATCCAGAGCTGCTAGAAAACGTTTCCTGTCCATTGTTATTTAGAGACTGATATTAAAAAAATCAGTAGAAAGTCTGACAATAGGAAACGCGGAAATGCTGAGCTGAGAGTGACAAGCTGTTGCTGGGATACAGGGCACAGACATTTTTCTCTAGTATGCAGCGCACAAGCACTGTAAAAAAAATGCTCAGGGAGGTCGGGCGACAAAAAACGCATTTGGTGGGCACACAGCCTTATCCGGTCTTTCTGATACTGCTTTTACCACACGCCCATATGAAGAGTTTTTATCAGCTGTTTTGTGTTTGAAAGAGTGACCTCTAGCAGTTGTGAAAGTAACAACATGAAGTGATATGGTGGAAAGGAGAGAGGTTTAATGTGTGAGAAGTTTAGCCCCTCATCTTGCCTAGCCCTAACCTTTTTTCTTTTTAGTGTTTTTTTTTATTGGTTTCAGTGGCAACCCCTTATTATAGCTGTAATTATAGCTGCATTCTTAAGCACATGCATGCTATAAAAACTAGAAAAGCACTCAGAGAGTCCATACCTCCAACAAGGCTCCTTCCATCTAGTGGCATGGTGTGAGGAAAATTTCTGAGGAAGCTGAATGAAATGAAACCACTGCTTACCGGGCTGGGGGCCACGAACATAGCACTACATACATCAGCTAATTTCACTATTTGGACCACAATTCTGTTGTATCTTACAGATGCAACTTGTACGCTTCCTTGCTCATTCACTCTCTCACTCTCTCACACTTTTCTTTCGGGCGCATGAGTGTTAAACAACACATGACTTACAAAGTTTAATTACTGTACTGAAAACACTAATTATGCAATTCCACACTTGATGTGGTTACACACAGACACAGCGATGCAGTTTTTCTGCATGTCAGCAACCACAATAAAATAACCAACACAACTAACTGAGAAACACATACAGCTAAAGCAAAAGCAAAGATAAAAATTCAGTAACCGTATTTAAATTGCACAGGTAATTATTTAGGCAGAGGCACTGTTTCCCCCATTCTAAGATACTCTGGGAAATGAGAAGGGGCCTCTCTCTGGCAAGTCAGTGACAATCAAAACCGTTAAATACAATAAATACGCATTTTGATAGTTCACTGTTTTTCCATATTATCAGATGCCCTTTCTATTAAATATATACAATATAGTTGATATATGTAATATATACTTAATAAAAATGACAGTCAGAGGCTGAAAAATAGGGGAAGCTTGGCTTCCCTTGGCTTCTGGGAGAAGACGCCACTGCTTCCATCCCTCATGGATCATCTCCAAAATTTAATAGGTTCATCCTTGGCCCAAGGGTGGCCAAATTTTGGTGAAAATTTCATCAAAATCCGTACAGTAGTGTTTGCGTAATCCTGCTAACAAACAAACAGACAAACCACCCCGATGACATTACTTCCTTGGTGGAGGTAACTGGGACTGCACTCAAGGGAGATGCAGACCCATGTCTTTCCTGTTGGAAAGTCACAGTAGGGCAAATCCCTGGCTGACTTTTTCCTTCAGTTCTGATGGGATGACATTGCCTATTTTCAGAGCTTACCAATCTTGAAGGTCAAATGCAAGGTCAAGGTCATTGGACATTCAAGACAGCCGGACCGACTCAGGTGACCACCCTACTCATACCTCCACTCCGTCGGTGTGGGTCACGAGAAGAGTGACTCTATAAGCGTGATGTAAGTGAAAGTGAATGAGGGCTTGAACCCTAGTTGCTGCCAACTGAACAAACAGTTAAAGGAGTAATAACTTCATACTTAAATCTCCGCATATGCATTTTGCAGCAATTTTTAGAATAACAATTTTTACTGGTGAAAACACTGAAAACCTTTTCAGTGTTTCCCCCCAGTAAAAGAGAATTCAGAATTACGTGTACGTGAGAAGCTATGGTCTAACATTGGCTAAGATGTGCCCTGTACTTCTTTGTAAAAACTTGTTATCATCGGATTATTGTGGTTCTCTTTCTGCCATAATATTGTTTAACTTAAAAGATAAAGCCATGTAACCCTTGAGCTACTGGAGACTGGTTTAGTGTCCTCAAAACTGAATTGAATCAAACACATCTGCACACTGTGAAATTATCTTTGAACACCTGCATCTCTAGAAAATAAACTGATTTCAGTTTTGAGCATGACCTTCACAGTGATATACCATGGTAGAGAAACTGCGGGAGCAGCTAAAAGGTGTGTGGAAATCTGAACACATGCAGGGTAAAAATAAACAGCTCAGGAATCTGTGCTCCACTCACGGTGGATGGCTGGGCTGAGGAAAACTAGAAACAAAAGTTTTCTTCAGGCCACCGATGTGTCTCTTTGTCGGTTACACAAGCAGCATCCGCCAGATTTAGCCCCCGGTTTGACTGCTGTTCGCTGGAGAAGTGCTGTAGTTGTATAACCATGGCTGGGCCTTTCCAGCACTCCAAGTGTAATTCTAGTGCATGTATACACTCAACTGTACCTTAATAAGGCACCAACCCCAGTCAAGGGCCTTTTTAATCTGCTGGTAGTGCTGCTGTTTTCCCCCACTTGTCTTTCTCACCAACCTGCAATACTAAACACAAGAGACAATGAGGGCCCCTTCCTGAAGCGCAGAGGTCCACACTTCATGTTTAGATACTGCATTATTTTCTTCTTCTCCTTCTTCTCCCAGCACTCATGTGATCTCATGTACTACATTTGATGCACTGTGCTCAGACTTGTGGTTGTTAGTGAACACTTTGGGGAGCGATGCAGACTGAGAGGGCCTGCGAAGTGATGTTAATGGGTCTTAGAGGGGAAGAAGGGATGCTCATTTCTAGGTTTAGTGGCTGTTTTAATGCAAACTCTCAACATTAAATCTTGGCAATATTAGAATAATGCAACTATAGCTTCAACACGCTTGCAACTTTATTGCCACCAGGAAAAAAAAAAAATCATCTTTACCTGACACAAATACATAATCCTGAACTTAAAACTGTGAAGTTAATTCCTTGATACCCACTGACTACCGTTTTAAAAAGCTGTAATTGAACCTCAGAGAGGGAAAATGGGGGGGGGGGGGGAGCCACAGTTATGATCAGTAATTTGTTCCTTTTGAAAAACTCCTCTTACTGAAAAGATGAGTCAAGGGTCTAAACAGTGGAGGCTGAGCGCAAAGACCAGCGTGTGATAGGAGGCAGAAATCTGAGGGGAGCCGTAATGTGAGTCAGAGGATTATATATGGGTCATGATTCCACAGCTTTCTGTGAATCTGTCTCTTCCTCTCCATTACTCACATGACCTGATCTGACTGGTTGCTTCAACCAGACGCGGCACTTGCTGACTGGATGGATGGATAGATGACTAATTGACTGGTTAACTGATGAATGGATGACCGATCCAGAGTCCGTACAGCTCTCTTACGGGTGGATGGATGATAATGATGGATGATAGATAAATTAATCATCAGGGATGCACACACTAATGGATGGTGAAAAAAATGAAGGTGCAGACATACGTAGATATACATACGTCGATAAAAGGTTGAGTTTTTCATTGACATTTCTAATACCCAGTGTTGTTCTTTATAATCACGTGCAAACAAGATTTTCTAATAGAATAAGTACATACGCTGTAATGCCCATAGTTGCTGAGAGTGCCATTATAAGAGTCACAAGACAATGACTTGCCAAACTTCTCTTATTAACTTCATGGAGATTTTTAAATTAGCTTCACTAATAATGACATTTAGGATAATTCAGGTTTATTGCATCACGTGGATTTGAAGGAAAAAAAGCTCGGAGGTGAAGAAAGACAGTGTAGTGACACCTTTCCTCAAGAACACAAAAGCAGCATCTGCCAGTTGTCCACCACTGCCAACAAGGAATGCCTTCAGTCAGACGGCTGACTGTGGGACTCGCACAACTGAGTTTCAAAACTGTAAAAGGACACATCAGGTTGCAGAAAAAAATCAACATGGAGGCGGCCTAGTTGATAGAGCATCTGCCCCACAACCGGGAGGTTGTGGGTTCAAGCCCCGGCTGGGTCATACCAAAAACCATATTAAAAAAATGATACTTCTAGCTTGGTGCTCAACATAATAGAATGGGAGAAGGAAAAGTTGTTTGTGGCGGTGCCTTGCATGGCAGTGACCCCTCTGATTCTAGATGTGATTAACATTGTAGATAGGAGAAATGTAATTTTGTTCTGCTGTATGGATTGAATGACAATCTTTGTCAATGTGAGAACATTTTGGTTTGCAAAAACAAGCGTAGAAGAAAACTTCACTCTCTGGAAATGTTAAAAAGCCAGCATCCCACTTTCTCATTTTATACAACTTAATGCTTGACATGTATGAAACTGTCATTGAAAACAACATCTCCCTTATTTCTGCACAAGTTTAGGTGACAGAAAAGTCTGAATGTCATACAAATCAACTGTTGTTCACGGTACACGGTAAGGTAAAGTTACAAGGTAACTTTACCTTGCAAGGTAAGATACCTTTGAGCATGTATCTCAAGTTATAAAATTTAAAAAAAAGGTCTCAAACTTATGAGCAAAATTGTACATTTTATGAGAAAAGCCTTACATATTAACAAGGAAAAAAGTAGTAAATATATATAATACACAAAAAACTGAAACCTCTTTTTCTTGTTTTGAACATGTTCAAAAAAAATTTTTGCAACAAGAAAAACAAAACCAACTGGTTGTGACCGTAAAAACTGTTGGTGATCTGTTATGCAACCTTCTAAGACCCCTGATGAAACCCCAACAATCACAGCGTTCATGAACATTCTTCAGCATTCGCCGCTTGAGTTTGCAAGGATTTTACACTGATGTCCTTCCTTCCCTTCCCACGGAGCAGTAGTGGCTCAACAGGTAGAGGAGGTTGAGCAGCCACGTTTCTGTTAGTTTGGCCCAGGGCAGCTGTGGCTACAGCAGTAGCTTACCACTATCAGTGTCTATCTGTGGAGTGGGTGAATAATGCACCCATTGCAAAGCATCTTTGAAAAGTGCTATATAAATCTGATGGGGTTTTTTTTATATGTGATGTTTTTCTCTTAATATTTGCAGTTTTGCTCATAAGTTGGAGAGCTTTTTTCATGAAATTTTATAACTTTTCTCCCTCTAAATCTGAAACTTTTTCTGTACATTTGTAAGACTGCTTCTCCTTTAGTTAAAGCCTCAGGGAGCCATTGATTGTGTGCAAAATAGCTGCATGTGGCTTCAGGACCTGAGGATGCAGAACCCTGTCAATTGGGCAGTCTGTTTTATGTCACAGAAATCAGTTCCATTTTCTCCCTTTATCACTTTTTTCTCCATCATTCAACTATTCAGCCACACAGTGTACAGCAGGGAAAATATGTATTGAACATGTCAACATTTTTCTCATTAAACATATTTCTGATGGCGCCACTGACCTGAGATTTTCACCAGATATCAGTAACAACCCAAGTAAGCCATACATACAAAGAAATCAAGTCATCTGTGTTCACAAAACAAGTTATACTTAATAAAGTGTAATGGCACAGGGAATAAGTATTGAATACATTAAGAAAAAGCGGTGCAAAAATGCATAGAAAGTCAAGAAACCAGCTGAAATCCATGAGACTTTAAGAAGCCATCACACCCTCCATCAGTGCAAATTGATTTCAGCTGGTTAAGTCCTGACTGTTAGCCTTTAAAAAGGTCTGTCAATATAAAATTGTCACTCCACAAAGAGCTCATGATGGATAGAAGCAAAGAGCTCTCTCTAGACCTTCGCAACCTTATTGCTGCAAGGCATAATGATGGCATTGGCTACAGGCGCATTTCTAAACTGCTGAATGTTCCAGTGTACACTGTTGGAGCCATCATTCAGAAGTGGAAAGAACATCATTTTACCATAAACCGGCCATGACCAGGAGCTTCTCACAAGATTTCTGACAGAATTATCAGAAGAGTTATCCAAGAGCCAAGGACCACTCATGGAGAGCTCCAGAGAGACCTGGAGTTTGCAGGTACTGCTGTTTCAAAGAAAACAATGAGTAATGCACCCAGCCGACTGGGCCTATGCCCGCTCACCTCGCAAGACTCCATTGCTGAAGAAAAAACATGTTGAAGCTCGTTTAACGTTTGCTGCACAACATTTGGGTAAGCCAGTAAAATACTGGGAGAATATAGTATAGTCAGATGAGACCAAAATTGAACTTTTTGGATGTCACAGCACACAGCATGTTTGGAGGAGAAATGGCACATCACATCCCATCATGGTGTGGGGGTGTTTTCCAGCACATGGTATAGGCAGATTTCATATAACTGAAGAAAAGATGAATGGACAAATGTACAGAGACATGCTTGATGAGAACCTGTTGCCATCTGCCAAGATGCTGAAGATGAAATGAGGGTGGACACTTCAGCAAGACAATGATCCCAAACACACAGCCAAGGAAACTCAACTGGCTCCAGAGAAAGAAAATAAAGCTGCTAGAACAGCCCAGTCAGTCACCTGGCCTTAATCCAATTGAAAATCTATGGAACAAACTGAAGATCAGAGTTCATAGAAGACACCCACAGAACCTTAAAGATTTGACAGTTTGTGTGAAAGAAGCAATGCCTGCACCTAGTTTCTCCATACAGAATGTGTCTGAAAGCTGCTATTACCAACACAGGCTTTTTTAAATGAATTTCACCAAGTGTGTTCAATACTTATTTCCTGTGTGGGTCCACTTTATTAAATATAACTTTTTTTATGAACAGAGTTGCCTTGATTTATTTGTATGTATAGATTACTTGGGCTGTTACTGATATCTAGTGAAAATTTCAGGTCAGTGGCTCCAAAAGAAATATGTTTAATGAGAAAAATGTTGACGTGTTCAATACTTATTTTCCCCGCTGTATGGCGAGTATAGTCTCGCACGTCATCTTTTTGTGTTGTTGGTTCTTCAAAGTTGAATTGTCTTGCTATCATGATCTGGACATGGTCTGTGACCATGTCCACACCTTATGTTATTCTGGGACTCATTATTATTATTATTATTATTATTATTATTATTATTATTATTATTATTATTATTATACTGTTCCTATGGTTCTTTGGTAGGTTTTCAGGTAATGCTCCTTGCTTTGCCATTTGTTTCTGTGTTACTCTTATTTTGAAGTCTTTCTGGTTTTGTTCTCATGTACTCTTATTGATGGAGTTTCGGTTTTGTTGACAGTTACGATCTTATGCTTTACTTCTTAGTTCATAACCGTCTCAGCTGTTTCTTATTCTGTTAATCATTGCTATTTAAACCACCGCCCTTTGTTCTTCCCTGTGGCAATCTCATGATTCATTCCCAGTCCTTGACGTTTTGGATTTTTGCACCTCTACCACAACCTGCAAGTTGTCAGCTGTGCCGGTGTATTTTTGTGTTTATCAGCCCACGAGCTGCATTGTTGCATAATAATTTATGGAAACTTACCAGTCTGGGTTTGAGATCGTCGATATGCCCCAAAGGGGCAAACATGATACTTGCCAGGTGTTGTTTTTTTCAGGTATGAGTTTGTTGAGTTAGTTTTTTCCACGATATTGGTGATCTTCCAATGGACGTTTAGTATTTTTGGTCCCTGCCTCTGGCCTTATCCCCATCTTTTTGGTTGTCCCATGTAGTGGTTTGTAAAGATACAACCTCAGCTTAGTTTATTACAAACTTACAACCAACTTTATTTGATATTTGCTATCAACTTTATTGTTTTGTTTTTCACCCTTTATGGTTTGTAATTGCTACATGTTAATTGTATTTTTTTCTTTTTATTTGCATACAGTGTGCTTGTTGTATGATAACTTGCTGCTGTAAGATAAAAATTTCCAAGGTTAGGATCAATGTGTCAGCCAGTCGGTCATTTGGTCTGTCTATAACTGTGGTGCAGCTAATTTGGACTGTTGACAACTTCTGGACAAAAATATGTACAAATTGCTGTGACGTATCTGTATAAGGGTGAGTTTCTGTCCGGTAACGGGAATCATTTTGGAAAACTAAAAAAAAAAATAGTTCAGTAAACTTCAATGTTTCAACTCCACTTTTTTTATATAAAGTTGTTTTGAACTCTTTTATGACCTTTCTAATATATACATCGACTTTCTTACTCAGAACATAAGGGACCTTTTTTCTGGCATTAGCAAATAACCATCTTGCTATCCAGTATTAAAACTATTCAAGTTAAAAACAGAGCTGCATTTCATCAGCAGCACACAGAGAAGTAGACACAAATGCCAAATTGCAAAGTGGAGTGATTTCCCTCGCTGTTTGCTGATGTTCTGTCTTTTGCTGAAAGTAATTCTAAAGTAAATACATTTCTTCCATCCAAACCCTTTCCTGCTAGTTTACATAGGTATCATAATGACTCAATCTGTGCTGTATTTTAGCAGCAAAATAGTAGCACGCCACACAGTCTGTTGTGGCTTTCATCTAAATGTATTTATGCAAATAGTAATGTCTTGATTTGGCAGTTTCACTGTGTGAAAAAGCACATTTAGAGAAATAAATATCTGATATTTGCAAAAAGAAAAAAAGAGAAAAAAAAAGATTTGCTTTGGGTGAAAAAAGGTTTCTGGCGATAAATATGACTGTTGTGTCAGACCGCTTCAGCTACTTGGATTTACAGTGGTGTGAAAAAGTGTTTGCCCCCTTCCTGATTTCTCTTTTCTTTTGTATGTTTGTCACATTTAAATGTTTCAGATCATCAAACAAATTTAAATATTAGACAAAGATAACACAAGCAAACACAAAATGCAGTTTTTAAATGAAGGTGTTTATTATTAAGGGGAAAAAAATTCAAGCCTACATGGCCCTGTGTGAAAAAGTGATTGCCCCCTAAACCTAATAACTGGTTGGGCCACCCTTAGCAGCAACAACTGCAATCAAGTGTGTGCGATAACTGGCAATGAGTCTTTTACAGCACTGTGGAGGAATTTTGGCCCAGTCATCTTTGCAGAATTGTTGCAATTCAGCCACATTGGAGGGTTTTCCAGCATGAACCGCCTTTCTAAGGTCATCCCACAGCATCTCAATCGGATTCAGTTTAGGACTTTGACTAACCTGGTCCAAGGTCTTCATTTTTTTTTTCTTAAGCCTTTCAGAGGTGGACTTCCTGGTGTGTTTTGGATCTTTGTTCTGCTGCAGAACCCAAGTGGGCTTCAGCTTGAGGTCACAAACAGATGGCTGGACATTCTCCTTCAAGATTTTTTGGTAGACAGCAGAATTCATGGTTCCATTTTCCACAGCAAGTCTTCCAGGTCCTGAAGCAGCAAAACAGCCCCAAACCATCACACTACTACCACCATATTTTACTGTTGGTATGATGCTCCTTTTCTGAAATGCTGTGTTACTTTTACGCTGGCTGTAATGGGATACAGACCTTCCAAAAAGTTCAACTTTTGTCTTGTCAGTCCACAGAGTATTTTCCCAAAAGTCTTGGGGATCATCAAGATAAGATAAGATAAGATAAGATAAGATAAGATAAGATAAACTTTATTGTCCCTCAAGGGGAAATTTGTCTTGGGCTTGACACCCGTGCTGCAACCACACAATCCACACATACACAATGGATGTAGTACATAATAAATGAAATAAAACCCAATAAATAATACAAGTACATACATACATAAATATACAACAGCAGTCATTAAGAAGAATGATGTTTTCTGGCAAAACTGAGACGAGCCTTTATGTTCTTTTTGCTCAGCAGTGGTTTTTGTCTTGGAACTGTGCCATGCAGGCTATTTTTGCCCAGTCTCTTTCTTATGGTGGAATCATGAACACTAACCTTAACTGAGGCAAATGAGGCCAGCAGTCCTTTGGATGTTGTTGTGGGGTCTTTTGTGACCTCTTGGATGAGTCGTCGCTGTGGTCTTGGGGTAATTTTGGTCGGCTCGCCACTTGTGGGAAGGTTCACCACTGTTCCATGTTTTTGCCATTTGTGGATAATGGCTCTCACTGTAGTTTGCTGGAGTCCCAAAGCTTTAAAAATGGCTTTATAACCTCTTCCAGACTAATAGATCTCATTTACTTTGTTTCTCATTTGTTGCTGAATTTCTTTGGATCGCAGCATGATGTCTAGCTTTTGAGGATCTTTTAGTCTACTTCACTTTGTCAGGCAGGTCCTATTTAAGTGTTTTCTTGACTGAGAACAGGTGTGGCAGTAATCAGGCCAGGGTGTGGCTAGAGAAATTGAACTCAGCTTTCCAAAGATATGATAAACCACAATTAATTTATGTTTTAGCAGGGGGGCAATCACTTTTTCACACAGGGCCATGTAGGTTTGGATTTTTTTTTTTTCATCCTTAATAACAAACACCTTCATTTAAAAACTGCATTTTGTGTTTACTTGTGTTTTCTTTGGTTAATATTTAAATTTGCTTCATGATCTGAAACATTTAAGTGTGGCAAACATACAAAAAAAGATGAGAAATCAGGAAGGGAGCAAACACTTTTTCACACCACTGTATATCAATGCTGTGCAAATACATCACTTTGTAGCGTCCCTTCCAGTGTGGCTTTCAGTTTCAGCTCCAGCGTGTTGCTCTGTGGGATACTGTCTCAAGCTGAGAGGCTGTGACCTGTGCTAGGACAGCAGCATCACTCCCTCTCTGCCCTCCATCATAAGGAGGAAGACGAAACCAGGGATGTAAAGGATACACCTCTGGTGAGGCATTGTGTGCATTTCTCATTATTCTTTACCTCCCTCCTCTGTTTTTGCCTGCCCTCCCTTTCCCTGAGCATCTTTTCATCCTGGCCTCATTGTGAGACCCCACAGTCAGTGAGTTCACCCAGACGGGTGGTAATATGTGTTGCAAGTTTTCATCGGGGAAATAAACACCATGGTTCATCCTCATGTGGCTCTCAGGAGGTCATACATGCTGCTGAACTCTGGATTGGTAAAGCAGCTGTACAGTAATAAAAAATGGCTGGTATTGCTTTAGATCAGTCAACTGCATCTGCAAATTGCTTTCCATTTGCCTGAAGGTGATTTTGGTTTACAAGGGCAAGACAGAGGACAAAATAATGAGACAAATCTTGTTTTTTTCACAAGATGGGGAACATTTTAAGTGAGAATGAAGTTTTTCTTTAGGGGTAAATCACACTGGTATACATGTAATACTTCATGCTAATGGAGTAGTGGTGGTTTGGGGAAGTCAGGACTTTTTTTCTTAACCTTAACATCATGATCACCTCTACCTAATATGTTCCTGATATTGTGGCTCTGACCTGCTGTCAGATCAGGCATTGGTTTGCTTGCTACCAGATAACCATGAAAACCGGTACTACCTGTCTCATGGGTCTGGCCATCGGCGACTCAACCAGCAACCCCGTCCTTCCGAGGGTGTGAAGGGTGAAACTGGGTGTCCTGGCTGAACTAAAAACAGTATTTGTCACAGGTCTGTGGTGGATGACTCCCAGTTACACAGGATGAGACTGGACATCCTGGCAGATAAGCACATCTGTCACAAGGTCTGTCGTGGACTTTTGCCAGTCAGTGCATCATGACATGCACTACACAAAGAGCAGAGATAAACAAACCTATCATCTGGTCAGTCACTGCAACAGATACTGGAGTCAGTTTGTCTTGGCCTGTCCTTGCCACTGACAATACCTCTATCTGCCAAGAATGTGCCGCTAGTCCAGCAAAAGCTAGCGGTACTCAAATACTTTGCAAGCAGTTTCATGAAATGGTCAGTCAGAAAGCAACTCATACTGACTTGGACGTCGCCTGGGTTAACAAGGTCAGGAGTTCCTGGCAGCGGAGGGCAAAGGACAGAGCTGCGTGGAGGAATCTGATCAGACCTACAGTAAATGAAACAGTCGTTGTTGCCCCTGACAGACTGCTATGATGATGATGACCTGTTACAGTGTATACTCTACACAGGTGCCTGTGGCGTCTGGAGCCAGAATGCTAGAAGATGATCTTTAAATCCATGTGAGGACATCTCTCAAATCTCTTTTGCTGAGCTCACAATTGCTGACTCACATCTTGAGCCTCTCATAAGCCTTGTTGCTGTGGAAGTTGTCTGGCCTCATGGTAACGGCTAGCTTGATGTGTGGGATTGGAAAGAGATTCTCGGCTCTGTTCATTGGAATTAGTTTTAGTGTTTTCCCTGCTTAGATTTCAATGTGTAATCAAATGTATAATCTGTGCAGACTTAGGAGCTGCTGTATGGCAGCAGGGGTGGAAGCTGGTTCGTTGTTCACTTGGTCCACATGGTTCAGATTTTCATGACATTTGGTACAGCTCAGTATGGTTCCAAGATGACAAATCCGATCTGATTTGGGAGATATGCTTTCATTTTGGAGATTTTTGACATCATCAAGTCAAATTTTTTTGTTTATTTGGATGTGAAACGGGGCTTAAAATTTTACACACTGAAACTTGGTTTACAATATATACCAATTTTAAATACATTTGTTGGTTGCATGGCCATAAAATGTGATACAGCTATGTCTGCCTTTTATTGCCATGCTATTTGATTATGAATTTGTCCAAAGTTTTAGGTTAGCAGCTGCTAAATCAATCATTCAATGAATCAATCAATCAAAATTTTATTTATATAGCACTTTTCATACAAAAATTTTTAGCACAAAGTGCTTTACAAATTATAAAGATAACACAATTACACCCCCTTCCCACCCAACCCCTTCATCCATCCAACCCCATACAGACAGACTGAAAGACAGACAGACAGACAGACAGACAGACAGACACACACACACACACACACACACACACACACACACACACACACACACTCATCAATGTGAGACATGGCCAAGCGCCAAGGATCCAGGTGTGAAAGCACCATCATAGGAAGCCATCAACACGAGGGAATCGCCAAGTTCAAAGCTACAGGGACACCACCTCTGCCACCGCCCACGACCAGTCATTGGGTGGACCAGGGCAGTCACAGTCCAGCACCCGGCAGCTAGAATCAGGCAACCTCTCATGGGACGGCCCCCTATGAGGAAACACTGGAGTTAGGACAGGATAATAAGATGAATAAAACTATCAATAATGAATAATAATAATAATAATAATAATAATAATAATAATAAGAAGAAGAAGAAGAAGAAGAAGATACATAATTTGTTAATAAAAGATAATCACAAACACACACTCCCATTTAAACTCAGTTTAAAATGTAATAGTATTTAATAACAGAGTGAATAATTATAACAAGAACAACATAAAATAAGTTTTAAATCAAAAGTTAAGAAAATTAAAATGGGAAACTAATCAAAAACAGGGTTAAAATAGTAGGTCTTGAGCCTGGTTTTAAAATCATGAACACTCGCGGCAGCCCTGATGTTCTCCAGCAGGCTGTTCCACAGATGTGGGTCATAGTAACTAAAAGCAGCCTCACCATGGGTGCATGTTCTGACAGTATGAATAATTAAAAGACCAGTGCCAGAGGACCTCAGGGGCCTCAGGGTCAAAAGTAGTTCTGAAAAATAAGAAGGCCCAAGACTGTGGAGACATTTATAAACCAGTAAAAGAACCTTAAAATTGATCCTGAAGGACACGGGGAGCCAATGCAATGATTTTAAAACCGGCGTGATGTGAGTCTGCCATCTGGTCTTCGTCAGAACACGTGCAGCTGAATTCTGTAATAACTGCAGATTTGAAACTGTCTTTGGGAAGACCAGAGAGCAGGGCATTACAGTAATCAATACTGCTGGTGATAAAAGCATGCATCAGTATCTCCGTGTTTGCTTGAAAGTAAAATATTTTTACTTGGTTTTAGCAAGTGAGTATAATCATTGGGCACTCAATCTTAGTATTTATTTGTACATTGGGTTTTGTCATTTTCTTTAGTGAGCAATGCAGAATTACAGGCATCCATTTTGACACATAGTCACATGCCTTATTAACCCATAAGAACGCAGACCCCTTTCTACTTCAAGGAAAATTATGGGACCGTGGGTTCTTATGGTCCCATAAGAACTGATCTTCTAGCCTAGGGGTCTGCAACCCATGCCTCTGGAGCCGAGGTTGTGTTAACTGAAAGTTGTCCTTCACTGACAGATTTTTTTTCGGCAGTGACAGAAAACTCTGAAAGCTGTTGTCATGATCTGGACATGGTCCAATGTCCACGCTTTCTATTGGTTTTGGACTTATTATTATTATTATTATCATTGTCATTAGTTGTGTTCCTTAGTCCTTGGATATTTAGTAATGTTCTGTTTTCTTTCCTTGTCTGTCTTTGGTTCTCATGCCAGTCTCTTATTTTGAAAGATTGCTTTGTTGTTATCCTGTCTAGCCATAGTTATGTTTCAGTCTCTCTTCCTTACGTTATTGAGTATTAGTTTCAGCTGTGTCTAGTTTAGTTTATTCCCTTGTCCCTATTTATATGGCGACCTTGTGTTATTCTTTATAGCAACATTGCAGACTTCTCCCTCCGGTGCCTTGTATGTTTGCTCCCTATGAGTGTTATTAGCCTAGTTTGGTACTCAGGCCTCGTGCTGCATTTGTTTGGTATTGTTGTTAATGAATCTTGTTCCTGCACCTAAAGTCCAGCCTGCCTTGAGGGTCCATCATTTCTGCTCACCAGAGGTCACTCTGACAGCTGTCTGTTGTTTTCACAGACTACATTGAGGGTGACGTAATCAATTAAAATGACAGGGAATAATAGATTATAATTTTTATAACCCTGTCTGTCAAAATGACAGAAAACAAAAGAAAATCTAGCACAACCTCTGCTCTGGAGCTACGTACATGCAGCTCTTTTGCCTATAACAGCACCTTAAATTTGCTGTGTGTAATAGTGCAATTTTCAGATTTTAAAATGCAAATAGTTTTCATTATATTGGTCATTACTCCCATACAAAACATTTATTATAGCCAAAAGAAATCATTTGTGCAATTAGTTTAACAAATAAACTTGGAAAGACATTATAGTGATTCAAAATGCTCACATACATAGAAGGGGACCCTCCTCCTGTGTCTAAAACACTAGTCTTATGGTACAGAAATACATCACATTTTACTTAAAGACACACTCCGGTAGATAGAAATCCCCTATTAAAAAAAAAAAAAAAAAAAAAAAAATCTACATTGTCTAAAATGGTGTCTTATGCTATTTTTTCTACAGAAAAGTTAATTGTCTTAGTTTCATGTCAAAATCTTTTCAGTTTTCCTCATCCTTCAAACAGCAGGATCTATGAATAGGACCACCCACATCCCACAAGGCTAATGTTGGTTAGCACTAGATTACACAGAATAAATCCTGTGATAAAAAAGACTTACCAGTTGATGGACATGCACAGTTGTATGCACGGTGGCCCAGGATAATGACTGAAACTGCATCGGTCTTTGAAAGCAGTTTAATGGTAAAGCCCGTCTTAATTTGGGTCAGGTTTTCAAAGCAGCTGTCCAGAAATGCTAACTGGTCCTGGAGGCTAACTTCAGTTAAGCCAGAGAGTCCTGATTGGCTCAACACTACGGACCTGCTATAGTTATGTTACCAAAAACATCCTGTCTAAACTTGCCTTTTTTTCAAAGGTCACAAATTTACATGAAAGGTGCAAATTTATGATAAAAAAATACTAATTTGAAAAAATGCTGCAAATTAATCACAAAAGTCCCAAATTCATTAGAGAGAAAATATACTTCTATGAGAAAAAGTCCAAAACTTTCTAAGAGGGAGGTTTCATGCTTCAAAGAAAGAAAGGAAAAAAAAACCCCACCTGTTTTGATTTTGGGCTGGCCAGAATATTCTTTTTCCTCAGCTTTTTTATCTTTATTTTAAGGGTCTATTATGTGTTGCGACTCCATGCAGATTTTGGTGGGGTCAGAAATTATTCACAATTGTTCCTTTTATAGTGCAGATTGCTGACCCCTGTTCCAGACAGGAATCTTCTTCTTCTTCTTCTTCTTCTTCTTCTTCTTCTTCTTCTTCTTCTTCTTCTTCTTCTTCTTCTTCTTCTTCTTCTTCTTCTTCTTCTTCTTCTTCTTCTTCTTCTTCTTCTTCTTCTTCTTCTTCCCCCCGCCATAGTGGACCATCTGCCTCCATCTCACCCTATCCCTTGCATTTTCCTGATGATCAGACAAATATCACTGCTTTTTGTCCAAGAAACTTGTCATTTCATCATTTTGTCATTGCTTCTCTAATCAAACATTTTAATTAGTTTTTGCAGCATTGTACTTTATTCTTCAAAAAGGCTACTTAAAAAAATGGTAAATTGAGCATTTACTTTTGCAGTGCAGATATGAAATATAATTGTTTCTTAGCATTGCAAAAGAAGTTCTTACCTCCAATGCCCTTTATATTTTTCTGTTATATTCTCTGGAGTCTCTACCACCTTCATATCACATGTTCATCCATATCCTTTTGTGGAAAGGCCCATTTAATCAATTTCATTAGCAAAGTTAAAGGCTTGCATTGAGACTTTTAATCTTAAGTTCATTAAGCTATGGGGGGAGAAACCTTTAGATTAGAACCATCCCTTTGGATCTCCCACTACAAACAGGGCTCTGCTTCAATGTGCTGTGCATCCATTGAAAGAAACAAAAGCCACCACCTGAGCAGGTGGTCTGTGATCCAGACAAGAAGATACTGTAACTGTAAATCGCCATGCCAGTTGCTCTTTCCTGCAAAATGTCAGCGTTCACTTGATTCAAAGAAAAAAATCAAATGTTCCCATTTTGTTACTTGTAAACATGATTAGTCTGAGAAACAGCTTCCAAAAAGTGTACCTAGAAATCTAATACAGTTAACTGATAGGGGAACTCTCAACTAGCATTCTATAGGAGGCGAAGAAAAAAAAGAGAGAGTAAGAGAGTGAAAATGAACATAAAAGCCTGATGGAGACACTTCATGTCTCTTCACAGAAATTAGCAAATATCTGTTTTATTGATAGTTACATATTCAATTAGATGTTGGTGGATTTGTTTCTGTGACGCCACTAAAAACACTTCAAAATTAATTACTAAAATAAATTACTAAAAAAAAGGCAAAAGCTAAAAAATAGAAAAATGATTACCAGACATATACTGTATAACTATAAAAAGATAGTGAGGGAAAGATGTTTACATGTCCACATGTGAGAAGTTGGGCGTATCTTCTTGCCACATCACAATCAGGAGTGTCTTCAGGCTCTGGTACCTATTGGCGTCTTGTTAACAAAATGGCACTATTTGACACCACGTTCATTTCAGCTAACAGGAGTCTATATATTGCTGACTGAAAGTGAAATATATGTGAAATGGCATGGTTAGACTTGGAGTTTTCTTTGAGGATTTTTAATTAGTTTTTCTATTCCGTTTCACACAACTGGTGAATAAAAGTCTCCATTTCCTTTCAGTGTCTCATTGTAAAAGTTTTCCCTTCTGTACCCTCTGTGTCCACATCTACGTTCATTTTTGCACCTAGAAACAGCTGAGATCTAATTAGAGGGCCAGGTGAACATTGTGTTCACAGGACGGCGTTAGCTTCTGTCTGTCCGGCCTGCCAGCCAAAACTTCATTAATTTGGTGGCTTCCTGTTCACAGCGTGCATATTATACAGACATAAGAACACGCAAGCAAACACAGACTGTCACAGCCAGGAGGTGAGGAATTCTTCAGAATATTGTATTTTTCAAGGTTACCATATGAGTTTGTTTCTTTTGCATTGTAATTCGGCACGAAAAACTTTTTATATGAAATTATGCTGGGGATAAATGAGAGATGTTACTGATTTAAATGGTACTGAAAAGTATCAAGTAATGCTTATGATTTGACCCAATCATGAACGTTAGCACACTTTGGATGGAGCCACCTGCTGATAATCAAGCAGCTCAGTGCATTCAGCATGTCCCCCTACATGTGGAGGGACTTGGACTCCATTGGAGATGACAGCTTAGCCACCATCTTCCTCTGTCCTACCATCTCCTCTGGGTTGAAGCGGCACCCCAAACAGGGCTGGCCTTCTTAGGGCCTACTCTCACTGTAGTGGCGGTTCTATGCTGACCAAGGTTTGACCTCTAAAGTATGGAACTCTGTCAGTGTGATCGCTCCCTGACGGTCTGCAGAGCGGCACCTTCCCCCAGCTTTGGAATGATTGAAAGAGGTAGTCTGTGGGACAGAACAAATGCAATTGTTCAGGCATGTGTACGAGCATGTGCATGCGCATGTATAGGTTTGTCACTTTAACCTCGCTACTGACAAGCCAACAGGAGGTTGCCCAGCAACCCCAATAGTTGCAGCTGGGTTGTTTGATTTTTTTTTTTTTTTTTTTCGTGTGAACATGCATTTTACCCCACATTTTTTTTCCACAAATCTAGAACTCCTTGGCCAGCTGTTCCTGATGTGGTGGCCTCAGCCGGTGATGAGGCTGGATTACGTTTCTATGCCTATTATCAACTACAAAAGTTGGCAGATTTTTTTTTTCCCCGACTGCTGTCTGCCTCCCACCACAGAGGCTCTTTGTGTCTGTTCATTAAACACTAGAAGTCCCAGACATTAGCCCTCTTGTGGCCACTTGATGGTCCCCCTATGGGTTTTCTAGCCAAAAAGGCCAAATGGCCCCTCTCTGGGACTTCTAGTGTTTAGGATATTTTTCCTACAGAAGAGTTGAAAACAACAAGAGCTCCATGCTGAAAACTCTGCAGATGGGCTGTTTCTGTCCCGACAGCCCGGGTGATGAGCTCCAGCAGCTGCATGGACAGCAGAGACATCTGGCCCAACTTCACGGAGTGCCGTCGCTGTAGTGTGGGTAAGCGGTTTCAACTATTCAGTGGTAGGCTACATTAATTTAAGATAAGATAAGATAAGATAAGCCTTTATTAGTCCCACAATGGGGAAATTCCAGGATTGCAACAGCACAGGGATAGCAACACTCAGAGCAATAATCAGAAGGCAAGAAAAAACAAGAGCAGCTAGTATACATATGTACATATCACTATATATATATATATATATATATATATATATATATATATATATATATATATATATATATATATATATATATATACATATATATATATATATAGACACACAGTGCGGAGCATTGTGGTTGGTGGATGTGCAGCAGAAAGTCTAAGCTCTCTCTCCGCGGATGCGTCGGGCCAGCTGGATGTCTTTGGGCATGATGGTGACCCTCTTGGCGTGGATGGCGCACAGGTTGGTGTCCTCGAAGAGACCCACCAGGTAGGCCTCGCTGGCCTCCTGCAGAGCCATGACAGCGGAGCTCTGGAAGCGCAGGTTGGTCCTGAAGTCCTGCGCGATCTCCCTCACCAGGCGCTGGAAGGGCAGCCCACGGGTGAGCAGCTCCGTGGACCTCCGGCAGCGACGGATCTCTCTCAGAGCCACGGCACCGGGCCTGCAACGGTGAGGCCTCCTCACTCCGCCGGCGGCCGAAGCGCCTTTTCGAGCAGCCTTGGTGGCCAGCTGCTTCCTGGGGGCTTTTCCTCCAGTAGATTTACGGGCGGTCTGCTTGGTTCTTGCCGTCGCTCTTTATTAGTCTGTCTTATATTTCCTGCACGCCGCCCAAACTCCAGCCCGGCACTCGCGTCAGCTCTCCCGGTATGTCGAGCCTCTCCGTTAGCACCGGGTGGCGGCCGAGTGCTAGTTAGCTCCTCCCCGCTGGATCGTCTCCCGCTGTAAACAGAGGCTCCGTCCACCAACTTGGGAGACCCCCGGGGCGATCTGTGTGTCCGTGATACACATAGAGTGAAAGGTGTGCCGAATCAGAAAGTTATCACCGGATCAGAAAGAAGAAGGAAGATAAAAAAGACTCAGAATTAAGCCGCTGTTGCAAAAGGCAGCCAACTCGTGTGGTGCCGGAACCAGAACGAGTATCCAAGGATGTACCAAGGAGTATCCGAGGATATTCTCCAAACTATTAATTATTTTGTTACCATTCTTCACAAATTAACTACAAACTTTTAATTAATTTTTAAAACATATGCCTCTGATGGCAGGCCGCTGCAGCTGTGGGAAAGTTGGTGGCAGAAAAACTTAATATTAGAAATACACTTAGATCAAACTCATCACTGCTGCCAAAAAAAGTCTCTGTGCTGTTTTTAAACAGCTCTCATCTACACTATTTTTTCTTGTTAATGTGACCCCCCCCCCCCACACACACACACATAAATTTAATGTATTTTCGCTTTATTTCTAGTAAATTTCTGGCTTTTTTCTGCTTATAGCTATATTCGACTTTTTTCATGTGAATGTGAGACTTTTTTCTGGTAAATTTGAGGCTTTGATAATATCAGTTTTATTTATCTTTCTGGCTGAAGGTCAGCTATTTACCTTGAGGCCAACATGTAACACAGCCCTGAAGGGGGTGTCCCATGGTGCCCAATGTATTAATGTAGGCTACAAAATACCTGTTTCTATGCATACAGACGTGGACAAAATTGTTGGTTCCCCTCTGTTAATGAAAGAAAAACCCACAATGGTCACTGAAATAACTTGAATCTGACAAAAGTGGTAATAAATAAAAATTCTATGAAAATTAATCAATGAAAATCAGACAATGCTTTTGAATTGTGGTTCAACAGAATTATTTTAAAAAAACAAACTCATGATACAGGCCTGGACAAAAATGATGGTACCCTTAACTTAATATTTTCTTGCACAACCTTTTGAGGCAATCACTGCAATCAAAGGATTTCTGTAACTGTCAATGAGACTTCTGCACCTCTCAGCAGGTATTTTGGCCCACTCCTCATGAGCAAACTGCTCCAGTTGTCTCAGGTTTGAAGGGTGCCTTCTCCAGACGGCATGTTTCTGCTCCTTCAACAGATGTTCAATAGGATTTAGATCAGGGCTCATAGAAGGCCACTTTAGAATAGTCCAATGTTTGGCTCTTAGTCATTCTTGGGTGTTTTTAGCTGTGTGTTTTGGGTCATTATCTTGTTGCAAGACCCATGACCTGCGACTGAGACCAAGCTGTCTGACACTGGGCAGCACATTTCTCTCTAGAACACCTTGATAGTCTTGAGATTTCATTGTACCCTGCACACATTCAAGACACCCTGTGCCAGATGCAGCAAAGCACCCCCAGAACATAACAGAACCTCCTCCATGTTTCACAGTAGGGACAGTGTTCTTTTCTTGGTATGTTTCATTGTTGCGTCTGTGAGCATAGAGCTGATGTGCCTTGCCAAAAAGTTGCAGTTTTGTCTCGTCTGTCCATAGGACATTCTCCCAGAAGCTTTGTGGCTTGTCAACATGCAGTTCGGCTAATTCCAGTGTAGCTTTTTTATGATTTGTTTTCAACAGTGGTGTCCTCCTTGGTCGTCTCCCATGAAGTCCACTTTGGCTCAAACAATGATGGATGGTGCGATCTGACACTGATGTACCTTGATCTTGGAATTAACCATGAATGTGTTTAGAGGTTGTTCTGGTCTCTTTTGTTACCATTCGTATTATCTGTCTCCTCCTGTGGCCACGTCCAGGGAGGTTGGCTACAGTCCCGTGGATCTTAAATTTCTGAATAACATGTGCAACTGTAGTCACAGGAACATCAAGCTGCTTGGAGATGGTCTTATAGCCTTTACCTTTAACGTGCTTGTCTATAATTTTCTTTCTAATCTCCTGAGACAACTCTCTCCTTTGCTTCCTCTGGTCCATGTTTAGTGTGGTACACACCATGTCAACAAACAGCACAGTGACTACTTGTCACCCTTTAAATAGGCCGACTGACTGATTACAAGTTTGTAGACACCTGTGATGTTAATTAGAGGACACATCTTGGTTGAACATGTCACTATGGTCACATTATTTTCAATCTTTTCTAGGGGTACCATCATTTTTGTCCAGACCTGTTTCATGAGTTTGTTTTTTAAAATAATTCTGTTGAACCACAATTCAAAAGCATTGTCTGATTTTCATTGGTTAAGTTTCATAAAATTTTTATTTATTACCACTTTTGTCAGATTCAAGTTATTTCTGTGACCATTGTGGGTTTTTCTTTCATTAACAGAGGGGTACCAACAATTTTGTCCACGTCTGTATTTTCTTGCTGCTTGTGAACTACAAACTACAAATTTTTCATTTTTAAAATGAACGCTGTGTGCTCAGCTCAATGACAGCACATCCTGTAGTGAAAACGTAAGCCACTTCAAGTCTGCGCTCCGCTCGCGTGACACACACTGCCTGTGTGTGACAGGAACAGGGAGAGTGTGCTCAAGAAAATACAATGTGAGTACAGCCGGCGCTAACCAGCGCTGACCCCCTGCTGAGAGTCACCTCAGCACGGAGCAAGGCAAACAGCACCAGTGAGAGTATGACGTTAAATTAGCCTGTTCACTGATGTAATGTTAATAAACAGTTATAAATGTAAAGTGACATGAAATCCATAGTGCACTCTCAAACTGTAACTGACGTATGTTTGAACTTTGAAAAGAAAGAAAAACATTAGAACAAACAGAAGAACAAAACAGTGCCAGTGTCCTTTCTCTGGGAACTGAAATTTTTAAAAATTCATACCGATGATCAGAGTTAATGTAACAGAGTTAATGTAAGGTAGATTTCCATGCTGATGAACACCACTTTCAAGCACCAAATTCTTCGCCTCTACTTGCGACCCAGAGAAATGTGCACCATGCAAGTTAAAAGGATGACGAGAAGGAGAGCCAGAGCCTGTGTCCATTGAAGCTGTGCTGACTCCTGCTTCCACCCTCAAGAGGGCCACCTGATCTCCCAAGCCAAGAAACCCCGTCGCTCAGCCCCAGCCACTTTATTAATTGTGGCAGTTCACGTTCTAGTACTAATGGGCGTCTCCATATGGCCTTGTGGGGTCTGAAAGAGCGATGTAGATGTGTGCGGTTGTGAAGTCCCAGAGGGGTGTGTGTGTGTGTGTGTGTGTGTGTGTGTGTGTGTGTGTGTGTGCCCTTGTTCAGCAGAGGGGAATCCTCACCTGTGTTCCTCTGTCCTGAGGTCTGTACTGAGGCACTGTGCAAATGATAATTAACAGAGACAGCAAAGGAATAATAGAGAGAGTGGCATGAAAGAATATAGGTTAAGCCAGGGGAAAGAAGCTACATGGGGCAGGTTGTTACACCCCCTTCTGCCTGATTTGTGCATGTGTGGCCTTTCTCATTTTAGACTTGGTGCAAAAGACGTTGATTTTACTTGTGTCTATTACATGACTATTGCCTTTACCTACGTCGTTTTCAGACTTTTTAGCTGCAATTTTTTGTTTTTATTTGTTTTATGTTTTATATTTTTTATATTTTATATTTTCACTTCCGCCCTCCCAAGAGAGCAGACGCTTTTTTCTTCTCTCCTGCTGATTTTTTCCTCCCCTCCTACTGGATCCCAGCTTGCTGTTGTCTGTCTGCGTCTGACTGCGACCGCCGAAAAGAAATTATGGAGTTAATAAGCTGGGCTTTGAACACAATTGACACTATTTTTTCAACAAGGAAAAGTGCTCCGGGGGAAGCTGTTTGCCCCGCTGGAACGGCTCCAGTGGGCTATCTATGTGACACAGGTATTTGGAAAATGCTGTGTCTCTCTAATCTCTCTATCGAAGATATTGAAGATTTGTTTATCTTCGTAATCTTGGTGATTGGGATAATTCTGATTGGGACGGGAATTGTCTTGGTTTACCGCAAATTGCTGAAGATGGATTCAACCTATCAAAATGCTGGCCAGGCGAGGTGCATCCAACAAATTGAGAAACTGGAGAAGACCCTGATAGCGACTACTGGAGAACTGTCTCGTAAGGTGGATTACATCATGGGTTCGCTCAGGTCTTTCCACGACGAGTTCAAAGCTGCGCAATGAAGGATTAATGTACTGAATCTACGGAAGAAATACAAGTCTTCTCTGTGATCAGTCCTATTTGGCATTATTATTCCCCATGAAAATTCCTCCTGGCTGTCTGCAGACTGTGTTTTTTTTCAAAATCATGAGCACAAGGCCTTGGACAGCCAGCTGCAACGCCAGATAAGACTGGGCGCCAGACAGACAAAACATCTTCTGCCAAGGGTCCTTGGGTCTCTCTTATTATCATCAACACTGCTCAACACCGCACACACATTGATTCATGAACTGATTAAAGATATACTGTACACTGCTCTCTTGTGTCTCGTGAATTCTGAGTTGTTGCTCTGTGCTATTGAGAGATTTTTTTTCATTGTAATCACAATCTGCTTAAAAATAAGCTGTATTTTGATAACAAAGTTTTTTTTCTCCTCCCCCCTTGTGTCGTTCCCTCCCTTCCCCTCCCTTTCTTATCTATCTCTGTTTGATGAGGCGCCTTTATGGCTGCCGTGTCGTTGTGTCGCGCGCATGCGCACCAATGTCAAGTCAAGTTCCTCGTGTGTTTTTTTACATGCTTGGCAATAAAGTTTATTCTGATTCTGATTCTGATTCTGATTTTATTTATCCTTGATGTACAGCACTTTGTGTCAGCTGTGGTTGTTTTTAAAATGCTTTACAAAGAAAATTTACAAGTAAAGTTGGATTGGATTATGATCAAATTGACAATTTCTTTACAGACATAATGGTCACGATATGTGTTTAAGATTTGAATTTGTTTTATGTATGCTCATAAGGTATGGCTTCACAATTCCACCAGGAGTTTATGCACCTTTCCCTCCGTTTTCCACCAATATTTTGATTTCAAGTCATATTTAGTAATCAGTGTGACATCTTTACCTGTGCAGACTGATAACACTGCATTCACGTTTTATTTCAGATATAAAGCATGATGTGGAAGTGTTTTGTTTAGTCTGTATAAAAACTATAAAAAGAACAACTTTGTCTTGTGAATTTATTAACTTCCCACAACTTACCCTGGTATGCAAAACAACTTTCCCCAGCAGTGGGGTAAAAAGTTACACAACCATATACTGTATATTTTCATTTGCCCACTACTAGCATGTAAAATTATACAGGATTAAAGCAATTAAATCACATGAACAAGAACATGTCCAGAAGCATATGGTTGAGAGTCGTAGGAAATAAAACTATATTAACCACATGTATATGGAAATTGTAAAAATAAAATGTAAATTTGTGCCCCGGCTTGCCTTATATGACAAAAACAACGGTATACACACTGTTTCTGTGTAATTCTAGTGTATCATTTGTCATAATCTATAATTATCTATCACTTTAACTGATTTTAATTAGATCACCAATCTGTCAAAATAACAGACAGCTGTCAACAGGGGCGGTCCTGGCTTGTATGACGCCCTGGGCGGGCTGCCCCCCCACCATCACACACACACACACACGCACGCACACATTTTTTTTTTTACTTTTTATTTCCCTCTTAAATGTCCAAATGCTCAATTTCCTCAACAATTAGGGAAGTTTTTCTTGCTTTCTTACTTTTTTTTTTACTTTTGCCAAGTTTCACCTTTATTTTCTCATATTTTCATGATTTTTCTTGTAAATTTGCACCTATCCTCTCACTGATATCAATCAGTCAACTTTGTTTATAAAGCATTTCAAAAGGCGACACCAAGTGCTGTACAACAAGAAAACACATGAAAACATAAAAGCAAGGCACAGGACACTAACACAAAAACAATATAAAACCAACAAGACAATATAAAACTTGGCACGAGTAGAAACCACAGTCAATAGAATCAATAAAATAAAAGGTAAAATAAGTAAATAAATAAATAAAAATCCATACGTTCAACAAAATCAACGTCTCACGCTGTGTCGAAGGCCAGGGAGTAAAAATGTGTTTTAAGACGGGTTTTAAAAATGGACAGTGAAGGTGCTTGTCTAATGTGCAGAGGTAAATCATTCCATAACCTGGGTGCCCTGATCAAAAAGGCTCTGCCCCCTCTGAGCTTCCGTTTCACCTTTGGCACCCCCAGGAACAGCTGTTCAGCTGACTTGAGGGACCGGGTGGGAGCGCAGGGATGCAGAAGCTCAGAGAGGTAAGGCGGAGCAAGACCGTTCGAGGATTTAACAACAAATAAAAAAATTTTAAAATAAACTCTAAAATGCACGGGCAGCCAGTGGAATGAAGCTAAGATGGGTGTGATGTGATCTCTTTTACGTGTACCTGTTAAAAGACAAACAGCGGCGTGTTGTACTAGCTGCAGACACAAACGAGATTACTGGTTGACACCGGCGTAGAGTGCATTACAGTAATTCAGCCAAGATGAAATAAAAGCATGGATTACTGTTTCCAGGTGCGGTATGGAGAGAATGGGTTTCACTTTTGCTAAACACCTTAGATGAAAAAAGCTGGATTTTACCACAGAATGAATCTGAGTGTCTAATTTAAAATCACTGTCCACAATAAAACCAAGATTCTTGACTGTGGGTTTCACATAAGGTGTGAGGGGGCCCAAGTTTACAGGAGGGGACTCACAGGGGCCACTAGGTCCAAACAACATCACTTCTGTCTTCTTATTAAAATTTAGAATGTTAAGGGCCATCCAAGATGCACAAGATAGGTGCATCTCAATAAATTAGAATGTCATCAAAAAGAAAACAATTAAACTCCTATATTATATAGATTCATTACACGCAGAGTGATATACTTCAGGTGATTACTTCTTTGAATTTTGATGGTTATGGCTTACAGCTAATGAAAACCCCAATATCAGTTTCTTAAAAAATAGAATATTGCATAATTTATTTTTTTTTTATAAATTCAAAGTCAGCACAGCTGTCTACTGGGAAATTTTAGAGCACTTCATGCTTCCCTCTGCTGACAAGCTTTATGGAGATGCTGATTTCATTTTCCAGCAGGACTTGGCACCTGCCCACACTGCCAAAAGTACCAAAACCTGGTTTAATGAAAGCACCAAGGTGCAGCTGCCTCGGTGTGACCTCTACTGGGCTGGCCTTATTACAATACCTTTTTTCGCAGCTCCATTGAGGTATACTGGTGAGTTAAATTTGGGTTTATTTTGAAAACAAAGCCTTATCTCAAAATTCTGGCAAATTAAAAGTCAAGAAAATATGGCGATATAATGATACAAGCCTTTAGTTTCACTTGATCTTAACCAGGTGCATTGAAAAGCAGGTAACAGACAGATACACACACAACCAGCGTCCAACCAACCACACACAGACACATTGAGTGATTACCGTATGCCTCCATTACACCGAGGCATAATGACCATGGTATCACTGTGCTGACCAGCAAACTCTCCTGACATAAACCCCACAGAGAATCTATGGAGTATTGTCAAGAGAAAGATGAGAGACACCAGACCCAACAAAGCAGATGAGCTGAAGGCTGCTATCAACGCAACCTGGACCTCCGTAACACCTTAGCAGTGCCACAGGCTGATCGCTTCCATACCACACCGCATTCATGCAGTAATTCATGCAAAATGAGCCCTGACCAAGTATTGAGTGTGTACATGGACATACTTTTCAGTCAACCAACATTTCTATTAAAAATCATTTTTTTTAAATCAATTATCAATAATATTCTAATTTTTTGAGAAACTGAATTTGGGTTTTTTGTGAACTTTAAGCCATAACCGTCAACATTAAGGAAATAAACACTTGAAATATATCACTCTGTGTGTCATGAATCTATTGTGGAGAATGGAATCAGACGAGACAGCGAGCTGACGACACAGAACTTTATTCTCCTCCAACACAGAACAAACTAGAAAAGCACTCAGAGAGCGCAGACCTCCGCCAAGCGCCACAGTTCCCCCCATACAGTGTTTGTGTGTACGTTTTCAGATTCCTTGACCATGAAAACATATGACTGGCAATTGGATTCACAATGATAGGATTAGTGGTTCAGTAGTTAATGATGAAAATGGCATTTTGCGTAATGGCGGTTTTCTTGTGGACGGTGATCCGGATGACCACCAAAATGTAATCATCTGTAGGATACCCCATTTCTGACAATCTGTGAAAATTTCATGAAAATCCGTCCATAACTTTTTGAGCTATCTTGCTAACAGACAAACAAACAGACAAACAGACAGACAAACCAACGCCGATGATCACATAACCTCCTTGGCGGAGGTAACTAACTCTGAGTGCCAAAGCAATCTGCTTTATACATTTTCTTCCCGCCACTGGCACTCAGGGTAAACACATTAACATACCAGTTACAAAGCGTGAACACACTTCAACATACACATCACACAGCAAGGCTTAGTACAATAGATTTGCACCCTTGCATTCTCAGGTGTGAGCCTGGCACAGCGGGGGCGAAAGGCACATCTTTATTTACTTCATATCCCCCAGCGCTCTGGCGCCCTTGGCTGGCCCCTCCGACACCCCGAAGTACTGGGTGGAGTGTCATCTCCTTTGTGTCATCACACAGCCCCCCCCCCCCCCCAACACCCTGAAGGGGTCCTAACCCTCTGGACCTTTGGGCTTGATCAAGCGCCCGTAGCAGCTGTAATAACGTGGGTCGGTCAAAGCGCCTTCTTGTCGAGGCAGGTAGGAGAAAGACTCGGTATCTGGAGGGGGAAGGGGTAGGGCAGGGATAAAGTTAGTTTCTTGAAAACAGTCCTCTGTAGGGGGAACACTAACCTGCGGACTCACTGTAGGTGGGCGCCCGCACCTGGGAGGTTGAGCCAACACCACCTGCTCATCTGCCAACACATAAGCAGGCTTCAGCCTGTCTATGTAGACGGTTTCCCTACGCCCCCCACCCCCCCAAGTCTAACACAAAATGTTTCTCCCCTGTTTCCAACACTCTGAACAGGCTGTCGTACGGTGGATGCAGCGGGGTTCTGTGGGCGTCATGCCTGACGAAAACAAATTTGGCATTCTCTAAGCGCTCTGGAGCAAAAGTGTGGGGAAAACAATGGTGCGCCGGGCCCGGAACACTGGCAGCCGCTGTACCGGAAAAAAGGTGCGCAGGCGGATCGGTACCAGGCGCAGGACTCTCTGGCAAAAATTGCCCCAGGATCCGCAATGGCTGAGAAAAATTGAGTTCTGCCGGGGAAGCTGCCAAATCTTCCTTTGGTGCAGCGCGCAACCTCAAGATGACCCAAGGCAGGCAGTCGACCCAATTTGCATCCGTTAGCAAGGCTCTGAGTGCCGCTTTAAGCGACCTGTGACAGCGCTCGCACAAATCGTTAGCCTGTGAGTTGTACGCGGTGGTGCAGTGGATTTTGACCCCCAGGCTGTCGGCCATCGCAGACCAAAGTTCTGAAACAAATTGTGGACCCCTGTGGGAAGTAATGTCCGACGGGGATCCGAACCGTGCGACCCAAGCTGACAAAAATGCGCGGGCTACCTCGGCAGACATGGTGGAACTCAGTGGAATCACTTCTGGCCAATGTGTAGTGCGGTCCACGATTGTTAAAAGGTGTGTGAACCCCTGCGACGGCAGAAGGGGACCCACTAACTCCATGTGTATGTGGTCGAACCTCCTGGCTGGAATTTGAAAAGGCACGAGGGGGACTTTGATGTGCTTGTGCACCTTAGCCTGGTGGTACGCGATGCACGCTGCAGCCCATTCTTTCACATTTCTGCGTAAGTGCAGCCAGACGAATTTGGACCCCACTAGTTTAACCGAGGCCCGCACGCCGGGATGTGAAAGGGAGTGGACTTACTCGAAAACGTGCCGGCATCTAAAGCTCGGAACCACAGGGTGGGTCTGGCCGGTGGAGATGTCGCAGAGCAAGGGGGGGCACCCTTCTTGTACCACCCTGCTCTCAAGTTTTAATCCGGTAGCCGTGGACTGGAGCACTCAAATGTCTGCGTCCCCGGTTTGGTCGGCGGCCATTGCGGAAAAATCGATACCCATATATACTGGAGAGACCAGCATGCGTGATAAGCAGTCTACCACAACGTTTAGTTTACCGGCTACATGTTGGATGTCGGTCGTGAACTCCGAAATTGTGGCCAAGCGCCATTGTTGCTGAGCTGACCACGGTTCTGAGATTTTGGACATCGCGTAGCTCAGTGGTTTATGATCGACAAAAGCGGTAAACTCGCAATCCTAGAGCCAGAACTGAAAATGACGCATAGCGAGGTGGAGAGCCAACAACTCTCTGTCGAAAGCGCTATACTTACCCTTGTTGTCGTGCAAAGTATGGCTGAAAAAGGCGAGGGGCTGCCATGAACTGGAGACATACTGTTCCATTACAGCTCCTACCGCAACGTCAGACGCATCTGTGGTGAGCGCGATCTACACTGACAGGGCTGGGTGGGAAAGCAAAGCTGTGTTAGCGAGCGTCGTTTTGGCATTTGTGAAGGCCTGGATCCGCTCGGGGGTCCAGTCGATGCTATCCACGGGCTTCCTTTTTTGGAGCGCGCTGTAGAGTGGTTGCAGCAACTGAGCTGCTCGGGGGAGGAAGCGGTTGTCAAAATTGACCATCCCCAAAAATTCGTGCAGCACCCTCACGGTCTGTGGACGTGGAAAATCTGACATTGCGCGTACTTTGTCCGGCAGTGGGATTGCGCCCTCTGGTGAGATGCGATGCCCCACGAAGTCGATTACTGGCAGCCTGAACTGACACTTCGCTGGGTTAGCGATCAGCCTGTGCGCTTCCAACCGTTGGAACACTTGTTTTGAGATGGGCGAGGTGCTTCTCCTGTGACGTGCTTTCCACCAAAATGTCATCTAAGTAGACGAAAACGAATGGCAAGTCACGGAGCACCGCATCCGTCATCCTTTGGAAAGTTTGTGCTGTGCCCTTTAACGCAAATGGCATGTGCAAAAATTCGAACAGATCGAAGGGAGTTATTGCTGCCGTTTTGGGGATGTCCTCTGCGCGCACCGGGACCTGGTGGTAACTGCAGACCAGATCCACTTTTGAAAAAATGCGCATCCCAGTCAGGTGCACAGAAAAATCCTGGATGTGCGGGATGGGGTAACAATCGTGTTCCGTGGCATTGGTCAAGCGTCAGAAATCGCCGCACAGCCGCCCTCACCCATCAGATTTGGACACCATGTGCAGCGGGGATGCCCAAGGGCTGTTGGAGCACCTCACGATGTCCAAGCATTCTAAGTTAGCAAACTCCTCGCGTGCGATGGCTAGTTTAGCCGCGTCCAGCTGGCGAGGGTGCGCAAAAACAGGCGGACCTATTGTGGTGATAAAATGCTCAACCTCGTGCTTGGTTACCATAACGGAAAAAGTGGGCACCATGAGTGCTGGAAACTCGGACAGCAAACGCTGGTACTTACCACCTGGAGCTAGAAAATTAGCATGTGTTGGTGGCCCAACTCCTCAAGCTATGCAGGGCAAGGAGGAAAAAGATACATTGTCCACTAAACGCCTGTTGGCAACATCAACAAGTAGTCTGTAGCACACAGAAAATCAGCACCTAAGATGGGGACCGAACATGCAGCAACCACAAAATCCCACTGGTTATAGCGACCATGTAAACATACAGTCAGTGTCCTTTCTCCAAACGGATTGATGCGGGATCCGTTGGCGACCATTAAAGACGGGCCACAGCCTTCTGCCAGCCTGTCTGCGCTGACTGGCAAAATGAGGCTCTTCTGGGAGCCAGAGTCTACAAAAAAATGTCTCCCCGAACACAAGTCCATGATGAAAAGCAACTTCTCCCTGTCGCCAGCGGTCGCAGCTGCTACTGACCGCTGGCTGTCCCATTTCCCGGCTTCTTGAAGTGGCACGGCGGCAGGCGACACTACAGTTCCTTGCAAAAACGGCGGTGATAAAAACACAGCGTCCCAATCCTGTTTCTCTGGGTGGCCGTCCGGGCCACCACCATCGGCTCCTCGACCTCGCTAGGCTCCGCCCGAGATCCCGGTCTCACCGCCTGAATGCTGAAAGCCTTGTCTGCCAGGATCATGCGGACTGCCTCCTCTGCCAGCATGCGGTAGTCCCTGGCCGCCAGCAGCGGTGAGTTAGCGAGAATCACTCTCCAGAAGCCGGCAGGTTTCTGAGGAAGAGGTGAGTGAAAAGGAAAGATCCGTTGTCTGTGCCCATCAATTCAAGCATGCTCTCCATCAGGTCCACAGCCGATCTGTCGCCTAACTCCGAGCAGGTGAGAAGCTTTTCTGCCCTCTCTGCATCTGAAATGGTATAACAGCGCAGCAGCAGCCGCTTGAGAGTGCCGTATTTTCCTTGGGCTGGCAGGGCTTGGAGTAGACGCGTAGCGCGTGAAATCCAGCGATGCCACCACATAATGGTATTTTGTGTCATTTGCCATGACTCCACGGAGGGCGAACTGGGCTTCCACGTAAATAAACCAAGCAGTCGGGTCATGAAGCCAAAAGTCCGGGAGTCTGACTGCAACGGTGCATGCAGCAGTGGGAGCCTCCGGCGGGCGTGTCTCCATGGCAGTGCTGGATCCATCTTCCATTTTACGTCTCAGGGTTACCACTGTGGAGGATGGAATCAGACGAGACAGCGAGCTGACGCCACAGAACTTTATTCTCCTCCAACACAGAACAGACTATAGCTACAGTCACACTGCAGGTTTTAATGCTCAATTACGATTTTTTTGCACAAATGTGACCCATATCTGATTTTTTTAATGACAGTCTGAACAACACATATCCGATTTTTTCACACCAGACCCAGGCCACTTTCATATGTGGTCCTAATTTGGATACGTATCTGATATTATCCAAAGCAACCTCCGTCTGAACGGTCATGTCACATTTCATCCGACTTTTTCCTCGTTGAAGTAAGATAAGATAAGATAAGATAAGCCTTTATTAGTCCCACAACGGGGAAATTCCAGGATTGCAACAGCACAGGGATAGCAACACTCAGAGCAACAATCAGAAGGCAAGAAAAAAAAAAAAAAAACAAGCAAGCAAGAGCAGCTAATATACATATGTACATATTGCTATAAAATATATATATACACACACACACACACAGACACACAGTGCAGAGCATTGTAGCTGGATGGAATAAATATATGAATATATGAACACACAGTGCAGAGCATTGTAGCTAGATGGAATAAATATGTAAATATATAAATACCCACAGTACGGAGCATTGCAGCTAGGTGGAATAAATATGCAAGTATATAAACACACACAGTGCGGAGCAATGTAGCTAGATGGAATAATATGTAGATATATAAAAACACAGTGCGGAGCATTGTAGCTAGATGGAATAAATATATAGATATATAAATATAAACACACCCAGTGCTGAGCATTGTAGCTAGATGGAATAAATATATAGATATATAAATATAAACACACCCAGTGCAGAGCATTGTAGCTAGATGGAATAAATATGTAAATATATAAACACACACAGTGCAGAGCATTGTTGCTAGGTGGGATGAAACAGCATAACCGTCTATTTAGTTATCCTACATGGTATGATTATGTGCCCATACATATTCTCACCCTCCATAGCGACCGGTATGTTCCTAGTTGTATGCCGGAGAGGACCATTGTGTAAGTCTATTGCATCTTTTGCATTCAAAAAAACTATTAGTTTGTTACATCTTTTTGCTATCTCTGCGAGCAGCCCTGCTTAGGTTGTACAGTCTGACAGCCGTTGGTAGGAAGGACCTACGAAACCTCTCGGTTGTGCACCTGGGATGATGTAGTCTGCTGCTAAATGAGCTCCTCAGTGCATCCAGTATGTCCTGCATAGGGTGGAACTCGGACTCCAGCAGAGATGACAGTTTAGCCACCGTCCTTCTCTCTCCTATCTCCTCCATCGGATCAAGGCGCTGCCCCAGGACAGAGCTAGCTTTCTTAATCAGTTTGTTCAGTCTCTTCCTATCGGCTGCAGTAATGCCACTGCCCCAGCAGACCACTCCAAAAGTGATGGCTGATGCCACCACCGTGTCATAGAATGACTTCAGCAGCGCCCCTTGTACACCAAAAGACCTGAGTCTCCTCAGCAGGAACAGCCTGCGCTGTCCCTTCTTGTAGAGTGCGTCAGTATTGTGTGACCAGTCTAGTTTATTGTTCAGATGAATACCCAGGTACTTGTAGGATGTCACCATCTCGATGTCTGTTCCCTGTATATTTACTGGTGCTGTGAGGGGCTGCCCATGCCTGCGGCAGTCCACCACCAGCTCCTTAGTTTTCCTCGCGTTGATCTGGAGGCAGTTCCGATGGCACCAGTCCACAAAGTTCTGGATAAGCCCTCTGTACTCAGCTTCATCTCCGCTGGAGATGAGACCAACGATCGCAGAGTCATCAGAGAACTTCTGTAGATGGCAATGTGTTGTGTTGTGTGAGAAGTCCGCAGTATAAAGAGTGAACAGGAAGGGAGCCAGCACCGTTCCCTGGGGGGCCCCCGTGCTACTGATGATCGTGTCGGAAACACAGTCCCGGGTTCTCACAAACTGAGGCCGGTTCGTGAGGTAGTCCAGGATCCATGATGACAGGTGCTGGTCCACCCCTGCGCGCAGCAGCTTGTCCTTCAGGATCATCGGTTGGATGGTGTTGAAAGCACTGGAGAAGTCAAAGAACATGATCCTCACCATATTCCCGGGCTTCTCCAGGTGGGACAGAGAACGGTGAAGGAGGAAGATCACCGCATCCTCCACCCCAATGCCATGCTGGTAGGCGAACTGGAGTGGATCCATCGCTGGTTCCACCAGGGGGCGGAGATGAGCAAGGAGCAGTCTCTCCAGGGTCTTCATCAAGTGGGACGTCAAGGCCACCGGTCTGAAGCTGTTCAGGTCTTTGGGGTGGGAAGTTTTTGGTACAGGTACCACACAAGATGTTTTCCACAGCTGTGGTACCCTCCCCAGTTTCAGGCTCATGTTGAAGATATATGTCACAATCCCACACAGCTGGTCTGCACAGGACTTGAGGAGCTGTGAGACAGACGCTACAATTCTGAGGTGGAGGATGCAGCCAGCATGGCAGACACAGCTGATTTGTGCTCTCTTTTTAATCAGTCTCCTTCCCTTTATCACTGGAATGTAATTTTGTTGGCTCCAACTGCACAGTAACTTCAAAATTTCGGGGGGGGTGGGGTTCGGGGCTGAAACCGTCAGACATTACAGGTGCACAGTCACGGCACATTTAAGGGCTGTTTAATCGATCAGTTCTGTTAAAGCAGAGCTGATCACAGTGGTCATCTGGCCTGTAGAGGAATGAAGCTGGCCTCATATTTATGATTTTAACATTTTATTTTGTTGCACTACATCAGGGTTAAGAAGTTCTGTCCCCCCCCCCCCCCGCTTCCTCAATCGTTCTACAACGCTGTGTCTGACATTACATTTTCTTCTGCGCATGCGGGTCACTTCATAGCTGTAGACTGTTCACACTGGAGTCTGATGGGGGTCGCATTTAAGTTGTAATGTGAATGCCCACACAAAAAAAATCGGATCTCAGCAAAAAATCGGAATTGAGCATCAAGGCCTGCAGTGTGACCCAAGCCTAACTCTTGAGTGCCAAAGCAATCTGCTTTATACATTTTCTTCCCTCCACTGGCACTCAGGGTAAACACATTAACATGCCAGTTACAAAGCATGAACTCACATCAACATGCACATTAACATACACGTCACAGATCAAGGCTTAGTACAATACATTCGCGCCCCTGCGTCCTCAGGTGTGAGCCTGGCACAGTGGGGGCAAATGGCACATCTTTATTTACTTCATATCCCCCAGCGCTCTGGCGCCCTTGGCTGGCCCCTCCAACACCCCGAAGCACTGGATGGAGTGTCATCACCTTTGTGTCATCACACTATATAATATATGAGTTTAATTTTTTGAACTGAAATAAATCAACTTTTCAATGACATTCTAATTTATTGAGATACACCTGCACATTGTCCTGTCTAAACTTTCCTTGCAGTCTTTGTGGGGATGGAGGGGGGCAGTTTAACGGAGGGGATGGTTTTGGCTCCTTTTGCTGACTCGGCGAATGGCCTTTTTAATTTCTTGCAAACATTTAATCATTTGAATGAAGTTTTAATTATTTATTTAATGAAAGAAAAGCTTTTTTTCAGATTTCTGCAAAGATGTTTTTATTTTGAAGAGATAATGATTTTCAGTGGAAGCTGCCCATTTTTTTTTGTCATTGACCTTTACATAATTAATGATGAAGACCGTGGTCTCTGTGGCAGTTGATAATTTGTAAAAATCTGTGGGGTATTAAATGTCCATGAGTGTATAGTTATTAAAGTAAAATAGATACAAACTAAGTAAGACATAAAGTTGACATAAATTCCATGTGCCCTTTTGTATTATTAATTTGTGTTCCTGCCCCTCAAATGGTCTTTGTTCAGCTCTGAAATTGATTCATGTGGACAGTAAACTGAAGCCGACTACAACACTTTGGAAAAACGCTGTGATAACCAAATGTTGCCGTTTTAGGGCTCAGTGTTTTAAAATTCAAACTGCGGCATAATTGAAGAAAAAAAAAATTACTTTTAACATTTTTTTTCCTCCTTTGCTGCACTTTGAATGTTTGCCATACTGGAGTTTGATCTGCTGGAGTCTGCCAACTGCAGCTAGAGCAGGAGTGTCCAACCATGTGCCATGGAGAGCCAAGACCCTGCAGGTTTTACCTCCAACCAGTGTCTTCAACAGCAGATTTCTGTGAACTTCTTCCCACTGATTGCTGATAAGTGAAAACACCTGCTGAAGAGACTGGGTAGAAGAGAAAACCTGCAGGGTCTTGGCTCTCCATGGCACATGGTTGGACACCCCTGAGCTAGAGGGTGCCGGCATCCCACCTGTAGAGGGCGGCCATTTGCCACAAATACATGCTCAGCACACATAATTATGAATCTTTTATTTTTATTTTACTGATTCTCTCGGCACCCCCAGAAGAATGGCGCCTTAGGCACCCACCCACATGACCCATATCTGAAACCATATACAGTCATGTGAAAAAAATTGGACACCCCTTTAAATATTCAGTTCTTTATTAAGAAATGTTCACATATCTATGTCTAACTTTGTCTTTGTTTTTATTTGCATTTTTTTTAGCATTTTCCTTTAACCATTTTAAGTGGGAATGAATGTGAGGATGTCCTAAAAAAGATGGTGGGATGTCCTAATTTTTCCTCACTGTTTGTTTAGAATTACATTTTATAGATAATTTGAAAAAGTCTTTTATTCATTTTTAATTGTTTGGTTGCATTACATGAATCTCCCAGTATTTTTGCACTGTATTTTTGACCAGTGTTTGCACTTTTTCACACCAGTGTATATATATATATATATATATATATATATATATATATATATATATATATATATATATAACTATGAGAGACAAAATGAGAAACAAAAAATCCAGAAAATCACACTGAAGGATTTTTAATGAATTAATTGGTAAATTCCTCGGTAAAATAAGTATTTGGTCAATAACAAAAGTTCATCTCAATACTTTGTTATATACCCTTTGTTGGCAATGACAGAGGTCAAACGTTTTCTGTAAGTTTTCACAAGGTTTTCACACACTGTTGCTGGTATTTTGGCCCATTTGTCCATGCAGATCTCCTCTAGAGCAGTGATGTTTTGGGGCTGTCGCTGGGCAACACGGACTTTCAACTCCCTCCAAAGATTTTCTATGGGGTTGAGATCTGGAGACTGGCTTGGCCACTCCAGGACCTTGAAATGCTTCTTACGAAGCCACTCCTTCATTGCCCGGGCGGTGTGTTTGGGATCATTGTCATGCTGAAAGACCCAGCCACGTTTCATCTTCAATGCCCTTGCTGGTGGAAGGAGGTTTTCACTCACAATCTCACGATACATGACCCCATTCATTCTTTCCTTTACACCACAGGTGTCAAACTCATTCCATGGAGGGCCAAGACCCTGCAGGTTTTACCTCCACCCAGTGTCTTCAACAGGTGATTTCTCTGAATTTCTTCCTACTGATTGCTGATCATTGAAAACACCTGCTAAAGAGACTGGGTGGAAGTAAAACCTGCAGGGTCTTGGCCCTCCATGGAATGAGTTTGACACCCCTGCTTTACATGGATCAGTCATCCTGGTCCCTTTGCAGAAAAACAGCCCCAAAGCATGATATTTCCACCCCCATGCTTCACAGTAGGTATGGTGTTCTTTCTCATCCAAACACGACAAGATGAGTTTTTACCAAAAAGTTCAATTTTGGTTTCATCTGACCATATGACATTCTCCCAATCCTCTTCTGGATCATCCAAATGCTCTCTAGCAAACTTCAGACGGGCCTGGACGTGTACTGGCTTAAGCAGGGGGACACGTCTGGCACTGCAGGATTTGAGTCCCTGGCGGCGTAATGTGTTACTGATGGTAGCCTTTGTTACTTTGGTCCCAGCTCTCTGCAGGTCATTCATTAGGTCCCCCCGTGTGGTTCTGGGATTTTTGCTCAGCGTTCTCGTGATCATTTTGACCCTACAGGGTGAGATCTTGCGTGGAGCCCCAGATCGAGGGAGATTATCAGTGGTCTTGTATGTCTTCCATTTTCTAATAATTGCTCCCACAGTTGATTTCTTCACACCAAGCTGCTTACCTATTGCAGATTCAGTCTTCCCAACCTGGTGCAAGTCTACAATTTTGTTTCTGGTGTCCTTTGACAGCTCTTTGGTCTTGGCCATAGTGGAGTTTGGAGTCTGACTGTTTGAGGTTGTGGACAGGTGTCTTTTATACTGATAACGAGATCAAACAGGTGCCATTAATACAGGTAACGAGTGGAGGACAGAGGAGCTTCTTAAAGAAGAAGTTACATGTCTGTGACAGCCAGAAATCTTGCTTGTTTGTAGGTGACCAAATACTTATTTGGGGCAGCACGGTGGTGCAGTGGTTAGCACTGTTGCCTTACAGCTAGAATGTTCCTGGTTCGAATCCCCAGGCTGGCAGGGGTTGGAACCTTTCTGTATGGAGTTTGCATGTTCTTCCTGTGCTCCGTGGGTTTACTCCGGGGGCTCCGGTTTCCTCCCACAATCCAAAGACATGCATGTTAGGTTAATTGGTTGTTCTAAATTGTCCCTAGATATCTGTTTCCTATAGGCCCTTAGAATAGAGGGTTAGTATTAGTGAAAGCGCTTTGAGTGGTCTTTGTGACTAGAAAAGCGCTATATAAGTGCTAGTTAGTTAGTTATTTTACCGAGGAATTTACCAATTAATTCATTAAAAATCCTTCAATGTGATTTTCTGGATTTTTTTTTCTCATTTTGTCTCTCATAGTTGAGGTATACCTATGATGAAAATTGGAGACCTCTCTCATCTTTTAAGTGGGAGAACTTGCACAATTGGTGGCTGACTAAATACTTTTTTGCCCCACTGTATATATATATATATATATATATATATATATATATATATATATATATATATATATATATATATATATATATATATATATATATATATATATGAACTAACAAAACCACTGGCATGAACCGGGGTACAAATCTACACTTGAGATTGTCTTAATAGAGCCCATAGCTTCAACAGGTTTTGAGAAGAAGCAATATTTATATCCTTATACATATTAATCACACTACATTCCAAAACATATAAATAAAAAGGAACAAGCTTGCTGTAGACAATGACATTTGACTTATTACAGGTCATCCATTTCCAAAGCATAATAGCATGCTTTCAAAGCCTGCTTCTCTGGCTCAGTTTTCACAATTTTTGTCATATATAAATTGGATTAAAATGTTCATTTCTGAGCCTCTGTCACACCCAGTTTCCATCATGAGAATGCGTTCCACATTCACATCTGCTGAACCTCCATCTGATGTGAGCTGCACTCGCCGACCATAAAAAAACTAAATATCTCTGTTTTGCTGTCAGCATAAATGTATTCTGTTGAACTCTGCCACAGCAGCATTGCCTGCCCCAGAAATGAATCAGCCAGTTTGTATTTAATATTTACTGGCTAAACTGTACTTTATTTATAAAACAGAGAAATGCATCATATGGTTATAGGATAATGAAGCCCTTCTTAAAGCAGAAATTGTTTCATTTTGGAATTTAAAAGGCCTTTATTTTCATCTCTAAGCAATGGAATTTATACAGAGAAGATTGACACATTAATGAAGACACTTTGAAAACTGCCCTCCCTTTACAGTGAGCAATGTGATAATATACCTTCCAGCTGCTTTGTAATCCTCTGTGGAGTCCTGTTTCATTTTCCTGGAAAACAATAAAATAGATACATTTGGGTTTTGAGCTTTTAAAAAATCCTACAAACACATTATAATGTGTTTACTCACTGAAAGTGGGGATAGATGTGACACCACCAGTCATAGATGTGTTGTGGAAACTTGGTGTAAAAAAATCACCAATCAAATATATATTAACCTGTTGCACTACGGTGTACCGCGGGTGGACACGTCTCTGTGTCCTAGAGCGCACGAGGGCGCACGAGAGCGCCCTCGTGCGCTCTAGGACGCATGATGGAGATGGTGATGATGGAGATGGTGATGGCGTCCAAACGCGTCCTGAAAATAAAAGCTGCAGACACAGCCGCGAACAGATTAGTTCATCTGATTGACCTCTCATTCGACTAATAAGAGCCTTGAATTGGGTTTCTGAAATCTTGAAGAACCAATGACTGAAAACCTAGCAAGAAGGACCCGCCTACCAAGGCTGTGAATGCAGTGAGCCAATTGAAGCAGAGAAGTTCGCGAGCTGTTTTTTTTAAGGCTGGGTGAAGAGAAACTGCTGCAGCAGATCAAAAAAGGACCCGCAGGAAGAACCCCACAGACCCAGCAGCACGGAGACCACCCACAAATGCAACCTGTGTGACAGGGAGTGCCATTCGCGCATCGGCATGTTCGGCCACAGGCGGTGCTTATTTTGTTTTTGTTCCAGCAGAGTAGACATTATGATTTCTTCCATGGTCATCATAGACCGAAGGAGGTTGACGACGAAGGCTGAGTGACACACACGCGTTCGCCAGTCTTTTTTTAATTACTACTGTTATTTGTTTTGAAAAATCGTTCGCCAAAAACCGCAATCATGGAAGCACAAAACCGCAATAATGGAATTATGTTTTGATCGGGTCGCGAGACCAGAACCACGAGCGGACCAGTCTGACAGTGAGGAAGAGAAGTTTGCCAGGACACTGCTGTGAAGAGGTAAGGTGTTATAAGCTATATTATTCTTTATCCCTGAAAATTGTAATCCAAAATGACTTTTGACCGATCGGTAAATTACCCATCGGTGTGTGGAGGGGGCATCCCCCCCCACACACACACACACAGACACAGCCCTGAGTGTGACCTTTCATTAGAGTCCAAAATGAAGCTTCTACATTGAAGCATTCAAAAGTTACAGACGTTTTTCAAAACTGTGCCATTTGGCACAATTTGGCACAGTTCCAAAACACCTGGGAACTACCTGAGTATAAAGCTGTGTAATATATTCATTTTTTGTGGTATTGTTACAAAATTTGGACCTCAGCTGGATAACACTTGGTTCTACATTTCTGTTGCATTTTCCAGCCCGGATCTGAAGCTGTATGTTATTTGCAAGCATTTGTATCCAAAAAAACACCCAGGCCAAATTTATTTTCTTCAAGTTCACTATGTTTAGATGACTGTAACTCAGTGGCCGGAGCACTTAGAGAGATTATGACTGTTTGGCCAAAAAATTCAAAGTGTTTTCTTTTAAATGAGACCAACCCCATGAAGATGCTGCAAAGGGTTGAAGAACAGCTTTCGATTTACTTTGGGCACATTATTTTTTGGCGTTTTTAGGAAAATTGACCGGAGTGCAAGGGGTTAAAAGACTATCAAATATATAAAAAAAAATAGAGGCCACTCAGAGAGTGTATACCTTCACCATGGCTCCCTCCCTCCATTCATCTGTTAGTACCTCCATCTGTCTGACCATCCCTCCATACCCCCGTCCTTCTGTCCGTCCATACATTGCATGGTAGAGCCTTCATGGATGCACTCATGGATCACCTCCAAAAATCTAATGGGTTCATCTGTAGTCCAAGGGTCATCTCTGCTAAAAAGTTCATCAAAATTGTCAAGTAGTTTTTGCGTAATCCTGCTAACAAACAGACAAACAAATCACCCAGATCAAATTAACTCCTTATACCCCTTTACAGGGGTGGAGATCATTGAGAGATCCCTGAGTGATGACAAAATGGCCAGATCGCCAAATGATCTTTCAATGATCTCTCAGAGATCACTAAGATCTCTCAATGATGTTTAATAATCTCCACAGTCCTCAAAGTTTTGACCCATTCCAAAACAATGTCTCAGTGATGTCCAAAGGGAAGTGATCTCTCAATGAGCGCTCAACAATCTTATCGATCTCCCAATGATCTCTTAGCAATCTTTCAAGGAACTCTATTGGTTTTTCATCAAACACTCAGCAATACCTCACTGATCCCTCAGCCATCTCTGCCTTTGGGATGGGAAAATCTGGCATTCAATGAAAGATCGCTGAGAGATCAGTAGGAAATCGACGAGATTGTCAAGTGCTCCTTGAGCTCTCCTTGACCACTGAGGGGTTGTTTTAATTTGTTATCAACAGATAACTAATTAAAACAGAACTGATTAAAAAACTTGACTATATATCAAGCATAATGTATGATTTGGAAAAAAAAAATCAAACAGCATTTTTAGATTTCAGTCAAGCAAGGTGGTACACAGCAACATTCATTCTTGAATACATGAATGATCTAGAAAAGCACTCAGAGAGCGCATACCTCTGTCAAGGCTCCTTCCGTCCCTCATGGATCAGCTCCAAAATGTAATGGGTTCGTGTGTAGGCCACGAGCCAGTTCTGACAAAAATTGCATCAAAGTCTATCCAGTAGTTTTGGAGGATTCTTGCTATCACACTGTGAGAAGATAAGAGTCTTGGCGGAGGTATGCATTCTCAGATCATCACCAAAATACAATGTGTTCCTCTCTAGCCCAAGGACCACCTTTTGTGAAAATTTCATCAAAGCTCGTGCAGTAGGTTTTGTGTAATCCTGCTAAAAAAAACAGACAGACAGACAAACCACCCTGATTATATTACCTCCTTGGCGGAGGTAATAAATAAGCTTTAAAAATTAGGAAAAGAGAAACAATTAAATAACATATTCATATATATTTTAATTGTGCAAACAGGCAATCTCTGCAATCAGCAGGTAACTTTTCTGGGTATATTTATTATATTTTGGCAATTTTGTTCATCAACGAACCACTCCAAATTCCACAGTCTGCTAACTTTTTATTATAAATGAATGAATAGCTTAACCTCAATTAGGGAAGGTGGTACAAATCCATAAAAAAAAAACTTTTTTTTTTATTCCCTGCCAGTCAAAGACACCTTTGGATGAAGACTGAAGGGGGATTTTGTTATGGGGCAGTCCGTCCGTCTGTCTGTCCGTCTATTTATCCATCTGTCTCCAGTATCTGTCAGTCTATCAACTCCTCCTACAGTTTTGCTCCAATTGTTTTAAAACGTTGTACCAGGGTTTGATTTACTGTACGCTGATAATGTGCTTATTGCAATTTGACTCTGATTGGATGACCTGGAAGTCAAGGTCAGAGGTCAGATTTTCCCTAAATCTTGTAAACACAATAACTCCTGAAAGAAATGATGTAGGCTTTTCAAATCAATACAGTACCTGTGTCAAAGACACATCTTGGATGATTTACACCCTGACCTGACTGTGGGTTTGGAGTGAAAAGGTCAAAGATCAAGGTTTGCATTCCTTATGCCCTATTACTGTACAAGTAAAGCTAGGGTCACCAAACCTGGTACACAGGTTCACTCTGAGATCCTGACCTCAGACTATGGGTTTGGTATCAAAAGGTCAAGGTTAGCACTACCTATGCCCTCTTTCTATAGAATGTGTACAGCTCTCTAGGGTCATTGAACTTGCTACACAGGTTCACCTTGGGATCCTGACCTACAGCTATGGGTTTTACACTTTTTTGCCTATTCATGGATGATGGGTTTATTATAATTTCGTTCTGCCCAGGAATTATTATCAAAAGTTAAAAACTGGTCTCCGTCAGTAAGTATTGATAGGAGATTGCATTTGCCTCAGAGTGCTTTTGTTTAACTTAGAAAGAAACTTTACTTGCATATTGAGTGAGGAAAAAAAATAAAGATTATTTCTGGAGTTTTCTATAAACCAAACACCAAGATTCCCCATGTTTTCCAAAACAGTTTGTGTGGATATGCATTTTTTTTAAAGAATGCATTGTCTCTCTTGCAAAGCAGCTACAACAGCAATTTTGGGAGCCTTCACACTGGCCACCCTCCCCATGTCTTATCACCACCTGTAGATTACTGTGTTTACAATCATTGGCAGGAATGCATGTTTGATTCTCTGCGTTCTGACACACATGTGTATTGTCTCAATGCAAATGTACACTTCCCAAACACAGAGCCCATTGTGAAAGCAGAGGATCAGAAATGGTGATGTGAACAGTTTCCTGCTTTCTGCTATTGCTCTGTGTCAACAGAATGGTAAAGATCGGCATGCTGCAGGGCGCATATACCAGGCTCTTTTAATCTTAGTTACCTCATCTGCGTCTGCCACTACTTGCAATTACCGGGTGCATCTCGAGAATCATTCGACTAAATTATGCATCAATAGCCGTGATGAGAGTAATTACCTTAAGCAAATTCATGCTCTCAGGCTACAATTTTGCAAATACACGGGTCACTTAACGCATCAATGTCTTCTAAAGTCTTTTTTTAATTTTATTTTGCTTAATTGGTATGTGAGGGAAGGACAGTCCTGCGAAGGACTGAATAAATGATTAAACCTCAGGGCCAACAGATGCTGATCAAAATAAAAGGTGTTCTGTTGTGAGAAAGTGACGGTCGGCTGAATTTTCCTGGCCCGCATGTGTCGAATCACGCAGAAGCACACAAAGTCGCTCTTTCTCTTCTCCTCTGTCGCCACTCCATGCACACAAACACCCACATGGACACAGTACAGCAGTGGTGGTTAAATAGGTAGCGCGGTGTCAGCAGTGGTGACATGTTATTAGCTGCAAGAGGGGTGCCTCTCGACATGTGGCGACGCGCGCATGTGTTTGGGCTCCATTTTTGCTCGCCATGAGACTGCTGACACTTCATTAGGGCTCTGTCATGATCCGGTGTGTATTTTGTGTTAGAGAGAGGGGTGCACCGTGACTGGCATCTGCAGGTCCTGTAATCACAATGTAGTGGCGGCGCTGGCCAAGAATCAATCGTTAGATACGAAGGAGAGGGCCCAGGACAGGTATGGGGGTTAACGCGAGAAATATGGAGAGTGAGACGGAGGGGAAACAAAAAGGAGCCTCAACAGAAACAAGAGTGTGAATGTGATAAGGAATGCTCAGTGATCATTAGTGCTTCTGTAAATATAAAGTAACCTAGAGTAGTGAGCTTTCACCCATGCTGATGTTAATTCTAAGTGCTGCAGTCAGGCTAATTTAATCGCACTGACAGCCATGACAGAGACATGGATGCGGGGGACATTATCCGTATGATAACTGCCTCAGCTGACACCCTGTGGGCTTAGTAAAAGTGCTCCCCATACAGTTAGCAGCAATGGACAATGAATATAAGGCTGATGCTCACTGCCGTGCCCCAACATGGCCGCCACATGCTTTCATTAAGGCTGTGGAGGGAATTGTAATGTTTGCATAGATGACCACTGCAAGGGCTAATGCTGCCGTTGTTGCTGCTGCTGCTGCTGTCATTCAGGTTATTATGGTGATGGTCATGTTAGAGCTGATGTTAGGGCCACTAACAAAGTGCTTTGCAAAATTAAACAGGACAAGTGGTAGTTTTTTGGGGTCCTTAAGCTGTAAAGACCAGGCCGTGTGTTGGGTTCTAGAGAAGGACATGCCGGGTAGTCTGTTCAAATCCATGTAGTGGATCTTATGTGAAAAGCCTCTGTGCATGCCTAACCCTAAAGTTCACTATATACACACAGAAAAATAATAGATCTGAAATGGCTCTTCACAAAGTTCTGTGGTTCTTTAAAGAGCCATCAATTACTAAAGAACCTCTTTATTTAGAGGATAGTTCTTTGCATAACTAATATGGTTGTCCAAAGAACTGAGTTGTTAATTTCTATTTGAGTTGTACTAGTGCATTGCCCGTAGAACGCAAGTATTCCTACGTATCTGAAACAGGTATCCCATTCAGGCTTTACAGGCCCAAATGTAGGCTGTGTTTGAAAGTGGAATACAAAGAGGTGTAACCTATATGTAGGCAATCACATATTAGACTTTGACAAATATAAAAGGGAGTAAATGGCACTAAGATTTATTTGATTGTGTGAATATTAATTACAGAATACCTAAATACTGAAAATGAATGGGATAAAGTGAATTACGTGGTGGTAAGCACCAGACGGCTGCACTTCGGACACAGTCCAAGGACAGACAATTTTTTCACGCACAAGGAGTTGTTCAGGACTCCTTATACAAAGATATAGATTGATGATAATCAAGTCAGTGGCAGTAATGCACCTGTAAGCTGGTTGCCAACCGCTAATCAAATTTAAAAGAAGAAGAAGAAAATGAATGAGACATCCAATATTAGGCAGTTTCAGATCCCTTGTTTATTTGTTTGTCAGATCACCTGTTTGTGTGATCTTTTAACACTTTATTCAAGATGACAGTGTATCTTCAATTTGGGGAATGAGAGTTTTTCAGTCATCATGATAATTATTTTAGTTTGTATCACTGTTCAGTGATGGAGTAAAGTGTAATTTTGAATTTCTTCTGTGCATCATCAATAAACTCATGCAGTACTATAACATACTGGATTATCCATTAGACCTACGCAATCACCGCAACTTTATGGTATAATTTTTTAAGCATTAAACCTTAAGTCTATCTTTTGTCGCTATTTGCACTACGGGTAGCATTGCTGTACATAATAATAATAATAATAATAATAATAATAATAATAATAATAATAATAATAATAATGCATCAGATTTATATAGCGCTTTATCATAGACACTCAAAGATGCTTTACAAGTAGATACATTATTCATTCACTCCAGACAGACAATGGTAGTGGCAAGCTACTACTGTAGCTACAGCTGCCCTGGGGCAGGCTGACAGAAACGTGGCTGCCAATCCGCGCCAACGGCCTCTCCGGCCACCACCGAACATTTATACATTTATACACATTCATACCCAGTGTTATGGACACTGGAGGCAAGGTGGGTAAAGTGTCTTGCCCAGGGACACAACAGCAGGATATCTGGGGAGAGCGAGATTCAAATCGCCAACCATCCGGTTATTGGACGACCCGCTCTACCTCCTGAGCCACTGCCGTCCCACAAATGGACTGCTGTTGTTGTTTTTCCAGCCTTATTCCTTTTCTTTTTTTATATTGCACACACCACTGAAGAGAGAGACAAATGCCATTTCAGTTCGCCTGTATGTCCTGTATGTAAATCAGCTGTTCTGATAGATATACCAAAATGTCAGAACACCGGTGGATCCATCAGCTGATTGCTGGAACCACAGAGCTCAGCTGTTTTCCATGATAAATCAGCCTCAGGGCAAAAGCACACTCCATGTATTATCTTTTTTTTTTCATTTTATTGAAAATAACTTTTTTTATCGCCATCAGTTAGCGTGCCTTTGAGCCAGGCCGTGTCTGGCCGCTGCTTCTCCCGGTTGATTTGTCAGACCCGGTCTGCTCACGTGCCGCCCAGGCTGCTCGCACACCTCATTCTCCACATATGGTGAATTATCCTTTAGACCTACACAATCACAGCAACTTTATGGTATAATTTTTTTTAAGCATTAACTCTTCAGTATTATCTTTTTCTATCTTTCTAACTTTCATTTCCTTGTTTTGTCCAGGGAATACTGTGGTGACTGACCGGTTGTGGTGCTGTGTTATCCAATCAGCATGGTCATGATGCCGCATATTATCCAATCAGCACGGAATCAATCCGAAACCCCGCCAACACTTCTTGAAGCCAGGGCATGAAGAGACACAGAGCGGTGACAGAGTGATGGCTAAACTTTTATTGATAAAAATCACATATTTTGACTGAGCGACTCCATACTCAGGGATGCACACCCTCATAACCTCAGGAAACCACATATAAAACCTTAGGTCAGTCTGAGGAACAGTTCAAGGGATATGCGTGGAACAGGCAGACAGACACACAGACAGAGACTTCGTGAATTTATAGATAGCTGGAGGAAGAATACTGGGCATTTCTGAAACAGGACTCAAAATGTTTAGCTGGAGGTGGCAGAGTTGAAGATGCTAAGATTCTCATTGGGAGTGACTAGAAGGGACAAGATTAGAAATGAGTATATCAGAGGGACAGCTCAGGTTGAGTGGTTTGGAGACAAAGAGAGGCAAGGCTGAGATGGTTTGGACATATGCAGAGGAGGGATAGTGGATATATTGGACAAAGGATGTTGAAGATGGAGCTGCCAGGCAGGAGGAAAAGAGGAAGACCACAGAGAAGATTCATGGATGTAGTGAAGGAGGACATGGAGAGGGTTGGTGTTACAGAGGAAGATGCAAGGGATAGGGTGAGATGGAGACAGATGATATGCTGTGGAGACCCCTAAAGGCCCTGTCGCACCTTGACGATTTAGGCAGCGTTTGCCAAACATATAAAAATTGGTCTAAAACGCTGACATGCGCCAAAATTTTCACTTTTGGCTGTATGCATTGCATATCCATAACGAGTTGGACGTATACTGAACGTATTAGTAACTTATATAGAATATTTCTGTAACTTATAAATAACTTAAACCAGTGAATGCTTAGTGTGTTGCTGACATTCACAACTTATGCACAACAATAGTCTAACTTCTGCATAGCGGTCATGCCAAACTGCCGTAGCCTCCCGATCCATGAATCCTATGTGTGTGAGAGATCATCTCTGTTCAACCCAGATAATTCTCCCCTCCAAAGACCTCGACGGGGGGTGTGACCGACCTGGCAGAGATGTCAAATCTGTCAGGTTGGTCACACTGCCTAAAACAGCTGATGTGACACATCAGGAACATCAGATCACAGTTGTCACAACCTGGCTCAAAGGCACGTGGACTGATGGTGATAAAAAAAAAAGTTTATTTTCAATAAAGTGAAAAAAAAAACAAGATAATGCATGGTGTGTGCTTTTGCTGGGAGCTGCAGCCAAGGGACAGAAATGTGGGATTTATCATGGAAAACAGCTGAGCTCTGTGCTTCACGTGATCAGCTGATTGGATCCTCCTCCTCCGGTGTTCTGACATTTTGGCATATCTATCAAAACAGCACTGGACAGCTGATGGTACAGACTGCAGTCAAAGGTAAAAAACATGGGGGAGGGCTAAACAGCTATTTGGATCTTTATCCTGTAGCTTGAAAGTGCTCAGACACATCCCCCACAGGTCCTGTTGTACGAACAAGCATGTGTGTTTAGCTCTGTGTGTGTGTGTGTGTGTGTGTGTGTGTGTGTGTGTGTGTGTGTGTGTGTGTGTGTGTGTGTGTGTGCGCGCTGCAGGCAGCAGCAGAGCTCTGTACAGGTTTTTCCTGTGAGCCAACGCTGCAAATCCGCCATTATGGGGTAGCTGTAAGTTAGAAGACTGTTCAGTAAGTTATACATAGGTTCAAAGAGCGTTAATTATATGTTAGAAATAAGTTTTGGGTACGTTAGACAATAATCTCAATGTATTTTGACTTATGAGTAACTTGTGAGTCGCCTACAAGTAACGTGTGTGAACGAACGCATAACTTCCCTACAACTTGTGCCCCACTTATGCGGGACATTTTAGCCATACGCTGGATACGCTGAGAAATTTTCAGCATGCTGAAAATTTTCAGAGGAGCTTGCCATACAATTGTGTTTACCAGCGTGCTTCAGCGTTCTTCAACGAACTTTTAACTTATGCAAAACTTACCTATAACTGATTCCACGTACACCAGTATATTTTTCAAATTTTTCATACGTTTGGGAAACGCTGCCTAAATCATCTAGGTGTGACAAGGCCTTAAAGGGAGCAGCTGATAGGAGAAGATCTCTAAATGGTTCTTCTATGGCATCACCCCAAAGAACCTTTTGGTTCCCAGTGGGCACCTTTTCTTTCTCTCTCTGTGTAGAAGGTAGTGAAGTAGTGCACAATAGGACACAGCATGTGTTTACTCCTGAAAAGAATGTGGGACATGGGTACAAACACTGTCACAAAAATAAACATTAAATTCACAATGAAATGATAGTTTTACTGTACAGGGTGCCTGCAGGATGTGCTGCAGTGGCCTGAGGCCAGGAGCCCATGTGCATTAGTCCTGTGAACAGGTGTTTAATGGTCTCTGGACAAATACACTACAGGTATCACACACACACAGGAAACAGTAAAGAAAAATGAGAGGAGGGGAGGGGGGTAGAGGTGCTGGTTACATTTATGCATCAATTCTCTCTGATGCACAGTACACACTCACAGAAATGCAGTCATACACACACTTTTTAGCATGTATGTTTGTGTGTGCATGTGTCCCACAGAGGAGCAGTAATGAACAACAATATGGTCCATCCCAAATTACCTCCCCCAGCCCACTCCATTAGCATGTCATAGGGTTGAATGTTAATATGTCCCCACTGTCATTTAGCAGAGTGACATTTCACAACCGTTCCCCAATTATTCAAGTACACACATGATCTTATTTTTGAGTACATCTAGTCTCTTTGAAGAATATTTCTAATTCTTAAAGAAAATCATGAAATGATGAAATGATTGTTTATTTATAGGGCTTTAATTAAGTATTATGCATCATCTTTTATTTAATCATGATTGAAAAACATTGAAAAAAAACATTGAAAATATTAAGATAATGATCATTACTATATATACAGTAACATGAAAAAAATGTTTGCCCCTTGTTGATTTTTCATTTTTTGTATGTTTGTCACACTTAAATGTTTCAGATCATATATAAAATTTAAATATAAGACAAAGATAACACAAGTAAACACAAAATGCAGTTTTTAAATGAAGGCGTTTATTATTAAGGGGGAAAAAATTCCAACCTACGTGGCCCTGTGTGAAAAAGTGATTGCACCCTAAACCTAATAACTGGTTGGGCCACCCTTAGCAGCAACAACTGCAATCAAGTGTTTGCAGTAACTGGCAATGAGTCTTGTACAGCGCTGTGGAGGAATTTTGGCCTACTCATCTTTGCAGAATTGTTGTAATTCAGCCACATTGGAGGATTTTTGAGCATGAACCGCCTTTTTAAGGTCATGCCCCACAGCATCTCAATCGGATTCAGGTCAGGACATTGACTAGGCCACTCCAAAGTCGTCATTTTGTTTTTCTTAAGCCATTCAAAGGTGGACTTGCTGGTGTGTTTTGGATCATTGTCCTGCTGCAGAACCCAAGTGTGCTTTGGCTTGAGGTCACAAACAGATGGCCGGACATTCTCCAGAATTTTTTTGGTAGACAGCAGAATTCATGGTTCCATTTACCACAGCAAGTCTTTTAGGTCCTGAAGCAGCAAAACAGCCACAGGCCATCACACTACCACCACCATATTTTACTGGTGGTATGATGCTCCTTTTCTGAAATACTGTGTTACTTTTATGCTGGATGTAATGGGACACACCTTCCAAAAAGTTTAACTTTTGTCTTGTCAGTCCACAGAGTATTTTCCCAAAAGTCTTGGGGATCATCAAGATTTTTTCTGGCAAAACTGAGACAAGCCTTTATGTTCTTTTTGCTCAGCAGTGGTTTTCATCTTGGAACTGTGCCATGCAGGCCATTTTTGCCCAGTCTCTTTGTTATGGTGGAGTCATGAACACTAACCTTAACTGAGGCAAGTGAGGCCTGCAGTTCTTTGGATGCTGATGTGGAGTCTTTTGTGACCTCTTGGATGAGTCGTACTCTTTTTCATCTTCTCTATTTATTACCATGGTAATATAAGCCCTCATTCTGAATATTTGTGCATCTCAGGAAATCAGAATGTCCTGATTTGTAATGTAATAAAAAAATAAGCTTAATTATCACAAATAAATGACAACATCTTTAATATTTCATTATGTGTAGTGAAGGCTCACCTTCCTGCACTGTAACTTAAAGCATTTGTAAACTGATATTTCTTTTAATTCTCATCTGAAGCCTAATTAAACTTTTAAACTTCTAGACCCAGCAAGGTTTCAAACAGGATGGACTAGTTTGTTATTTTTTGATCACAAACATTTTTTAATCAAGTTTTTTCACAGTTAATCGCAGTGGAACTAAAGCAGCGGAACTCTTGAAGTACGAGTACTGTTTCCTTTGGATAGTCTATGGCGCACTCAAAACAGAAATGCAGTGAAGCCTAAACTCCCCATTTTATTTAATTCTGGGAGTTCAAATCAGTTAGCTGGAGTATCACTGTAATCTTCTGTGGACAAAATGACCGTATCAATGCACAATCCTGACCTGAACACTGGAGAGAAGATGCCAATGGAGAACAGCGGTGAGGCCGATGTGTGAAGCCCCTTATAGGCCATTGGTGAAGCCCTTCCCTGCTCCTTCAGGAGCCAACAACTGGAGGTTCTGGGTTCCAGGACCGGGTCGTCGACACTGCTGGTCTAGTGGTTCATCTCTTTAAAGATGAAAGCTGGTCTGTGATACAAACAGCAAAGTTGAGAAAAACAGACGTGAAAAGCTAATCTCAAGGCTAACAGCTAAGCTAACATCACTTCCATCAGTCCTGTTTGCAAATGACCACTCCCTATAAAACAAACTGGACTATCTACTATAAGGGAACTCATATTCAAAAAGAAGGTGAGAAATGCAACTGGTATAACAAAAGGTAGGATGACAACTGGTGTAATGATGCTAAAGTGATCACTAGCTCTGCAGTATTTCTGCAATACATATGAGTTTTGTGTTTTTTTTGGAGAAAAAAACCTCCCCCCAGGCCACGGGGGGCAGGGAGTGGGCGAACAACCTGAATCTGTTTTTCAATAGATTTGACCAACCGCCCTCCCCCCTGTCTGCACAACAACCACTGCTGCCTCTAAAGAAATCAAGTCCTGCTGCCCACTCCCCACTCCACCAACACCCCCCCACTCCCAACACACAGCCCCCCATCCTGACCCTGACCAAGACCCAGGTGAGGACGGAGCTGAGGAAGATCAAAGCGAGGAAGGCGCCGGGACCGGACGGCATCAGCGCAAAGCTCCTCAAGTCCTGTGCAGACCAGCTGTGTGGGATTGTGACGTATATCTTCAACATGAGCCTGAAACTGGGGAGGGTACCACAGCTGTGGAAAACATCTTGTGTGGTACCTGTACCAAAAACTTCCCACCCCAAAGACCTGAACAGCTACAGACCGGTGGCCTTGACGTCCCACTTGATGAAGACCCTGGAGAGACTGCTCCTTGCTCACCTCCGCCCCCTGGTGGAACCAGCGATGGATCCACTCCAGTTCGCCTACCAGCATGGCATTGGGGTGGAGGATGCGGTGATCTTCCTCCTTCACCGTTCTCTGTCCCACCTGGAGAAGCCCGGGAATATGGTGAGGATCATGTTCTTTGACTTCTCCAGTGCTTTCAACACCATCCAACCGATGATCCTGAAGGACAAGCTGCTGCGCGCAGGGGTGGACCAGCACCTGTCATCATGGATCCTGGACTACCTCACGAACCGGCCTCAGTTTGTGAGAACCCAGGACTGTGTGTCCGACACGATCATCAGTAGCACGGGGGCCCCCCAGGGAACGGTGCTGGCTCCCTTCCTGTTCACTCTTTATACTGCAGACTTCTCACACAACACAACACACTGCCATCTACAGAAGTTCTCTGATGACTCTGCGATCGTTGGCCTCATCTCCAATGGAGATGAAGCTGAGTACAGAGGGCTTATCCAGGACTTCGTGGACTGGTGCCATCGGAACTGCCTCCAGATCAACGCGAGGAAAACTAAGGAGCTGGTGGTGGACTGCCGCAGGCATGGGCAACCCCTCACAGCACCAGTAAATATACAGGGAACAGACATCGAGATGGTGACATCCTATAAGTACCTGGGTGTTCATCTGAACAGTAAACTAGACTGGTCACACAATACTGACGCACTCTACAAGAAGGGACAGCACAGGCTGTTCCTGCTGAGGAGACTCAGGTCTTTTGGTGTACAAGGGGCGCTGCTGAAGTCATTCTATGACACGGTGGTGGCATCAGCCATCACTTTTGGAGTGGTCTGCTGGGGCAGTGGCATTACTGCAGCCGATAGGAAGAGACTGAACAAACTGATTAAGAAAGCTAGCTCTGTCCTGGGGCAGTGCCTTGATCCGATGGAGGAGATAGGAGAGAGAAGGACGGTGGCTAAACTGTCATCTCTGCTGGAGTCCTAGTTCCACCCTATGCAGGACATACTGGATGCACTGAGGAGCTCATTTAGCAGCAGACTACATCATCCCAGGTGCACAACCGAGAGGTTTCGCAGGTCCTTCCTACCAACGGCTGTCAGACTGTACAACCTAAGCAGGGCTGCTCGCAGAGATAGCAAAAAGACGTAACAAACTAATAGTTTTTTGAATGCAAAAGATGCAATAGACTTACACAATGGTCCCCTCCGGCATACAACTGGGAACATACCGGTCGCTATGGAGGGTGAGAATATGTATGGGCACATAATCATACCATGTAGGATAACTAAGTAGAGGGTTATGCTGTTTCATCCCATCTAGCAACAATACTCTGCACTGTGTGTGTTTATATATTTACATATTTATTCCATCTAGCTACAATGCTCAGCACTGGGTGTGTTTATATTTATATATCTATATATTTATTCCATCTAGCTACATTGCTCCGCACTGTGTGTGTTTATATATTTACATATTTATTCCATCTAGCTACAATGCTCAGCACTGGGTGTGTTTATATTTATATATCTATATATTTATTCCATCTAGCTACATTGCTCCGTACTGTGGGTGTTTATATATTTACATATTTATTCCATCTAGCTACAATGCTCTGCACTGTGTGTCTGTGTGTGTGTGTGTATATATATATATTTTATAGTAATATGTACATATGTATATTAGCTGCTCTTGCTTGCTTGTTTTTTCTTGCCTTCTGATTGTTGCTCTGAGTGTTGCTATCCCTGTGCTGTTGCAATCCTGGAATTTCCCCGTTGTGGGACTAATAAAGGCTTATCTTATTTTTGACATGTTGAAAGCTTATTTATTATTATCATTAGTTAGTTTATAACAGGGACAGTATACATTAATAAATTCTTATATAATGTAAAATGTACCAGTCAGCCATAGGTGAATTTTTATCTGTGGTCCCTGGTCAGATGTTAAAAACAACCAGAAAATTGGGATGGGGGGGGGGGGGGATTAACAAACAGACAGAATAAAATTCCAAAGGTTTCCTACAGTTCATTGCACTTGCACATATACATTAATATTTCTTATATTTTGCATATTTGTCAAATTTAAATGTTTCAGATCATCAAATACATTTTTTTTTCTGATCGAGTCTCCTCGGGAACAAGTGTTCCTTTCTATAGCTTATACAGGACAGGGGTCGCCACTCCTCTCTGCCTGCCTTTCCCCGTTCCATTATGCCGAGCACCAAGCTAGAGGGCAGAAAGTACCATTTTTACCTGGTCTTTTGTATGACCCAGCCGGCATTTGAACCCCAACCTCCCGGGTGTGGGGCGAATGCTCTACCAACTAGGCCACTAGCATTAAAATACATTTTAATGCTAGACAAAGATAACCTGAGTAAATACAAAATGTAGTTTTTAAATAGGGGTTTTATTTATTACGAGGGAAAAAGTGATCCAGGCTTACCTGGCCCTGTGTGATGTATTTGCTGACTGAACTACAGAACTCTATTCTACAGATAAAGTAGCAGCACAGCATGTGTTAAAGCCATGGAGGAGAAATGGTTTCATGGCTGTTGTGGTAGCAGCACTGCTTCTAATGATCGACCTATAAATATATATATTTTTTTTTTGTTTCCGAAGGGGATATGTATTGTATTTTCAGAAGACCAAAACTGTGTTCTCCAATAAACATGTTGTTATTAGATGAGAGGGTGGGATTTGATACAAAAAATGAACAAAGACTGTGGTGAGATCAGAGCTTTAAATACTAAGAAGTGTATTCACAAAAGTGACATTTAGAATAGACTGAAGAGATGATTATGGATGGACTGTTGTGAGCTCTTCAGTACTCAGTCTACATTAATGGAGATGAAGTGCAAGGTTAAATGAAACATCAGTTAAACCATTAGCACAATAGAGAGCCTAAGTCACGCCCCCTCTACTTCTGCATATGGGACCTTTAATCACAAAAAATCTCCATTGAAGTGAATGGCAAGAGAGAAATTATCTTTTGATCCTGATCAAATTTTGCCACGAGTTACACATAAGATGTTTGTCAGTTTAAAAGAAAATTTTCCACATAACTGAAGTTGTTGGTTGTCGTATGATAAAAGAGTAATATTTAGTTTTTGTGAAACTGTTTAGTGGACTACAGCTCGTTGTCTCAGACTGTACACGTCACCAAACATGATTATGGCAGTTCTTCTCTCAAAACTCACCTCCTGTTTCCTGACCGATGAAAGAAGCATCCAAAGAAGAGAAAACAACACAAATGTATTGCTTTGTATTTTGAGAGCTGCAGCTGATCCAGATGACTGTTAGTTACTATCTGCTAGGCATGCTTTGAAAACGATGAAATAACTTACGTGTCTGTGTTTGTAGTCTTTCAATTTGCATGTGTGTGTGTGTGTGTGTGTGTGTGTGTGTGTGTGTGTGTATAGAGAGAGAGAGATAGATAGATAGTGTGTGTGAGTGTGTGTGTGTGTGTGTGTGTGTGTGTGTGTGTGTGTGTGTGTGCTACTAATGTAGCAGTCAGAACACACATGTTTTTTTGTATACTTTATTAATACCAGAGGGAAATTCAGGGCATCCACCTGGATGGATGAGGCAGCCACAGTGCGGCTCCAATCCTGTCACCATTCACACACACATTCACACCTAGGGCCACTTTAGAGTCTCCAATTAACCTAACGTTGTAAGCATTATTACTACGGCTGTTACTACTATTTTACCTTTCTTACTATATACACAAAATATGGTTTAACTCATTCTATTTTTACCCTTATTGTGATTCCCTCTACCTTTCAGTCTTTGCCTAAGACTGTGGTGTTGGATAACACTTTTTAGAGGGTTATAATGGCAGTGTTAATGTGGTAATGAGAGTGTTAATATCTTCTCTGGCATACTTTACAGTACATCTGTGTTTTATACTCATTTTGTGACAAAATTTTATGTGTTCCAGTTGTTATTCAGAGTATCAGAACTTCTTGGGTTTTTTAAGGCATTATAATCAAATGCCAGAAAGCTATATTTGATTTGAAGTATAAGGAAAGTAAATGAAAGTTATTCCAATTGTGATTAGAAATGCAATACTATGTTAAGGTCTTGACATTATTCCCCACACAATCTTGAAATTGATCTTGCCAGCTGCTTGTGAAATCAATAAAATGGCTGTCACAATAAATCAACTTCAGTACAGAAATTTCATTATAAATGGCCTGGGGTTAGCTTAAGAGATAAAAATCACTGCATTATGTTGTAATTCTCTGGAGATTGTCTTTTCCCATCAAACAATGACAACGTTAATTAAAGTAAACTCATTTAGACAGAGAGAAAAACTCTTTCTGCTACTTTTCTCTGAGTGCTTCTCTCTCTTTCTCCTCTTTAAAAATGTATAAATTAACTTTTAATCCACTTGACTCAAAATAAATCAATACAAAGATTGACTAACTTTGTACTTATTTGAGATAGATTGTTGAACTCTTCTCCGGTGGAGGTAATTATAAGGCAATGGTGCATTTTAGAAAAATGGCATGTCATATGTGAATTTAACAACAAGCAGACTGTTAGGTTGAAGGGACAGAAACAAAATAGAGAAGTGTTGTAGAATCATAGCTGGTCATTGTCTGTTTTGCCAGTTTTCCTAATTGCCCACCATTTTATACAAATTAGGAAAATTTATTGATCATTTGTATTTTAGCATTGGTCAATTGCTTTGATCCTTCATAAAAGCCTGACAGACAGGCATTCCCATTAGCACATATCAAGCCTCGTCTTAAAGCCTCTTTTCCACTGACGTTGGGTTCCATTGCAGCTGTGACATGGTTTGAGTCTTATGGCAATCCCCACCTGCTATGTTTGTGCTTTGAAGCAGCACAGGTCAGAACAAGGTTTGCATGACAAGATCATGCAAGAGTTTGAGAGAAACAGACTTGTTCATGTGATAACAACAAGGAAGCAGAATGTGCTGCTAATGCAACATTCGTCAAAAATAAACTTGCCGAGCCAGATCTGTGATGCAACACACTGTGGGTCATATTACAGCAACGCGGTCTATAATCCATTGTCACTGACGCAGAATACATTTATGGGCATTTTCAAGCTCATTTCTTTAGCAACACATAAACAAATTTTCTGTCGGGTGCATGGTGTAAAAGAGGCTTGTCTAATTATTCACAGGTGTGCTTTGGACAATCCAATCCAAAGTGCTCTTGCCCATCCCTTTAATGTGCAGAGGTGCATTATCTAAAGTGAACTCTGATCATGATGGCTTGTTTAAGATGAGTTTTGCCCTGGCCAAAGGGTGTGTACCTGACCAAAAATGCATGAGATAGTAACGCTACTTGAAGGAAAGACATCAGTCACAGTTGATGCCCAGTTAGTTTTTCTAGAGAGAACAAACAGGGAATAGATAATGCTGGGCTGAAAAATTAGCTGAATGGTTTAATGTAGTGCACACAGATGCAACACAGACATGAATGGTTTGAAACTTCAGAAAAAGAAGATGATTCAGGGAAGAGATCTGACGCGGCGTCCTGTCTGCCGCTGACCCCCGCCACAAAGTGAGCCAGCTCTCGACAGCCCCTCTTGAGCGCTGACGGGTGGCAATGAGGGCACCCACAGCTTGAGAACCCTGGCCTTGGTCCATCTGGAAAAGTGGAGACGCACGGCTGCAGGCACATGTGGACACATCTCCTGTCTCTCTGGGAAGTTACAGTGAAAAGTAAAACCCTGTTTAGTCATTCCTTCATTCCCGTGAAAATAAACACATTAACACCTGATAAATCAGTGATGAAAATGAAAATGTGGATGGAATAAAAATCTTCAAACAGCCATGCCTCCCGCCGTGCGCTGCATCCACACCAGATCACATGCATGCTGCCTGTTCATTCAGTCATTTGCCTAAAAAAAAAATAAATCATACATTAATGCCTAATCTGCAAACACCACCAGGAAGTCCACAATTAAAATGAGAATGTGGATGGAATAAAAAAAAAACTATTTAAGTGTATCATCTTATAAATAAAATGATGGGTGATTATATTATAACTGTTACAACTCTCTCCATTAAAATAACAGAAAAACCCAGCGCATGCTTTTTCCTCATGAGCTCGGAAGCTGTGCAATTTCAAAACACGCCATTGAAATAATATTAAACAATGCAATTCTGACAACAGACCTACTTTTTTCTAATCAAAAGCGGATTGTCATAACATGCACCATAATACCGGTGCACATGAGATTGTGCGCCTCCACACCTTGCTGAAATGTCTCTCCACCTCCCAGCGCAAAGTGGGCGCACTGTTCACTGGTAATTGAATCGGTGAATTCAAAAGGGGCCCAAGTCCCCTTTGAAAAAGTGTGGACTTGGGCCCTTTTGGAATTCACCGATTCAATTAGATGGCATGATGTAAAGCATAAAAACAGACAATACGCTGACAAACTAACAAAAACACTGGCATACAATGAGAAGTCTGGTGCAAAAGTCTGCTGTTGACTGTCAAAATAGGACCCTCTATCTGGTGGAAAGTAGAGCATTGACTAGAATGGAAATTATTTGCTGGGGCGACTGCATCACAGCAGTCAGTGGAAACTGGGAGTAAGTCTAGTTAACTACAGTCATGTGAAAAAATTAGGACACACCATTAAATATTCAGTTCTTTACTAAGAAATGTTCATATATTGATGTCTAATCTTGTTTTTATTTATCTCTGAAAAAGAAGGTGATTTAATTGCAGGTAAAAATTAACCTCATTTTACTCATTAAACAAAAGATATCAGCAAAAATGCCTATTCTGAGGAAAAAGTTAGGACACCTCACCATTCTAATAGCTAGTGTTACCCCCATTGGCTAAAATAACTTCAGTGAGACACTTCTTGTATCCATGTACCAGTTTCTGACATCGGTCTGAAGAAAGTTTGTCCCACTCCTCAACACAGAATTCATTCAGCTGTGAGATGTTTGAGGGGTTTCTTGCATGTACGGCCCATTTCAAGTCACCCCACAGCATCTCAATAAGATTAACATCTGGGCTTTGACTCGGCCATTCCAGGACTCTTCATTTTTTAGTTTTTAGCCAGTCTTTGGTGGATTTACTGATACTGTATGTTTTGGGTCATTGTCATTTTGCAGGGTCCAGTTCCGCTTCAGCTTTAATTTTTTTACAGATGGTCTCACGTGGTCCTCAAGCACCCTCTGATACACAGTAGAATTCATGATGGATTCTATGATGGTGAGCTGGTCAGGTCTTGCTGCAGCAAAGCATCCCCAAACCATAACACTTCCACCTCAATGCTTCACAATTGGTATGAGATTCTTTTCCTGGAATGCTGTATTTGGTCTACGCCAAACACGTCCTCTGTTCTGGTGTCTAAATAATTCAATTTTAGACTCATCTGTCCAAAGAACATTATTCCAGAAGTCCTGGTCTTTGTCTGCGTTCTCTCTGGCAAACTTCAGTCTGGCCTTCATGTTTCTCTTAGAGAGCAATGGTTTCCTCCTTGCATGCCTCCCATGCAAGATAAACTTGTGCAGTCTCTTTCTGATTGTAGAGGCAGGCACTTTCACATCAACAGTAGCAAGAGCCTGTTGTAGATACCATGATGACCTTTTAGTGTTTCTGGAGACTTCCTTTAGCATCGGTCTGCGCTCAGGGTGGACTTGCTTGGACGGCCAGACCTGGGCATGTTGATTGAATGTCCTCCACTTGTAGACTATTATCCAGACAGTGGAATGGCTGATTTCAAATTCTTTTAAGATCTTTTTAAATCCCTTACCAGACTCATAAGCTGCTATAATCTTCTTTCTGAAGGCCTCAGACAGTTCTTTCAATCTCACCATGGTGTTCACTCTCACTTCAACAGTCAGGAGCACGCCAAACTAAATGTCTGAGGTTTAAATTGGACAAGCCTCCTTTAAAACACTGACTAACGATGTTCTAATCATGCGCACCTGATGTGATACACCTGCATGTGATTTGAGCCATTTTAAGTTGGAATAAATGTGGGAGTGTCCTAATTTATTCCTCATCAGAAATTGCATGTTTTTTTTTTAAATTACATTTTACAGAAAATTTTATAAAGTCTTTTCTTCAGTTTTAATTTTTTAGTTATATTACTTAAATTAAATTTTAAATTAAAATTAAATTAAATTAAATTAAAATTAAAAAATTAAATTAAATCACCCTTATTGTCATTCAGCCGTACAACCAATCATGTACAGCAGAACGAGATTGTGTTTTACCTATCTACAGTGTAAATCACACACACCCCAAGTGCAGAATCAGAGGGCCGCTGCCATGCAAGGCGCCGCCACAGAGTTCCCTCCTCCATTCCATTTATTGCTGAGCACCAAGCTGGATGGCAGGAAGTTCCACTTTTATATGGTCTTCGGCATGACCCGGCCGGGATTTGAACCCCTGCCTCCCGGGTGTGGGGCGGATGCTCTACCAACTGAGCCACCACTCCGGTGGTGGCTCAGTTGGTAGAGCATCTTGAATCTCCCAGTGTTGTTAAAATTGATATTAAATATCGATATGTCCAAATATGTTAAACACTGTCATGATTTCCTGCCTATTTGAGGCAGGAGAGACTGAAACCCAAATGCAGGAGGATGTTGTGTGTATTTATTAAACAAAACATGGTCAAACAGTCCAAATAAACAAACAGGCGAACATGTACAATGAGGGATCGCTGGGATCGCCCCTCAGCTCCAGGTGAGTACATACGGAGATGCCCAAGGCGCTGCAGACATGACTGCAAGTGGGGGTGGGGGAGCACAGCAAAGACCCAAAGCACTCCAGACGTAACTGGAAGCGAGGGGAAACAAAACAGTACTCACAGAGCCGGGAACAGGGCAGCCCATGGCGATAATCCCAGAAACAACACGGAGGACAAACAGATGACTAAGCAGATAATGATGCAATAATCCGGCAAACACAACTGGGCAGACAGAGCTTAAATAATCCAAGACCTAATGAGCAGAGTGATTGTCAGTGTGAGTGGTGTGTGTGTGAGAGCAGGAATGTGTGGGCTGAATGAGTGGAAACAGGTGTGTGAGTGTATGCATGTAGGAATGAGTGGGTGTGTGTTGGGCTGAGTGAGTGCAGGTGTGAATGAATGTGTGCGTGTATGTGTGTGTGAGTGTAGGAACCTGAGCAGGGAGAGGAGCAGACAATGACAGACTGGAATCACCTGTCAGTAGTAGACAGGAGAGGGAGGCGTGGCTGTCAGACACCAAATAAATAAACACAAAACCAAACACGGACTAAGGAATAATTACAAATAACTCAAAAGATAATCAAATGGCAAAGAGCAAATAAAGACCACCAAGAATACAACAGAACATGGCTGAACAATGAAACACAATATGGAACTCAAAAGCTAGCAGAAAACAGATCATGAAGGAACAGAAGACAGTCATGAAGCCAACCTCGGGAGGGTCCCCGGCTTTGTTCATTACAGAGCCCCCCCTCTCACCCCCCCTCTCAAGGGGTGGCTCCAGACACTCAAAGAACCATCAAAAGAAGAAACAAGAAAGGGAACCCCCACCCTCCAGCAGGAACAGCAACAAACTACCTCGGGCGGGAGGTGGGGGGAACAGGCTAGGAGGGAACAAAAAACAACCCCTGCTCAGGACCCAAACAAGAAAAACACAAAATTACTCCACCCCACCCCCCAAGTCCTAGAGTCAAAGGGCTCGGGAGGCTGCCCAGAGTCCCAGGCCCCATGGTTTGAATTATGAGGTTGATCAGGTGGCCTACCAGCATCCCAGGCCAGCCGAACAGTCAGGAGGAACGAGTCGGGTGACCTGCCAGGGAAATTTGGCCACCCAACCCAACGGCACAGTACATTGGGCAGCCGGCCTGGGTTCTTCAATCACCAGCTCGGACGAGGTGGACCGGGTGGCAGCTCCTCCACAGGGAGACCCAAAACTGCAGAGGGGAGCTGAGGAGAGGGAGCCCTGGCATTAAAAAGTGACGGGGAGGAAACCACTATGTCCATAGTGGTACGAAACTAGGGGGTAGCTGCACCCACGATGGTCCCATTCCGGGACATGGCAGCACCCATGATGGTCCCAGTCTGGGACATGGCTGCACCCACAGTGGTCCCGGTCTGGGACAGGGCAGCACCCACGATGGTCCCAGTCTGGGACATGGCTGCACCCACAGTGGTCCCAGCTTGGGACTTAGCAGCACCTGAACAGACCCCGGACTGGAGCTTGGCCGCACCCACAATGGTTCCAGCCTGGGGCCCGGCTGCACCCACGGTGGTCCCGATTTGGGCCAAGGCTGCACCCGTGGTAGTCCCGGCTTGGGACACGGCTGCACCCGCAGTGGCTGCAGGTTGGAGCTCAGCCACACCCACGGTGGACCCCGGCTGGGCCAAGGTAGCACTGACGGTGGGCCCCGACTGGGCCAAGGCCGCCCCCATGGCAGTTTTGGGCTGGAGCTTTCCAGTCCCCCCGGTAGAGCAGCCGACATCGGGGCAGCTGGAACCTCAGGCGGCAGACCCGGATCCTCGGAGACTTCTGGCAGTGCTGACTCCTCTCCGGCAACCCTGGGAAAAAGCTCAGAGGTAACACAGAAGGGAGAGGGGTTAGGGTCACTGGCAGCGGCGGAGCCCAGCGAGGCGAGCTTGGGTGCAGCGGGTGGCTGCACCCTGCTCTCCATACCAAGAGCCAGGCAAGTTTGCTCCAACACAGAGGAGAGAAAAACAACAGAGAGCACTCGCCTGAGCTCAAGCTCCACCGCCGTCCAGGACTCCGATGATCCAGTTGGTGATGACATCTCGGCCCCAGCCTGGCGGAGATCCAGCTTCGAAGCTGACTCTGCTGTGGTGGACTCTGCGGCAGGCATGAAGGTCCAGGCAGTCTTGGTCGCCTCCAGTGAGATCTCCCATGCAGGTGATTCTCCCGGTGTGGATTTTGGAGGCGTAGTCCCTAGTTGCACCGAACCCCAGGAGACCGAAGCCAGGGGATGCTGCTCCATCGGCACAGGCTTCGGGTTGGTCTCAGCACCCTCCTCCTGCCCATCAGGACTCAGCGGGGCTGGGGTGGTGTCTTCCAGTGTCGTGGGTTTCCCCATCATCCGGCGGTTGAGTTCAGAAACCGATGGGCACTCTGGAGCAGGTGAAGGAGACACAGAGGGATTAGGTGAGGTTTTTACAGTAGCAGCAGGGGGACAGCGCTCAGATTACTGCCTAGCCTGAGGCTCTCTCCTGGGAGACAGACAAGGTTCATCATTATGAGAGGAAGTAGAATGAAAAAAACACTTGCCTGCCCTCCCGGGCCTGGATGTTGGCTGCTGCTGGTGGCAAGCTATCATCCTCCACTGCATCGATGGCAGCTCTGGGCCCCTCAGTGGATGGTGGGGCTACCAGCTCAGATGGCGTGGGAGTGGGCGTGTCAGGGTCAACCCTGGATGACTTCTTGGCAGCAGAAGGGGACGTCTCGGCGACAAGCGCTGTGTCCAAAGCAGAGAGGGTGCAGACTGGCGAGACAGCTGGCGCGGACAGAGGATTCGCTGCAGGAGTAGTCGGGCATGACGTCCGGGTATTGGCTGCCGATGGGGAGAAGGGCTTCTTCTGACATTCCGATGCAGGATGATGCTTACGCCATGTGGTTGGCTCCTCCAAGACCTCTGGCTCCTCCTGCGTCCGGCAACTTCCTCCCGGGACCGGCGGAGAATTAAGGGAGACAGAGGATAGAGATTGAGGAGCTGTGACAGCAGCTGTTTGGGGAGCCCCAGAGGATTGCAAAATCTGCAGCTCCTCTGCGGGAATCAGGCTAATCACTTCAGGAGAAAGAGCGGGCTTTTGGCCTCCAGCAGCGCTTCTTAGGCTGCCAAGGTTGTACTGCGGAGGACCCTCTCATCACTTCCTCAAATCGCTCACATATTTGGATGAGCAGCAGTGTCTGCGCTGCTCAGAAAAGCAAGTTGATGGGAACACAAAAGGTGAAAAAACACACACACACACAACACCTCCGCTGGGTTTCTTTTTCTGGCCGGATTATTCTGTCATGATTTCCTGCCTATTTGAGGCAGGAGAGACTGAAACCCAAACGCAGGAGGATGTTGTGCGTATTTATTAAACAAAACATGGTCAGACAGTCCAAATAAACAAACAGGTGAAGATGTACAATGAGGGATCGCTGGGATTATGCACCAGAACCAGACACCCCTCAGCTCCAGGTGAGTACATACGGAGATACCCAAGGCACTGCAGACGTGACTGCGAGCGGGGGCGGGGGGGAGCACAGCAACAACCCAAAGCACTCCAGACATAACTGGAAGCAAGGGGAAACAAAACAGTACTCACCAAGCCTGGAACAGGGCAGCCCATGGCGATAATCCCAGAAACAACACGGAGGACAAACAAATGACTAAGCAGATAATGATGCAATAATCCGGCAAACACAACTGGGCAGACAGAGCTTAAATAATCCAAGACCTAATGAGCAGAGTGATTGCCTGTGTGAGTGGTGTGTACGTGAGAGCAGGAATGTGTGGGCTGAATGATTGGAAACAGGTGTGTGAGTGTATGCACGTAGGAATGAGTGGGTGTGTGTTGGGCTGAGTGAGTGCAGCTGTGAATGAATGTGTGCATGTATGTGTGCATGTGTGTGTGTGAGTGTAGGAACCTGAGCAGGGAGAGGAGCAGACAATGACAGATTGGAATCACCTGTCAGTAGTAGACAAGAGAGGGAGGCGTAGCTGTCAGACACCAAATAAATAAACACAAAACCAAACACGGACTAAGGAATAATTACAAATAACTCAACAGATAATCAAATGGCAAAGAGCAAATAAAGAGTACCAAAACTACAACAGAACATGGCTGAACAATGAAACACAATATGGCACTCAAAAGTTAACAGAAAACACAGATCATGAAGGAACAGAAAACAGCCATGAAGCCAAGCTCGAGAGGGTCCCCAGCTCGGTTCATGACAAAACACTTAGGCTTTCATAGGATGTCCTAATTTTTTCACATGATTGTATAAGTTAACCGCCTTTACACAGAGGTGAAGATTGTTGAATGATGAAAAAATGGCCAGATCTTTCAATGATCTTTCAGTGACCATCTAGCAATCCCCAAGACCTCTCAATGGTCTCACAATGATCATCCAATAAGCTCTAGGCCTCAAAGTTTTGACTTAATCCAAAACAATCTCTCAATGATCACCAAAGGGAAGGGATCTCTCAAAAATCTGTCAAAAATGTTCAAAGTGAAGAATCTATCACTGCCCGCAAATATCCAAAAGTTGTTCCAAACAAGGGAGAAACGATATCACTTCAGAGGAACATGTATATTTCAAAAGCCTACAGTGAGAACAACTACCAAGCAACACTGTATTTCAGTGCAAGGTGTCAGATTATGGAACGATTTTGGACCTGAATTAAAATCATGTACAAAGCTTGGACAATTTAAACAAAAACTAAAGGAAGAAATACTCCAAACATATTTACAAGACGACATGTAAACTCACATAAGGATTTACATTTCCAGCCTGTGTTGTGTTATAGCTTAGTTTTTCTTTTTTCTCTGTGACACTATGTCTTAGATTTGTTTTTGAATAGTAACCGCTTAACTTAGACTAGCTCAGTTTTCTTTTTCTCTCAGTCATATTTTGTCTTAGCCTTGTTTTAAATTGTAATCGCTCTTGTCTTGTTTTCTCTTTTTTCTCCTTTGAATTCTTGGATGGAATATGGGTCGGCAATATAAGCTGCGGCTTCAGCCATCACCCATTTCGGATAACTCACGTGGAATTGTATAGTAGAAGGAGTCTTTGTCTAATTTGACCTTGTTGTTATATTATACAGTTTCTTTTAACCTGTAATGTACTATCCGAAATAAGAGTGCTTGATGATCTCATCAATCTCCCAATGATGTCTTTCAATGAACTCTATTGGTCTTTCATCAAATGCTTAGAGATCCCCCATTGATCTCTCAGCCATCTCTACCTTGAAGGCATAAAAATTTGGCATTTATTGAAAGGTCACTGAGAGATCATTGGGAGATCAGTGAGGTTGATGAGTAGTCAAGGAGCACTGTCCCTAAGAGCAGATCATCTCCCAATGATCTCTCAGCGATCCAATGAATGCCAAATTTTTCCACCCTGAAGGTAGAGCTGCCTGAGAGATCATTGAAGGATTACTGAACATTCAGTGTAAAACTGATAATGGACATTGAAAGTTCACTGTGAGATCGTCGATGAGATTGTTGAGACAGAAGCTGACAGGAAGCGACTGAATAGACTGATCAAAAAAGCTAGTCCTCGGGCGGCACCTTGACCCAGTGGAGGAGATAGGAGAGAGGAGGATGGTGGCTAAGCTGTCATCTCTGCTGGAGTCCGAGTTCCACCCCATGCAGGACACACTGAACGCACCGAGGAGCTCATTTAGCAGTAGGTTGTACCATCCTAGGTGCGCGACCGAGAGGTTTCGCAGGTCCTTCCTACCTACGGCTGTCAGACTTTATAACCTAACCAGGGCTGCTCGTAGAGGTTCTATTGAATGTACAAAACGTAACAAACTTGCACAGTAATGGTCTCCCCATTATACAACTAGGACAATACCAATCGCTACAGAGGGTGACAACTAGGCTGATTCAAATACGAAATATCCTGTATGGGTACATATTCATACTATGCAGGGTAACTGAATAGACCGTTATGCTGTTTTTTCCATCTAGCTACAATGCTCCACACTGTGTATATTTTGGTGTACATATGTTTATTCACTGTTCTTATTATCTTATCTTTTGAATTATTACTCTTGAGTGTTGCTATCCCTATGCTGTTACAATCCTGGAATTTCCCCATTGTGGGACTAATAAAGGTGCATCTTATCTTATCTTGAGAGCTTCTTGAGAGATCGCTTCCCTTTGGTGATCATTGAGAGATTGTTTTGGACTGAGTCAAAACTTTGAGGAGACTGTGACCGCTGTGGAAATCACAGAAAAATCATTGAGCGATATTGGTGATCACTGAGCGATCAGTGGGCCATTTTTTCTTTGGCCCACGTCTGCATTAGTTCTAATGTAGTCCAGTTTTAAAAAAAATGTTCCTTTTGAGCTCAATAACTGTTTGATTAATTTTGATCTAGGATCAAATGTTTCCAATGTTCATTTTAGGTACACACAAAAGCATAATTTAAGGATAACTCGGGATTAGGAAATGCAAACAATTGATTTGACAAACAGCAACAATATATGACATCACATGAATCATCGTTGTTTTCATTTTTCATGAATAACAGCAAATCTGAGAAAAAAAAAAGTCTGTTAGTGCAGCATATAGAGACTGTGAGTGTCCATCCTGATGACAGTGTCTGAAACCCAGCATACAAATGATGGCCAAAGTTCAAAACTGTGGCCTCTGCCTTTGAGATGACCCTTATTTTAATAAGGGGATAAAGGTTATCAAGGATTACATCCATAATTTTAAGATGCTAAATTAAGATCATAACCTTGTCAAGCTGTAATTCCTCGGATTGCTAAAAAGGTCACAATGCAGCTGTTGACTTTTTATTGTGAATTTTGCAATGTGCACAAATGATTAGAGAATAATTTGTTGAAGATCTTGAAGTGTATCACACTTTTTAACATTTACCAAAACACAACGGCAGATTTCTGGAACTGTTCATAAAGTCATCGTCTTTGTTTGGTAAACTCTCACTTTGGGAACCTCATTCTGAAAGAATTATGATTCTTTATGTATGCAAAGCCTCTGTGGATAAGAAAAAAAAGACAGAAAAGTGCCATAGAATTCGGAGTTGTGATAGATGCTGAGAATATTGCCTGTCTGAGTAGTGGCAACGGGTGCCCAGTCTGCTGAGGCGTTAACATCCAGCTGATAAATCTCCTCGAAACTGAGAACATTTGACAGCCAAACAGTTGAGCATTCATTTCCGCTGCTAAATATACTGTAGCTGTTAGGACTGACACATTCTGGGTTTGTGTATGTGTGCATGCGGGGTTTTAGTGGTGTAAGCTAGGTTTTCAGGCTGTCAGTGTCTCTATAGCCGCTAAGCCATGTGTGGAGCGAAGGGTGACCATCTTTGCCTTGCTGTCTGTCTCCCGTCCTCAGTCTTTCTGGCTCTACCTAAGCCTCTTTTCACCCCAATTTAACACCAATCATCCTTTTCACAATGCTGGCCATAGTCCCACCATAACCTCAGCATGCATTCACGCATGTGCACGCACAGCTACACCCCCCCGCCATCCCTTACATTTGTAGAGGCATCATTCTCCTGCACTTTAATTATTTCTTCTCTACCGCTGTATCCCCTGGATAAGGGGAAATCTGGTCACCAGTGCCTCTCCGAGATGATCTTGAATTAACTTCATATTGGTTCAGAATTTGGTTTTTGTTTTCCATGATTTTCATGATTATTTAAAAACTTAGCTTTACAAATTGCAGATTTTTTGTCTTCATCCACAATGAAAAATGACAAAAATGCAGATTTAAAGCCATACAGGTGAACAAACACATGATGAAAATGAAAGCAGCAGAGGCTTTGGAAATCCTCTTTACTGATACTTAGGTTCAGCTTTAGTACTTCTTCTTCTTCTTCTTTTAGATTTGATTGGCGGTTGGCAACCAGCTTACAGGTGCATTACCGCCACGTACTTCACTTTATATCATCACTCTATCTAGTGCTTATAAACATGACAGTATGGCGTGGAAGAGTTTAAAGTCAAGCAAGACCACACCTAAACATACTTGACGAGATGTATTAACCCACATCTAGTTGAGGCATCATTGGGCTGGTCGTCCCTTTCTGTTCTAACACACACATCAGGCCCTACACTTTTGGGGTTAAGGGCTCTTAGTAGGAGTTGGGGGGGAGGACAAATACAGTGTAATATCGCAATACATTGTGGTGGTAATACTTTATCGATTCAGAGACACCAGTATCTTGATAATTTATTAAAAACTGTCAATTAATTTCACAAATCCCTGCCATGGATTGCCACCTGATCATGGTGGAGCGGTTTCCGTGCCCTAATGATCCCAGCAGCTACAGTGTTGTGCAAAAGTGTTTGCCCCCTTCCTGAGTTCTCATTTTTTTGTATGTTTGTCACACTTAAATGTTTCAGATCATCAAGCAAATTTAAATATTAGACAAAGATAACACAAGTAAACACAAAATGTCATTTTTAAATGAAGGTGTTTATTATTAAGGGAAAAAAATCCCAACCTACATGGCCCTATGTGAAAAAGTGATTGCCTTCTAAGCCTATTAACTGGTTGGGCCACCCTTAGCAGCATCAACTGCAATCAAGCGTTTACGATAACTGGCAATGAGTCTTTTACAGTGCTGTGGAGAAATTTTGGCCCACTCATCTTTGCAGAATTGTTGTAATTCACCCACATTGGAGGGTTTTCAAGCATGAACTGCCTTTTTAAGGTCATGCCACAGCTTCTCAATCGGATTCAGGTCAGGACATTGACTAGGCCACTCCAAAGTCTTCATTTTGTTTTTCTTAAGCCATTCAGAGGTGGACTTGCTGGTGTGTTTTGGATCATTGTCCTGCTGCAGAACTCAAGTATGCTTCAGCTTGAGGTCACGAACAGATGGCTGGGCATTGTCGTTCAGGATTGTTTGGAAGACAGCAGAATTCATGGTTCCATTTACCACAGCAAGTCTTCCAGGTCCTGAAGTAGCAAAACAGCCCCAGACCATCACACTGCTGCCACCATATTTTACTGTTGGTATGATGATCCTTTTCTGAAATACTGTGTTACTTTTACGCTGGATGTAATGGACACACACCTTCCAAGAAGTTCAACTTTTGTCTCATCAGCCCACAGAGTATTTTCCTAAAAGTCTTGGGGATCATCAGGATGTTTTCTGGCAAAACTGAGACGAGCCTTTATGTTCGTTTTGCTCAGCAATAGTTTTCATCTTGGAACTCTACCATGCAGGCCATTTTTGCCCGGTCTCTTTCTTATAATGATGTCATAAACACTGACCTTAACTGAGGCAAGTGAGGCCTGCAGTTTTTTGGATGTTGTTGTGGGGTCTTTTGTGACCTCTTGGATGAGTCGTCGCTGTGTTCTTGGGGTTGTGGAGTGTGTAAATGAAGAGGCAGATTCATGGCAGATGATTTATTATTTTTTAAAATAATTCTGTTGAACCGCAATTCAAAAGCATTGTCTGATTTTCATTGGTTAATTTTTATAGAATTTTTATTTATTACCACTTTTGTCAGATTCAAGTTATTTGTCTGACCATTGTGGGTTTTTCTTTCATTAACAGAGGGGTACCAACAATTTTGTCCACGTCTGTAACTGTAGTTTTTGTTCACCATACATCTACAGCCATGCATGTTTTCTTTCATCCTCCACTACATCAGTCTATCTTTATCAACAACATCACAACTGTTTGGCTGTTTAAAGACACTTTTCAGACTCAGCTGCTTTGCCATTTTTACAGTCACAGAGCATAGACTGAGTGTAGCTGCATACAGACATAGAGGGGTGAACTGTCATAATGACTTAAAACACTGAAATCAAAGGGGAGACAATACTAGATAATTACTATTTAATATGCACTCTAAAGTGGACAGTTGGGAGTTAAAAGGCATAATTACAATAGGTCACCCTTAGTGTAATCTGTTAAAATAACGCAGTCTTCAGATTTTTCTGTCACTGCTAAAGAAAAAAATCTGTCAGTGACAGACAATTTTCATTTAAAACAACTTCAGTTCCCACCCCTAGCTTATAGTGTCAGAAATGGTCAAAATCTGTTTTGGTACTATAGCAGCACTGTTATTTGAGCTAGGTCCATCAAATTTGAACATAGGTTAAATCTAAGACTGGCTTTGACCAATGACCAACCTTGATTATTGGTAGAAGTTAGAGAGTAATCCTGTACCACAGAAGGCAAAACTATTTAGCTGAAAAGGAAAGGACACCCCTTCCGTGGATCATCACCTTATTGTGGTGGAGGGGTTTGAGTGCCCAAATGATCCCAGAAGCTATGTTCTCGGGGGCAACTTGCCCCTGGTAGGGTCTCCCAAGGCAAATTGGTCCTAGGTGAAGGGCCAGACAGAGAGCGGTCTAGTGGATCTCCATGAAAAACGTTACATCAAGGAGCAGTGTACCCAAAGGAGGCACATAGGTCTTCTCTCCTGTGGGCTCACCACCTGCAGGAGGAATCATGGGGACCATGGTGCTATGTGAACCGGACAGAAGTCTGAGCTACTCTGGCTGGACTGCTGCCCCCACAACTTGGATCCCTGGATGAGTGGTAGAAGATGGATGGATTGATGGATGGATGGATGGATGAAAAGGACATCTGAGGGCTGCATAAGACATGGATGTCTATCACAGTTGAGTTTGTACTGTAAAAATTAGTGAAAATTACATGTCCAGAAAAGGCTACGGTCACACTGCAGGTCTTAATGCTGAATTCCGATTTTTTGCTGAGATCCGATTTTCTGGTGTGGGCGTTCACATTATAATTTAAATGCGACCCCCATCAGACTGGAGTCTGAATGATGTACAGCTATGAAGCGACTTGCATGCGCAGAAGAAAACGTAAGATCAGGCAGACCGTTGTGTTTGCGGAAGTAAATATGAGCACCCAACGATTGACGGGGACAGAATTTTTTCACCTTTGATGCAGCGCAGCAAAATAAATGTTAAAAACATTCAGAAATGTTGATACACAAAATAAATGAGACCAGCTTCATTCCTTTACATGCCAGATGACCACTTTTTTTTTAAATGTGCCATTGCTGTGCACCTGTAATGTCTGATGGCTTCAGCCCCAAACTCCCCCTCCCCCCACCCACAATTTTGAAATTGTTGTGCCGTGGGAGCCGACAAAATTATGATCCAGTGATAAAGGGAAGAAGATTGATTAAAAAAAGACAGCACAAATCAGCTGTCTGTCATGCCTGCGGCATCTTCCACAGCAAAATTGTTGCGTCTGTCTCACTTCAATGAGGAAAAAGTCGGATGACATGTGACATGACCGTTCAGACTGAGGTCACTTTGGAAAATATCAGTCACTAGGGTCAGAATCCGTTGTGACCACATCTATTTACTATGGGTAGGCCCACCAAATTTGAATATACAAGGGACCTACTGAGGATTACCTGACATGTAGGTTTTAACTTTGAAGATGGATGTGGTCTGAAGTTAGGGTATAACCTTAAGACTGATGGGGGTGTGGATTTACATTGTGGTAGACTGCATTCTACCAAGATGTAGATTTTATGTAGCTGGCATCCCCTTACATAAATAAGAATAAAGATAAAATCATACAGAATCCACATGAATCAACAACTGAAAGAAACAAGTAGCACCTAACATAGGAGAACTTACGCCTCAAAGTGAGAGTGCCTTATGTATGCAGATCACAAGTTCTTTTTGAAGCTGGAAAACTCTATTGCAGTGAAGACTGTCAAAAGAGCATCATAATGCCCTCTTGCATCTCGAGAAGTCCCTGGTTCTGTGAAGAATGCAGTGTAGACCTTCCTGCAGAATACATGAATTAGAAAAAAGAGGTGGAAAAGCCAAACATGAGAGGGTGCAGAGAAATGTCTTCTATTTCAAGCCTTCAGCTCTGTCTCCTCCAGGTTGCAGGGAGTGAGCAGGCAAGAGAGAGGAGTATTTAAAGAAAGAGAACACAAACACAAATGAAAATGTTAAAAAAAAGATGTACACATTAAGAAAGGGAGACCAAAAGAGGTGCTGTTAAAGAATGTAGATACAGAAACACCCATTGAGATGTAAGGGAAGGTGTTTTGTATTTCAAAGTTGCCCTCTATGTGCAGTAAGGAGGAAGCGATGACTGTTCACTCGGTTATTCATTCTTCGTGATGCTATGACATTTATGTGCATGGATACACTGAGGAGGTTCAGGGCAAAGACACCATGGCTACACACTTCATTCATTATACAAATGTAGCTACGGGTGAAATCCTTCGTTTTACAGTGGCAAGGCATTCAAATTTGAATTTTCACCCATTTAGTTAGGGTTCTCTGTGGCAAAAAATGGTGAAACAAAAACTACAGATTCATATGTGGTGATTTGTTATCTTTATATAAATAAGCAAACGGTAAAACTAAAGATGTGAATAGCAGTTTTATCAATATGAGATTCCTTTGCTCTTGGAAACATTTCATAAACATCCATTTTTTTTTTTATTTTACAGTTCAGTCCCAGTGACTTTTTATTCTAATATATTTATATTCTTTGTCATGAATCACCCAGGTGGGGTGGAATGAAGACCCAAACGCAGACTGTGAGTTGCTGGTGGTTTAATAAAACATAAAATATAACAGAGGCAAACTTACAAGGCAAGGGTACGAGAAGACCGGATAACACGGGAGGCTAGGCATGCAGAAATACCGGGAATAAACAAAAAGGAACAAGAGTGGGACACATACAGGAATACAATGAATGACGAAGCCCCGAGCTGTGGGGTGGCGTCTCTTAAGGTGAATTCACACTACAATGTTTGGACCGATTTTTGCTGACATTTTGGCAAACGTCTGGCTCTGCTGGCAAAAGTTAATGATTGCTGGTGTTGATTGGCAAACGCTGACAAAAGTTGTGTTCTTTGAAAATTTCAGCCTGCTGAAAATTTACCGACATTTGGAAGTACATGTTGGTGAACTTTGTGCTCATTTTGTAAAAGTTCCTGAGTACTGAGCTAAGTTATGCACAGTTTACCTATCAGCCTAAGTTAAAGATGGGTTTGCTCTATAGCGTTTGGACCGACTTTTACAGACGTTTTGAAAAATCAGAGAAATACTCAGCGCAGATCAGCTGACATCAGTGTCAGGTGACGCTCATATAAAGATCAGTGTTTGTGGAGGCTTCCTGCTTTTCTGGACCTGATTCTGAAGTGAACACATCTCCCTTGGGTATATGTTTCAGTATTTACTTTTGTTTTATATTCATATGTAGTTACTTCTGCATACCATTTTCGCCTGTTCATTCATTCATTCATTCATTCATTCAATCTAAAATATAATAAAATAACGCTATAGACTCCAACACTAAGTCTGCAATTAAAATGTGAATGCAGCGATATTTATCATTTATAATTAAAATCAGGTATAAAGATTATTTAATTTAGACTTGGAAGGGTATGTGTGAATGGAATTTGCCTCCCAGTTCACCCACACACACCAGAAAAACAATATATATTACTCGTTGGGGCACCAGCTCACCTCTTTCTCGGTGAACAATTTATTAATTAATTACTTTTTTAGACCTGTTTAATCAGTCAGTCTCAAAATATTCGTAAGTTTTGATACTGGGGCCTCAAAACCAGGCACAGAATGGAATAAATTACTCAATGACTTCTCATATTTTACAGATTTATTTAAATGAAACTGATTAAATGATCTTACATTCCAATAATTTGTAAACAGGTGAAATGATCAACATTAAGCCATCACATTAAATTTGTAACTTAGGATAGAGTAACAGTGTGAGCACATCTATAAAACCAGGGTGTAAATGTGAATTTGGAGTAGTTGGCATGAAAAATTATGAATAATATTGGACACAAATTTATTGTGAATATTAAACTAATTATATGAAAAATTCTGAATTACTCTAAGAAAGTAAAAACGGAATTTTAATAAAGAGAGTTATTTAATTCTCTTTTAATTCTGTATCTGATCAGATGCTGAATTATTCTCAAATCTCAGATGTTTTATTCACTTTCAGCAGATGGAAACGAAGAGAAATGGCTCATGTGACTCCTTGTGTTGTTGCGTTGTTGTTGAGATGATCCCGAAGCTTTATTCACAGGTAGTACAAGAACCAGAATATCTTGCCAGCAAATATTCGGACTAGGTCCAACAAGGCAGCTTTCAAAGTCCACAGTCACCAGATGAGATTTTGACTGTATCAATCCTAGTTGGAGCTTAGGTCAGGCAACGTGAGGCTGCCTCTTCTTCTTCTTCTTTGGCCACCGTCTTCTTCCCAAAATTTAAGAATAATTACACATCGGATCAGAATGACCAAATTAAAAGAGGTTCTTCCGACTTCGTGGAGGTGAAAATAGCTTCCAGTATGGAGACGAATGGTCAGTCCTTTGAAAAAACACACAGTAAGTTTAAAGAAAGTTTAACAGGATAAAAAGTTACAGAAATGCCTGTGAACACGAAGTCTGACTTCGTTTGAAAGAATTTTGAGCTCAAGGAAGAATTAATTCCCAGATGTTTTAAGGAAAAACATTAAAACACACAGACGTTTACACAGCATGCAACAATGGAGGATCACACAAATCTGAACTGACTCTGAATATAGATGGCCATTCTTACACTCAGACAAGTTTTGTGGGAATTTTCTGATTGACATGAAAATAAGCCAATTACCTCCCGTCATGGGCGGGTTTTATGAACTTTAGTCCAATCAGAAAACAGTCCTTTGTCTGTAACAACCAATAATATTGAGAGAGCTGTTCCTAAGCAGAGACTGGCGGAGACTAGTCACATGACTTGAGGAAACTTTCCTCAACAGAGTGACACACATATCTTAATACACTGAAAATTAATTAATATACTTAACCTGTTGCACTTCTGTGTATCGCGGGCGGGCACGTCTCTGCGTCCTAGAGCGCACGAGGGCGCTTCGTCCTAGAGCGCACTGAAAAAAAAAGCTGCATTTCCGTTCTTCCACTACAGACACAGCCGCGAACAGATTAGATATGATTGACCTCTCATTCGACTAATAAGAGCCTTGAATTGGGTTTCTGAAACCATGAAGAACCAATGACTGAAAACCTAGCAAGAAGGACCCGCCTACCAACGGCTGTGAATGCAGCAAGCCAGTTGAAGCACAGAAGTTCAAAAGCTGTTTTGTGTAAGGCTGGGTGAAGAGAGACTGACTGCTGCAGCAGATGAAAAAAGGACCCGCGGGAAGAACCGCCACAGACCCAGCAGCACGGAGACCACCCACAAGTGCGACCTGTGTGACAGGGACTGCCATTCGTGCATCGGCCTGTTCAGCCACAGGCGGTGCTGTCCCAGCAGAGTAGACGTTTAGGATTCTCTTCCATGGTCATCATAGGCCGATGGAGGCCGACGACGAAGGCTGGGTGACACACACGCGTTCGCCAGTCTTTTTTTCTTACTACTGTTATTTGTTTTGAAAAATTGTTCGCCAAAACCACAATCATGGAAGCGCAAAACCGCAATAATGGAATTATGTTTTGACCGGGTCGCGAGACCAGAACCACGAGTCCGTAATAAGCGGACCAGCTTCATGTTCGTCTGACAATGAGGAAGAGAAGTTCGCCAGCTATGCTGCTGTTGTGAACAGGTAAGTGTTATAAGCTAAATTATTCTTTATCCCTGAAAATTGTAATCAAAAATGACTTTTGACGGATCGGTAAATTACAACTGTGCGTCATCGCCACATGACGGACCGCGGCGCACAAACAATGTCCGTTCTCTGTAGCGGGGGGGGGACAACCCCCCCCCCACACACACACACAGCCCTGAGTGTCACCTTTCATTAGAGCCCAAGATGAAGCTTCTATATTGAATCATTCAAAAGTTACAGACGTTTTTCCAAACTGTGCCATTTGGCACAATTTGGCACAGTTCAAAAATGCCTGGGAACAACCTGAGAACAAAGCTGTGTAATATATTCACTTTTTGTGGTATTGTTATAAAATTTTGACCTCAGCTGGATAACACTTGGTTCTACATTTCTGTTGCATTTTCCAGCCCGGATCTGAAGCTTTGTGTTATTTGCAATCATTTGTATCCAAAAAAACACCCAGGCGAAATTTATTTTCTTCAAGTTCAGTATGTTTAGATGACTGTTACTCAGTGGCCGGAGCACTTAGAGAGATTATGACTGTTTTGCCAAAAAATTCAAAGTGTTTTCTTTTAAATGAGACCAACCCCATGAAGATGCTGCAAAGGGTTGAAGAACAGCTTTTGATTTACTTTGGGCACATTATTTTTTGGCGTTTTTAGGGAAATTGACCAGAGTGCAAGGGGTTAAGTATAAAATCTAAGCTGGCTTCAGTGGTTTAGGACTACTTCAGTGGGCATGCAACCTTATAGCTGGTACTTTTAAAATTAACTTGCAAATATAAAATAAGGTATATTGAAGCATTAAAACATTCATGCACACATTTAAAATCAAGGATTAATATAAATTCTTCAAACCCATATGATTGTCCCACACAGAATGGTAGACCAGAGTCCATTTGCTTTTCCAGGGTGTCCTGAAAAAGAGAATAATCCGAAAATTGAGGGTTTTGTAAAAAGGCAGTCATTAGTTTCAGGGAATAAAGTTTAGCTGGTTAACTCCAACATGTCCCAGAGTTTTCAAAAGGTGGCAAGGTTGAGCTGTGGATATTTTTTAGTGACCATATGATACACTCAAAGTTTACGGGATGCCGTTCAAGAGGGTCTGTGATATGGCAACAGGGTTTATTACCCCATAAATTGATCAAAGGAGGAAAGAAGTCCATTTATTTATGAGGTAAACTAATCCGTTCCTTGCACAAGATAGAATCCTTATCTCTCATACCTCTTTTCAAAGGAATGTGTTCTCCACAGTGGTTCTGAGATGAAAAAGCAATTCTTGACTAGCCTTTTTCCTAGGTGAAACAATGTCTTTAAGAGGCAAAGTCTATTTTATAGATGAGAGCCAAGGGAATGATGCTACATGAATGTTGATGGATTTAAAAACCTATTAATGAACCATCATATAAATGAAATGACGGGTGATTATATTTTGACTGTTACACCTCTCTCCATTAAAATAACATAAAATTCCATTAAATGTCATTTACTTTTTGACACCACATCAGCACTGTTTGATTCCCACAATGGAAGAGAACCAATAACTCCTGGAGAATGATTACCCACGGAGCAGAAAATTAAGAACCGTAAATTTCTCAAAGAGATTTTTTTTTCTTTTGGGCTGTCAGTTTTTGGGAGAGTATATATACAGTATATGTAGCAGGCAGACAGTAGACAGACTCTGACTGAAAATTTCACGAAAAACCTTTCTTCCACGGACCCAGAAAATGTTTTTTCAGACAGCAAAAAAAAAAAAAAAAAAAAGGCTGTTGTTTCCAAGACAACCAGTAATCCATACTGGCAAAAGACATGTTTGCACAACAGCACAGTCTGTTGGTAGAAAAATAATACTGCAAAGACACGAAACCACCCACCAAACCACACTGGACAAAATTGTTGGTACCCCTCTGTTAATGAAAGAAAAACCCACAATGGTCACAGAAATAACTTGAATCTGACAAAAGTGGTAATATAATATAATATAATATAATATAATATAATATAATAAATTCTATGAAAATTAACCAGTGAAAATCAGACAATGCTTTTGAATTGTGGTTCAACAGAATGCACGGTGGCGCAGTGGTTTAGCACTGTGGCAGCACAGTTTTACCCTCGGCCGGGGGACCGCGGGGATCATGAGATCGTGG